>CM020063.1:71840900-72440900 GCA_009769605.1 Bucorvus abyssinicus | reverse complement strand
TCTACTAATTAAAGTGTTTAATCATATCTTTTTAAAAATGTGTTACTTTCTTGCACAGTCATCACTGCACATGGCTTAATCTGACAGTTGTGGGCAGTGTTCACAAGTGAAGTCACAGGCACCGTTACACCGTTACACTTCAATCTTGTTTTCCCAAGTATTTAAGTACTAAGCATATAAACCCTGTAGCACTGTAATTATGCAAGAGACAGTATAATTATAATTGTATTGGCCAAACAGGGACAGTTCCGGGGAAGAAAAGGAATGTCAAGGAACATCAGTAAGTAACAGAATAGTAAATATAGGATTCAGCAACTTCAGTGCTACACACAGTATCCGTCTTCTGTCATTCAAGCAGAACATGCAATAGCAATCCAGAAGAACTCACTAGAACTGATTTTCAATATCCTCAGCTCAACATATTTACTATGTATTTCAAAGTGTCTGGTTCAGCAGAAATATCTTTCCTTTCTCTATATAGAAAAGAATAATCTTAAGAGAGAAAAATGAAAACTTGCCCCTTGGTAAGATTTTCAAAAGAAATCAGCACTTCTAAACTCCTTCACAGAACATTCTCTTCACAGCTGCTGAGCATTGGCTATACGGGAATCTTACCATAAGGCCTTTATTTGCAATTGTAAAATTTTAAATATATGTGTGTGTGTGTGTGTGTTTATAATGCAACAATCATAAAAGCAAGGCAAAAACTTCAGGGAATTATTTCAATCAAACTCTTACAAAAGACTATTTACTAAGGGTACAATTTAAGCTCATAGTGCCTACATGTAATAAACCTACTGTGAAATAATTGATTTTCTACAACAAATGCAAATTTTATACTGCCTGTGTCTGAGATCCACTGGAGAAAAGCAGGTTAGATGGTCCAGATTAAGAAACTCATGCACCACCTCTGCTTGCATTCACACTTGAGATTGGAGGACCTAATGATGCTGTGTAATATGGATTTATTAGCTCAGACTGATGCTAGACCAAGTTTTTTTAAGAGGTTTTACAGTCAGCAGTGCCACTGGTCTCTCATTTAGACTTTTGATTTAAGCTTCCATAAGCTGAATACAGCTTTGGCCAAACTACTGAACCCTCTGCCTTTAGCACAGATATCTGGTAGTTACAACCTTTGTAACCTTTAACACCATCTCAAGAAATGTCCATCAACAGAGAAAAAAGTCTTGTTCATTAAAATGTGTTTTCACTCATACTCAAACAATTTTAGAAGATTTATTAGAGATCGTTTCGAAAAGATCTCATATAGATAAATATATCCTAAAAAGTATCAATCTAGCTAAATAAGAACATAATTACTACATGTTTATTATGTTACATTTTTAATATTTTTGCTCATCTGTTTTCTGAAGACCTAACAAAACATTATGAATCTTGTGCTACACTACCTCTGTGAGCTGAAGGCAAACGAATCAGTTAATTCTCATGCTCCTCAGCAAACAATTTCAGAGAACGCCTCTCAAACATACACGGTAAATGTTCTTCAGAAGCCAAAGGAAGGTCCCTAGAGGCACATGAGGAAAGACGAGACTTGTCATGCCATTAATCCACCTCTTCCTCCTTACCTCATTAGTTATGTCTCAGAAACAGTAATTTAATTAAATTTGCAGTGCCCATCAACATTAGTTATGGACTTGGGTTGAAAAGAGACCTTGAGTTAAAGAACAATAAATAGAAAGCATGTATCTTCATAACGAGGACTTCCGGTTCTTTTTCACGACCTTGTTAGCTTCTAGAACTACCTGAAACAAACAAAAACTAGAGCACTACACAGCACGTACATGGGGACTTCAGCTGAGTCAAGTGAATAAAGAGACAGCGCTTTAAGAAAAACTTTCTGGGACAGAGAAATTTTTAGTTCAGCTACTAGTGACCCAGGCACCCCAGAGACACTGTTCCCCTACAGTGAGATGCGAGTTCAGTTCCTTCAGTGGAGAGGAGAGCAGCATTCAGTTGCCAGCATTCATAGGGAACAAAAATAAATCCTTGTGGATGAACCATGGGAGGCCGTGGCCAGCTCAGGCTTACTCGCTTCTCAACAGCACCAGGAGACATAGCATGGACTCTTTAACAAAAGTAGCCAGGTTACAGGAGTCAGAACTGAAGAGATACCAGAGCCAGCTCTTGGACAAAGAACTGTGATTAAAGACCATCACGTAACCTGTGATGACAGACCATCGTGTAACTGGAAATACTTGTGCAAGGACTGGGAAGGCACTGGCAAACCTGTCAGGAAAACAGAGACAGAGACTACAGATCCAGAAGAGCATCCCTCTTATTTGTGAATCCCCAGTTGGCAGGTTACAGGGATGCCTCATGCTTATCCACTGGATAAGGTCAGCCCTTAAAACACGTCTGCATATACAGCTGCAAGACTCATTTTCAGTCCTTGTCAAATGTCTCTGTGCTTATGCAACTACTGAAATCCAGAACATCTGTAATGCAGGCATGAGGCACCTCTTCATAAAATGTCACTTGGATATGCAGAAAAGTTCTTTCAGACATTTAAACCCGAAATGAAGACATTAAGGGAGAGGATAGCTATCTAATGCACCTATTTCTCACTAGCTTTATGTTCTGTTCTGTTTTCCCCCAGCAGTGATAAACTGTGCAATGTATGGTTTTCTTCTCTCATTTCTTGTTTCCCATACTAAATAAAAATGAAATATAAATAAAGGTGGTGAGAGAAAGGCAGAAAAAGGTAAAAGTAGTAAAAGATACCCAAAATACAGTAGCCCCCCAAGAAAACAACCATCTCACAATAAACTTGGACACCTACCAGCTGAAGGGTTAACAAATTTGTTTCTAACCTTACTTTTCCTAAACAGATGTTCCACACAACATTAAATAGGGGCTAGAAAGAGGGGGAGGCAGAGAACGAACTTTGGTGCAATATGGAATTTTTAAAGGCATTTCCTTCTCTCTAAGAGCCAAAGGCTGTGATCACTTATGTCTTTGCTTTTTTAAATACATATTCATTTTGTAGCTTTTGCCAAACTAAATGAATCCAGTCTTTGAAAACCCTTTTTAAGAAAGATCATAGTTTTCCCAGTCATACTTGAAGTCTGACTTTTCCCAATAATGTCAACAAAAATGTATATGAATTTGCAATGAATTCTTCTTAACTGTTCAGATGTGTGTCATAACAGTAAGTTAGTGTTACAGATGTTAAACTTTCAGATCTAAATAAATTCATTTTACCCAATAATTAAAAAACCAAGCACTCCTTTCTTCTGGAATGGTGGTTTTTTATGCTTTGTTCCGGGTGGGGTCTTTTTTGTTGGATTGTTTTTTGGGTTTGTTTTGTTTTAATTTCCCAAAGATAATAACAAGTAATGATAACACAGCTGTTGAAAATACAGCTGAAATTTAAACACTGCTTAGCACCATAGAATACTACTATCATATTTTATAAAATACTTTCTAAAATTGAATTCGGGAGTGTTTTTGTTAATGAATGACTTAAAGTCGATCATGTTTCCAAAGAAAATTCCAGTTTTCTGACTATGCAGATCTTTGATATACCTTACTCTTCCTTTACGTGAAGTCATGAATGGAAGTATAAATGATTCAGGAGCATGGACTCCCAAATAAAATATTTCTTTTACTTCTGAAGAGCTGTAAAATATTTTTACAGATCAGAACATGTTAAAAATGTCTTTAAAAAACCCATATATGCTAAAAACGTTAAAACATCAGAATGTCATGACTTCCCAAATGACAGTGTCGCTCAAAAGGCCTTTCCATAAAAAAAGGGCGAAATTTCTCATCCATGGCAATAGTTACACATCTGCTGAACTATACGAAATACAAAGTTAGAAGGAAAAAGAAAAATAAATTTCACAAAGAATGTGAAAGCTGGTTTTGTTTCTAAAGGTCCTGACCAATCTATTTCTGATCTTTCTACATTTCACATATGTACATTATACACTGATAGCACTTTTCCCTCTCTGCCTTCTCACCTCCAACATCATGTCTCTTAAGAAAAATAGTCTTGAAAAACATTAGCCAATTTTAACAGGCATAAAGGCAGGCAGGTGGGAAATGAAAACAACAGAAGAATATTGATAAATTATGGATGAAGTGATGAAAACTTCTTGCTGGGTAGGGCCCCATATTTATGTGCATGTTGACGGTTCACTGTAAAAATGACCTTTAGTAAACCATCAATAGTAGTCAGCTGGACTGCAAAGTGGGAAAAAACAGCTAAATCAGTTAAATACTCTGAAGGAAAAAAACCACCGTAGATATTGTAACAACCAAAACTGAAGCAGCATTAGATGACTCCTATTCAGTACTGGTGAGGATCTTCACACAGGTGAGGATTCTTGAGGGAGACGCCACTTCTGTGAGCTGAAGGAAATCAGTGTATCACTTCATGGTTCTAACACAGGAAAGGTATACATCCCAGTGGACAAATGGGAATTTCGCTTTTGCAATGTGTAGTGCAATGCCCAAAATATTTCATACAGTTTTTTTCATTGATTTCAACTCCAAAATTGTAATGGAATTAAAATTATTGCTTATTATTTTCCCTTATTGATTTGCCTAGAAGTTATGCTTTCATCTGCTTTAACCAATGTCTGCACCGTGTTGAGAAATTCAGTTGTGTCCCAAGCCTCTATTCCAAAAAACACAAAAAAATGCAAAAAAATTCCAAAAATAATTTATTTCTCTTTCTCTTCTACGCACCAGATTTGTTTAGTCATTGTATATCCAATAGGAAAAGTCAATTTACACAGAAAGAAAATTTATCATATTCTCAGTCAATTGAGAGTACACTGTGTGTTTTTGAAGGCTACAGAGGCCAGCATATCTATAAAAGCTCTGAAGGTTTGTTATGCTACAACAATTTCCAGCATTCTTTTAATGCAAACTTCTATCAGAAACAAAGACACTGAAGTCAGTAAGGAACTTGCTGGTAATAAACAGTAAATAATCCTATTAGCAACAACAATAATAAAATTAAAACAACTGCTACTGACTTGGCAATACATGGGACTCTAGAGTTCCTGATATTGCAGTGGTACTTCAAACACTACAAGAAAATTAAGTACACAACAGCGATTAGGCATATAGTGCATAAATTATGTTCTCAATCTCAGATAGTTACAGACATTAATATCATGTACTTCCCGGAGCTTTTGAAATGTAAGCAGTAAATCAGAGCATACTCTGCAGACAGCCTATTTGACTATAGTAGAAGTAGCAAGCCTGAAGTCATGGCAGAACCTTTAGACATCCAGCTCTTCAGAAAGCTGTCAGTACAAAGCCAGAACTTCTGGGAGCTATCCTAAGAGCTAGAGAGATAACTGTGTTCTATTGTTCTCAGCCTTTTGAATGCCATTTTTCTTTCAGTACCTCAGACATGCAGGAAATGCGGCCACCACTGCATCACGTGCATCACATACAAGACGAAAAACAACAGCAAGAAGAGAATGAAGAATCAAAACACAAGCTAATTCACACACCGTTCATATTTCTGACCAAAAGCATATGCTCACGCACTCAGCAAAACAGGAGACACACTACTTGCCTTTTAACTAAGGAAATTAAGTAATAGCCCAAATAGTCGAGATTTTTCAGCAGGGATAAAATAAAATGGCCCTCACTAGAACAACAGCTTGAATCCCTCTCTCAAAATCCTTCCTGCTATTAAGTACGTGAAAGTAACTTTGTACTTTCTGGTGATGACAGAGGTAGCTGAACAAATGCCAAATACCATGAAAGGTTGTTTGAAAATATCCAATCCTTCTGGGATTTCGGTAGTTCTGTAGATACCATATGACTTTATGGAGTTGGAGTGTTGCTCATGACAGCACCCCAAATTATGGGCACTTATCTGAAAAAAAAAAAAATCATTGCTAATAATCTGTGATATTTTCCAAAATACGCATTAAAGTAGTCCTCAGAATGTATAGAACATCACTAAAAATGGAAGTCACGTTGATTATTGAACAGTGATGTTGCAAAGGAACCATAACTACACGTTTATTGTATTTGCCACTTTACATAAAAAAACAAACCAAACCAAATAAAACCAAAAAAACCACAACAACCACCACCCAGCCCTTGCACAGTGCATAAAATATTACTTTAGAAGAAAATGACTAGAAACTTGACAGTCATTTTTATTATCTTTCTTTTTTCCATGTCATTTTCATACTAAACATGACCCTTCTGGAGGAGAACAGTCCACAGGGGAAGGGAAAATGAACTGTGTGTTCAATGCTTTAAGGCTATGGTGTCAGGGCCCTGCTGCGCAGAGGCCAAGATTTGTATTACAGCCACAACTTATTCTTGCTAAGCATCAAGTAACACTGGAAAGGTAACAGAAACACAGATTTCCAAACTCTCCTCAAGATTCCGAACGCAGGCAATGCACCGATAGATGATAGAAACAAAAAGAAAACTGTCCTTTTTAATTCTTAGCAAGGTAACTGTTTTTTTCAAAATCTATTTCCCTTAGCACAGCCTATTTTCACTGAAATATTTAGGGGTGCTCGCTGCCTGCGAGCAGCTGTACTTTGTCACAGTTTGATGAAGCAGACCCACTTTGACAGGGAACAGGTTTACTAAGGGCTGTCATTCATATATGCTGAACCAGAGCAGGAGATCAGTCGCTTTCTGAGCTCATGTCCTGCTCTTTATAAATATTCCCATGTGTTTGCAATTAGTTAGTGGGCTATTCTGGCAGCAAAGGTTATTGAAGGCTGTTTTCCAAATGTGTTGGGTTTTTTTTCCCCCTCTGCAAAACCAAGACTCAATCTTAGCATGTTTAATAACAACACAGCCAAACAGTAGGCTCCTGTACATATATATCAAATACACCTTAAATGAAAGGGTTTATCTGCCTTCCACTGCAAAAATTGGATGTGCTTAAGATCTAGAGAGCCACAGAATGAATGCAACTGAGTAGCTTCTAGCAACCTATGACAAACTACAGAAGCCTTACAAAGCCCAGAACATTTCTGAAATCTGGTTTTACCTGCTCTAGCATTTAGAGTGTGCCGAATATGGGGAAGGATTTGACCCCTGCTGATCTGAAAATTCATTGTGCTAATTGCTTAATTAAGAAATTAAGTTAGTTAAGTACTCCCCTCCAAGACCTGTAAGTATTTTCCCAATTAATGCACTACCAGTTGCATCTCAGGAAATTTCTGTGTGATAGAGGTGCAACCTCCATGTTACTGGAGTAAATCATCGCAGCCTTCAAGGACATGTGGTATGACATACCACACGTACATTAAAATACCACACTTCTGGTTTTTCTTTTACAACAGACAGTAAAGTGGGTATCAACCCTGTATCTCATAATTACAAGTATCTTTTTTAATGAACAATAGTGGAATAATTGTACACAGCAAATATCCTCAACCGCTACAACACTGGGGAATATGCTGGATTCCGGAGTAGCACTGAATAGAAGTATAGCATGATTAAGTAACTTCATAAACAATGCTTACATTTCAGTAGGCTGTCTTTATTGCTCAGTGAAATTAAAACTGTAGTGTTTACTTAAAAATCCTTGGATACAAAAGGGGAAATAAAGTGCAGAGTGAAGTGCTAGAGTCTTAAGAAAAAGGTCTTATGGGATTACTAATTTATTAACCAGCCATGCTTTATGGTTTATGTGGTTCATGAATTTAAAGTAAAGGAAGCATTGGAGTTGCAGCATAAAATGCGGGTTCTGCAATCCAGTCTGTCCAAGTGACTTTGATATCCTCGTATTTCTGTCCTGCGATGGCCAAGAGCATCCAAAGAGAACAGGAATAAACCTGACATCTACTGCTAACATCAGTCAATGGTTTTTGCCCAAGTCATCCTATTGCTATAGACTACCTGTTCACTGCATTACAGAGAAAGGCAACTGAGTCAATAATAAGAATGAGAAGCACAGTCAGTAGTCACAGCTGTTAACTCATGCAATTTTCTTTGTTACAAGAACAACTTAAACACATCACAAAACCTGCTGTTTTCATTTGTTATGGAAACTTGAGGTAATTTAAAATATATCAGACCAGGAAAACCTGTGCTGGTGGAACTATCAAAGTCTGAGTCCAACACATTTAACCCTTCATCCTTCTACGTACCAACTAGACCAGCAACATGCAATCATAAAGGGAATAAAATGGATTGCTCTTGTTCAGCACCGTTGATACATGTGCATTTCAAAGCAGAAGATCAGGAGAGAATAGAGTCAAAAGAGTTGACCCTGCAAAGGACTTCCATGTTGAGTTATAGTCAGTAGGATTATTCTCACTACTAAATACAACTCAGGTTATGAATTAGGCCTCAATTTTCAAGAAAATGTCAGGATCATCTAACACACAAGAAGGATGAGAAATAGACTGGATCGAAGTGTGAAATCTAAAATTGGGCAGTCTTCAGGGAAGGCAGCATACTATATTGGTATTTTTAAAAGTCTGTTTAAAGGGAAAATCATTAATGATTCTCAAATTTCATAGCTACAGACAAACCATAACCAATTACATTCAAACCATATATCCCTATTATATATTTAATACAAATGGATTAAAAAGCAAGTCTAACATGTAGCCCTCTTCAGTGCCTGGAAGGAAATACGAGTTCAAACCAAAAACCAAATGCAATCTAATTTTTCCAGTACTGAGTCAAACACAGACGTAACACGGTAATTTGATTTCATGATACTTTTACCATTTGGGAATGAAATGATCTGATAGCAGCTTCTAGGAATTCAGCATAATTAAAGCCAGGCACAATCAGAATCAGGATTTGGGCATGAACCCAAATTGTAGGTGAAATCTCATTCAGATTCACCCTTCAAGTTAATCTCCCAGTATTTGTAATATTTGTATATTTGTAATATCTAATACTTGTAATATTAAATATAGGAGAGGAACAGACCTGAATAGAAATACAAGGACATTAAACGGAATCGTACTTTTTAACAGAAAAAAAAAAAAAAAGCTTTGATTACACAGTGAAGGAAAACGTAACAGAATCAAAATGAGATCTTCATGCACACCCATTGAAAAGATCAAAGTCTATCAGTTATTTACAGTCCTAGAGTACCGACACTGACAAGTATCTATACTGTACAGAGGGGTAAAAATCTGTATTGCTGGGTCAGTACAGAGTTACACTTTCCTGTGTCCACTCTGTTATGAACAATGGAAAGGCTACGAATCATTTCACCATTGTCCAGTAAACTAGTTGAAAATTCCTGTCTCAAAATTTTCCAATCACTGGCATCTGTTTACACTAGGAGGTTCCCTTTATAAGCAGATAGTGTAGCTTAATGTAGTTACAGCACACTGACCTCCAATGTCAGTTGCTTTCCAGAGTTTACAAACTTCAAGCCCCACTGGAGCCCAGCACAGTATCTCATTCACAGTTGTCTGTAGTGAAGGAATGCTTGCAATATGAAAGAACAAGCAAGCAGACAAAAAATTAACAGGCATGGGCAATGACATGACTGCACAGAATACTCTGCATTTACTTTGAATTTCCCATCCAAAATTCAGTTGTGGTCTTCAACAGCATTTGCCACCTATGATTCCCAGTTGCCAAGAGACGTAAATATGTAACAGATCAGTCATTCATCTCTCTGCCAATGAAGAATTACTGCATACAGTATATTTTCTAGTATTTATCCAGCTCAATTTTATGAGTTCCAAGAAATGGAACCTACCTTGAGAAACTATTCCCAACAGTGACAGATACTTTCTCATGGTACAATGTTTTACACTGACCCTTCAAAACAAAACAAAGCTTGATTAAGTTTACTCTTTTTCTTCATTATCTTACCATACCCCTTCCTATCCGTGATGCTTACATCATGTAAGTATTTCTCTGCTTGCACCTTCCTATGCCATCATCACTTCCTCAAAATGCTCACATCTAACCAATCGTCTTCATGCATTTGTACATGCACAAAAAAAGGTCTGATTATTTTTGTTGCTTTTTTCCATGCTCCTTTCAATTCATTAATATCTCCCTATTCATGGCAAACTAACATCTAAAACAACCCAGCAAAATATTTTTCCACCTCACAGAAAAGCCTTTAGCACAAAATTGTTTCTGTGCAGACTGGTTGCTAGCCCAACCCTTCTCAAGGATGTTTGGAGACCTTCCTTTCAGAAGCCACACTGTCAAAACAGTCTCTACCTTTCCTGTCCTGACCCCCTTTTCTCAGTATGTCTATGGTAGTGATGATCTGTCTATTCAGCCATGCTGTGATTTGGATCAAGTAACGGACCAGGTTAAAAGTAACCCAGAAAAAAGAGAAGAAAATGTTGTTTTTAAAGACAAATGAGTTTTCCAATCCAGTTGCACACTTTGTTGTACCAGTTTATTGATGACATCTCTGGAGATTGGAATAGGCAGCAGAAACCAATGGCTGCACTGTAGAATAGCACTAAGAAAAGGGTATGGTCATGAATCTATACTGCCTTCTCGTGACGAACATCTTGTCAGAGAGTGCCTGGAACTGTACTTTATCACAGTGCAGGGCTCTCTGGGCAGGCGATGAAGTGCAAAGGAAAATTCACTGGTGTGAGATACAGGCAAAATCATGTGATAGGGATTATTTTTATTCTCTGTTCCAAATAAAAAGTAGAACAAGGCAGTATATTTTCACCATTGGTGAAGTTAACATAAGGATTTCTACCCTTCCTCTCCACAGAACACTTTTCTGTCACTTCCTCTACACTCATGCAAGCAGGATCCTCGGTATGATGGCTTAGAAATGTCCCAGCCTTTACAAAGGAGGTTCTTAATTTAAAATCTCATCTTTTAATAACTATGATCTTCAAAATACAACAAAAACCTTAAGAAAAAAACATTAAATATTTCCCACAGGTATGTATTTATGCTAACTGGGATCCAGGTGTCTAAGGATTGTGTTGGATACAGCAAGCCTCTGATGGGGAGTATCTTTTCCAGTGACAAGATGCCAAAACTATAACAAATCACACCAGTTTTATTCAATTTTTGTTAATAAACAGAACCAGGGTTGAGAAAGGCGTGAGAACCTATAGCTCATTTTTTTCTCATCATTGTAAAGGTAAAAATGTAACCTGGAGAAATAAAAAATGCAAATTTACTGTCAGAAGGAAATGTCACTTACATATGTTCTCCTTTGTAACGTGACCAGTTGCCTCTCTACCTCATGTCGTCCTCTGATGGGCAGGCAGCTACCCCATTCCCACCGCCTGCCCCAGCCTCTTGTTCCTTATGCTGGACTTGTTTCTTCCCTTTCACAGCTCTCTAGCCACTGTATTTTTCCTTTATGTTGCACTTTTTTTTATCTCTTTCTGCTTTGCTATCACTTTGCAATACATTGTTCTGTATTCTCATACACTCTTGGCTACAGTGCCCTAATGTAAATCCCTTCTCATCATCCATGGCCCTTTTCTCCACAGCCTACCAAGTGAAGGTCAATGCTCAGAGGCTGCTTAACCATCCTAATTCACACGGTGAGTGACACAGACTGTCCTTCACAATTCTCCCCAGAAAACAGAACCAAAATACTAAGTATCAGCTTTATGTAGACAGCTATTTTTTTTACTCCATTACTAGTCAGGTTAGCAATTTTACTGGTAAGAGAATTTCACTGGTAAGCATTCTTTCACTTAGTGACACTTCCTCTCTCCAGATCCTTAAAAGGTATTGACTGACTTTTACTTTTGCTACTGTAAATATTTATATTAATTCCATTGCTGTGATTCCTCACTTCACTTTCTGCAGATGGAATCAGTACCAAATTTTCACTGTGATACAGGTAACTCTTTTACATACTCACACAAGAAGACCTAACCTCCTTAACAGGATCTTTGAAAATATATACTAGTCAGGAAAAGTATTTGAAGCAATTCCGAAGTAGGCAATTAAAAGTAAATTTGAACAAATATTGATTTTAAATCTTGCAGTGGGATCACCGATTTAGTCAGACATCCAATCTGGTGATATCCAAAGCAGAGATACAATAAATTTTCAAAGATAAATGACAACATGACATGAATTGGCAGCCTGTAGAAAAAACAGATGATCAACTTGATAAAATACATATGAAAGATTGAAGAAAAGTCCATGAACTAAAGAACTACATTTTTGCCAACTGAATCAATCTTCAGCTTTGATCCAAGCACAGCACGTAGCAATAGCTTACCCTCCAGGTAATAAAGGCATGAAATATATCCTCACCCACCCAAAGACAATTACGGAAGGAGCTTTGTGATTATTCATTACAAAGTAGACTATGTCATAAAAATATGCCTGTGCCTGTTGCAAAACCTTTTCCGCATTATATGGAAGGCAAACACTAAGAACCTAATGCTGTAAATATCTAGTATATCACACTGCTGACAATTTTGGATAAAAAGACTGAAAAGGCTCCATTGCTGGTCCTGCAGTAGTAGCATTACCACTTTCTTTCATGCTTCTTGTTCCATGTTTTGACAATGTTCTTAAGAAAACCTTGAAGAGCTCATTGTATGTTGCTCTTTATCTTCTGCTTCCTCTATGATAATATGTGCTTTAACACAGTACAGGAAAATTCACTTTGCAGTTTCGGCAGGGTTATCTACACTCCAGGCACCTTTCTTCCTTTCTCTAAAGGACAAGGGGAAAGGAATACCGCAGTTCACAAAACAGCAGACTCAGTCATCAAAGCACTACCTCAAAAGACAAGACAAAGGCAGTGCCACAGTGCAACAAAATCTGTACTATGATCGAATTTATTTTGGCAATCACTACTGCTCCCCTTACTTTTGTGAAAGGGAGGAATGACAGAGAGCCTTGCAATTACCCCTTCTATACAGACTTGGAGAGTATCTATGATTTGGATTTACCTTTGTGTTTAGATGAAGCCAGCCGTGAAAAGCTAGGTGCAATGTAAAGCTAAGCAGAACAGGAGGCTCAGCTCCACCTCAAAATCTGGGGAACAGTCTTGTCTGAGTCAAGGCTGGCATGACTGACAAGAAGAGTTTTACACTGAGCAATGGGGAAAAGGTTGAGATACATCTGTAGTTTCTATACTTAATATACGAGAGAATGTACATCAGACAGGTAAGAGTATAACAACAGATAAATAAAAATCAGTAAGCAGAGGATGGAAAGCAAGGGATCAGTCCTAATGTGAATGAGAAAAGTAACCAAGTATGGAAAAGAGGTAATTGATAGGACTGGGCCTTACACAGTTACAATTTAGAGTGTACACAATCAAAAGCAACCAGTTTGTGATCCAACCATTTCCAGGCCAGGACTACATTAATAAGCAAAGCTTCAGAACAGATTTTTAAAGAAAGAATAATTACTATGCAAATAAATTGCAAACAAAACAAATTGTAACATAGGTTCTATAACAATGCTATCAGTTTTACCCAATATCCTACTCTAATAGCAGCACTGATTTTATAGACAATGTCTTCTAGATTAGTTGAAGCAAAGCACTTGATATATGGAAAGGTATACACAACGTCAGATGAACGACGAGATACTACAAGAGCAAGCCGAAAAAGAGACGGCAATAAGTACTGACAAAAGGAATTTAAGACTGGCAGGAGACCATTAGGGAGGTCCCACAGAGACTTGGATGAATCTTGCTGAATATTTTTACTGATAATGCTGGAACAAGTATCAGAAGTTTGATGCTGAAGTCACTTAATCAAAATGTACAGTGATGGTACGACCTTGAGGTCTGGATCAGAAAAATGGAATGAATCAATATCAAAATCATTAGATCATGGAGTTAGAGATTAGGATGAAATTCCATAGTGTACTAAGAGCTCAGCATTTAATTGAAGTGAAGATGAATCTGAATGAACTAGTAAAACACAGATGTGAAACAGGAAAATAAAATCCTTAAACATATCAGGTGAGACACTGCAACACGGCAGAACAACTACTGCTGTTGTGTGTCTTACACAGAACCTTGAATTAACATCACATACGTTAAAGAACGAAACAGAAAACTGAAATATATGCAGGAAAAAGAATTGAGAGATAGTACTTACAGAGCGCATGGAAACGAGTTGCTTGTTTAGCATAGCAAAAGAAAATCAAAGAGAATTCACGTCTGCTTTCCATGGAAAGTTGGAAGAAACTAAAGCAGGATGAAAAACAACTGCTTGCACAAAAATAAATAGATATAAATGAGCAGTGGATAAACTTACACTCAAAGCTAAAGAGTCCTACCTGTGAAAGCGATCAAGCTCTGGAACAGCCTTTCCAACGTGAGTAGCAGAGGAAAACATTAGCTGCTTTTCATACAGACTTTGATAAGTTTAAGAAAGGGGCTATACGGCAAGTGCCTTCAACAGCAGAAAACTGCTCAGTGATGCAGGAGGTTCCTTACAGGCCTAGGAATTCTGCTTTTTTCCCCTTGGATTCAACAGCTCATAAAGAATTTGGACTTTCACTCGTTCCCTTCCAGCTGATCCCTGTTACAACTTAATGGCTGTGAAAAAGGAGTCCCTGAGACAGTACAGAATATAACCACCAACAGCTGTAGCGATTAACGCCAGAATGAGGAGGAAATAAGAAGCCAGCAACATGCTTCGCACTTCATCCTGCACATGTGGACTGACCCAAGCAGGATATAGCCGAGATGGGTCTTGCCTGACTGAGAAGGTGACAGGCATGTCACCCCAGCCACAGGGCCCTGCCTGGACTAAGTTTTGCACGAGTCTCTGGAAAAAATGCTGGTCCAAAAACAGCACCAGAGGAAAACAGCTGGGGACAGAAAAGTAATGTGATTGCCCCTTTTAGCAGCAGTAATGTTACATCAGCTTAACTGCAACATCAAATCTAAACATGTGCTAAATGTGAGCTAATTCAGTGCAAGACCAGCTTGGGTGGCTCTGTTTGTGCTTATAGCACTGGAGCTCTGGGGAGTGTTACCTGAAGACATCTAAGCACTGCTCCAAAAAGTCACAGCTTGGTCCAGCTGAGTTTATTGGCTGATGCTAGCCCTCCTGGTGCAGATCTAGCTGCAGTGAAAACACACCTGAAGGTAAAAATCCTTGTCTGGGTGTGTGAACTTCTGGGAACGGGTGTGAAGAAGGTAAAGATGAAGAGCTAGACCCTGTGCATCTCAAACGCCACTTTTTTTCTCAGCTGTGCCATGGCAACGTAGAATCGCTGCTCTAGGCACACAGATCATAGATTTTAGTGTTGTAATGAAAGCTGTATAGGGCTCCTTTTACTTTCTAAAAGCATGCAGCTTACCTTTCAGATACATGCATCATGTAATTCTTAAGCCCATCTCCTAAAGCAGCAGTGGGTTTCTGCAATGGCATTAGTCTTCTACTTTTTTTAATACACTATTTTGACAAGAGGCAATTCCTGAATTGAAAAGAAAGTGATATCAAAATTAAATAAAACATTTCTCTCCAGTCCCATACTTCATAAAGGCACAAACCTTTTGATGCAGCACAATAGTTTACCTAAAATTTCCATTTCTCTTTACTCCCAAAAGGCCCAAGATAAACAGTGCCCTAATAAAAGTTGATAGCATGGGGTCTGTTCACGCGAAACCACTTTATAACTTGACCAAGTGCATTCTCTGCCAGGAAATGATTGCTTTTCCAGTTCAACCCAAGAATGTTGCTCTGCCTTATGTCTGCTGGCAACCACTTCTTTGTTTATGGGTGGGCTAAAAAAGGAGGATTCAAAGGCTAAGTTTAGGCCTCAGATAATGGTACCAGGATTCAGACTCGGTCCTAAATTTTACCGTACCTATCATACTGGTTTGTGAGGATGAGAAGACAAAAAAGGAAGGTAGTAGAGAATTAAAGTTTACTAAGCTTCTGTTTTTCTCCTCCTTATTCACTACTTCTCCATGTGAATCAGTCAGCTCTACAATAATGAAACCACAAGCAGGTGTGATTTCTTTTAACTTCCTACACCATGTTAATACTACCACATACTCTCCTGTCCAAGTCACCGTATTCTCAGAGGTTTCTTGTAAGAAAATCCTCGTACCTTGCTGCAGAAGATCCGTCCTGATCAATGCAATGAAAAGCCAGCACTGTTACATCTTGCAATGTACCACACCACCACCCTTTAATACAGAGAAGGAATATCGTTCCTCTCAAAAGAGAAAGACATTCAAACCACTTAAGAGGTGCTGTTGCAGGACACCATGCAGCGCTCTTGTCAGGAACACCTGTGGTGGAACATGCTGCCAGTAT
The DNA here is from genome assembly GCA_009769605.1 of Bucorvus abyssinicus. NCBI lineage: Eukaryota > Metazoa > Chordata > Aves > Bucerotiformes > Bucorvidae > Bucorvus > Bucorvus abyssinicus. Next base: position 72,424,701 of record CM020063.1, on the reverse strand, counting down.
TCCCTGTACCTCTAATATAGAGAGTTGAAACTAAAACTATCTGCTTTATCCTGCACCCAAAAGCAAAATGCCTCAACATTAAGATAAGCACTTCCAATGCATTCATGTGAACTTCCCATGCTTTAGGAATTTTGAAGAAAACCTAGTACAGGTGAGAGTGACTAAGACAAAGAGTTACACTTCACTGCCTCGAAGTTTCTGTAACCATCAAAGAGCCTAGAATATAAAGTGAATTGTGCTACACAGTCACACTCCATTCATTGTTCTACCCATACAGTGACTTCTTCACTTGGAGGAAATATTTTCTTCCAGAAGAAAATCCTGTTGCAGGCAAAACTGTCTAGAGTTGGGGAATTTTACTTTAGTTGATTTATTACCACAGAACACAAACCTCTGATCACTCATTTGCACATTAAGAAAAATAACATAAACTATCAAGCAAACACTTATATAAATAAATATCCCCTCTTTCCCCAGTCTCAACGTACCTGTACTTCACTACAGACTAAACTCAATCCATTCACATGTCTCTGGCGAGGTGACAAGCAGTATAGGAGGTTGACACAGCACATATAACAGATTTTGTCTGCTACCCTGTGCTTAAGGATTTCTGCTGCCATACGCCTAATAGTTCGTTGCAGCTTCACATGATGGTTTCTGTCCTTGTGTTCCTTGGTGCTCCTGTCCCAGCCTGGGCCACCTGTGGGCTGCAGTCCCTCAGGGGTGTTACTGGCCTGGCTTGGGTTGCCCATGGGCTGTGGTCTTTTGGCCCCCAGGAGCAGTATCATAGCACTGCTGCCCCTCCTACTCACAGTCTATAACATACATGTGTTCAGCCTACTACCCCTGCCCCTGCAAAGCACATATTTAGCACTAGGTTACAGAAGTTGAAATGTTAACAGCCTGGACTTATTTTCATCAGAGACCTTTCAGAGCAGAACCATTTCAGGAGGAAATGCCAGAACAGTTGCAAGAACAGTGATGGATGAAAGAAACGGGAATTCACAATGCAGCTACAGAAAACTGGATAGGTATGTCCAAGCAAGAAGGACAGAGGAAGGGGAAAACAGCTTAAATGAACGTCTATGAAGAAGAGCAAGATGTGAACATCTAAATTTAAATGTCCCTATTACTAGGCTATTAGAAAAAAAAAATCATAATTTGAAGTAAGTTAATATAGTAATTCCTTGGCAGCTCACAGACTGAGCAAAAAACCCACACATAATTACAAACCTTTTAACAGGTTCCAATAACTTCAGCAGGGAAAGCAGAACAGAGTGAGCTTTCCATCCCCACAGTTTTCCAGGTCACACTTTTTGACTACTCACAGATGAAGCAGATGTGCAAGTCTATCTTTGGAAAGAAACACTTCCTACAATTTAATACAGCTGCAGAAAGACACGTGAAACTGTGGCTCATTAACAATTTATCCATAACTGAGAACACTATTAGAAGTAGCCCAGAGTTGTATAAAATCAAAGACGACCAGAATATCATTATGCTAAATCTGTATCAAGTTACGGAACCAACCAGTTTTATAACCATTGTTTACAATGACATAGCACCAGAAAAAAAACACTAAATTCTTGAAGTATTAACATGGAGAAGGTAACCGACATTTGGGAGATGAATGGCCAACACACAACTCAAATGAATACCAGCCTTCTTAAACTCATACTTGGAGCCCTTCATTTAGCTTAAACAGTTTACCTCCAAGCCCTTCTACATTACTCAACTTGGTAATGCAGACTACCCCTGGGAAGCCAGCCTCATACAGGCTTGAGAGAAGGACTTTTTTTAAAAATCAAGCTCTTCCGAGACACATTTCTGCCAGTATCCTGTCTCAGTTGTCACTAAAATTTTTTGTTTACAACATAAAGCTTTTTATTGCAAACGAAGGACAGGGAAAAAACATCTTTGGGTAAAAAGACTATTTGTAGAATGAAGAAATATTACAGTCGTAACCTAAGGATCTCAGGATTTAATACCCGACAATAGACAGACTACACAAATATATTCAGAGCAAGGAAGATGTAGAAATTAAAGAAAACACAACTGCCAGAGGAAGTAATACATCACCTGTATTCTTCTAGAGGGCCTTACATATGAAATGACTGGGCAAAATGAAGTAAGACTTCCTTAAACAAAGTGACAAAAATACAGCAAAAAGCATATTTGGAGGTGAAAGAAGAACAGCAGACTAGTAATACAATACTGACATTTTAGAGGCATGAAGATAAAAGCAGAAAAAACAGTATCTCTGATGTATGAAGGGCTTTTAATGTAGAAAGATATTCAATCTAATTAAAAAAAAAAAGTCACTTGATGGACTCAGGAAAAGTTGGAAACTACATACCCTTAAAATTGAACAGAATGTAACAATATCTCTGGAATGTGATGCGGAAGAGGACCAGGAAAGATTTAAAGCCAAAACTGATGAGAGGGGGAAGAGAAGGGGGAAGAGAAAGCAGGCTGTGAAGAGAATTTACAAAGACTTAAGAATGTAAAATGAAGTCTTATTTTAAACAGTTGAAAAGGGCAGCAGGTTACCTATAAGAGATGTCAGAAACTCTGCTGGAAAAGAAATTATCTGATCTGATGACCATACTAACAATATTAGCAAAGAGAAATATTTAGATAACTATTACATTTCTTAGTCAGATAAAAACGTGAATGTTTCAAGAGTATTTAAACAGAACCTTGGGAGACATGACGATTCTTAGTTTATTTTTTTAAAAGCTATTGGCATTAATGTGACTAGGTTAGCTGTTGAAAAAGTAGACATTATTGCTCCAGATCACACTTGAATCACAAGCAACTTCATTAAGTCAGACTCAGTACAAAAAACTGTGGTTATAGACAACCTACATTTTTAATCTCAACTTCTTGCTGATAGGCCGTTAGAGCCTACTAGTTGTCCACCCATGTTGACATCCATCTATACAGCCCTGACTTCAGCAGTGAGCCACCATATAAGGATTTTTCTGCTTGTACACCTAAAAGACTTCTTAAAAGTAGATGGAACAATAATTTCTGTAAAGAAAACGAACCCCTGTAACAGTGTAAGAAGGATACTGGCCTGTTGGAGCATGACCAGAGAAGGGCCACGAAGATGGATCAGAGGGCTGAAGCACCTCTCCTATGAAGATAGGCTGAGAGAGTTGTGGTTGTTCAGAAGGCTCCAGAGAGACCTTAGAGCAGCCTTCCAGACGTTAGAGGGAGCCTACAGGAAATCTAGAGAGGTACTTTTTACAAGGACATGTAGTGATAGGACAAGAGTAATGGCTTTAAACTGACACAGCGTAGATTTAGGTTAGATGTAATGAAGAATTTCTTCACTGTGAGGGAGGTGAGACACTGGAACAGGTTACCCAGAGAGGTTGTGGATTGCCCCTTCCCTGGAAGGGTTCAAGGCCAGGCAACCTGGTCTAGAGGAAGGTGTCCCTGTTCATGGCAGGGAGGCTTGGAACTACATTATCTTCAAGGTCTCTTCCAACCCAAACCATTCTATGATTCTATGAAATATATATACTCTATTAATGCCTATATAGCACAGAGGAGTTATCATGTTCACATATTCCTCCCAGCTGAGGGATGCTCAGCTTCCTCAAGTGTATCATCCTATGAAACCAGATCATTATTTCTCTGATTAATGGGTACAGAGATATACCCAAGGTAAGAATTTGTGCTCGTTGCGAGTAACATCCTGATGATGCTCAGGTCTGTATTTCAGCCACCAACACATTACCTGCTACAAACAAACAGTCTATGTCACAGAGACCATAAACATTAGCCTAAAAGCAGCTACTCAAAGCCCAGGAAGCAAAGCAGAGAAAAAAGTGCTTGGAAGAAGAAAAGATCCAATGAATTTGCTAAGGTATTGATTGCGCATTTGAGAGGTGGTAGAGTGTGTCCACAGAAGGGCAACAAAGCTGGTGAAGGGTCTAGAGAACAAGCCCAGTGAGAAGCAGCTGAGGGAACTGGGGTTTAGCCTGGAGAAAAGGAGGCTCAGGGGAGACCTTCTTGCTCCCTACAGCTACCTGAAAAGAGGCTGTAGTGAGGTGGGTCCCGTGTCTTCTCCCAAGTAACATGCGACAGGATGAGAGGAAATGGCCTCAATTTGCTCCAGGGGAGGTTTAAATCAGACACTAAGAAAAAATTATTTATAGAGAGGGTTGTCAAGCATTGGAACAGGCTGCCCAGGGAAGTGGTTGAGTCACCATAACTGGAGGTATTTAAAAGACGTGTAGATGTGGTGCTGAGGGACATGATTTAGTAGTGGACTTGGCAGTGTTAGGTTTATGGTGGGACTCAAATGATCTTAAGGGTCTTTTCCAACATAAATGATTCTATGATTAAATTTGTGTTACGTCTTGCTATTCAACACACACAGACTTCACAAAGGACAAAAGTACATTTTCCTTCTCTGATAGAAAATAAAAGATATCTTTTTTTCTGATGAAGAAACTGGCCCTGAAGTCAATGTATTTTTCATTTCTAGAATGGAGTATTTAATTTTTCTTATCTGAGGATAAGTGCCAGTTCCACCTGGAACTCATGAGCCAAATTCACAAACCAGCAAGGATGGTTATCAACACTTAAAACCAATGTTCCTTAAGCTTCATTGGCTGGTTGAATAATCATTTCAGAATTAAAGTTCCGACTTACACTGCTCTCAATAGTTGAGTGAGAGTTTAATGCAAAGAAAAATCAGAAGCTCATTTACCAAATATTGAATACCACTTCTAAAACTCTATGTCACAGGAAATCACACAGTTACGTTGTATTCAGAACTAAATAAAAGAGCCAGCTCTTTGATAAAACCATCCCTTAAAATAGCAAGAAAAGTTAAGCCAAAACAGTAACAAATAAGGAGCCAGCAAAGAAACATGAAGGAAGGGCCACACACGCCACCAAACATGATTCTTTTCTTGTGGAACTACAGTTACAGTCAAAGATGCTGGGCACCTTTTGGTCATATAATACATTGATAATACCAGTTGGCTCTTTTGTAGGGTGAAGTGCATTTGTATCAGTGAACTTTCTCGGGAAGCATAAGATATAAAGATGCATTCCATGTTTCCCAGTTATTGTATATTGATGCATACCTATTGACTTCAGCAAGGCTTTATGCCAATCTCATTCAACCTGAAGATCTCTTCAGGATACAGATCCTCCCGATTAATGTCTCCAGCTGTAGAGTCTCACTGTTAAGCTGCTGTGACACTGGGAGACATCCAAAACAAGTTCAGAGCAGACAGAATCACAAATGAAGCCTCTGAACACACACCATAAAGCAGCACTGAAAGAAAAGATGAACTTCGCTTTTCTTACAGCATCAGGTTTTTCAATCCTGGATAACGTAAGCAACTTCTTCATGCAGAAGAGAGTAGGACAAAAACAGACAAGGATTCCTACCCCTCCAAGCCCTCTGCAGTTCATCTTTCTACATGAGAGTACTGTTTGTACTACAGTAGCTGAATTCTTTCTTCAGTTTTATGGTAATGCTAACTCCATGCTGATGACTACAAAAGGAAACATTAAACTCTCCTTGGGACTAGTGTTTGCATGGGATATCATTTCACAAATTTAAAATGAGAACCAGTGCAAGGCTAGTTCATAACAATGTTAAATCATTTGAATGACAGTGAATTTATAAGTCTTTAAAGAGCATTCTAACCATTTAAAGATACATGATCTCACAAGAAAAATGTAAGACAGCAATAAGATTTTTTATTTTTTTTTTTTTTTTAATTTTAATTATTTAGCTTTTCCTCAATGTCTGTTCTCCAGTATCTGGTCCCTGAGTCAGATAGTCCATATATAATCAGGTCTCCAAAGTACAAACCCAAAAATTTAGCAAGAAGTCCCTGTAAACATATATTCTTAGCTTCAAACAAACTAGAGTGGAAAAGAACACAACTTAATTAACTTTCCTAAGTTAACTTTTTTTTTTCCTTCCTTTTCGAAAACATCAAAAACGTCATAATCTGGGACTGATTAAATTATTTCTTGAAACAAAAGCAGCGGACTTAGACAAAAATTTCAGTCGCGCTATAGTTTTAGAAAAAACTCATATTCAGCAAACTTTTTCTGTTTATTGCAGTGACAGGACATGACAGAAACTGAAGGTGGGAATAGTTTTTAAAACTTGACTTACTATAAATAGCTTATTATAACTTCCAAGGCACTCTACATTATAAGGCCTTTATCCCACAATATCTGTTCACAATGCAAAGCTAATAAAAGTAGTTGTTTGCAGGACTGGGACCTAAATTCTTTCAATAATCTTTTACTGTTAGTTACATTCATACTTACATCCTTATATCATGAAGGTGTTCAAAACCTAGTAGTAAGAAAAAAAACAACAGCAAAAGAGAACACACAGAAAATGGTCATTGATGCATACCACAACAATAGCTCCTAAATTTAACTCCATATTGGTAAATTCTATCTGTACGAGTGAAAATTAAAAATGCAAATATTCCAGAACAAAGTAATTGCACCTCTGGTAAAAGTGTTCAAGCCACTCATAACAAAGCGGAAAATATTCAAGAAGGGTTGCCTTTTGAATGAAATCTATTTTTTAAGAAATAGCTTTTTGCTTGAATAAAAACGTAGAATTCTTAATAGGAAATCCCCTTCATCCTCCTCCTTTGGATGCTCATTACATGAGCACACCTTGGATGTTTTTAGAGCATCTCTTCATTCTACCTCTTCTCACTAACTGAAGTTGGCAAACATAACACCTAAAACTAAGATGGAAGCTGCTACCTCATTTCATCTTGTCATCTGTCACTTCTCGTCATTCTTGTCATCAGTCTGTGACTCCCAGGTTTTGTGCAGGTTCAGCAATGGTGCAGAGCTGAACAGTACAAACAGGAGAACTGGCAGCTACTGTGGCACTCCTGCTACAATACTAGACCCACGTTTGATGCACAACCTACAGTGAGCTATGGGTTTCTCTCCTTTGAGAGGCAATTATTTGTAAATGACCACAGAGAACTGAAGCATCATTCTCACTCCTCCTTCTCATCTATAACAGATTACTGCTCTACACAGAACTGGGGGAATGAAGCAACAGCATTAAGGATCTTCAGAAAACAGTGCTTATTCTTCTGTCTAGCTTGCAAAGGTGGCAAGAAAAGGTTAAGGACAAACTCTTTATTTGCATCTGGGCAGAAGGAGGAGCATTTTTGGACTTGCATTCACAATATAAATATTTAACTTTTAAATTATATAGTCCTCTGGAAAGGTAAAATATATTTTTCCGAGGCACAAAAAAAATTCTTTAATTACAACTGTTAAAATTTTACAGTGAAATCCCTAGGCTGACATAGCTAATTTCAATACAAATAGTAAAACTACTCTCAGAATCTTTCTATATGGTGATGAACACGCTTGATTACGGCTTGCCATCAGCGAGGATTTAGGTATGGCTCTATTCTACACCTTAACAGAAAAGTGCTTGTGATTTTCCCCGCAGCTCAGGGGATATTTTAATTCAATGGTTTAGTTCTTAGGATGATCAAAGATATGCCTATAAAACAACACACAGTGACCAGTATAAAAATCACACGAGCCTAGCATGACATCACTCATGCTGGTGGTGGGGGAAAGCAGCTGGAAGACTGCCACTGCCCATGGCCATCAGGGCTGCCTAGGGTGTTTCTGTATGGCACCATGTGTGAGGTTGGGCTTTGCAGACATGCAATCAGAGCCTTGTCCCCTCACACTAGTGAAGAATACAAAAACTCTCATTTCAAGCTCAAGCTATTTCCAAAAGCCAAGACAGAAGATAGATTTTGTTCCTTAATGCCCACCAAACATACACTGACTATCTAGTAATAAGTAAAATCTGCATCAAACATTAACGGCAGTGGGGTTATGTACTTGCAGCATACTACACCATTCTCAACATGAAATGTAAAGCCTATGCTTCAACCTAAATCCAAGCCTAACTTGAGGAGCTGTTACATGTTTGTGTGTGCGCATGCATGTATTGTAGGGTGCACACACGTGTTTGGGGGTGTGAATGGATGCAGGTGTTCAGGTAGGGTTGTGTTCAGGTTTGTGTGTAGGAGGGCATACGCACAGGGGTAGAGATGAGTGGGTATTTCCAGCTATGTGTGTGCAAGTATGTGCGGGTATAGGGAGACGTGGGTATAGGGACACAGGTCTGTGTGCAGGTACATATGTGTGTGGAGGGATGTATAGGTGCACGTGTACATAGGTGCATATGTATGAGGATGCAGTGGGGTCTGTGTCCAGTTGTGCATATGTGCACAGGGGTATGTGTAGGTGCATGTGCGTAGAGTGTGTAGGGGAGTGCCTGCAAAGGTGTGTGTTTGTGTCTGACTAGGGGCGTGCGGTGCAGTACCTGGGAAATACGTGTGTGCGTGTGTAGGTGGGGAGTGTCACAGAGAGGTGTAAAGATGGGTGTGCAGGTGGGGAAGTATAGGGACTTCTCTGCAGGGGTTGGTTTGTGCCGATGGGTATCCGTAGGTGCAGGGTGTCTGTGTGTGCACGTACCCAACACAATCCAACATATGTAACATAGTATTTGCTAGCATGCAGATTTTCAATACAATGTCCATTTTCAAATAAGCACTTCCGAGAGAACTTAATCCTGACTTATACTTAAAGCTAATTCAGAGTTTGCTGTGATTTCTGTGACTTCTACTTTACCACAGTATGAAGAACTAAATATGCATTTGGAAAAGCAATGAGTTTACAGGCTGAGTATTCAAGGATTGACATTGATTTATTTCATTTCACAAGGAAACTGTGAGCAGTCAATTTCTTCAAGAGATTTCATAGCCCTGGTGTGTCTCTAGTTTAGTGACTTGCCTTGCATTTATACAGAAAGGGGATGCTTTACATTTTTCCAGCACTGATGTAATTTTGTAACTCAGCATTTTATAATACATTACCATGTTCAGGGAAGAACTCTTCTGAGAAGCTGTTATGTTGTGCCTTTTGGTTCGATTTATTAGACTGCCATCTACCATGTAACTGAGATCTTACTATAAAATACATTAAACTAAACTGTATCTTTCATAAGTGTACTTTTTAATATACAGTAAAATACATATCTGGATTCGAATTTCCTTGAAGTTACAATTAAAACTCATTTCTAGAGTTTAAATATATCATATTAAAGAAAAAAAATCACCTATCCAAAGCTGCCTCTGTTCAGGAAGAAACTACAATATTTCAGCACAGAAGGGAAACAAGAGTATGGAAGTGGGACTCTTAGCAAAAGAGGTTATCTGTGTACTCAAGAAACAGAGACAGACAATGTTGAAAGCAGCACTGCTCCCAAGGCTGGTATTTTTCAAGGGGAAGAAAATCAGAGCATCTGAAACTGGAGATGCATTTCTAAAAATATGGCTACAGGACCTTCAGCATGGTATGAGAGGTGAGCATAAGAACTATATGGTAGCTCCCAGCAGCCAGTTCTACTTGCATCACTTTGGAAGCTACCAAAACATACACATATCTTAATCAAAGAGAGCACAGAATTATTGACCTGAGTGACATGGCAGAAAATTTATCCCCTCTTGCTTTATCCCCAAAACGTTTTCAGTTGTCAGGCAGTTCTGGTTAAGCAATAAGGACAAGTACAGGATGTTTACGACACAACACCTGTAGCCACTGTAGCTGGGGTTACTTCATAGCATTGCACCTCAAGATGCTCCAGGTGCAAAAAGATCTGCTCTGCCAGGAAGTACAACACTGTGAAACTCCCACACTACACAAGCTCTAACAGCTCTCTAATAGGAGACACAGGAATGGGACACCCTTTTATACAGGTCCCATCTAGACCCAAGATACACTAACTAGCCAATCTTCTCCTCCCATATTGATGATGTTTTCAGTACTGAACAGTGGCAAATATTGCAAAGTAAATACTGCGCACATATTATGTTTTGCCTTACACTGAGGTTCATGGAATCCTGAGTTTTAGCAAAGGCTGACTCAAGACTATTTTTCTTAATTGACACCCACCATTTACAACGTTTGATGACGAACATGGAAACAGAGCAATGAAATAGCACAATGCAATTTAGGTGGGAAAAAAATAAAATACAGACTGATAAGAAAAACATTCCAGACCTTCCTAATCAATAACAAAGAAGGAAAGGGCTTATAAGCATCACTTCTCCCTTTCACAAGTGTTACGTTTCCCTAGACAAGTTTTGTTTGTTAGTTGGGTCCCCAAGTTTGTAGGGAAAGAAGCGGTAACTTCAAAAGGAATATAAAGAAACACTCTTTCTTCTTGCCAGAATGCTCTTCTCCCTCAGTCTATCAATGAACAGTTACGATCAGTCTTAACAGATGGTTTATCTACAGTGAAGAGATACAGATTTACCACTACAAAGAGAGTAGCACTAGGTAATGCTACAGCTTCTTTCACGTAGAAGGCAGGTAGTAATTGGATACCTGCAGCACTTTTCCCCCCAGAAAGTGAAATTAAGGGTCAAGTAAGACAAGTAAGACATATGTTTTTAAATGACAAACTGCTATCGTTCTGAAAGCACTCTTTCCATCAAATTTTACATCCAGACATTGTTGAGAAGAACTTTTTTTTTTTCTCTTATCACTGGTACACACCATGTAGCTGCTGGCACATTCCATCTTTGTTGTGGAAGAAACTAAAATATCTTAGATCCTTTTCAGTCACAAAGGAAAACTACAAATTCTTGGGCTGACAACTATAACCATGACTTTGCTGAACCCAACTGAAACCCATGCAATTATCACCACTGAGACACTGCTCAGGTACACTTTAACAGGAAAGACCAAGCTGCATCAAACCAAGGATCCACCCTCCTCAACTACCTAGTCTCCCACAGTGGTTTACGGCAGTTACCTTGAAAAGAGTATTAAAAAAATAAAGGGGAGCTTATTATGGTGTCTGAAGGGTCTGCTGAGCTAAACATGGTTTCTTGGTGTTTAATAGCTTCTGGAAATTCTCATAACCCCTTAATGTGCAAACTTGGAACAAGACGTACAACTTATTCCCCTTAATAGCTTTGAGAGAAAATTGATAACATAAACATGAATATGCACAACTGGCCACACTGTATCAGACCAAAGGACCATTTAGCCCAGTGCCCTGCCTCTAACAATAGCCAAATCAGATTCATATATGACGCTTCCCCTTAACAGACTTCCAGTTTCAAACTGTTTTCAGCTCCTGAGGTGGACATACACTCAGCAACCCTCAATAGACTCTCTTCCTTGACTTTGACCAAAGATCCCCTTGAAACTACATTTTGGCAACACACATCTTTCGGCAACTGGTTCCACACCTCTGTGGCCAGACGCACAAAGACTCAATTCCTGCTTGGTAGGAACTGGCTCCTAACAGCTCTAACTGATGCCTCTTAGATATCCTGAGCCTGGAATGAACCATACTACTTCATATTTTTCTTTGAAAAGTTAAATTTGGACAGGAAGAATTAACAAAGTGGACATGTGGTCAATGCCATTTTGATACTATAATTGTAGAAATCATACCTGTTGTTTTTCCAAATGAAATATTCACAAATACCTGTTCTCAAACAGAAGAACTGTATAGAACAAGACCACACCACTTTTGCTACTTGCTCTAAAACAGCACTTCACAGAAGTAGAGAGAAGGCGAGGTGTCTTTGCGTGCTCTGAAATGAAAATTAGATTAACTTCTTTTTAGCAGAGAGGAAAACCTAATTATTAAATCCTGGGCAGAGAGTCCAAAATCACATTAAAATACAGATACAGAAAACACACTGTACAGGATCCTGATGATATCCATACTTCCAAAGAGCAAGACATATCTCAAAGCCCATAATGACTCAAATATGGAACAAGAACCCTTAAAACTTTAATGTAATAAAATATCAAGTAATTTTTTTTTGGGGGGGGGGGACCACAACCCAACAAAACTCCACCCATCCACCCCAGCCCCCCACCCCCCCCCACCCCCCCTGGACTGATTCCTGGCGCCACTGATTGAGCAAGGAACCACAAGCATAGCGTGTTCACAGCAAGCTCTCCAGATTGCTCTGCAAGAGCCAAGAACCTTTTCTGTAAACTGAGGCCTCAATCCACGCCACAAACTTCACATTGCATCTACGTGCATTTAATAAAGCTTCGCATTCACATTTTTATTTTTCTCGTTACATTGTTTATATTGGTCCGCATTAACTTCCTCTTTGTAAAATCCCCTGAACTGCTCATAAAACTGCCTTAAAAAGAAGTAAAATGATCCAGCTTGGAGATCAAGGAAGAGAAATGGGGCCATTTTTTATTAGAGATGTGAAGAACAGAAAAGGAAAATTACCGATTGCTGCACAAGACCTGCCAGCAGATACGGTTTTGGACTCTTCCATCCCAGGACTTGTCCCAAAAGGGTACAGGACAGTGTTTGAGAGAAGGCACCTACAGTCATATTTTTTAAAGTGTATTTCTAAGCATAGAAATACAGGTATGCATGATTTGCATGGAACAGGGAAACCATATACAACTGAATTTTGATAAACCTCACAGGTCTGAAAATCAAGTCAGACATCCTGAGTTGCCTTGGCAGCTGTGAAGATGTATCCCTATGCAACCTGACACAAAGACGGAATCACTCACATGAAAAATGAGGTGAGGTGTAAATAAGTGACATGTCGGAGAATAACTGCCACAATCCAAAAATCAAGATGAAAAACCTTAAAATTTAGATTTATCATAAAAGAATATACAGGCAACAGAGTTGACTGTGTTCACACACTATTCCATACAGGTATTTATCTTTAAATTCCTATTATCATAAGTCTCCTCTAGATTGAAAAAGAAAAAAAAAAAAGAAAAAAGGAAAAAAAAGGCAAAAAAAGGGCAAAAAAAAAGAGCTCAGGCTGATGACAAGCCCACTTGGCATGAGCTGCTATAAATACTGCAAAGTTTCCATTTCTTTCGCTTTTAAAAAAGCACAAATATAGTCCTTTTATATTCCCGTTTAAGTAATCACTTCCAGGTTCCATACAGACCCATCCCCATGAGTAAGACTTAAAGTCTGCTATTATAAGCAGAAAGGATAAAACTGCCCTTTGGCAGACGTATTACTTTTGTGTAGTTAAGACTTTTGGATTTCTACCACTTCCCCTGCTGGATTCCATTCTTCCACCCATCCCTACGTGTATACATACTGGACCTTTAACTAGTGCTGCCAAACAACCTCCCTCGAAAAAGTACACAGAAGGCACAAAAAAGAGCAGTTAAAAAAAAAAAAAAATCAAGTTCACTTTCCAATGCTGTGTAACTCAAAGGACTTTGAGTCAGCAGAAAACAAAAGGCAAATTACTGTTTATCCCCTAGAAATGTTCTATTTTCTGCCCAGAAGGAAATCTAGGACTCCCACTGGAGTTCTACCTACGCTGATCTGGTTTCGCTGATTCTCCTTGGTTAGCAAGTCACCAAACGCGTTTCATGATAACATTTAAAATCATACACCAGAAAACTGTTAATCAGAAAATGGATATTGAAAGCTTGTCATAGAATACAAATCATTCAAGCTGAACCACAGCAAATGTTCAAAAGCAAATAATCAATTACTATGAAAGTTCTAGCTTTCGCCTCCATGCTGACTCATGCTGAACTATTCCGCTGGATTCTTAAATCACAATTGTTTTGCAGGAAACTAGGATAACATTTTAAAATACTGACTGGAGTTCACTCTAGTAGCTGGTAATTTCAAACCTAATGTGGCATACCTCCACTTTTGAATAATCATATTCTAAGAGACATATTCTAAAAGGGCCTGAGTTTTGGTAAAGAGCACTCAGCAGTTTCATGAAACTGGGTTTCTCTGAAGAGCCCTTAGGTGAATATAAAAAATAACTAGATTTTTCAGTCAAAAAATTTTCTGAAGGTCACAGGAGAGACAACAGGGAGAATAAGAGGGCAACACGACAACATGTCTATACAGAAATGTCAGAAGTAAGTGAATAAACAGGAAGAACTTTCAAATCCTTAGAATCAACCAAAATTACCAGTGAACCCACATCTCAAACACTGCGGGTGAACTGCACGGCTGGAACTGCTGTGGAGGGGTGCAAAGAACTTGCTGATGAAATAGAGCAGGGTGGGAAAAAAAAGAGAGAAGGTCTTACATGGTAAATCAAGAATGCACACACTTGCTCTGAAGACTTTTATCCATCTCTGAGCACTTCTAAATATCTCTGAGCAAATATAAAGTGTGACAAGTGCAAGAATAACCATGTCTTGATGCAGACCTGCTGTAGCTCACTCGACCAGCAGGAGAAATGCATGATGGTTTTCCTTCAAGTAACTAGTAGAGGCATCCAGAATAAAAGAGTTGATAATAGCAGGGTCTTTGCTGAGAAATTAGCAGGCAAGGAGGAGAAAAGACAAAAGAGAATATACAGAGAGTCCGACACAATTTCTGAGCTTTCTTAGGTGAGGTTGATTTTAAATTAACTCTAAGTAAAGGAAAGATGAGTCAAGAAACAGAAGCCAAATTAGTGGTTACAAAATGAGAAATTCTTTATTCTGTGCAAAAAAATTAAAGATTGACAGATCAAAAAAACCCTTGATACAATAAGGAATGTTGTATTCAGAAAAGGATAAAAGTAACTTGCTAAGGACACTGGGATAAGCAGAGTGCCCAAGTATGAAAATCTTGAGTAAAAAGAAGTGAAGGGAGAATTGGTACCAAAATGGAAGAAACAGGAAGCACAGTCAGGGACCAATGCAGCTGTGTAAGGGTGTCTTTATAACCAGAAAATGGAAGAGGTATTTTAAAAAAACATCTAGAAATAAGGACCTGTGATGAATTATTAGTCATAGTATAGAGAAATTATAGAAACACGTATGAGTAAATCAGAAAGGCCAAAGCATGCAATGAGTTAGTCAGCATGGATACAAAAGACAGTGAAAACTTGTTCTCTGTAAACAATATGTTTAAAGAAAATATCAAAAGCAAGGTCTGCATTTAACTGGAAAAGAAAACAAACAAAAGAAGAAAGAGGCAGAAGTTGTTTTCTCTAACATGTTTTTAAAAACTGATTAATCATGACTCATGTTTTTAACAAAAGAATATGATCATAAGCTTGAATAGAGGTGGAACAAGCAAAAGATACATGAATTGGAGTTACTGTTCAGGTCATCACCACGGTCTGATCTGCCATCCTCTACCCCACCAAATTCCTCCCACCAGACTCTTTCTCAAGGGCGCACCAGATGTGGGCAGTGTCCCCGAAGCTCCCACCTCATACAATGGATATGTCATCCCAGGGCAGGATCACATGTGTGCATGCAAGGGCAGATGACCAGCAGCTCTTTGTCTTCAAGATTATGTGACTGTCATAACTGGGGAGGCAGGTCTGAATGGCAGTCATGCAATATATCTTGAATAGCTACAGCTTCTGATCTTCTCTTCAAAACAGGGAACTGGAACATAGGCAAAAAGATCAGTCAGGTGGAGTCACAACTCACTGAAAAACTGTCTGCTTATAGAGTAATTCTCCACTGTCAAACCAGAGAAGAAGCTCCAGTAGGATTTCACATGTCTACTGTTTGGATTTTATGCTACAAAATGTTTTAATTAGTAACCTGAATGGTAGACTAGAGTCTGAATATCAAACCTGCGAGTAACTCTCAAGCAGGAGGTATCATAAGCATCCTGAGGAACAGGCTGAGTCCAAAATGACATTCACAAACAGGAGGAAGGGCCTAACATCAAAAAAGACGGGACTTTAAAAATGTCTGACACATGTAAGACTTAGTAACATTTAAAAACTACAGCAGTACAAAATGAGGGAAAACTACTCAGGCTGCAATACTGTAGAAAAACTTGTGTTTGCTGCGGAAAATAAAGAAGTAGACTGTGGATGCTTAAGACTTAAAACCCAAGGAAATCTTACTGGAGCTATCATACTGACATACCAGAGAGGATTATTTTGCTCTAGTAGATGTTGATAAGGACTGGAAATGATTATTCTGTTGATTAAGCGCCAAGGTCCTTGTCAAACTCTGGGCACAAATGAAAAAAATTATCATCAAGAGATAGCTCCAAAAGCAACAGGAAACATGAGTCATAAAGAAGAACTGGACAACCAGGTTTAAGCCTAAAAAGACATAGGTAAGCATTTGTGCAATGTATAAATGGTTGTTAAAAAGAGGACAGAGAGGATCTGTTTTAATTTCTACTACATGAAGAAGAAGGAGAAAACAGCTTAATTTGCAGCTGAGAGGATTTGGGTTAGAAACTAGGAGACCATATCTTATGTTGAGGATAGGTAAGCAAAGGAACATAAAACATATTCACTGGAGATTTTAAGGAGCAGAACAAACATCTGTCCAGCTGGTTTGAAGTGCATAGGCTGCTTTAGAACATGATCTTGAACAGCATCATCTCTTGTTCATCTTAAATTTTTCCCTAACCTTTAACTACTTCATTGTGGTTTTTATCCTACAGCCAAAATCTTCAAGGATCCAATGCTACCTTTTTTTACCCCTTCATTTTAAAAGTAGTTGTTTAAGGTCCTAATATTTTAAAAGTTCCTTCCTATAAAATTCCTAGATAATTATTATACCAACCTCTGCTTCCCAGGTACAAGCTTGATAGAAATGAAATAGCTACCAACATCAGTCTTGAAATCGGTGGAAGAGGAAGGAGAGAAGCCATAGGTAAAACTTGCTGGACTCAAAGTAGCCATCTCATAGGCAAAGTAAAAGCCAGAACGAAGGTAACAGACAAGAGTAGGGGCTATGGCTAACCTGAGGGACCCAAGGTACCGGTAGGTCTGAGGTACCATTCCCCATGTCCTTGAGGAATGCAGACACACAGATTAAGCTTTCATTGAAAGGACACAAGCAAAGCAATAAGTAAAAGCTTCTTTATGCAGCCAAAACAGACACGAAGCACTTTAAAACAACAGTATTCATCTTTTTCGTGTTTGAAGCCAATAACTTCTTCTAAAGCCCTTCCTGATTTAACACGCTTGAATTTGGCTTTAATAACTGCTAAAGAGGTGCTGTCACGAGGTGTCTTTTCCAATAAGCAATACTCTGTTGTCTCTTCCGTTCCCTTTCCCTACCCAAAAGAGCAAAACTAATATGCAATTGTTGCCCCAAGACACCCACTGAGCCTAGATTAGGCCTAAAGTCATACTGGCAGGAGATGAAAGTAAATTCTGATCACAGTCCAGAGGCTGATTTCATCTGGGTGAAGGGAGAGGAGGTAAATGGGCGTGTTAATTCCTGAACTTAGTTTTTTCCATTCATCTTTGCACTGGGAAAGAGGTGAAGCTGGAAATCTTGTAAAGATGGGTGAATATACTGCAAAACAGATTTAAGCACGTGAGCCAACTTTCAGAAAAAGAACTGAGTTTTAAACTGGAGGCTTGCACACACTGCAGAGAAATGAAAACACCACTAAGTCTCTTCTTAGAAGAAAATGTAGAGGTGGAATATTACAGTCTCTAATAATTTGCATAAGAATTTTTCCACTAACAAATACAAATGATCAATCAAGATAATGCAACTAAAAATAGTAAAACTGCAGCATAATTTAAGCGTGCTTTTCTTCCACAGAAGTGGTTATAAAGTTGCAATGTTAACTAAGTTCTATAATTAAATAGTCAAATATTAACATCTAAAGATACTTAAGTTGCATTTTACATTAAATAAGCATCACTCTGGTTCCCTCCTCAAAAAATTTTAAATAACTTGAATAAATTAACTTTGACTACAGCAAGAATTCTGCGGTCATTACACAGGCACTATCCTCAAAACAAGAAGTTAGAACTGAGTCTGTTCCAATTCTGTGCTATCATCCTGTTAACATAAGTACTCTGTCACCAGTACTATTTTATCAAAACTGACTGTTCTGTAAATCAGATTTCCCACAATGTAGTTTAATACTTCAGTATTTTCCATACTAATAACAAAATACACCAATTGGCAAAAGCCCCAAAGCTGCTCTGAAACTAGCTTTAGATGATTTTCAGCTGAATTATTAATCTCATCTAAACCTCCAGTAAACAATTGCTATGCTGCTAGTTAACCTTAGGAAGCTGCTGCTAAGTGATCCAAACATAAAGAAATCCATAAACCCTTTGTGCTCCTGCAGCACACCTTCTGCATATCTAACTGATCGTTGGGTGGTCCAGCTACACAACAGTATACTCCACAACTGTCTGGAAGGACATGACCTGACCCCTACCATTCACTATTTTTTCTACTAGTTTTCTCCCAGTTGCTGACATACCTTTTGTAACATTTTCCAATAGTTTTCTTTGGAAACAATTGAGATTTCAAAAGAGAGTACAGATCTCAATCTGAAAACACTTCATGGAAGCATATCTACTTCTAAGAAACACAGGCTGAAACACAAATGTTGCATGAATCTGAGGACAGGGAACTTTTTCCTCCCCCTGAAAACTTTTTATTATTCTCACATGGTGAGCTACCCACCCTTCATCAACTTTAGATTTAATGCCGGTAGGATAACTTTAGTACAGATCTCATTTATCATGAAGTTCAGTAGGAAAATTATACTATTCATTGGGTTGGGGGGGGGGGGGGGGGGGGGGGGAAGGCGGTGTCAAGGCAGGGAGTGTGCATATGTGTGTGTGTGTTACCCGGAAATAATCATTATGTTTTGCTTTGCTTTAACTTACTGGTTTTTAGCCCAAACTCTCTCCCCACCTGATTTGTCAAAGTGCGTAACCATCGCAGTGCCATAAGCACTTAAAAAGCATTAGAGTAATTACTTTTTGCAGTGTGGGTAACCCTGAAATGATGAAACACTCTTTTCCCTCCTCAAAGATGAACCCATTACTCATTTTCTCTGCTTACAGCTGATAGCATCATGTCATTGCAAACCGGAGAGTCCCTGCTAGACAGTGTGTAAGTGTAATCCCCTTCTTTAAATAAAGAAATTAACTCTGCAGACTAGCTATGCATTGCAAAAAAAAAAATGAAACAAGTTGGGGTTTTTAAGTTGTGTCTGCATTTACTACCTATGTATTTTTAGCTTTTCTTGTCTTCTGTGTTGTGAAGATGAAAAAGGTTACTAAGCATTTGCACTACACTAGTAACGTTATAAAAGAATGATGCTAATGTAAGAACATAAATAAGCGATTGTAGAATCATAGAATGTTTTCGGTTGGAAGGGAACTTAAAGGTCATCTAGTCCAACACCCCAGCAGTGAGCAGGGACATCTTTAACTATGTCAGGTTGCTCAGAGCCCCATCCAACCTGATCTTGAATGTTTCCAGGGATGGGGCGTCAACCATCTCTCTGGCCAACACATTCCACTGTTTCACCACCCTCACTGTAAAAATTTTCTTCCTTACATCTAGTCTAAATCTTCCCTCTTTTAGCTCAAAACCATTACCCCTTTGTCTTACTGTGTCCTATAAACCTTAAAAACCCACACTCTTCAGCCAAACCCTGCCTCATCCTAAAACCATGTACATGTTACCGCTGTGGTTAGGCAGCAGTGCTGCTGAACACTGTCATCAGAGCTGAAGTTGTGCCTCAACTCTACCACTCAGGCTTGTCTTGCCCTGGCTTCTGTAGTCCCTCCAAGATGGGCAGGGGCTGAAGCCACCTATGTCTCACTAGAACTGATTCCCCTCTCTGCAGCAAAGAGCAGAGAAATAAAGATGATAGACAGGTTTTCCACTCCTGGCAGTGAACAGCGGAAACGTCAGTTCATACTGAACTGTGGAATCCCACAGCCCATGGGAGAGAAGGCATATCCCACAGACCCTAGCAGAACATCTGGGAGAAGACGCCAACTTTTTCCCCTTTGTTCACAGAATGGGAGCCAGCAAACAAGGGATGTGAGAAGACAAAAAGAGGGAGTAAGACTTATTTTCCTATCCCCCACCTTCCAGAACCTCATTTACCTCCAGGCAAAAGGTTTAACAGGATAGCGATTTTTTTCATGCATATTATGAAAAGTCCAAATGCTATTTCCCATTACCAATTTGTCCTATCTTCCACATCAAATAATCCTGAACTGGACAGGAAAAAAGCCAGTTACCTTCCTACCCACCCCAGAATAGAACCAAGCTCCCTCTTTCTCTTTTCTGTCTTTTTTCCTTCCTGGTTTTTTTTTTTTTTTTATTTTTTTAAGAGATTTCTGTGTTTATACAGATAGATGAGGAAAAGATAAGGTGTCTTCTCCCCAAACTGACTGACTTTATTGTATCTGATCATGACAGTGACTGAGAAAACGCAGTCAAAAAGAAACTGTGAACCCTTAATTCAAACATATAAACATCACCAGCAGGATATGCTAAAGAACTACTACCAGTTATATCCCAGTATGATCAGAGTAGCCTTCCATGGGTCAGGGTTCCTTTGATGTTGATGGAAATCTGCTTTACGATTAATTCATTAAGAAGGGAAGCACACATATTTCCATTGTAACTTCCAAGACAAAATCTCATGATAATATATACAAACTTCTTGCTGAATGCAGAACAGATGAGCTTTAAAAGAAAGTTACTTCTACCATGGAATCTCTCAGTTGAATTGGTAACTAATGTTGATTTATCACCTGTTACTCAAGTATCATTAATGATAGTTGAATATAGATAGTAAAATTGTGCATATGCTAGAAGGAGGGGAGAAAAAAAGTATTCTTTAATGATAGGACTCTTACAAAAATCTAATGACATTCCTGATATGTAAATTTTGAAAGAGCAAGTTAACAAGAACTACAGCAAACCAATGGACCAACTTAAAAAAAAAAACCAAACAAAACAAACTGGAATCTAAGAACAGGTTTGCTTAAGTATTCCCATTTTTATACTAATTATGGTTCCACTCTGAGCAGCTTCGTAAGAGGCTTCATTGCATTCCAGACTTATTGCCTCAATGACTTCCAAAGCGATGTGCTCAATTTACATTCAGGCTCTGCAAAGCTGTCTTGGAACCAATCGTAAAGCTGAGATGCTTCCTTCTTGTAGAAAAATCAAGCATAAAGATGAGCAAAATTCTACCATATATGACTGTCACAGGTTAGGGCTGGGCTGGTCACTAGACAAACTACAGATGCTCTCTATTACACCCACTCTCTCCCCAAAGGGGAAGCGAAAGGGAGTAATGGAAAGAGACATTACAGATTAGAAAACTAAAACTGCTTTCATGAAAATAATAACAATAAAATGAAATATATACAAATATCTACAATACTAATACCAAACCCAACCCTCCTGATGGCAACCACATCACTGTCATCACTGATACTGTGGGCAGGCACTGAGGAAGGCCCAGTGGCAGATGGGAACCAGATGCAGGAGCTGGATTCCAGAACTGGATTCAGGGATGCCCGGATTGGGATCAAAGGCAGAACGGAGAGAGCCCTCCTCAGACACCGGCCATTGAAGAAGAGTGAAAGACAGCAAAATCCTTCTGATGTAAAGCTGAGGAGCTTTATACCAAATATGACGTCTATGGGATGGAACACCTTGTTGGTCAGTGCAGGCTCACCTGTCCTGTCCACTCCTCCCCCCAGGTGCAGCCTCTCACTTACTGCATCCCACCGTGGTGCACAGGATTTAGCAGTGACCTTGGTCTGCACAGGAACAAGTATAAGCCAGAGCCTTTCTGCACACCAACCTCTGGTAGCGACTGGAAACATCGAGCGTTATCACTTCTAGGAGCAGACACTGTCTGCAACAACCTGCCGTTACCTTCAGACAGTGCAGTCACTGAGCAGAGACTGAGCTGGAAAGTGAGATCACTGAACAGAATGAGTGCTGTGCTAACTCAAACCAGGACAGTGACACTTCAGAAAATCTATCATCTCCCTTGGCATTGCAGAGATTGAATTGCTGCCTTGTTAGTAAATGCGGAAAAAGATGAACTATAAGGAAGGGAGAAAAAATCAGCTCAGATGGATGACAGACTTAAGAGTTCAGCATGCTATCTCTACAATTGTGTATGTTTTAATGCAGTAGATGTCTTCTAGCTTAAGCTGAAACATCACCATCTCCATCCAGCTCTTCACTAAAGCTCACCAGTGTGAGTCATACTTCATAGCTCAACTGTCACCACCGATGTGACTACAGATTGCTTGTAGGAACACTGCAAAGCCACACAGGTTTTCTCAAACTGATTTCACTAGCAATATATGCTAAACTGGCTGACTTCAGACAAAACAGATAGGCAATGTTGACATGTTCAGTTCCTGAAATTCCCTGGCAGTGGGTGGCTGCAGATATAGTATATGGTGCAGATACATGAATTCCTTCTTAATGTGAAATATATAGTAAACACTGTGCTTATTTAAAAAAAATTATCTTCCTTGCTGCCATATACAATTAAGAAAAATAATTAGGTCTTGACACCTGTGAAATTTCTGCATTTTACACTATTCCTGGTTGATGGCTTGGAAACTGATGTGCAGTATCTGCTTGGCAATCAATATAAATATCAAATCAACTGGGCTAACCAAATTTTTAAAAATTGCTGTTTTGCAATTGTAATTTTCCTGCCCTGATAAAATTTCTATATTAGTGAGAAAATGAAGAAATACTAAATAAAATCTATCACTTTTTTTCAGTATTAGCCAGCAGATTTTTCCCAATCTAAACCCAGTATGCTAGCGCTGCCCAATAGCGCACCTGGTTTTCTTCCTCTAGCTACCTCGCTCACCAGATAGCTAAAGAGTTCTCTGCCTAAGCAGAAACACAGTTAAAGAGCTTTCCTAACACATGAAAGACAAGAAGATAAGACTGTCCCCTTCCATGGTCACAGGAGACGGTTGTCTCTCCCTTGGATGTACAACCAGATCAGTCCATCTTACCTTCAAACAAGGTTCAACCACACAAATTCTCAGGAACAACTTGAATTCTAAACAGTAATTTGTTACATGAAGAAAAGACCAGATATAACAAGAGTCTTTCCTCTACAGACAAAGACACAGCTTTAGAAATAGTGAGAAAATATTATGTAATGTGTCTCACACATGCTTTTTGGACAACCTTTTCTGATCTGGTCATGAATTATGAACCGGAATGTCACTCTGTTATAGGCGTACCAAATGCCTATGACAGGGTACAAATGGGAACAACCACGAGGAAAGTATTAACAGTGGTCCTCACAACTTGACTTGTATTACTTGTACTTCAAATGGTTAAAAATGAAAGCCCATACCACAATCCAGACTGTCACATTCATGAGTAGAAGCATAGCTTATTATTTCTTAAAGTGATTTTAAGGTAATGTTTACAATATGCTCTCAGATGCAATCTGTAATTTCTGTTGATAAATGAGCTCATACTACGTTGAGAAACATCACGCAATTGTCATCAACGCATCAGGAGGTGATAAAGCCTTGATATAGGCTAATAATCCTCTAAGGCCTGGGCCAGAATGCTGCATGCTCTAACAGTGGGTGCAAATATATAGAGAAAAGGTGTATCAGATGTATTTATTTGTATTTATAGTTCCATTTACTAGAAATACAAAAAATGCTGACAAAAAGACTTTAAAATTCGTAATTTACTCAGATCTTCTCTGATTTGATCCACAGAAACAGTTTTTCTCGGGTACAAATAGAAACTTATTTCAAACTTTAAAGAATAGCAGGATACAACACTTTAAGTTACTGTAACAAATTACAATAACCACAAATACTCTATTTTAGTTTTTTAGATTAAAAGTGACTATACCATTTTGACTGAATAATCCAACAGTGATTTGATTACATTTTTGTTTCAATTCTTTTTAATGTTCTCTTATAAATTTCTATCTGGTGTGTTACTGCCTGAAAGTAACTTCAAATAGGTGAAAGCTTGCAATAACAGCAGAGTTTTCTCTGCCAGAAGTATACTTTAAAAAAATTTTGCAAGCAGGCTATGCTATTTAAAATGAGACTCTAAGGCACCACAAGAAGAAACCCCTTATAAATCAAGGGCACACTGTATACAGTAATTCACTTACAGTACTGAAGAGAGATGTTGTTAAAAGCTACTAATCCATTTTTGACATGAACTGCAGACAAGCAAGATAGTTTACAAATACAGGTTATAAGCACTGTTGCTAGAGCTGCCATTTCTGTGATCTCAGGCAAACTCTGAAGCATGCTGCTTCCCTTAAATATGTTTCCTCCCCTCCCCACCCCCCCATTCCCAACTTTAGCTCTGGACAGTTGAATCATTCTCACAGCAGATAAATCTTTCTGACTGCTGATTATTCTGACGGGGGGGAAAAAGGCAGTGTGTGCAACATGGTCCCTTTTGTTTCATTACAGGCACAAAAATCTGTTTTCCATTGAACGGAGTTTTTCAATTTCCTTCCACACATTTTTCTTTAATTATGATAAAAGACAGTAACTTAATCAGGCATAAATCCTGTTCAAGCAAACATAAGAAAATAAAGGGGTTAACTTTGGAGGCAAAAAGTTAGGCTTCTGACCTCTCAATTACAACTTTAGATAATACGCCACTAAAGCACTGACAACTGAAAAATTGTTCATTTCTCAGATTTGCACCACTATGACTAGAAAATTTAAAGAAACCCACAATCATGTTTATATTTGTTAACATACTTTGCCTAGAATGTAAATATTCAGTTATAAAATGATCTTGATTTTACTCCAATAGCATAGCCATAAGCACAGCTGCTACCAGAGAAGAACATTAGCTTTCCAATATGCTATTTATTTCAGAAACACTGGAGAGCACATCAATTTGCCAAATAATGTAGAAAAAAATTAAGACATTGGGATCAATACCAGGAGGGAAAGATACTACCTTCATAGCTGGGCTAGCTGACACATGTAACACAGGCAAGACGTATATGAAGACCCGGATCAGCATCCTCAGAGTACAATCAGTATTCACACTCATTACCACGACTGAGAACAGGCACAGCAGATTGGAGTTCTAACTTCATTTAATTGTTAGAACCAAAACTCACTTTGATCAGCTGAACTGCAACAAAACTCATCACTATTCACACAGAAGCAACCATCAGTTATATTTTTTAAGCTGTGAATAGGCTGCCTGTATTTTAACCCACTCCAATGAAGCACATTCAAGCAGGACACCACCTCTACCCATCTTTCTCAGAATGTCAATACCCCAAATGACTCACCACTTAGAAAACTGGAAACGGTGGAAGAAGAGGGAGAACGTGGTCTCAGCAGAGCAAAGTGAGAGGCTGCACCAGCAGCCTTGCGTGCAGTGGAGCCTAGAAGCAGGGAGAGGTGCACAGGACTTATGAGGAAGACGTGGAGAGATCCCACTATGACAAACTAGGGAGTTAAGTTATCTTTTCAACTGAGGTATGAGGTATTGTTGGACATGGTGGGGAGACAGCAAAGGAAAGAAATGTAAGGCCTGAAGTTTGGGAGTTTCCACTGGAAACATAGATAGGGCGTGCAGGATGTATTCTAACTGAACTGGCACTGCATCTTACTGAGCAGAAAAGGCCAAAGCCAGTTCAATGGCCCTCAGGACAAGTGAAACAGCATGGTCCATGCCCAGGTACCTGCATCGCTCCTCACAACCCCAAAGAGACTGGCCATATCAAAGTCAACCCTGGCAACATACCTTGCCACAAGCCCCTCCCACCCATTACACTCCTGCACTGCTGGAGACAGACCTACAGGCTAAAACTACGGCAGAAAGCATGCTCCTCAATAAACCACAGCCAACTGCAGGCTAGCATCCAAGCTTCAACCTAGATCCTGCTTTGTTTGTTGTAAGGAGGCAGCCTAAGTTGCTGGAGTGAAAAGATGATGGACACTGGGGAAAGACAACAGGGACAAAAATTCACCATTAAAAACAACCCAGGTGGTCACAGAGAGTCCCCTAAATACAGAGGATCAGACACAAAGACCTTGGTGGGCAAAACAGGTGGATTGCTTAAGTTTAGGCAACAAGGACAGTGTGTACACTCTGCAAAGTACATAAATGCTCCATTCCTCCCTCAAGAACCAGTAGCTGCCACTATTAAAGACAAGGTCCGTCAATCATTACACTGACCTTCCCCCATTGGGTCTCTCCAGTCACGTCTGTTTTGTTTTTAATACCTTCTCTGCATAACTAGCACAAAGATAGATAGTAGTTTTTAAGACTATGATGTCACTATATGAAAAAGATAGGTTGGATTAATTGGTTAAAGACATTTCTTTGGTTGCCTAAGTTAAAGACATTTCTTAAAGCTGAATAAAACGCTGAACATTCAAACTACAGATGTCAAAAGGAAGAAAAATCCCTTGGATTGTTGGGGTTTTGATTGATTTTTTTTTTTTTTTTTGGCCAGTCTGGAGCGCATTATTTCAGGCAGAGTGGAACTGCCTCTGGCTATAGTTACAGAGCAGACTTTAAATGAAAACTCGTGTTGGTCTGCCTAATATTTTGTGCACCTGGGGAAACTACTTATCCAAGCAGCCAGATCTGTGGCCACCATACATGTTGAGGACTCACCTGCATGACGTACAGTGGAACCTTTGAAAGTACCAGCAGACGCTTACTGTATTTAAGCTAGCTTCTTCTCTTTAAATTAAAATCTATGAACAAAACTTAGAGAAAGAAATACCATATTGAACTAGCAACTTGGATATTCACACAACAGGGTCAAATTAGCTTCTCAGTTACTCTCATAGTATGTATTTTCAACAAATTTTTATAATGACAATTCAAGTTTATGTGCATCACACTTTAATTAGGCATTTAGTAATTTTAAAATGTAAACATACACTTAGCGTTTTAATATCTTTAATATAAATTTAGCCTTTTAAAAAGTCATAGACAGACTTACTCCTGCACACCGCTGTTTTTTCCAGAACAAGTATTTGTGATCTGCCATACCAGATTTGCAGTAATTCAACATCCAAATCCTGGACTTTCAGGGTATGTGATGCTATACAGAATCAAGAGTGGAACCAGCAATGTTTCCTTATCAGGAAAGCAGACGTTTAAAGTAACAGCATTCTTCACTTATATGGAAAGCTTAATATATAAACAAACACACATTCCTATGCTGCCATCCAGTCCCAACATCTCCCTGTTCATATGAGTGTGCTCCTGCATCTAACTACTAGATTATCTGAGACACTGAGGAAGTTTAATAGCCACTTCATATACATCCAGAGCTAAATTACAGTTTATGATGCCCCTCCCCATGCATGTTAAAAGACTCTCTTTGTAAAAGAAATCTACTAAAGAATGTCCCTGTTACAGAAGTGCATTTAGTTACCTTCCTAATCCTGAGATAATTAAAATCTGCTAAGGTAGTAATGTACTAAGTCTGTAAAGAGTCTATTGACTCTTTATATGCTCTCTGCATTCTGAACGGCATCTACAACATTTCCACTAACATACACAGGCTTTTTTCCTAACCGAGTATCCTTCTCAACAAGAGGAAAAGCAGAATTGTTGATGGCACCACAATTTACACACTGGAGCACAGCTGCCTCAAGCCATGTCAAAAGCATTCTCAGCACATCATCAGCGCTGCCCTGCTCTTCAGCCACACGCTCCTTGGAGTAATTGCTTTTTGAAAGAGATCAGACTATAAATTCCCGCTAACAAATTGACTTCTATTTTGCCTTCTAATGTAAGAAGACCGGAGATGCCACTTAAAATTACATTAAAGATATTATTTCTTGTCCTCCCTGTGACCACATTGCCTGGACTATGCCAAATACAGTATGCAAGCCATCCTTTACTACTTCTAATCTGCAATTGATTTTACATCCACAGATAGCCCAGTCTGTGGCAGAGGAAAATTACAATGGCCACCTAGAAAAGTGGACTAACAACAAGACTGTTGCAAAAACGATCACAAAACCCGTGAAAAACATGCTCAGGTTACACAGAACAGATTTGAAAATAAAAATCCTAATTATTTCTAAGGAAACTTGACGCATAATCAGGTCTGTTCTGAGATTATCCTAATGGGAATACAGTTTTCCATAATATGCAAAGTTAGGAATGAAAAAACTGTGTAACTTTACTACCTAAAAATCTTTTTACAACTTTATGTATCTGTTAACTGAAACAGATCTTTAGATCCCAGTGATATTACACGGTCTGAAAGAGCAAAGTTAGAAGTCAGCAGGAAATGCCAGTGAACAGTCTTTGATAACTCACTAGGCTAAGAAAGTACTAGCCAACTAACACAGCTCAGATGTGGAAAACTCAGACTCCATCTTCTCCCGCCACCACCCATGGAGCAGAAACTACTGCATCCATATAACATGATTACGCCTTTCATGGGAATGTTGTAGAACACATTTAGCAGAAAACACTGCAGAAAGGATAAAAACTGCAAAGTGAGAGTGACCAGGATCTTCACTTGTTTACCACCTTTCCTTATCTCTCAATTTTGCTGAAAGGCAAGACACCAGATAGGCAGCGAAGTCAGTGGTGTAACAGCCAACAAGTTTATATAAACCACTTGCTGGGACTTAACAGCAATCAGATTTATCAGATATCAGGAGTTCGTACCTGAAACATCACGACACCAGAGCCAGATGCACAGAAGTATTGTTTACAGTAGACAGAGGAAATACTGGATTTAAAGTAAAAAGGAGTAACGGCTAAAACTGCCAAGTCTGAACCAATAGCTGCTGAGGATTCATTCTCACGAACAGTTGGGAAGGAAGTCCCCTTGGACATCCCTAATGTTTCTAATTATCCCAACCTACTTCATACATACTACTGTAACTGTTTCTGAAAGATCAGCTAAGAACCGTCCAATATTAGCAGACTGTTTAGTTATTTCTTAACATAAATTCCTGTCTGCCGCCTTTTCAATTCCTCTCTTAATTGGGGAAGAAATAATAAAGATTACAGTAACATTTAAATCTAGTACTACCCTTACTTGTTGAGAAATTGTTGGAACAGAAGCAAGCAAAGCTTTCTTTTTTCATTTTTTTAACTGCCTAACAATCCATTTGGCAGAAGAACGAAGTCTTGATTATTGGCAGTGAGGAACACACTCAGAAATCTGCGGTTGGAACAAAAAAGTTACTTCTAGTGCAATAATGGAAAACATAATCCCATCGTTCAAGAAAGCAACCAAGAAAGAAAAACAGGCCTCGCTTTCTTAAAACAGTGAGTCACATATCTCTTCTGTCCTGGAAATTCCTTACATCAATTGAAAAATGAAGACTTACCAATATCCCATCCAAGCCTGGAAAAAGTGGTCGGTTTGTTGTTGAGTTTTTCCCTTAAAGTCTTCATTTTAAAGTACACTGCCTGTTCTTTCTCCCTCCATCTTCTGCTAGCAAAATGACAACATCCTACACAAGCCAGCTATATGTGGGGAGCCGTACCACTTCCCACTCACCCAGATGGACAGTTTCTCCCCCAAAACCTGCAGCCAGGAGCAATGTTTACAATTTTGCTAGGAAACCATCATCCAACAGAAGCACCCATACTCATGGAATAGAAAGCGATGAGGCTGATGAGAAAGTCACCATCCCTCACAATCAGCCCCCAAAAACGTATTTTACACCTTCAGATACATAAGGTAATTCCTGATCAAACTCAAATCCCTTCAGCTTTTCACAACTGCAACTCAAGGTTTCTCTCAAACCGCATAGAAAGAAAATAACTTTGAAGCATATGCTGCTCCAGCTCTTCAGAGCCCTTAGCACTTCAAGACTGAGCTACTCTTATGGGGCAGGGAATGACATCAACACCCACAAATCACAAACAAAAAAAACCCCAAAACATTACATGGTTCTCACTAGATGCACAAATGATCTTTATTAACATTTTGAGTTTCTCTGCGCATTGGTGTGTCACTAAGTGAGTTTAAATTTTATTTGAATGGCACTGTATTTTCCTACCATACTCATCTGACGGCTTTTTTCCCCCCTTCTCTGTGTATTTTCTTTTTCCTGAAAGTATTGTAATAGCTGTCATTTACCATGCAATGTTTTGGCCTTACAACCTTTTTAAAATCTTTTTTTAATCTTCCAATCAATTTTTTTATGGTCAGTTCAATACGATTAGAAGCATTTTATTACGTACTGCACTATGCTTGTATCATGTTGGCACTTTTTCCTAAATATGAACACTGTGGAGGTAAAAATTGCTTATGGTCTTCCATGTGTACAAGGAAAAATGTGATAGGTATAACTGGTTAGAAGAAACCAGTCTGACATTTTGAAAACTAGAATCTGGAAAATGAAGGAAAATAGAAATATTTCCAAACTGCAAATACACACTCTGTGCAAAATCTTACTGAAGCTTTTACAATAGAATTCCTACCTTAAAAAATAATTTAGAATTTCATGAAAACAAGCAATTTTTGTCAAGTACTGAAAACCAACCCATCCAACTAGTCTCAGACGATTGAAAACAAAATTCTTGTGTAAGCAAAGACTGTATAAAGAACAACTCACATCACTATCCTAAAACGTGTTCAAACTCACATTGGTAGGTTTATTTTAGTCAAGACCTTAATATATCATGATTTTTATACCATGATTTTTGTGAGTTTATATGATCTCAGTTTAAAGAAAAAAGTTCTTAACACCTTTTTAAAATGTTGTGCACGCGGAAGATCATAAGTACATTTTAATCTCCACCTCAGACTGCATTTAAAACAAAACCACCACATTACAAATATTTGTATACAAGGAAGTTTCCAGATCAAACTTCAACTCCTATATCCCAAGAATGCAGAGTTTTTTTCAGTCAATACCAGCAATTGCATGCAAGCTGCAGGAGGTTTATAAACCCCTCTTCCTAGACCCAGCTAACTTCCTGAAACAGCCTGCAAACTATAATAGATCTTTCCAGGAACGCACCTTCTAACTCCATTTCCTGTTGTATTTAAAATCCTGCCAAAGGAACATTTCAAAGCAGAATGCAGGATGTAAGTGTATGACAGAAAGTTCATTGAAGGCTTCCAAAATCACAAAAGTAGGCATGCTAATTAAAAAATGAGATGTGAAATTGTTTATTGAAGAAATACAGATTACGACCTTCAAGTGGGTCTACGAGATAATGCTAATAGCATTGCAGCTACTGCAGACTTGCTTTTAATTTTACATAATACATGGACATAAAGCACAACTGGTCCTGGAGCTGACTGTCTTCCCATCACTTTGGTCCCTCCAAAGTTTAGAGTCAAAGAGGTTTTGAAGAAACGCTTCAGACAGAGGGAGGTTTCGAGTCCTCCACACAAACAGTTCTCAGCAGAGCTAACAAGGAACTCTGCCACTGACCTGAAGAGGACCAAGGTCCCAAGCTGGACTCCTCCAGGTTCAGCACCCAGCATACAGCGGCCTCACAGGAGGCACTTTTTGGCTGGCCCCGTAACTCGCTTTCCATGACTTGTGAACTGCAGCAACAGCAGCGCAGGGCACCAGTCTGCCTCGTCCGTTTGGTCCATTAAATACGCGACTCTGGGAACAACTGAGAACTCC
Organism: Bucorvus abyssinicus; assembly: GCA_009769605.1. Lineage (NCBI taxonomy): Eukaryota > Metazoa > Chordata > Aves > Bucerotiformes > Bucorvidae > Bucorvus > Bucorvus abyssinicus. Next base: position 72,393,286 of record CM020063.1, on the reverse strand, counting down.
GTATTTTAGTTGCATTACTTGAGAAATAATCTGAAAAGGTATCTGAGGAACCTACGAGTTATTTGCAGGGAGAGGGTGACGGCAGTTCTCCTCCAGCAGCAGTTGCCATTCTTGGAAATGCCTGTAACCACCATACATGAAAAGAGAACGAAAGCTTTTGGCCACAGCACCAGTGAGCCGGATCTGTGACTGCTGCACAGCTGTCAGCCACAGCTTCTGGCACTGATGGACTCTAAACGTGACTCTGAAGGTGGCAACACAGGTGCAGAGCTGATCAACACTGTCATCTGCAACCTATCAGAGACTCTCCCTCATAAAACCATTATTCATTTATGCAGCTAGGGAAGTAAAATCCTGTCTTGTTCCTTGCTTTACCAACGCCACTTCCGTCTGAAATCTGCAAACTTGCAGGGAGAAGCAACATAAAAGGGTTGTGTTTGGAAAACTTGTGTTTTCCAAATGTTTGTGAGCAGGAAGTTGCATTTGGATCTTGAATTCACTCAGCAACTTCTGGAAGGAAAAAGCAGCATGCAGCAAATGAGCGAATGCCAAGAAGCTGTTCTGCTACACAGGCACAGACACAGAATAGTCTCCAAAGCACACAAAAAAAGAAGGAAAAATGACATGGGCTGACATGAATATTTGACTGACTTCTGCAAGCACCAAACTTGACAGAACTGAGAACACCATCTATCTTAGGCACCAAAAAAACGCATTTAAGAGGGACTGGTCTTTTGTTGTTGTTGATTTGCTCTTTTCCACAGTATTCCTCCTTACACAGAAAAACATGCTTCTCCTAGGGCTTTTCACTACGTTTCCCTATTTGTCAAAAAAGACCTATAGAGACTTAAAGATCTGATTCTGGACTTTGGGTAGAGTTTTGCTGCAACCCTTCTGAACGACTGCTGCCAAATGTGGCCTTTTCTGTAGCAAATAAAAATGCCTTAAATTCCTGTGGGTTTTTTTGTTGTTTTGTTTGTTAGTCCGTTTGTTTAACTGTTACCTGTATTTAAGGGACAATTTTTAAAAGAAGGACAAATTTTCGGGAAAAAAATCTCCAGGACAGATAAGGAATTGAATGCAGTTATCAAGTCAGACGTAACACCTCTACTGTAATCACACGTCAGTGATAGTTCTCCTAATTTTCCTATGAAAAGTATGTTTAGAATAATGCCCCTCTTTTAAAGAGAGATTTATTTCAGACAGCTGCTTTCATTTACACACAGAAATATTAAAGTCTGTGATTATTACTGAGAACATAACTACCAAAAAATTTAATACTTTCAAATGGTCCCCAGATTACCCCCACACATGCCCATCATCTCCACTACCATGCTATTTCCATGTAAGAGGCAAAGAAATACTACACCATATTATTTTAAGATAGTTTGAGTTTAAATTATACCAGCTTGAAAGCATACCTCTTTTTTAAAAAAATGTTACTTTAATCCCTCTGCAATTCTATTTTTCTTTAGACTTAGAATTGATTAAAACAAAACAATGTTCTGTCCAAATCCGCATTCTTTTCATGATTTTCCCATCCTTCCATTAACATCCTAAAACACTGTACACTTATTATATGGAATTCTTTAATCAGTCCTGATGTGCATCTACTTTCTACTTGGCCCAGTCCCAGCAAACACAGTCGTGCTCTACTACACATCATTTCTCTCCACAACCTCTCTTTTCCTTTGGGTAACATACTTCATTTCAAAACATACCTTCCGCTACAAAGCAAGACTCTACGCTTCTGTTAAGGGTTAAATTAGAGGTTGAGTAATTGATGCACAAGCAGCATTCTGGTTTAGCTCACAAATACTGCAGCTGCAAAACTAAGCTTTGGTCAGCCTAATCAACTGCCATAGACTGTTACCTAAATCTTCACTGTTTTTAGAAGACCCAAACTTGAGATCCAGGATCAATGACTCTTCAAAATCATCAACTCTTATGTGGTATTTAACAAAAATGATTACAAAATGAATAGGTAAAACAGGAAGTCTAAATATTACTTCAGCTACAACTGTCACCATTTGGGAACTCAGCCCAACACCACCAGTATGATGGTAGGGAACAGAGAGATAATTTTCCATGGCCACACCACTGGCAAAGCAAAAGCTACACATATATTTTTCTAATAATGTTAATGATAATGTGCAGAGGCACATCCTTTTAGAAAGCAAGGCTTCTGCCACCAAAAAAATATTTTTAAAAAAAAAAATCCCCATTTCACAGAGTAGGAATCTTAAAACTTTATATGGCTTTCCTAGGCCAATGGGCTTGATCCAAAATCCATTAAAAAGAATTACTCTGCCTCTTACTTTAGATGAAGTGCCAGTAGCCTTACCAACACATTAAATTATGTGCAATTTTGGGGCTCTGTTTTTCATCTACCAAGCTGAAACCCTGAAGATGAAACTCCAATTTCATGTTAGAGCTCTCTTTTCTTGAGGAGAATATTGACTCTACATCTGTTTTGTATACAGAGTTCTAATAAGTAACAAAAATGTCTCCTTCAGCCATCCCCTCCTCTCTTTCTGAAAGGCTGTTCCACTGCAGGAGAGTCAGGATCAACTAGTTCTTATTTAATCATATTGTGCTGCTTCATACTCAGTTTAGACACAGTCATATTGTAAACATATATCACAGTAGCTAGAAGAATCAGAGGAAGACTCAAAGGAAGATATTTTGAAAATATCTGATAAAGTCCAAACAGCCTGAGACAACTGCCTTGGAGGAGCAGGGATTAAAAACAAGCAAAACAACAACAAACAGACGAACAAGACCCCAAAACACAAACACCAAACAAAAGAAAACACACCCAACAACCACACAGAAATTAAGCTTGTAACTTTTTTTATTAACTTCTACAGGAACAAAATACGACATTATCTTGGGCATTATTCCACAAAAGTACTCCAGTCTGGAGCACAACCCATACCTTCAGCAAGTCACATGCTGGCAGCTGAAGAAAGGAACAGGCTGCAGACTTGCTTTGGGACTGAAGAGTTTTACAGAGCATTGTAAAATTCAATAGATGCTCCCAGATGTGAATACAAAAAGTGCTATTAATCTTTTCCTTCTCTATGCCAGAATGTCTTTATGGTTACATGGGCCATCAAATTTACACAGTACTTCTGATTTTTACAAACAAAGCATCCATAATTCTATTTCTGTGTAACGATAATTTTAAAATGTATTTTAAAAATGCAAAATATTAAATATACTCATAAGGTCATAATCCACCTGGGAAGCGATGCTCATGAAGTTGTTTTGTGTTTACGAAAAACATGGCATCAAAGAGTCTACTCATGCTAAAACTTATACAACACCTTCCTCCTGTGATACAGAGCCAGAAGAAGAAATTTTGTAATTCCCTTAAGAACTTGTGGAAATCAATAAATCAGATGTCTCTTATATAACTGTAATTTGAGCTGTGTTTTTCCAACAAAAAATATGCGAATCCCAGAGAAAACAATCTTTTTTCCAAGGCTCCAGAGCCTCGAGTCTGTAAAGCATGTGGCTAATATGCTTATGGCTGCAGCCAAAGATAATGCGCACTGGCCACAGGAGTGAGCACGACATTTTAGGAATAATGCAACAGACAGGTAAAACTGACACCACAATCTGTTGACAGGTGAAGCAGAAACCCCCTCTGGGCAACAGGGGACTGAAACTGCTATTTCTGAGCTGCGGGTATCCCTTCCGAAGGACTCCATCCTCCTGGAGACAGGCTGGCAGCCACACTCGCCTTGTAAAGTTGGTACTTCATCTGCACATTAGGCACAGCAGCGAGCTGAACAAACAAAGCCATGTTGAGTCAGCACATCAGACAGCCTGGTCAGACCAGGACACATTAGTTGCCTCAAGCCATTTTTTTTAATCAAATAAGCTTTGCACAAGAACAGGTGACAGGGCTCACCACCCTTCACAAGGGCAGCATTACTTGCAATATTTTGCAAGATAAAGTAACTTCAATATTTGGCAAGCCAAACTTTAGTCTGGTGCCTAATGGAAATTTCTTTTGATCACTGACTTTCCAACAGTGACTCACATATTATGGGTTCTCGTTAAGAAAATTAAAAGAACGGTAAGTGCTTTTTGCCATCAGAAGTCAATAAAAACAATCTTATCGTCAAACTGTAAATACTTAGAAACCAAAGAAATAAGAGATAACTTTTTTTTTCATTCAATTATACAAACAGATCAAGGCACACTTCAATTCTTTTGTTTAGTAAAATCGTTAATACTTTGTTTGTTTTGTTGTCAGAGATAACATTTTTTTCACTCAGGTTAAAGATAAACCTTATAGCTTTTGTTCAGATAAATTATCAAAATTCCAACCCTAATCAGTAGGACCAGCCGAAGAACTGAGATGCATAATCTTGTTGTGCCAATTTAGGTTAACTTTTGCTATAGGGTTTATATGAAATCAAATGACAATAAAGGCAAGAATAAAAGCTCCATTATATTTTCTCTGAACTAAATGAAACTTGCTTAAAAATCTGATTAAAGCACCCTTCAAAGCAGAACAACAAAACTTTTAATGTTTTGAAATGTAAAATATAAAAGAAACTTGAATTTACAATATAGTGGGTTGTTATAATAGATAAAACAACAGAAAAGCTATCTACATTAAGTAAAAAGAAGTTCTGCTGTGCTGTTAAACACCTTTTGTACTACAGTCAGTAATGTAATAGACAGGTTATGCACCTAAGCAGGTCTTCCCTGCAACACATTTAAATCCCAGGAGGAATGGTTGGCCTTGGGCAGTCGATGTGAAACATCACCCACTCCAAATACCTCTCTTGAAGGTAAGACTTTGCTTCCAAGCTTTTTCCTTCTTTTGTAGCCACCACAACCAAAATACAAAGAAGCCTGAAACTGTCCTTAAAGGTGTATGTGCCTGAGAAATTAAATGACAACACTAGTTACTCTAGAAGCAATGTTGCAGCAACTGCCATGAAGCCATTGCACAGTTCAAGACTTCACTTCCTCTTAAGAAGGAAAACACATTCATATTGCAGTATTATTATCAAACATTGCCAAGTAACACTGTAGGGACTGAGGGGTTTTTTCAAAACATTTTGGAATATAAAGTGTCAAATTTATCATTAAAATGTCAGCAAAATGTATTGGGCTGTGTTTGAAAGTGGAAATGGCTGGCAAGCTCAAACTGTCAGTAGTTCACCACTTACATGAATACACACACACTTGTCAGAACAAACACATCAACTTTTCTACGTTTTGACCCTAAGTCCATTTATACTTCTACCGCAGAATGAACACTGAATATGCCTTTCAAACAGATCCCATGGGCCACCTGTTATCATTGGATTTAGAGCTATCTAGTAACAGGAAATCCATCGCATGGCTGTTGGCACACACACCCTCTGGGCAAAAATTTTCCCTCCTAGCTGAGCACAGACACTGCAGTCAGATACTCAAGACACTGCAGTACACAACTGTGGGGGCAACTTGTGAGGTGCTAAGCTTCAAATGTGAAAGTTTTGAAAGCAAGGCGATGCTCATCATCTTAAAAGTTTAGGCAGACCTTCAGAAGATCCTAGAGGCGTCCCATAACACATCCATGCATTAACTTTACTTGACAAACAGCCACCTGCATTCTCTTTTTCCATTTCCAAGTGATCCTCAGGGGAAAAAAGAAAAAACAAACAGGTTTCAGTTAGACTTAATCTTAGAGAAACACTAATCCATTTCAATCCTGTATGACCGTATAAGCTCACATGCTGCCTCGTTAACCTCATCAACAATGTTCTAACCATGAGATGATGGAGGAACCTCATGCTTCAAAAGCATCAAGCTCAGTACATGCACTCCTCAAACCAAAATAATATTCATGGCAACAGTAAAAGTCTGATAAAATTCTGGTAGCTGAGCTCCCAGAAGGCAATTAGTGCTCATTTTCCACCCAGGCTTTCTCTACAAGACAAGCTACTGAGCTGTCACATCTTTATCTAAACACTCCCATGTTCCCAAAACTTCAACAACGGAACTAATAAATTATCAGTAACAATTTGGGAAAGAAAAAAGAAAATTCAGTCTCCAGATCACAGGTGATCTCTCAGCAGAGCAGGCAATACAACTAGCTCAATCCAAGTGAAACAGAGCCTGAAAAACCAACCAGATGGTGTCATAGTAATCTGAGAACTCCAGGAAATGCCAGAGTTGTCAGGCCACCACCTTCTCAATAACACTTTCCCCAAATTAGAAACTGGATACACTAGGTCACTAGTTGGCAAAACTCCCAGCCTCAAATGATGTCCTGTCAAACAAGAGAGAAGGGCACTCTTCCACCTCCTGCAGTATTAACATGCGGGCTTGACAGTCTCTGGAGAGCAGAATCAGCTCTCCGCCACAGAAAATGACAGGGACATACTTTTATTTTCTGTAGAGCACTGCATTCCCCAGCAAACCAATTTCTTTCAGAATTCAAGAAATTAGTCTTCTCTTCAAAATGCTCCACTTTAAGGCGGTGGGTAACTTGATATATTGCTATGTAATGTACTTCACTGAAATGACAAATTGCAACTGGGAGTTCATCAGGAGTGGAGCAACCTGATTACGGAGGTGGTAAAAACCTCACAGCAACTCTGTTGCTAAGCATCTTTTCAGTGTGGATCCCTTCATAATAATTGGGTTGGGGGAAGGTGGTGGAAGATGAAGCATTAATAAATGGTCAGTAAAGCTTTTTCTAATAGACTTTCAAGGAACAAGGAAAACAGCTGTTTCTAAATCAGGTTACAATGTCAAGAATTCCTTTGGCCACTTCCTTTTCCTTCCCAGCCTTGAAGATGGCCCACTGCTACAAGACCTCCATCCACTCGTATCACGGTAAACATAATGACACAGTCAAACACGGATGTTCTGTACTTCTTTATTTTAACCAGTTCTTTATTTTAGCCAGATCCTAAAATGTTTATGTGGCTCCCAGTGGCAATGTAAATGCCCTAACCCCTGTAAGGAAGCTGATTCACAGATGTCATATCTCTTCTGCACTGTGGGGAATGAATGCTCTGCAGAACACCTTGTGGCTGTGAGCACCAAGTCTCCTGTGCTGGAGAGACACCTCCAGAGGACAGAACTTGACGTACATCTTCATCTCTTCACTGCCCCAAAGCCTAAGTATCTTTCCACAAGGAATCAAAGTAGACAGGACCAGTGCATAACCAGTCTCACCCAGACATGAAATCAAAACACCCTGGAACGCATACCATGAGACCAGAAGGAGCAGGCACATCCTGAAATGCATCCGTCTGCAATGTACAACACATCATTGAAGACATCAATGCAAATTAAGAAGGTACCAAAGTGACTGCTGAAAATTCAGATAACCTTAACTAGGCTACAGTCCATTTTTTCTTATGGAAACTGATATGTCAAATTTAACTTAAAGTGAAGCTATAAAGCCTTTTGGAACGGAGAGTCTCCTGAAATGCTACTTTACATAGGCAGGCTGTGCCAGTATACTTCAAGTTAAACATTTACTAGACACTTGAGAGAAACAGAACACAAATTTAACTAGGGGAGAAGAATCTCTTCAGTTCGCCAAAAAGGTCACATATGTGGAATAAAAGTCAATAAACCACTGTTCTGAAAAGCAGAAGTACAAAAATCACGAAAAGAAAGAAGAGAGAAAAGAGCAATATCCTAACTCACTTTTCAAAATTAAACAAAACAAAATTAAAACAAACAAAAAAACCCCCAGTACTATTCTTAAAGAAGGACTGATTGTTGAAATCTATCAGAATAAATCAACTTGAAAACCTCTTTTTGGAAAGACTTAGTCGGAATTTTTTCCCAACCAAACTGAAATTATCACCCTTGGTACAGCACAAAATTGTAGGAAACAATGTGTAGTGCAAATAGCATTTAAAAAATTCCTTTAGCTATATAAGGGTTTTTTTCCTTTTAGATAAAAAGCATAGTAGCTACTAGAAACTGCACATGAAACAGAATTCATAAAATTACAAGATAGATCTATGTGAGAGCATGTATTGTTAATTCTTTTTAATATTACTATCATAAGGTTTTGACATGAATTATATAAAAACTAAAATAAAATACTTACTCAAATGACAGAATAATTTGTACTAACTCCCAGGAAAATTTACAGGAATGGCACATGCTCAGGTGCAGGTTTTGGCATCTATGTATCTGTATTTTGGGATAAACCAACCTCACTCAAGCAGAACTGGAAGCCAAGCCTTTATCTTACAAAGCTGGCTGAGAAGCCCTAGTCCGGCAAACTTAAAAGTTGGCTTTTGATGAGGGAAACCAGGCTGCCGGAGGAGGGAGAGGGGGGGACAGTAGACAGGAGTACATGAAAATGTCACCAGACTGACCAATTCTGCTAAGGAAAATGGAGATTTTTGCCTCAGGATCAGGTATCTGTCATCGCAGGGACAGCAGTGGGGCAAGGAAATACCTATCTAAACCTGAAGAATGTACATCACTAAGAATTGTTATCAGGGAAGAAAATAATAAGCCAGGCTTGAGAATTTAGCTTATGAATATCAGCATATCTGACGAGGGGGTGAGGAGCATCTTACTGAAAAACAGCCAGCTCCTCCTCTAAGAGAAGAAGAACAAGGCTTGAAATTTCAAAATAAAGAGTGTGTGTCACGGTGCCGAAACACAGACCTGAAGATAAGGTAAGGCGGTACTCAAAAGGCATCCGCTAGGATGACCAGGCCAATAGGTTGTTGAAATACTTGAGGCAGCAGGAGCCAGTGCCTCACAAGCCACCTGGAGCCACCATGGCTCACTTCCCCACTAGAGAAATTAGCCGCCTGTACAGGCACGGACCAAGCAGGCATGGTCAGCTGTGGGGCTGCATGCACCACACACGTCCTACGCAACACAGGAGCCAGACACCACCACCATCACCTTTTGAAGGAAGGGTGCAATTTGGACTGAAGATGTTGAGGAACTGCTGTGAGGACTGCAAGCCAAACCCAGGTCTAACTGGGATGGACACCTTCAGCTATCCCTTCTCTGTCCACATGACAGCTTGCTGGTGTCAGTCCAGGGCCACCTACTACCTGGTGCTTCCCCAGCAGCTACTGCCAGGTAACACCCACAGCTTAGGGCAGAACAGAGAGGCAGAACAAAATCATCTCACGACCTACCCCCTCCACCTTTCTGTTTTACATAACACAGACATCAGTCCAGCAGTCCACAAAAACCCGGCATAAATCAGAAATAACCTGAACGCCAGCTAAAGCAACATATTTAAAACAGACAGAAAGGTTAAAGGTCAGCAACCAAGTTATTCAGGCAAATGATTCTCCAAAATTTAGAATTTAAAACAAGGCTGTAAAGAATTTTCACCTTCACATAATATGAACAAACTTTTCACTCATTATTTTCCAAACATCATAACAAACGGAGCTAAACTCAAGCAACATCAACTCCAGCTAATCATTACAAAATCAAGTATAAATAAGGCCAGTTAACAGACCACAAGCTTCATCGCAGCACTTAACTTCATCTCAGCAAAGGCTGAGCAATTTTGTATGTCTAAAACATCTCTTGCCACACTCCAATAATTGAATGTCTTGTGGAGGCCAGCAGAGAAACACAGAGAGCCATCCAGGAGACCTCAGAGCCATGAAATAATTTTACTTTTGAAATGTGCTTAAATAATATTTCAGTGTGAAGAAACAGACATCTTTACTGTGCACTAGATTCCTACCATTCCAACCTGTCCACAGGTTCCTGTTCATGTTCTTTTTCATCTACATACAGAAAGTCGTCTTTCTCAAAAGACACATTGCACAGGAAAGTTTCAGAGCAAGCTACATTTTCAGACGACATGCTTGAAAGTTTAAATTGTTGAAAAAATACTATCCTTTAAGGAAGATAAAAAAGAGAAGGAGAGACACATAGACCAGATGGTGTGGAAAGCAAATCTAAACAGTGCAAGGGTTATTAAATTGCATCCACTCGGAACTATTAACTAGCCAAGAACTATCACGAAGGGTTTTCAAGTTAAGTCTGAATTTTCAGAGCTAAATCTTGGTCCTAAAACTAGCTGCAAAATCAATATTAAAAAAGTGACACTGTAAATATACCAGGAAAAAAATTTAAAATTTAATTTATTTAGTGTATAATTTATATGCTTGCCACAGTTACAACAGCTGGAACAGAGCCATCTTTCTGATGGGAGAGTATGAATGCTGACTCTATGCAGAGTACACTCCTATAGCAAAAATACCTTTCTTGTACATGGTATGTCACGATGAGATGAAAAGCCATAAAGAATACTTAAAAATTACAAAAGCACATGTTTTTTCCAATGAAAGCTGCAGACAGTCTGTAATTCTGAAACTGAAGTAACTTTAACAAGAAATTTTAAGCATCCAAGTTAGAAAATTTTGGCCAAACTGTAGAGAATTAAGGCACAAATGTTTCCCAAATTTGCAAAATGCAACAGCTCATATTTACTGGAACTCAACTGATTTTTTTACTATGTTGTTCTTACACTCTGAACTGCATGACTTTAAACGCTGTCTGCGGTTAATAGAATAAGGGAAGAAAAAACCTCTTATGAAAGGCTGAGGACTAGAGCAATACACCTGAAACCATTATCCGATTCATCAACCGGTCAAAGAAACAGATGGGCTAGGATGATACCCGCCTAAATTATATTAGGTGAATATGAATATAATGGTGTCTCAGAACCCTGCAGGTCTGGGGCTATTAGGAAGAGGAGTGGTTTAAACAGAACAAGAGTTCTTTGGGCTGGACAACAATTTAGCAACTCTTTCTGAAATGTAGTTAAAGTATACAATGCAAATAAAAAGTCACAGAAGGTTACGCTGCCTGTTAAAAGGATAGGGCTTAGGTCAGGTATTATGTGTAATTACAGCTATATAACCTCATCTGCAAAGCATTAAACAATGAGGATACCCACTGACTGAGAGCATCCCTCCTGTTATGCATAGAGAGAAATTTAAGTGTTGATGGCAACCCCAGGCTGTTAAGTCAGTCCACTTGAAACCAAGCATTACAGGCAGAAGTTTGACTTGTACTTTTTTGAATTCAAAACCATGATTCTTGAAAGGTCAGAAAAAAGGAAAGATAAAAGACAACGTAAAGCAGAACTGTCGAAAGAAACCAACAATACTTTAGTGAAATCTATTTTTTCTTTGGGCATTTCAACTTAAAAGACGGAGTAGTCATAGGGGAAGATGTCCAAGGCTGAGAGGGAAGCCATAATATCCCAGGGCCCTAAATCCAAAAGATGGGTAAGAAACAATGTATATTATTTAGTATTTCAGTTATTTTCTTATATAAATCCAAGAAGCTGTGGAAGAGGCAAGGTTAAGAGACTGCCTTAGAAGACAGGCTTTCTTTAAGCCTCCAGAAAAAAGAAGCTATTTCTGCTGTGCATCGTAAGTGTGGATGGGTGCTTGGTAAGAAAGGATGTCTAGGAAAGGGTACCTCTGAAATAAAGCTCCAAAGAATATTTAACATACCATATTGTTCGCCCTGCTTTGAGCAGAGCCTGGACCCCATGAGGAACTGAGGTCCCTTCCAACCCTAATTATCCCAGATGCCATATATTTCCATTTCCTTTCTCTGATCAATGCATAGCCAAACTAATGCCCTGTTCTTTTAACTCTGTATCATTCCTTTCACCATTAGATTTGATCATCAGTTCACCCCGCAGCTGAACACCTGCCTCTTCAGGTTGACCACCACTGTAAATCCAGCCCATGAAGAATAACCCCACACGTGGCCACTGGCTGGACTCCACTTTTGAGTGGAGCTCAGCTCCCGCACTCTCAGAAAGACTTCCCTCAGTAAAAACTCAGAACATAAGCAAACTACTGTAAATCGAAGCAGACTCAGGACAGAAATCTCCTGTGATACTCGTTCCAGTAAGATAAAAAGCAAAACCACGATCTAGCTTTAAGTTTTGTCTCCACAAGCCACATACAAGTGAGCCTGAGAGCAAGACGTACAGGACAATACACTACTAAACTAAGCCAAAAATACAGCCATTTAGGCAAACGAAAACGATAACACTTCAGAGCAGCCTGCACTTCATTCTGCACATGTGAAAATCTACACATTCATTAGCATATCTACCAGGACACCATAAAGTAGAGGCACAAAGCTGAATTTTAAAATTATCTTTCATTTTAACTGGTTTGCCTTCAGTCAAAAAGAATCTAGCAATTTAGCCATCTAGCAATTTAGCAAGAATCTAGAATTTAGCAATCCAAAATAGCCCCCCTTTCTGATTTACACTTAGAAAAAACCAAAGCAAGTAACGAATGGTTATAAACTGCAATCAAGTAATCCAAACAAGAGCATTCAGGCATCTCTTAACTAAATGCTAACAGCAAGACAAAATCCAGGTATTTTGAAATCAAATAATAAACAATTGCAAAGACATACGAAAGCCCAAGATTAAACCAGTTCCTGTATCTCGATCAGTGGCCAGAGGAATGTTGTTATTTACATCCACACTGCTTCTAGGGGAGGCCAGTTTGCTTGAATTTTTAATCTAAAACATCTTCAGGAACTAGAAACATCCTCTGTCAAGTTTAAGAGACCTTAAATTTAATCTTTGTTCAAATGTTTATTTACATCCTCAGAGTGACTTCACTGACTATAAGAGAATCACACCAACTTACAACAGCTGAAGACAGGCATTACACTTTTTGCAGTACCACCCTGCAGCCAGCATCAGCCTCTACATTCTGTAATCCTAACAACAGAATAAATTATGAGAGGCAAAAAAGAATTGCAGACAAGATGCCCTGATAGCGTATGGCACTCCTTCTGTAGTCAGCAGAATGCAAAACCCACTTGGAGAAAAGGAACTATCCTGCCATTTCCTTTAAAGATGTTCATGTTTCTTAGTATGCACTTCCTCCTGTAAATTAAAAAAAAAAGAAATTACACGCACTTACCGTGATAAAGCTCCTTCTTCAAGGCAAGCCAATATCTTCATAGCCACCCTACACATCTATGAGAGCTGCTTTAAATTCCTGGTGTAGGTGCTGCTTCCTTTCGTCAGCAGCAGGATGAGTGCCTGGATGACATTTTAGCTTTCTGGTCCCAAGAAAGTTCCCTACCACTAAGTCTCCTCTTTCAGACCAAACCCTTGATCCTATGCCCATAAAAATTTCAACTTCTTCCCAAGCCTGAAAGTCTGTCCTCCACAAAAAAGACTTCAAAAGCTTGCTATTTACTGAGTGAATGATGGCATATGGAATTAATGACCAATGGGAATCAAGTAGGTCAAGTACTTTAACTTTGCTTTTGTAAGAATGGAAGCTGGAAAAGCCTTGCCAAATTGACGCTTTCTTGTTCGCCAAATTCTTTCAAGCAGCTATCTCGGGAACTTTCTAATCACTAGATAAATCAACTTGAAAAATAATTATTTCCTCCAAACATATACTACAGCTCCATGATTCAATTATTCTCCAATGCTACATGTACATTTAACAAGACATTAGAATCAGCCATTTTAGAACAATTATTAAGTTCCCTGCCAGTTATGACATGTCTATTTTTCTCCTATGCTTTCTGTTTTAACGTGCAAACAGATTTTTAAATGTCTCTTTACAATTCTGGCACTTGTTCATGACACTGCTCTAGAAAGGCAGGAAGTTTTTTTTACCGCTTGTGTTGTCTGTCCCCTTTTTTTAACCAGTAATAACAGCTGATAAGAATGAACCACAGCAGTAGGCCAAAGCTACTTAAATGTAGTAGGGTACATCCATGCCCAGATATTTAAATGCCATAAGAAGAGCTTCAATTTCACATTTCCTTGCATAAAAAATATAAGCAAGCTAGCTGCTTTACTTCTACTTGAATCCAAATCAACAACAGGAATTTCTGGTGTAAGGCTTTTATTTTAGCATTTTGATCTCTTTATTTTTTCTTACTAGAATTTTACCAAGTTGTCCATTAAACATCATTTTATATATATGCAAAATCATGCCTCGTGCCACATGTTCATAGACACACAATACAGAAACTCTTGCTGCACAAAAACCTCTCTGCTCTCAGCACACTGCACATACCTTCCCTCTGCTTCAGTTTCCTCATTTATAAGATAAACAAGACCAAGCCATCTGCTTGTGCAGTTTATAAATGCTAATTAATTTTCAAAGTTCTTACACTTTGCAACAGGAGCTTCAGAAAGTGTTACTGGCTTCACAAAGCAAGATACCACTAACAACGACAACCTTGGTCCGTTTTAGGTGTTGAACACTAACGGTTGCAGAATAACACAGACATTCATATCCGGCAAGAGAAATGCCTTTCAGTTCCAATGTTATAAAGTTATACTATAATCATGTAGGTCTGACTTGTTTTTTAATACATTTTCTATTCAGGTAAAAAAATTACTGTAAGTTCACCGAGATAATCTGATTTCTTACAAAGTCAAATATTCATTATTGCTTTCCTCAGAAGTATAAATGCTAACTTAATAAATTTTCACTGTCTGTCTTATACAAGCGGTAGAGACCTCCAGAACAGCACTGCTCCTCATGCGATCCAAAATGCCACTATGTGAGAGACAGACAAATATCTGTCCCTACCTACTCCCGTCTCACACAGCATTGCTTTATGAATTGCTAGACTCCTATACAGAGGCCTCTAATTTGTCATACGTCTCTACATGTGCGTGAACTTAGCCAGCCACTGGCAAAACCATTTTATTTGTGGCACTAATTATGAGAGATACATATAGGGGAGTGTTAACCATACAAGATAACTGTTCTACAAGCAAAATAAAACGCAAAATATGTTTATGAAACCAGGTCTTTTAAAGTTCATCTCAGCAGATGGCTGCTGGGGGGAAATGGCAGAACAGTCTATAGATTTTCACAAGGTCTTAGTTCTGAACAACTCACAGTTCACATACCTTCTTCCCTGTCCAGTCTCATGGAGGCACAGGCAAGCTTGGCTTTAGATGGTTGGGGTTCCCTCATATTGTTTTCCAGATCAATAAAAACCATACAGTGAACTAGAAACCATCTTAATGCAAAAACACACACCGGAGTCAAGAAATCAGATCTTCCTGAAGATGTCTTCTCAGTCAGAGCTTTAATCATACAAGTGAAAATATAAGAATGGGGTCCAAAGCAACTATTCTACACTACACAAACACCTGACTGCCTAGACCAATACAGAAACACGGACTTCACAGAACGGCTGTTCACGTAACTGAAGTTCAAGTAAAATTAAGCCTCTGAGAATCCAATGGCAATGATTTCTGCAGAGCTAAGGTGGCACTCTAGAGCTAATTAAACATGGCCAATGAATTCGTGAAATAGTTCACTAGTTAGTTACTTATCATGCAAGTGCTATTTTATTATTTATTGCAAAATTCAATACATTGCAAATCATGACTGAAAAAGTCTGCTGATCCACAACCGGGGAAAGAAAGTGCTCACATACAATTTTTTTTAGTACATGTGAGAAACAAAGGGACAGACCACTCCTGGTTCACAGACACAGCTTAAATCCCAATGCTGTTTTCCAAACTTTTGATAGTAAACCAGCGGGTCATCCTGAATTTCTTCTAAAATAACTGTATTTGCATTGCATATCTGGGGAACGCCTGAAACACGAAAGCTTCTACTGCCTGGGTCCTAACTACTACAGCTGTAATCATGTTAAACACCACTCAAAACTATGCAAAAATGAGGGAAATGTCTGCTGATAACACTGTTGTTGCATGACAGACAACACACTCCCAAGTGAATATCACAAATGCCAGCTTCAAATACCTGCACGGATTTAGCACAGTATTTGACAAGCCAGTCAAATGAGTCTTGAGTACTGAAAAAATGAGCTCAGGAATAGGTTCCTAGTCTTCAACTATATTTTACAGTCTGCGCACAGAACAAAAGTATGACTTTAACTTGGTTTTTAAATCCACTATTTTCCTCCCTTGGATAACTATTTGCAATATTAATCTACCTGAAACATTATTCCTATAGTAGAGGTCAAATTACGTAAGTTTTGAGCAGTTCCAGATACTCATTTAGGGGGTTACTAAAAGATTAAAGTTTTTGCATTTTACGTCACATACAATTTGAAGCTCAACCATTTTACTTGCTAGTTAAATAGCGTTTTGCCCCACTCTAGAGACTACGTTCACCACAGAGCAGAGAATTCTTACCACTTCATAAATATCTTGTTAACAGCTAAACTATGACCTAGGTAAGACACTTCATCACAAAACAGAACATTAAATCAACTAAACTCATTTTTGTTAAAGCAGCAAAACAAACTGTATTCTTTTCAGAAGGGAAGAGAACCCTGAATGGTGGAGAGAATGATGACTAACAGTATAAATGAAAGTATTGGCTTTTTTTCTCTTGGGACTCAAGAAGGCTCCTTTCCAAATTATGGTTTTAAATTAAAGACATTTGGAGGTCTCAAGTCTCGGTCCCTTTTGGACATTCATCCCAATTCCTAAACCACCACATATTTTAGAAAAACTTGGCACTCTCTGTACAGACAAGCCCAGGACTGACCCAACTGAGTCAGTATTACCAAAGAGAGTGGTTTCATCAGTTCAAAGGAGAACAAAAAAAAAAGTAACCAAAAAAAAAATTCCTAACACAGTAGGGAAAATAGCACAGAGAAAAAAATCATAAACCCTACAAAGGGATTGCACACATCAGACATGCTCAAAGATAAAGGAGGGCATAATGTTCAGTATTTTGCAACTATGGTTTTGACCTTAAGAAAAAAAAAACCTGTGTATTTTCCTCAATAAGCAGAGTTCACTGGTAAGACTGGCAATGACTTCCTTCATGTCCCTATCTACCTTTGAGTGTTTCAAATTGGGCAAGGTATTTGAAATACCCAACCATCACAGCAGACACAACCTCCCCTCCCTTCTTTTTCTTAATTAAACTTGCTACACAACCCATGCTGAAAAGTACTACACTTACACTTCATGTCCTGAAGAAGAAAAAAGTAACCACAGTATACAGCAAGACTTTCCCAAGAACAGCATGGTGCTGTGTTCACTGCCAGACCTATTGGCAGGGCAGCAGTAAAAGTTTCTAATTCTCTGCCAGTCCAAACTCTCATGAGCATGATAACCTCCCCTATACCTGCTATCACACATTCTCACAACCCTGACCCTATTTCCACGTCACAGACGTTTACATTCCACATAAACTGGGTAACAGCATCTCTGCTCAGACAAGTCCATTCACCCCAGTCTGCTCCCACAGTTGGAGCTGAGTTCCCATTTCAACCTTTCCTGGCTTTACTTTTCCATCCCATGCAAAGAAAACACAGATGCTGATTCCAGCAGTTTCTCAGGCAACATCAGTTACAAAGGAGTATGCTAACGGCTCAGTCACAGAACACCATCTGCTTGGAGGTATTACTCCTACCCATGGCTCAGGCACTTTTTTTCCAGCTAGGCACAGCCACTGCAGATCACTCCAAAGCACTTCCTATCATCGGTAGGCAACCACAGCACATCTGTAAATTCCTAAGATCTAGTGTTAGGTAATGGGTAAAGAATTAGTCAGAAAGGGGGGGAAAAAAAAAAAAAAGGGAAAGAAAAAACGAAGTGTCAGACTGAAATACACTGTAGGAAAAAAAATTAAGTCATAGGAACAGAAAAGTAAAATGAAGGTTGAGGACGGAATGATAGGAGTTACAGGAACTAAGAACAACCTTGTAGAGACAATGACAAGTGCACATATTTATTCTTACATTATTTATATGCTATTAAACCCATAACTTATTTCAACTTATTTTGGATGAATATTAATGCTTAAAATTGAAATTATATCACATGCTCACAAATGTACAGTAGTTGTAGTTAACTGCCTTAGTCTTGCAACATGCAACTACTCACACAATACGGAATTTTAAAGAGCAAAATAAGCAGTAATACATTAACCAATATGAGATCAACAGATAAAATTTTAATCCATTAAATTGATGCAGACATGATATTAAGAGAGGAACTGTCATTTGCAAAATGCTTTCTATGAACTTTATCTGAACTCAGAAAAAAAGAATCCTTGAAAATAGGCAGGTCTGAACTCTGCCTTTCAAACTGATGAATCTCATGCTCTGGTACAGTATGACAACATACCTTACCAGAGGTACAGAAAGTGACAGAAAGGCAAGTCATTTAAGGAGAGAACACAGAAGCAGAGACTTAGACATGTCACAAGAGTTTCTGATGAGGGAAGTTTAGCTCCCAAGGACCATAATACGACAGCTCCTATCCTGCATCAAACCACAGCATGAAGCTGAGGCACCAGCAGGAAATGAAGGTGATTATTAGTTTAGGGAGGAACTGACCCATATGATGGTCTACAGGTGAAATATGAAAAGATTATATAGAGGTGAATACCAACTCACGGAAAAACCGTAAGAGTTAACTCTCAGTAGTTAACTGATAGGAGTTTCACAAGTTTCAGTGCTATGGATACCTCCTTTTCTTGAATGCCACAGTCAACACCAAGGGGTTAGGTATTGTCAACATTCTGATCTTGGCAAATAAAATAAAACATCGGCAAAAAATAGTATGGAGCAGGTGGGAATTAATCGAATAAGGAAGGACAGGCAGAAGGTTTTTTGCTTAAACCACTGCACTGGTACCAAACAGGGACTTGGCAACAATCCCCTGTGAAAGATCTGGAGTAGATCAGAACTTGAGCAATGCCACCCTGCCACAAAACAGTCAGACATCACTCTGGGAAATAAAAACAACGTAATTTGGTAAATATAGGAAATAATCCTATTCCTTTAGCCAGTGCTGGTGCAGCCTGAGCTGGAATACACCAGTTTTGGTTCGTGCACTTCAAGAAAGATGTTTTGGAGCATGTCCAGTGGGGAGGAATGAGCGCAACCATGAGATTCAGAAAACATGATCTAAGAGGAAAGGCTGAGAAAAATAGGAGGGGGAATGGAGAGTCCAAAGAGAGATGTCTACAAGAACACTAAATAAGTTACGAAAAGTCTGAAGGACTGTTTCAGAAGTCACAAAAAAAAGAAAAAATCAAGTACAAGGGGTAGCGGAGTAACTGTAAGAGGAAGCAATGCACTTAAATCACAACCAAGCATAACTAAGAACTAAGCCTGAGTGCTTGCCTGTGGAAGTCACTCTGTTCCTGTAACCTCTTGAGAATAGGCTCTGTCAACTACAGGTGATTCTGCCTTGAAGAACAGATAATCCAACCTCTCAAGGTCCTTTCCAATCCTCTTTTTCCCCCAATTAGACTGTGATTACAGAAGATCTTGATCTTCATAGAAAGACAAGTGAAGAATTTCTACAGAGTCTAACACCACAGTTGCTGAGGTTTGATTTTTCTCTGTTTATTTCTAGAAACGATAAATCACATGCCAATGGCCAGCACAAACAAAGATGACATTTCAAGTATTTCACTGATCACTAAAGACTTGTCTGCAGGAAGAATTTACTACATCTAGTTTACTCTGTGGTTTCACACTGAACCAGTACTTTCTAATAACTACCTCTGTGGACACAGTAAGTGTTCAGTAAATGTGAGGTAACATTTTCCACTTTTTATAATTTTGAAAATGTGCTGTAAATTGACACCTTTGCTTTCTGCAATCCTTTCCTGTGTAAACACATCCTGCCCAAGTTCCACAATCAAAACTGCTCCTAGCTTTAGATTCAGCCTTTGGATTAAAACCCAGGTCAGCTTCTGAAATCCGCCTTTCCTAACTCTGCATGCTCTTGTCTTAGACTGGCAAGATCCTATTCAAAGCATTTTCTACATCCGACATATTCTTAAATAACACATCGACAAAAATGCCCATATTTTTCTCAAGAGCAACATTACCCAAAACCTCTCTAGGCAAAATTTGAAAGAAATGTGGGGTTTGTTTTTTTCTTTTCTTGTTGCTTTGAAAACAACACTGTCATGATCTCTTACCTCTGTTAGAGAACAGATTTCTGAATCCTATTTCTACAATGACACAGTGACAAGATAAATGTGAGACCAGCTTTAGAAAATGAGTTAAATTACTGTCTACAATTTCAGATATTAATATCCAAATTCACTGCGTTTGCAAAATCAAGCATAAAGAACAGACTCACCCTCTCAAGATATTTATTAACTACTGCTTCTGGTCTGGCTGGAAATGCTTTAACGAAAAAAAAAATCAATTTGTTGCATTAAATTGCTTCCAGGCAGAGCTAGGAAGCACAGTTATTTTTAAAATTAAAACAACAGCAGATATATTTTCCTCATGTAGGCTTGGTTCAGATCCTGTTCAAGCTTGTAATTTTATCTACATAATACCACTTTCTCCTTTGTAAGGGATTCTGGTCTGTCATGAAAGGAGTCATCATTAACCTCCACTATAACTACAATTTTAAAAATAATTTTTGATGTTTAAGTTCACTCTTCAGCTCTTGAGTTCCTAGAGTACCACAAATGATTTTTATTTCCCATTCATCAGTAATGGAGTTTCTTACATGAATCTAATTCTCTGGTTTCTCTGTCAAACAGACTTCTCCCCCTTTTCATTTTCAATTTTATGAAAAAAAATTCATGCATGTTCTAAAGAAGCATGATTTGCATTTCTCAACAAAAAGTTGAAACAAGAGAGTAATTATGGCTAGACAGCGCAAGATCCTTGTTACTTTCAACTTAGAATATTCAAATAGAACATAGAGCTTTGATAGATTTTTAGAATCTTCACAAAACCCTCCTTTCGTCCATTTCATTACTGTACAAAAAGTCTTCCTTGTTTTATTCACATATTTAATTTCAAAAGATCATTTATGCTTACCTAGTACCATGCAATACAGAACTCACTGGAATCCTAAAATTCAGCTTAAGCAAAACTTCTGGAGATTCAGCTGCTCACACACAGACACTACCTGTGGTGAGAATAACTACCTGACAACTAATTAAACACTTGCAGACTAGACTTTTATGGCAGGTGAAGTTTTTCTTATTTAAACTGCGCAAGTTCAGCTCAGCTCTGCAGAATCCAAATCTTCAACAGTCATCAGCTGAAAATATTGTGAAAGCGTCTCTAAAACTTCTAGCCCACACCATTACATTAATATTTCTGCATATCACATTTTCTATCTCCAAGAGTACAGTCCCATGGCAATTTAAGCTACTCTGTGCTAAGGTTGCCATATGCTTCCCCTCCTAGCCCTCTAGTCATCCAGCCTGGCCTCCAGCCCGCACCAGCAGTGGTGCTCCTGGTGACAAGAGGTAAGCCAATTCATACAGCCTAGCCAGTACTGGGGTTTTGCAGGGTTAGCTGCAGTCCCGTCAGCTGTCTGGTATACGGTTTGCCTAGTTTTGCATTACTTGACAATTACACCCTCAGGGTAGGCACACCTCAGGGCAACGTTTTGTAAAGGAAAATGTTTCTCCAATGTATCAGCAAAAAAACCAACACACATTTAGAATCAGAACAGAATTGTTACTGTCTGAAATAAAAGAGTATATGATAATTGGTTTATCTATCTAAAATCTGTTGGCACAGCCTTCATTTGCCTTTTTATGCTTTTGGGTTTTTAACATCACTGCCACGTTATTAGCTCTAGCATTGTTGGTTTTTTTCTCTAACACAGTTCTGCCATGTCACTTTTCTAAACTAGGAACAACCACACTAAAACCATTTGTTAACTTACCTCCCAGAACACACACTCCCTCAGTTAAAACAAGACAAAATCTCAGCATTCTCTTTACATTGTATAAATTCTTGCTAAAACTTTACTATGAGAGAGCATGCAAAAAATTCTATATATCGTCAGGGCCTCTTAAGCTTTCAAGCAGTTTTGTTTATTATTGGGTCATACAAAAGATTCACAGACCCTATTTCAAAGTAACTCAGCTGCTAGAGTCCTGGGCTGTCAAGTAATACTTTTTTTTTTTGCCTGATCTTGCTCTATTCAGCAAAACCTCTGAAACACTCCTAATTTCTCATGCAAATCCAGACAAATCTTATGAATGTTTCCAGAATTGTTCTTGGTTTTTTTTTCCTTTCAGAGATGTCTTATTATTCTGGTATCAGACCTTCATTTGTTCTACATCCAAAAGAACAAACCAGTGAGGTCCCACAACACCTACATCTGATCTAAGGTGGCACTGCAGTAACTCAGAACATCTGTCCCTTAGTGTGCAGCCCCTTCTGCCAGCACCAGTGATCCTACAAACAATTAGTTTTATCACAGTGCTCCCACATGGACTTAACTATACCAGTAACATTATTATTTCATTGTATACCTGTAGCTTCTTTTAACAGTACTTTTAGACACGGATGATGCCTGGACACATGCAAGGAAAAAAGTACAACAGTTACAGCTTGTTAAGGCCATTAGAAATGAAAGATTAATGTCTTAGAAAAGTACATAAAGAGTAATTTTAAGATCTTGCTGTGAAAAACAGCTCAAATCCCTGAGCTGTGCTCTGAGTTAACTGGCTCCTAAGATTTTTCTGTGCTGGTTATCTCTGCCCCTGAACTTTGTTCTTCAAAAAAATCTTTTGTGTCTCCTTTACATCCAAGCTAGAGGTATGAGATCCATCTATTCTGTTGAAGACGGAGGAAAAAAAGCTCCTCTGCTTGTGCAGGAGCCTACCAGTCTCATTAGTTTGCATTGGGTAGAGTTCTAAGATTTCTCTTCTAGATTTACATACAATGATTTTGTTTACAGTTCACATGATATAGAAGAAGAGCGTTTCAGATGAACAGAAATCGCATTTATCATTTACAACCACAGTTTCTGTATTTTTTTTCTAAAGAATCAGGGATAAAATTCTTTGATGTATGTTCTCTGTCCTCTATCTACTCTATAACTGAATTTGTGACTGTGTTATTATTTTGCTAAGGAGTTAGTCCACTGATAGTTTGATTTATGATTCAACTAGACAATTCCGTATGTTATTTTGAAAAGTACAACTTCACAATTTTAAGAGAACTCTAAGAGAATTTATCCTCTCTTTACACAACCAGTCAAGTCATTCTACTTATATATGCAATACCATGGAAAAAATAACATTAAGGCATTAAGCTACCAAAAGCAAGGAAAATCATTTACAGGAGCCACTTCATCTTTAAATAATACTTACCACATGAACTGTTAAATGAACAGTCCAGAGCAGTGTTCATGAGGACAAGGGGCAATAATCTGGAGTTACAGAATTAAAAGTTTATGCTGTTCATATAAAAGGAAGTGTCCAAACAGAGCAATTAGAAGACAGAAATCTTGAGTTCAGTAGAGGTTTCAGAGATACGACAATATACACATGGGGATTTTTTGTTCAGAAGAAAGGATCGTATGTTTCACCTCTGCCCACACAGTCTTTCATTCCAGCAAACTCTTTTTTCCCTATTATTACTTTCCTGCAGAGTCAGCTTGCTAATTTAACTAAATAAACAACGAGCTTCAGGTGCTTGTGAAATGGCATCCTCACAACCACAGAACCTTTAGAGAGTATCAGTCGGCTCTGCTCTAGACTCAGAGGAAACGGGTACATAAGACCTTCTACTGAATCAGTAATATTGTGATATCCTTCCTCTTCCATCAGCTGTGTATACCACACTTCTTCACCATCACAGACAGGCATGCACTCGTACCGTTTATACAGCAAAACCAGAAAGCATCAACACACATAAAGGCTAATCCCATCAGCAGACAGCAGTGTAGCCCCTTTGTTTCATGAAGCAGGGCACACTATCGATATGATACACGTGCGCAACAGCTCGTACCAATACACACAAGCTAATTTTAAACCAGCTCAGAAGCATGGAACTGCCTACAGGAGACCACACTGCTTCTTCAACAGGCTTTGCGAACTACTCAAGACCAGTGCTCCCACCCTGTGAGGTAGCTGAGCCTGACGTAGGTGGAACACATCTACTTCCCCCATCACACTAACAGTGTACCATTAGCGAAATGCCCTTCTACTGTGATTTCTTGTTTTAACTGGAACTACAATGCAGATTTGTGTTCTTTAAAAGAAAGCTTTTGTCCAGTGCCAGTTAAAAGACAAACTCATAATCTACAGCTAAAGGATCACTCTGACTTTTTGAAGAGTCTTTTACTGCCATCAGAAAAGACACATATAGCCATTTTTAGCTTCAAAAGCCAGAATCACTTGGAAAAGAAAGTGGAAATCCTTTCCCAAACCAGCTGAGGAGGACAAACAGATGTAAAGAGAAAAAACTTGGTTGTGAGTCACGTCTGTGGAGAATACCAGGAGAACTATCTATCTAGCAGGATGTTTGCAAATTAATACTGGTGCATGGCAAATGCTTGGAAAAAGTAAATGCAAAAGGCTGGTAACGGACATCTCACTTCAAGCTACTTACACTTTCAGACAAAACCAAGAGGAAAGACGATCATTTAACTGTTGTTTGTCCGAATGGTTACTAGCAATGCTGCAACAATTGAGAACAGGATTAACAAACAATGCGTCTTCTTTCAGTGCGGCAAAAGCCTGCCGTTCCTTTTCTTTGAAGCTTCAACTACTTTGTAGTCAACTGGATTAGAAGACTTGAAGACTTGCATACTTTCCAGACATGCTGAGCCTAATGACAACTTCCTTTACAAAGGAACAGCCTCACAATGAATAAACAAACCTAAATAGCAAGCCATCCTTCACACAGAAAACCCAGTGACAGATGCTATAAATTAGATGGAATACTGTAAGCAGCATTTCTTCCCTGTGAATAACTACACCACGCAACACAGAACATCTACAGAAGATTTATGTATAAAAACCAAAGGAAGTCTGCTTAATATTTTTTCTTTGCCTGCAATGTTCAAAGTAATACAAAGAGGCTCTTTAAAATAAATTCTCTCAATCAAAAGCATGATTAAAAACTTCAGATGCTGACTGCTTCTACCTGACATTTTTAATGAATATAAAATGTGAATTTAAGACTCTGAAGATCAGCCATGAAGAGGACTGACTCTACAAGTCTTCTGTATGGAAGATTCTTGTAGTTATCAAACAAAACCCAGTATTTATTTCCAATCCTTCCTTTTACATTTCATTCTCTAATTAGTGGTCAAATATATTTGCATGCCAATCACAGTTCTGCAAGCTATTCACACCTTACACAAAGTGCAGGGAGTTTAGAAAAAAGATCAGCTTTCCTGCAAACAACTGGAAGCTCACTCAACAGGATTAATTTGCCTCATCTCTCAACTGGTCCTTTTCTTCCTGCATCTTGCATTTCTATGCTGTTTACATCAGAAAAGAGATTAGGGAGAAAATTGCAATTCCACTACAAATGCTTAACATAATCAAGACACTCCAGGGAAAAAAAACACATTCAGTGGCAACCCTTGACCTAAGGATAAACTTCCCTACTAAATACTTAATGATTTAATTAATGCTAGAAAAGCTTTGATTAAGGATTGACTTAAAAATAAGTTAATGATGTAGTCAATGTCATTTATTAAAAGCTATGTAAAGACTTCTTGCATTCAAAGCTGTATCGGCTTTTACCAGGTGACCTACACACACTCTCCACAGGTAAATCTCAGTTACTAAAATCAGGACGGAGCTATATCTCTTGCAACTCTAAAGATTCAAGCATTTTACAACTTTTTGTAGTTAGGCATTCAGAAGAAATTCGTACTTGTATTCATTTCCCCACTGTACTCTATGAAATTAGTAGGGGTTTCTTTACAAAATTGGGTACAAGCTTACAAACTTCAGGGTTTGCAAAATCATAGCACAGAGTTACCATTGTGTTTTCATTCCCAGACAGCCTGTTGACAGAATTTTTTTTTTTTTCAAACACAGTGTTCTGCATACCTCTCAAGTCACATGAGTATTAACTTCAGGTTGATTAAACGTCCTTTCCTATTCAATAGTAAGGCAGCAGAAGTCTCTAAGCCGAGTACATTGTGCATTTCCAGTTTCAACAAACGATCATCCTAGTTTCTGCTGCCTCTCACTTGGTCACACTGCGAACACTGAAAACACCGAAATAACACTTTCAAAAATAAACGTTTAATTGAAACGTAGATAAACAAAGACTTTGTTTACCATTAAGCAAGTCTAATTTATTAGAAGAATACCGCTTCACAACAGAAGCTCACAAGTATTTACTGCTGTGATTACGGGCTCTCAACCACTGTGCTGCCCATTCAGCGAAGAAAATGGAGCCTCAAACTTCATGCCTATCCAGCATGGAGAATCCACACTTCCCGCAGGTGGTTGAGACCATTACCACCAGCCTGTTTACGGAGCAGCATTTTAAAAAGGTAAAAAAAAAAATTAAAAATCGCCTTATCTGATTTTAATCGTAGTCTGCGGTTTTATACTGCCTCCAGTAAGGCAGAAGTGCCCTCCCCAAATCTGAAATACCCCTATGATGTACGGAGACAGAGAGAGCCGCACCACTGCCCACCAAGGGCGACATGGAGGTGCGCCCGCGCTCCCCGCCCGAGCCACCCGGGCACTTCTTCGGCCCGTGTCGCTCCGCGCCAGGCGCGCCCCCGCCGCGGACATCTCCGCGCTCGGCCAGGCGGTGCCCGGGAGCCCGCACCCCACACCCCCTGGGGAGCCGCGGCGGGGAGCGGCCGGGAGAGCAGAGAGAGGCAGGCGGTGGCAGATGCACAAGCGGCGGTGTTGAGGGGCTGCGGGGGGAGCGAGGGAAGGAAGGAGAGAAGCTTCGGGAACACCCTGCACGCCTCCCTCCCGCTGCGTCCGAAAAACAGATCCAGCCGCTCGGGAAGCGGGGAAGAAAGGGAGGACGGGAACAGCAATTTCGGCATCTCCCACATCCCGCAGAGGACGGTGGTGATCCTGCCTGCGTCCCCAGGAGGAGGCGCTGCCTTCGACCGCGGGCCCCCCCCGGCCTCCCCCCGCCCGGCCAGGAGATCCTCGGAGCCCGGCACCCCGCGGGGGACACGGGGCGGGGGGGAGGCCGGGCAATTTGTTAGCGGGCCCCCCTTCAAAGGGAGCCATAAAAGCACTAGGAAAAATAAACGCGACGGGAACTGACCCCAAATCCGCGAGCTGCAACACGCTCGCCTCCTGCTCTCCCCCCGGAAAACCCCCAGACCTTTAGCTTTCTTTTGACCCTCTCCCTTCACGGTAACGCAACAAATGGCAAGACCCAGGACCCCGGAGCGGAATAACAGGAAATATAGGCATCTGTCACCTCCCGGGGAGAGGTAAACGGATTAGCGAAAGCAACAAAGGGAAGAAAAGCCCTTTCAAACGTGCAATTGATTAACAAGTCCCCTCTAATCTGCAGCATCACTGTTTTTCCTTAAAGACATCATCGGTCTCCTCCCGCACTTCGGTGCAATTAAGTTAAAGCCAGGAACGGCGGGGGGGAGGTTGGGGGTGTCGCTGCTTTCCCGCTAAGCTCCCGCACCGCCCTGTGGGGACAGCACGGGAAGGGCTACATGGCATGGACATGGTGCCGCCTGTCATCTCCTCCCTCAGACCCTGGGCAAAGCGCCCCGAGAAGGAGTTTGTGAGTAGGGTTTATCTGCTGCAGAGGGGGAGAGGGCAATTTTCCAGAGAATGGTTTCACGAAAGATCAAAGCGCTGAACCGGGCAGCTCATGCCCTCCCGCCTTTCACATCCTAGGAGAAACGAAAACGTCAAACCTTCCCTTTTCTGCTCTGAAAGCGCCACACATCTTAAGCGTGCGTGAAGGAGAAAAAAAAAAGGGGGGGGGGGGAGAAGTTTATGCGGCTTCTTTTACAGAAACTGTAACTCTTACACCATCGGGGCTCTCCAACCCCACACGGTCCCCAAGTCCCTATAAATCACGGCGCTCGCCTCAGAGATGCCGGACAAACTGGCAACTGTTCAGCAGCCGCACCGCCGCTGCCTCGGCGCAAGGTCAGATGTTAATAAGGGCAGTTTATTCAGCCCTAAAAACAATCGCGGAGCTCGCTGAACTGAGTCCTAATGTTTCCTGAGCCCCAAGGCTGACCTCCTCGGTCCCCCGAGGGTCCGCCAGGTACACAGAGGAAACGGGATCCTCTAAAGCTCAAAAACACAGAGAAAAAGACCCCGCCGAGGCTCCATCAGCTGCAAGCACAGCGGCTGCCCCCTCGCCCACTCAACTTTAATCCCCCCTCCCCCTTCCTCTTGGTTCCCGCTGAGATTCTGGCAACACTCAACGGCCCAAATAATAACACATTATTATAACCACTCCGAGAGGAGGGCTGGAGGGTGGGCGGAGTGAAGGAGGAGGCTATACTCATTGCTATCCACCCTCAGCAACAACAGAACCCCGAACTTTTCCTTTGTTTTCTCCTTCTTTCCCTCTCATCCAGTCGCCACCAACCAGCGCCGGTGAGCTGAACCGGCCACGGAGAGGCAGGAAGCGCCCGCCGCCGGAGCGGCGCAGGGGCGCCGGGATGCGCTCAGGAAAAAAGTTTCAGAGAGCGCTCCACGGTACAGCCCCCGGTGCCATCGACTCCTGCCCCAATACCAGCCTCCTCGTAAAAAAAAAAAAAAAAGAAAAAGGGCAAAAAAAAAACCCCAAACTCGCAGCATCAGGTTTCAATTTTGTCAAGAAGAACAAAAAAAAAAAAAAAAAAAAAAAAAGAAAACCCACCAAACCAAAAAACCCCGAACCGAACGGAGGGAAGAAAGAAAGAAAGAAAGAAAGAAACAAGTAACTAACATCAACCACCAACTAGAGATGCTGGCGGCTTCGCCGGTCCCAAAGGAGCACGCGCACCTCTCCGAGCAGGACGCGCAGCCTCCCCGCTCCCCGCACACTCCTTCCCGAAAAGCAGCAGCACCCTCTCCTGCAGCCGGGGGTCCCGCTCCTTACCTGCCGCGCGGAGGCGGAGGAGCGAGGCGGCCGCCAGCAGCGCCAGGAGCCGCCGCGCCGCCGGTTCCATGCTGCCCGGCCGGCCGCCGCGGCAGAGAGCTCGCGGCGTTAAGAGCGCCTGCGAGCGGAGCGGGGTCCACCGCCGGTGCCGCGCCGCGGGGGCTGCTCGGCGCTGCCGCAAACTTCGCCTCGGCACCGCTGCCACAGCAGTGCGCGCCCACTAACGGACTGTCCCCGACTGGGGGCGGAGGAAGCCGCGCTCCCGTCCCCTCCTCCTCCTCCCCCTCCTTCCCCAGCATCCCAACGTCACCCGGGACAAATCCGACACAAGGGAGGGGAGAGGCGCCTGGGGGCGGACAGGGCAAGGATCGTCCTTGCGCTCCGGCCCCCTCTGCCGGGGGCAGCCCCCGCCTCTGGCGCCGGCACGGGTGAGCCCGCACCGGCCTTTCCCTCCGCAGAGGGGCAAGGGGCGCGTCGATGACCTCCAGGTGCCAGCAGGGTTTTGGTGCTCTCTGAAAGGCGAGTCGCCCCCAGAAGCCTCGGGAGCCTTTAAGCTTCCTTAGAGAAAGCCCCAATAAAACAAATACAAGGAGGGGGGGACAGGTAGGGTGGTACATCGGCCATAACCACTACTGCTTTTCTTCTTTGTGTCCTTTCTCCTCGCTGCACAAATTATGCCTTTTTGCACCTACACAGCATAGAATGATTGAAAACAGTTACTTCTGCCCCAAAACTTCGAGGAGTTGTCAGCTCCGCAGCACATACTCTAAGGAGCAAGGACCACCCCGACCGGGGTCTTCCTCTAAGTATCTCTCTCGCTAGGTTATCAAAAGTAAGTTTTTAATTTCTATCTTTAACAGGCAGAAAATTATTCTGCTTCTAGTAAAGCTTCAAAACATTTAAAAATTATTTACTACCAGAAATAAGGGCATTCTGAGCACTATTTAAATCTGATTTTCAAAATCCTTTTTAGTTCATGTACTTTATGCAGTTCAAAGAAATCAGTACTCTTAAGGTAATGCAGAAGTGTAAGCAGGCATCCATAAACTATGTCATATAAAATCCAAGAACTCAGTCACACCTGCATGTCTGATACATTTTTAAACAGCAAACTTAATCAGGTATCTTTTCTGTAAAAACACCATTCATATTGTTTTACACTTGATTTCTCAAGATTTGACGCTGAGTAATGCTGAATACATACAGATCCCTTTAAGTTCTTCCCCAAATCAGGCTCTAAATTCACAGTAGTTTCAGTGAAATTTATTTTCCATAAAATTTACTTCTTATTGCAAACTAAGGCAAATGCTACAACATATTCTTTCTCACTGCTTTTGCACCTCATTTCTTTCCTCTCTGGCCTCCAGCTCCATCTTGAAAATACTTTTGGCACCTAAGGATGACAAAGGGAGGTCCTGATCCCGCTTTGGCAGGAATGTAGGACTGCCTGAATTCAGTTCCTTGCCATCACAACAACACATTTTATAATCCCTTTCATAAACATATGAAACTACGTAAGTGTAGTGAGGATCTTTTTTATAAGCTCCACTCTTTAGATTAAAGGCTGCTCAAGACCTTGTCTCTTTGATGGTTAGAAACCTACTCCTAAATTCCAGCCTATATGTATTCATGAGCAGTTTATACTCCTTACCTCTTGTGCCACTATTATCCTGTCACAGAAACAGCTTCCCACCTCCCCTTTCTATATGGTATAGAATGCACAGAATCACACCTCAGCCTTTTTAAAGGTTATTTTAGGCTTTTAAAAGCCTAAATTTTTAAATGTCATGCAAAATTATCAGTTCTGCATTCCCTGTTCACCCTAATGCTTTCTCCTGCCACTGTGCCTGGTGCCCATCCCCCTGAATTTTTGTCAGTCTCAATTTTTCTGAAGATGGGTGGCTCGAGCTTTGCATAGTATTGGAGATTCTTTCTCTACCAGAGTGCTTCTAATTTCCTTTCTGTGCTGAATAACTGGTACATCCTGATGATGAAAGAACCTTTCCAGTTACAGATATTCTAGGGTGTGTTAGAAAAATCTACATTCTCGCTTTTATTATTCTTTCCAGTGTTTACATAACAGCAGAGATCCACATTAAAATTCTGTCTGGCCTCACAAATGCCACCAGCCCACCCCACCCTTTTTTTTTTTTTTTTTTGTATCTGCAGACATCAAGACCAGTTCTTTCTGTAAGATATTCTGCTCCTTCTTTTATCAAGAATACCTCTTGGCTCTGCATCAGCAAAAAATTTTGGCTGCACACTGATAATGTGTCCTAAAGCTTTTGTGAATACATTAAATCTATATTAAATATCGGCGATCAATAGCAAAGAGCATGCCTCCACCTAAGAGTTTGCAGTTCAAAATTTCTCATTTTACTCTCTTCTACCAGCTCATCACCCACCTTACAGTCTATCAAGGAATCCTCATGAGCTCTGTCATAACCCGTAACTTCCCATATGGAGGTGTATCAAATGTTCAACTCAAGTCCAGATGAATGACATCTAGTATGTCCTTTGTTTTGAAAATCACTGAAAGGAAGATATTACAGTCACCTGACATAGCATCTCTTTAGTAAATAAGTTTTATTCTATTAACTTACTTTTTTTTTTTTCTTCCAAACTCTGTCCCAGAGCTTTGTAAATTCCTGAGCCCAGACTAACAGATCTGTAGGTATCTGGATGATTTTTTTCCTCACTCTTCATAAATATTATCTACAGAGCTGAACAAAGTCTCGACCTTTGGGGAGATGGACAAGATCACATAGCTGTGTTAACATGATACAGGATGCATGCACAGCACATGAGCTGAGGATAACAAAAGGACTATATGCTCTTCTGCTCCTCTCCAAAATAAAGCTGTATCTTGCCACTGGCTCTGAGTGGCCAGTGTGTTTGTTATTTCCCAGTTAGACAACACTGCACCTCCTTCAGTAGATTACATGGGAGGGGTGGGGAGAGGAAAAAACCCGTGTAACTATGCCAGCAGTTGAATGTATTCCTTCTCCTTTCCCCCATTTTTATTTTATTCCACAATTCTGGCAGTATCTGCTGTTTGGTTGTGGTAAGCATATTTCTTATTAGGTGATGGGATTAGTTTTCTAATGCAGGGCAATAGATTAACTTAATGTCAAGAAGTGTGCCAAGAAACCAAAAGCAGAGGCAGTGCTGTGACTTTTACAACAAGGTTTAATTGGTTAAAACCTGTAGCAGTTACCTGCCTAAAACCTTACAAGTTCTGAGACTATGTACCTCTGGAGCTTATGACTGTTCAGCTGAGTTTCTTACCTTCCAGACTGAACAGGGGATAAAACTGCTTGCATAGACTAGTCTACATTGTGCATAATCCTCTCAAGAAATAATATTTAATATTAAATAATATTAAATTAATAAAAAATATTTTGCTTTTTATCTCTGATAGTCTCAAAAAATCTCACAAAATATCTACAACATGGATCCAAATAATTTTTTCATTTGGGAATAAATTACAATTTTATAGATATGTCAATTGTGAATTATTTTTCTGAATTAATGGGGGAAATTTGTTATGTTATGAAGGCTAAATGACTAGACCAAGAAAATGTTGAGAATTTAAGTCTCCTTCATAGCCACAAATTATTTTGTCACTGACCACAAAAACTGCCATTTCATATTTCACATATGCAGGGAGAATCACTTGGCAGGATCGAGGTGAAGTCTCTACAGTGAAGAAACCACAGTACAAATTCTTTCTCTGTGTTGTAGACAAATGTGTACAGCAAGCAAAGAAGAATGGCCAACTGCACATGTCTTCTGAGCTGGCTCACCCTACTCATGTAAGCCATTAGAGTGCTCACTTGTGTTCTGCAGCATATGGTCCCAAACTGTTTTGTCACTATTTGACAAAGAAAAAGCTGTGCATGTATTTGTTTGCATGACCATATGGTACTTGCCTGACAGAAGTAGTTGAGAGCAACGGGTAAAGCTGGAATTCAGCCTGAACTTGCTTGGAAATCCCTGACAGAATTTGGATAGATTCCCTTTGCCATGTGCGTCTACTTTCATAATAAATGTAACAAAAGTAACTTTAAAGAAAACGTACGCTCAGATGTAGTTCAGACTTGAAGGTCTTAATGTTCCTATAATCACTCTATAAGCTTAGATAAGTTTTAATTGGTGCACTATCTTAATTAAAAAATTCGTTCCACACCTGATCTTTCTATTCCTATGAAAGCGGCACAGAAAGCACTATTTCAAACACTACCTACATGCTTCACATTTGCTGAATCAACTCTTGGGCTTTCTTCTACAATGGGAAAGTACATCCCACAGAATTCTGCAATGGGTCAAAGCTGAAAAAAGCATTTAGGTATCTAAAATAGGATTCAGACAGGCTTCAAACACCCAAGTCCAAATTTGTAACCCAAAAACATACCAGTTTAATCTTGAACATCTCATTAAGAGTCTCCTATTTGGTGTAAACATTCCTTGCACACCCAGACATTTATACATCGCCAGAACTGCCCCAGCCGTAGCAATCGAATGCCCAGTTCCACTGAGGTCCAGAAACTTTCCTGGCACATGCTTGATGCTCTTGATGACCCATGCCTGAATCTGAACCCCCAGCTTTAGTTGCCTTCCTCTGAAAAGCAGCTCGGAGGGAAACGGTGGTAATGGTACTCAGTTTTATGCATTGGTCCAGCAAACACCAGGCTAATGTATGAAGAGCCGGGCTTTGGAATTTGCCCAACATCTAAGCCTTCAGGGAGTGCCATGGCCACAAGACACCCTGCAGAAGAGAAGGACACACTCTACCACTGTGAAGCTGTGCCACTGTATGTAAACAAATGTGAGAGTGTTGAGACAGAAGTGAGATCGCACAAGGGGAAGCCCAGCTGTGTGTCTTGGGCACTTGTAGGAAGTCTGAGAGACTGCTCACACTGATAAATGTTACAGTTAGCAAATCAACGAATAAAACCAAAAATAGTTTTGGAGCAGTCCGTCAAATAAAGAACTGCATGTTCACAGTTTATCTGCACATTTAATTTAATGTAACTATCAAAATAAAAATGAAGTTAAAAACACTAATTGGAAAACCTTTTCCTCTACTGGAAGCCAAATAGTATCAGGTTTTGATCCACTTTTAGACCATTGTTTATTATGCTTTAAATATACAAGATATTGAGTTACATATATGTATATTAAAATAGCCACAATAACTATTTTGAAGGAAATATTTTACCTCCAGAAGGTAAAGCCCATTTCTACATGGGCTCAGGTGTCATCTCCCTTCTTGTTTTTGTTTCCAGCTCTACAAATACAAACTTATCAAGAAGTATTGCCACAGAAGCTGACCCACCACAGAATAAAAAAATCTGACAAGTATTCACATCAACAACACTGTTTTTAGAATAAGACCACCAAGGGTATTTCTCATGCCCAGAGCCACAGGAAACAAAAAAAATACAGCTTTTCATTTATTTCTTAAGTTAGGATGCAGAGAACATTTAAAAAATAGAGCTAATTCCCCTAATTTGTAAAATCGTACTCACCTGATGATCTGAACAACATGCACTGTCTTCAGACCAATGTCTTCTCAATTCTCTCACTCATAAATACTGAAAGGGGGAGAAAGCTGAATCTTTCTTCTCTACCTGTTATTCCTACAGGTAAAACAATTAGAGAATGACTTATTGAAGATAAGACTGAATAGAGAATGGGATTTAGGTTTCCGTTATACAAATTACACAAGAACATGTATGTCTGAATTAATTTAATTTAGAGCCCAACTAATCCTTGAAATTGTTACGATTACACGGAAGAATGATCTTGGCATTTAGTCTCTCATACTCCAAGAAATAAAACCAAGGTTCTTTTTTTCAAGCAATTTTCATTATCGTTTGTTGTTACTTATACTGAAATACTTATGTGTATTTACTTTAGTTGTTTATGTCAGCCATCACCACGGCACTAGAATACTATAGATTTGTAAATAACATGTGAACAATTAAAATTGTAACTATTTAACTTACATAAACTCCAAAACAAGTTCTAGCTGTCAAGCTGGAGCACCAGCATTCAGATATTTGACGGATTTTGAAGTGCAGAAAGGGTGTCTATGTGCCCTTGTCACTCTGAGTAACTTGCTAAGTTCATACAGAACTATAAATCCATTACCCAAGCTTTCAGTACTAGGATACTATGTTAAGTAGTGCAGTTTACAAAGCAACATCAAAATACAACGTTCTCTCAGTGAGGCAGACACAACAACACTATAAATGGATCTAGTCACCAGAGAATGGTACAGTATGCAGAATAAAAATACAGTTCTATTTATAAATGCATCAGATCTTTGCAAGTCACCACAAACCAATATATTGTTTTATTTTGAAAGGTCATCATCTGGACATGAAGGTGTCAAGACAAACACTAAACTGAATGAAGAGTTTAAAAGTCATTACCCAAGGGGTATTCACTACGGTGAATGATCTTTTGAGAGCCTTGATGTGCACCTCAGTGTCTAAAGGACAGTTGTGGGGGAAGTTGGGAGAGGGGAAAGAAGGTGACGATTTTTTGTTTGTTTGGGTTTTTTTGATTTGGACTGGGTTTTTAGCATTTTGGGGTTTTTTACTGCTGTTATGGTTTTGGTTTTTGTGGGTTTTTTTATATAGCTGGCCATAGCTGGAGAACAGGCAGTCCTCCACATTGGCATACAGGAGTTCAGTGCCACAAACAGGAACCAGAAGTGTGCTCTGTTCCCAAAAGCACTTCCCAAACACTTCCCAAGAGTACTCCAGATGGGAGACATCTCATTACAAGCTTATCAAAAGTTCAAAGAATACCTTGGATTTGGAAAAATAATTGAGAAAGATGCAAAATCTGGGAGAAAACTAGAAGCAGTCAGCACAAGCTATTATTTCCTACGCCACAGCTATGAAGTTTTTTGCAACTTCTCTGCTTTTGCAGTCACAAAGCAGCCCCCCAAATGGGCCATCCCAGCCTAGCACAGGCAGGTTAAACACACTGCAATCCTGCACTAGGGATCAGTCGTGGTAAAATTGAATTCCTCTCCTTCTCTCTTCTCCCCCAAACTTGAGGGTACCTGTGGCATACACATGAAAGGGAAGAGCAACCATAGGAAGAACTTTAAAGACAACACACAAACAGTAATGGAAACAGGAATACAACTAAAATCCACTCGGTGCTGCTGTGTTCTGTGGCATGGAGCAGATGAGTGCTGTTGGCTCTCAGTGTATCTCTTTTCCTTTGGTCCTCTAGTGAGGAAGATAGTCTGCCACATTTTTTTTCCCTTCTCTTACCCAAAGTCTGAACTTTAAGACTTATTAAAAGAAAATTCAGTGTATTGATGAATATTCAAATATTTGGGATACCATAAACTAATAATATATTCTACCACGTTCACAGACCATTGTGCTTAAAGAATGGGAACCCAAGAGAGTGACAGGGACTCAAACAGATGTACAAGCATGGCTATAACTGCTTAACGCACACACAAAACCAGTCAACAGTATAGATAACACTTCACACTGAAGTACGCTAAAGATGTGATTACAATGGGTTCTACTTTTGAGACATTTTAAAGACTTTCTCCCCAGAGAGATTTGTAAAGCCAATCAGCTGGAAGGAAAACAACAATTGGAGCCCCAGCTCCCACATGGATCACTGAGGTTCTCTTCTATTAAAAGCAGCATAGTGCTAACAAGTAATATTTTAAAATAGACTTTTTTGTTACATAAAATTGCAAAGTTGCGCTGTGTAT
Organism: Bucorvus abyssinicus; assembly: GCA_009769605.1. Classification (NCBI taxonomy): domain Eukaryota; kingdom Metazoa; phylum Chordata; class Aves; order Bucerotiformes; family Bucorvidae; genus Bucorvus; species Bucorvus abyssinicus. Next base: position 72,356,730 of record CM020063.1, on the reverse strand, counting down.
GAATCGGCTACCAAATAGTTTTGATCTTGCAGTGCTACTACCTGATTAATACTATTTTTTCCTTTGTTTCACCTCTTTTGTCTGTGCACCAGTCCCATAAATATATACGTTACAAAAAATAGAGCAGTGAGATACTTCTGTTCACATAAAGATGCTCTCTACCTCTTCTAATTCCCTTTACTGGAATTGAAACAATTGGAACATTCACTATGCGCCTACAAAAAGGAGTATGCTCCTTTTTTGTCCCTTTTCTAGAACGTCTTTGTTTTTATTTAAGTGGATTTTTAAATATCTAATTATCACACCTCTTCTGTGCAGTTATGTTCTTTAAATTCTGTAAGAAGAAAAATCTAAATGTATTTTTCCCTTCAAGATCCTATTATCATCCCCTTTACATTCCATGTCTTTCATTCACAAAAGAGACACAAGAAGATTGGAGACTAGCAGTAATTAGAAATTATTCTAATCTAGAAAAATTATTCATGTTTTGTGCTAGGTTTAAATTGCAAGCTCAGTATGATCCGCCAAGGGAGACAGGTAATTGCCTCAACCTAGGGGCAGATTAGATAACTCTCCCAAATGGAAAGGTCTTATTTCCATACTCAGCATAGGGAGAAGAAAAGGGTCTGAAGGCAAGTAAGTTGTTTCACCTTTCATAGGGAAACAACGTTTTTGTACCTGGTCAGCTACTTTAGTGGCACCATGTCCTGTTTCAGTTCAGGAATTCTGAGAATATTCTTCCTGGTTTGAGTCCCATTTAAGCAACTGACTTTCTGCCTAATCTGAGGCTCTGCTTTCAGGAATCAGTACCCCTCATCTGGCATCAGTCAGCATTCCCCACTTTGAGCAAACAGTCAAGGATGGATTATCAGATCAGTCACTACTGCTGTCCCCTAACAGATGTAATTTGACCAAGATCAAACAGGAGACAAAACTTACTTGTTTCCTATGTTGTTCAGAAATTGCTGACCCACAGCTTTTGATGGAGGTTTATCTCACTTGCACAACATCAGCTGCTGTGCTACATAAGTGTCTACCTGCCTTACGTGAAAGCCTCTTAAATGAACACTGCATGATATCTTTCTTTCCCAACCAACTGTAGCAGCAGCAGTCAACTTCTTACAAGAAATCTGTAATTAAATAACACAGTCAAATTAGACTCATATGCTCTGAGCTATTGCATAGACTTGATGATATCTCTGTAACACAAGAGTAATTTTTGTGGAGAAGAGTTCATCTAAAAGGCCCCAGCATGTGCCAGTTGCTGCCTTGTGCAACAGCTAATGTTATGCAATGCTGGCCCAGCGAAACTCAGACACAACTGTCTGAGGACAACTGTCCTCTGTCAGGTTCTCAGGAACTACTGCGCAGCATGGGAATCAACACAGCTAAGAAAAATAGGAGCAGAAGGAACAGGACAGCCATTTCCAACTCCAAACTGAAGTCCTCTGGGAACATCAAGGATAAATGGGGAATGTCTGAACAGCACTTTTTGTCTTGCCTGTAAATTGTGGATAATAGGGAAAGCAAAGACAATAGAAGATGATATTATTTCTCTTTGTGGTTGGTTCCAAGGTACTTGATATTTAATAGCATTTAAGTCAGACAAGAGGCATAGACTGATTTGGCAGAAGAGCTGCTGTTTAGTCTGTAACGTAAAGCATATGAAGGTAGTCTATTTAAACTTGGCATTTCTACACTTGCACGGCTTTTCATTCAACAGAAGGGGCAAAAAGACAGCATAGATAATTGTACTTCTGAAAGGGTAGAAGAGAAATCAGGAGACTTGTGTTATATATTGAAACGAACCTGAATAGAGCAGACTGCTTCCGAGCTACACATGGCACTGGAAATAAAAACAACTAAAATAAATACATCTGGGTGGAAGGTACCATGAAAAATCCTTTTTTAACTTCAAAATGGGACGAAAAAATGGAGGTTTTTTTAGCAAAACTGTTGCCAGTAGGGCTGAATGTGAAACCTACAGCTTGCCATGAATGCTAAACTCATTGAGGAAATTTCCTTGTGAACAAGAATGTGAGTTCCTAGAACAGGGAGACTGTATACTGGGTATATGCATATCTTATTAATGAGGTACCACAGACATGGTTTTATACTGATGTGTTACTGAAATAAAGAACCTTAAAACATCTTCTAATGCAACCAACCGCCAATATCCCAAACTCAAATGGGGTTTTTTTGTGGTTGTTTAAAGTCTTTGAAAACCATGCCATTAAAGTAAAACAAAGACGACAGAATTAACAGTGCAATAAGAGAACTTAAAACAGGGTTCTGCATATATTCATTCTGTTTCCAGTTTCTGTTTACATTTGCAATTTCATAAAATTACATGTTATGATATTCTTGGGCAATAAAATTCCAACAAAAATTTAGCTAAAAGGCAAATATATTCCTCATATACAACATGACTGAGTTAATGCTAATGCTACTCTCAGAAATTTAACTTTTGCTGTTTACTTTTAGTTTATACCTTCAACATTTTAAATAGCAGAAAAGATGCAACTGTTGCTAAGAATTCCAAGCCAAAGCCTAATTAAAAAAAAAAAAAATTCTTGTCTTTAGCATTGATAACAACACCAAAGGTCTGTGATGTTTAAGACCTTTAAGTTAGCCTTCCTATTACCTACAATAAACTCCATGGGGTTAATTTTGTTTATTTAGTGATCTATAAGTTTGAGGTGACTTCTAGGACTACTTGAAGCCATAGCTTTTTCAGCTTTCATTAGCATTAGTGGGAATCGCACACATGCATCAGTGGCAGGATAAACTCTAAAAGAATCCATTTTAAAATGAAAAAGCAGGTTTAAAGACAGATTTCTATCAGTGCATTTACATGGCTATGCAAGGATTTTTATTTGATCCATACTCAGCAGGGGTGCCTGTTATTCAAACCATGTGGTATCCACTTAGTATGCAGCGTATAATACTGCTGCTGTCAGCATTTGCTTTAAAATCTGGTGCAATATATTACGAAGACGATTTGAACAATCATAACTAAAATTTGTTGGGAAGACCTGAAACAAAGGGTTGAGTGAAGTTGAAAACTTATGGAAACCATAAAATCTGAAATGTTGTAAAAAGAAACTTAGTATCCACATGGGAACTATTCTACAACCTTCTTGGCAAATCTTAATCAGACATGCCTAACAAAAGTAATATAACTAACTTCTATATAAACAAAAACATGCATACCTTCCAACAAAAGGATTAAACATTACAGTTAAAATTTTTTAGGACTACCATATATAGGAATACTTGGTGCAGTGTAATGGTACTGAACTTGGAGAAAAATGCATAGCCAATTAGCAAAATAACTTCCAACACATATCTGTTTATCGGGTCATCTTTCACTAATTTCCCCTGTGAAGACTATATTTACAGTAACTTTTGTACAATGTAATTCTACCAGTTTTGTTCCCTGTAGCTTTATTTGGTCTTAGTAAACTTTAGAAGCAAGTTTTCTGTCCAAAACACAGGCATGGATAACCATAACCTTCATAATCTGTCATATTTAAAAATTTAAGGTCTTCCTACGAATGGTGCTTTAATTTGGTACTTAGACACGTCTGTTGGAAGTTATGAAGGATTTCAGATGAAACAGTTGTTTCACAGAGAGATCTAAAGCCTCACTGTACATTTCACAGCACAGAAGTGGAAGACAGAAGACTTGAAAATAGAATTTTACCTCATAATAAATACTGGTTCAGGGGTTTTCACTGTTAGGGAAACAAGAATATAGGCAACCTAAATTTAGAGAAGCTGTGTTAACAACATCTTAGAGGCAAAGAAACTAAAACCACGGGGAAACTGACCAAAATTCTGTAGAATGACAGTATGAGAAATAAAACCTACATCTTGGATCAGGATATGAAAACTCAACTCAAATTTGGGTTTCAGTCTATGCTTCAGGACAATGGTCATCATCTACGTGAAAAAATCCTTCCTTCCCTACTCAAGCAGTGAAGTCTTCTCTGCTTCTCTGAGCTTTACTCACATTACTTCTAGTATCTTGAGAGATAAAGCTGATGTTAAAGCCTAAGAGAACACCTTAGAATACAACATATTATCTTACCAAACACAGAAAGAAACCACAAGAAGGGTATATCAGATAGTAAAATGTATTTTGCATTATTTATAGTGCTATTAAGCAAAGCAAATGAGACCACCACTACAGGATTTGATTATTAAAGTTGTCTGGTGCTGAGTCCTTTTGCACTTTTAAGATCATCAAGATCTTAATAAACAGAAAGGATACCCTTAACTGAGGTAAAGTTGTCTTTCTTACAGGTGGTTCTCTAGACTGCTGTAGACAGTGATCTGATAACAAGTTCAGAAACAGACAAACCTTGATCCAGAACAGTTAGGTTTTTATTAACTGTGTTCAGTGGAAGTTTTCTAGCATCACCAAGTCTAGACTATACCACCAACTATTGACACAGACTTGATTCTGCTTCAGAACAGATTATAGGGCCTTTTGAAATCCTTCCCATGTAAAGTATTAAAAAAAAACAAAACCCAAAACCTCTGTGACCACAGTGAAATGTTACAGTCTACTAGGACAGACAAGTATTCTTCACTCCCATGAACAAACACTGAAGTATCTAAATTTGTTTATGAAGATGAATACAACAAACTTGAGATTGAACTAATAATATAGAAAATAAGAGAAAATTTTTTTCTGTTATAGAGCACTATGAAGTCAGCACTTTTCAGAGTATAGACTCTATCTTAAATCATGAAAATAACTTTAAGGGACATGTTAGCATTAACCAAGGATAAAGCTTCTGGTGACAGTACACTCAATTGTTTGCAAGAATAAAAATGTATCAGAATTGTGCTTTTGTCACTTTATCCTACTGATCGGCATACACTTATTTATTCTTTTTGGCTTCAACGTAGCCACTTTCACTTGCCAAGTCTGTGGTATAACCCTGTGGAAATGTACGTAACAGGAATACATTGAAATAGAAAACTCAAATATTTTCCTCAGCTTAACCAATGACAAAGATTCTACAGAAATTTTTCAACTTCAGTTTTCAACTCTTCTGTTTCTATGGACTATTTACTATTTATTTTTAAGAAAGAAAAAGATGGTTTATTAAAAAGTAATGATGGAGCAACTGTAAGAAAACCACAATGTATTAACAGTAAACTCAATTGTGCTCTATTCAATGCTTCATTCTCAGCTTATGATGCCAGCTTTCAGACCACAAAAGGACCAAAAGACGTGGGATTTTGGACTTTGTCTTAAGAAATATTTCCCCCACTTACTGTATATGTAGACTACTGACATAATATAGCAGACATTTATTTCTGTGTTAAACAGATAAATGATGGTATTAGACCAAGAGTTTCTTAAAAAGCAATGTTTTAGGGACTTCACTGATTATGAAACACGGAACCACCATCAGATACGGTACCAGAATGCATAGGTCACGTGTCTTTCTGGCAGTAGCTTTCTAGTCTTTTTGACTATTGATCAACACACCACTGTATGTTGAGAAAGGTGTCCAAACTGTTCTTGCTGTAAGACAGTATGTGCAAAAGCAGTCACTGAATTTAATGATATAGTCTCCATAAGCAGCCATTACTATCTAGAACTACAACCCAGTCAAACACTATGAAGAAAATTTTTACTGTATGAACAGAATATTCCTAAAAGAATTACCTCATCTCAGTTATCCATTCTGTATCAGTACACACTTTATCTCATTTCTTTGCTTTGATGGACCTGTGCCATCAGTTTTATCCCTAATACACGACACCTCATATTTCAATGCATCATTCCTTAGATTCCAGCCCTCAGTATTCCATTGTCATTTCTGATGACCGCAATAAATCACCTCAGGAGACTACTGTACCCATAGGAGGACAAAATTTGAAATCCAATTTCAAAGTCTATTAAGTATTTCAGAATTCCAGTTTGATGAGCCTGAGCAGGGAGTGCAGACAGGAGACCTATATCCAGAGGAATTACGAGGAGAGATGCAGCGGACTGGTTCAATCTCCAGCTTAACAGCACTCCACACTCAGATAGGTACTGTACATTCACCAAAAAACTACCACCAAACACAAATTCCTAAATACATGTAGAAGTTAGTATTAGGCACACACTGTCTACTAACGTGATCTGTGTGTACCTCAATGCTGCCATGATTTCATTTTTACCACTACAGGTCTTCTTTCAATTCAGGGCCCTCAGAAGCTAGGGGTGGTGGTAGTGGTCAAAGTTGTTCTCTAGGGTTTTTTAAATCACAAGCACTGGGAAAAAACTACAATTGAAGCCATAGTTTGGATATAAATAATAATTCAGACAACTGTTTTTTATTTTCATTTTTTGTTTTCACTGACTGAGAATGTAAATTGAACTTCAGTGCTATTGTGCTTTGTTCTCCCTCTCTGTGAAAATGTGTTCTGCATTAAATTGCATGGATAAACTAGAACAGCTCCAAGTATCACCCTTCAGCTTTTGTATAACACAAGAGCCAAGAAAAGATAGAGAATGTGGTTTTATGACCAACAGATGGTGTAATTGGTATCATAGATGTTTTTATGTCAAGGGGTCATAGGTTCAGCCCCCATCTGGAACCTTCTCAGATCTGCTGTGATTAAAGAAGCTATACTGGGTCAAAAACACAACCACCTGCCCGAGGGTAAAAGTATTGCTTTCTTGATATAGCTTTTATACTACAGTTGCCTCCCATATTAAAGTTCTTGAGCCAACCAATGCAGTAGTCAATATCAACAGGATTCCGCAAAATAGTCAACACCAATTTGCTCATATCCTTCAAGGTTCTCAGTAACTTTTGACAAATCTCATGAAAGTAAGTCTAGTTTTGTGTACTTGAGTGAAAAGCTATTCCAAATCACAGTAATAATTGCAACAGGCCAAAACCCAAGAAAAGGAAACAAGTATGCTGGGTAGACCTTTAGAGATTCAGCATTGGTCAGTTCAACAATGTGAGACACCTCCTGACCAGAATTATACACAGTTGTATTCTGATGGTAAAAAGCAACATTAATACTCAACACAATTGGTCTTCGCTACAGTTTCTCGAATAGCATCAGAGTATCAACAAAAATACTCTAATCCTAGAGTATTAGGGTTATATATGGTTTACTTGGCTAAAAGGGTGTTGAGATGGATAAAACCGGTAATTTATGCACGCGGGGTCATCAGTTTACTTCCTTTATGGGGCAAGTATTAGCAATGATAAATGCATAAAGTCAGTGAAAACCAAACAGACTTAAGCAGAAACCAACAATCACTTCCATGAAGTAGGGATCCTACATAGTCTTCATATTATCATTAATGTGATGCATCAAACTTGCCTGGGATACATCATGATTTCAGTGCTTTTATAGTACTGATGCCAGAAAGCTTACCTGGCTAACACTAGAAACATGTAAATTGTTTCTGTCTAATAAAAAAAAAAATGCAAATTACCATAGTTTCACGCAGTTCTGCTACAAAGCATCCCATTACTCTGCATAGCAGACTGCTATGCTAGACAGGAACAGAGATCCAGGACCTGAATTTTAAAGGTAACACAGGTGTGAGTCAAATGCTTTCCATTATCTCATTTCATGTGCTCGTACATAAAAAACCCCATAAAGTCAAACTCTTTCAAAATGTCAAAATTCTCCCTTCAACTATGTTGTTTTAAGGATTCTCCCATGCTAATGAAAAACTTGGTATTTATTAGTACTGTAAAATAAGCTTTAACACAAATTAAAAGCTAATGTTCAATAGACTGGTTTATTTTCAGAATTTAAACACAAACCCTATAATTCTAAGTGAACATACATATGAAGGAAACAACATGTGATATCATAACTAGCTTTAAAAGTTTCCCTATATGACTGAACTGACAGCCTGCTAGATCTCTGCAATCACTTGCTGAAGATTTATGTGGCAAACCTACATACCTGAGGCCAAGCTTCAAAATCAGAAAGTTCAGCTGTTGATAATGTGCAAAATTACGTGCTTCTTTTTTGCAGATACCTAAACAATATATACATGTCTCCAGAAAGCAGTTGCTTATTAAAGGCAGGTGAAGTTTTAACACCACATTCTTCAATGCTAAATATGGTTTTGCATAGGGGGTCATTTGTTTTTTATGTGTTTGCTGGTGTAAGAAAAACTTGAGATACAAGTAAGAAAAAAAAAAGGCGTATTCTCTCTCCCATATACACAAAGTGTGCATTTATTTATTTATTTATTTTACCTACCAGAGGCAGTGAAATATTTTCCTTTAACAAAGGAAATACATTCTCTCTGCTGCCAAGCACTTTTTCCTAATTGCCTGTACTATGGGAAGGATAACAAACACCACATCAATGTAATATTCCCATTCCAGTCATCTCTGAATAGTTGAGACATGTCAAGTGGATGCAGGATTTATGAAAATGAGTAATTTTAGCTGACCACACCAAAATATTTATACTAGCTGCCAAGAATACTGCTTTAGACATTTGAGTGCCTCCAAGTGGGAAACATCATCAACATCATTAGTCAGCAGCCAAGAAAACAAGTTTGTTAATTTAAGTATTTCTATGTCAATTCATGCAGCCTGTCTTTGTGGGTATATTATGTGAAACTGTGTGATGTTCCTGAGTGGTAATCAAGGAACATCAGACAGTTTCACACAGTTCTTGGAGAAAAATCCATACTGAAAACACTTTACAAAAATAAATAGGCAGGGAACTTCAAGTAATAAGGAGGTCATACATCCTGAGACTTATGAAACACAGCGTGATGCTCCTATGCTATCTAAGAAACCTAGCTTGCTCTTGGATGAACTTCAGGAATTATTTCATAATGTCAAGGCAGTGGATAACTTCACAGGAAAGTGATAATGAGAAGACAGGACCCACACCTGTATCTTCCAAGAAAACCTGAAAATTAATCTCCTTTAGCATCTATGTTCCTTGGGTAAACACAGGAACATTTAAAATTATCCGTTAGTCTAGAAGTTGCTGTTCCAGTGTCATCTGTAACACAGACGTTTCCAACTTTTCTTGTCATTGACGCCTGGCAAAAGCAATACTGTGATATCTGTGAAAAGAGCAGGATTAATCAGTGACATTTTGGGCTATGTTCTATCACACAGAGACACAGCAGCTAGAGGAGAACCTGCTTCCACAGTGAGATGCTCTTCCTCCACTTGTCTTCTCAAATCCATCAATACTACTATCAGGGATGATAAACAAACACACAAAAGTGTGTAGCAGCAGCCTAAGACTCTTTTGAGGTTACTCCTGTTTTCTGGAATTAAAGGGCTGTGTCAGTCCCTTCAGTCATATTCAAATGCTAAACAGATTTGGCACTGTGCAAGTTTCATGCTGCTCATCAACAGTTCCAGAGTACACTACCCCAAAGACAAGTGTTGCTAACATTTTTCCATGTGTGACAACAAGAACTCCTTCACCCATGAGTTAGCTCTGTGGCCAAAGAAGTACACATATGCTGATGTATTTTTTTTTAATTTTAGTGGCTGAAGTAGCCAAAACTTTGTGAAACCTAGCCATTTGACACCATCTCTTAGCTCTGCTCCAAACTGTTAAGAGGTTATTTTTTTTTCACCTAGCTGTTTCCAACTCTTTCCTTAGCCCAACATAACAAGTGTATTTATAGAAAGATATGTGGATACATAATACTGTTATCACAAACACAACTCTTTCCCCAGGTTGTAAATGGTATATATAAGTTCATTCATTTGCTACTTTCTATATGATTTCACAGTTGCATCTAATTTTGCTGTGATTTGAGTCACTACTGCTATTTTTTTCTTGCAAACGTAAGCAGTTTCTGATACGCAACAGTTTCCAGCACTTAGTACCAAGCTGACCATTCTCCAATGTGCACTGTTACTCCCTAGATTTGGCTGGATCAACAACACTAGTGGCAATTAACTTCTGTAACCTAGTCCCATTACTAACAATAGTGAGGATCCTGCTGTCCATTTTCTCCATTGTAGCTCCACTGCAGCACTTCACAATCTTATTATTCTTAACTAGCACTTAATGAGCTCTTTGTTTCACGTTCAAACGGAGGGCCTCTCAAATACTATCAAATTCCACCTTTGTAACAAAGAAAAAAATCACTATCTTGCTGTCTTCACCTCAAAGCATTCAAAAAATGTTTCCATTTTTGAACTGTAGCTCTAGCACATCTGATACTACAGCTGTGGTATATTACCCACACTTAATTCAATGGTTTCACACAGTGAGAAGTTACTAAAATGGCAAAACTGGCCCTCCCTGCTTAGAGATGATCATTGACATTTGAGTCATTATGTTTTTCCACAGATTTCAACTTATGCTTCAAACCTCAAACACGTATGTACTGTAAATTGCACGGCATTCACCAGCACTATGCTCCAAGGAACAGATGAGCACTGGAACTATACTGAAACTGAATCATTAAATTTTCACTGGAATCATCACCTAATAAATCCAATTCATTTGTACCATCATATTAAACCCCCAATTTAATGCAACATTCTGCACATCCCTTGTCTCCCACAAGTCAGACAACAGCCACGTGCGTCTGCATTTAGGAAATGTGGACATAATCACTAGAACAAGGTCTACTGTATATCAAAAACTTTCATTGCTTAAGTCATTTTTAAGCAGCTAACAATGCTTTTTTTTTTTTTTTTTTTTGTGGCTACCCTAGAAAATGAAGGGAAAAAACCCCAGATGACTGGAAAACAAAGGTGCAGGAAACAGCAAAATCTTCAAGAAATATTAGAGCAACTTACATAGAAGTTCTGATCTTTTGAAATCCTTAAACATTTTAAAATTCTTAATGTCAAGATAGCAATTTACGTATAAGCAGATAAAGAATTTAAAATTTGCTTATTAACAAAGTTTAAAATTCAGCACATTTCAGTAAAACAATCTCCATATGATCATGTCCATGGCTTAACTTGTTCCATGTAGGTCTTTTATCTATGAAAATCAGGCAATTTGTTATTGCAGATGCCAACTACTGTTTGCTAGCAATTCTTTGTGTGTAGCTTGACCATGGAAATCTAAAGATGGACCAAAATTAGATCTATAGTCTTTCACCAATAAATTATTTTATCTGAACACTCATAAATGGGAATTTTGTACCATCAAGTATTCCGTAACATCAGCTACCTTAAAGGCTGCTTAAACACTCCCAGGTTTTAAACCTAAACACTGCATACAGAGGTATAGGGTTTCACAGTCTGTTTAGATTCTGCAACTAAAGTTCATGTTCACCATTGACACCAAGGCAAAACTTTACTCAGTACTAACATGCTAAAAACAACTGAAGCTATTTAAAAAAAAAAAAAAATACCCTGGACAAAGTTAAAACAAAAAAGTAATTGATCTTTCGGCAATTAACTGTACAAAACAGCCATTTCATTATTTTGTTATGTGAAAGAACAGAAAAAGTCCAAAGCACTGATAAATGATGATAGGAAGTCAAAACTACCTCTCAGATTACCATGAAATGCTGGTGTTATGTCACCTTTTATATCCTCTCTTTAGCATCAGTCTAACATATACTTATTTTAAGGCACTGAACATAAATTATTTCTATTGCATTCCCCCCAACAACTACTGTGACAGTCTTTGGTAATCAACAAAGGGCTTGCTCCAAAAAATGCCAATTTTCAACACTGCAAGTGTCAAAAATTATTGCCACTTCTTGTCTTGAGTTATATCATAGAACCATAGAATCACAGAAAACAGCCCAACTGGAAAGGACCTTGAAAGATCATCTGGTCCAACCTTCCATGGGAAAAGGAGTTTAGATGAGATTACCCAGCACCTTGTCCAGTCACATCTTGAAAATTTGTGTGATGGGGACTCCACCACAACACTGGGAGGTTGTTTACCAGTGACTGACTGTTCTTCTCACTGTAAAAGATTTATGTCAAGATGAAATCTTTCCTTGTGCAACTTGTACTTATCATCCCTTCTCCCTGTAGCTCCCTGTGAAGAGTGAGCTTCTGTCCTCTTCGTAGATGCCCTTTAACTACTGGCAGACTGTGATGAAGTCCCCACAAGCCTTCTCTTCCCAGGGAGAAGTGACCTGAATCCTTCAGTCTTTCCTCATAAGGCAGATTCTCCAGCCTTTTGGTTATTTTTACGGCCCTCATTTGGACCCTCTCCAGTCTGTCCTTGTCCTTCTTGAATTGTGGGACCAGAACTGGACATAATACTCCAAGAACAGTCTGACAAGTGTGGGATGATCATGTCTCTATCTCTGTTAATAATGCCGCAACATGTTCTAACTTTTTGGCCTGAAAATATAAGTTAACCAGTGGCTTATATATTTCCAGTTCTAGTTTAAGTTTTTCCTCTGACTCCAATACTTAGTGGGTTTTGCCAACACTAGATCCCCTGTTGGAAAACACAGCGCAGTTATCCAAAGAGCATGTGAAGTCAGGTGGTAACACCTTTAATAGCAGGGGTAAATAGAGAAATCTTATACATATAACATGGAAAGCAAAATTGAAAGACCTTTATGGAAGAAAATACTGCAAAGCTGGGGCATATTTCATCTGGCCTCAAGAGTTTGTTACTACATCAGAAACTCTCCTAGCAAAACTGTATCTGACCTAGAGTCTAAGTTTCCAACAGCAGTTTTCCTAAGTATCTGCTACCTAAGTATTAGAAATTGGTCACGTTGAGAACTGTCCTTCTCTGACAAACCCTTCCAGCAATCTGCAGCTCAGCTGATTTGTTAGTTTATATAACTTTTTTTTTATTATGCATATTTTGCAATGACCTAGCACACACTGGACAAGAAGCTAAAATCTGAAAAATCCATCAACAGCAAGACAGTCTAAGTCCATTATCTTATTAGCATGAAAACTGCCAAAAAACATAAAACACAACAAGAAATGTTATCCAGACACATTATAAGGACACTGAAAGAGTATTATCTACAAATACTTTGTGTTCATTGTAAATATTTCCTCTTCATGCAGCATTTACAGCTCATGTACATTTAAGTCATCTTAAGATACAAGACACTTTCACAGTAGCTACTTCAGAGATCAGTGAATGCCAACACCCCACAACTCTGTTTAAAATAATAAAGACCAGATGGAGTGACAGAAAGGAGACAGTACACCATTCTGTGCAGTGACTGGGATCATATTTCAAAAGTGGAAAAAAAAAAGAGTTAATCAGCCATACCTCCCTCTCTCTCTTAATACTCTCCTTATGCATTTCACCTCCTATCCAAAACCAATGATTACTACACTAAACAGAAAAGACATCTGTAGGTTTTTCTATACAAACAATGAACCTACACAAATAACGATCAATGATTTTTAAATATTCAAGGAAAATAGATCTCCTTGTTTAAAAAAAGAATATATCTCATGTATCTACATGTTTCTTCAAGCCAAAATACCTTTAAACTATAAATTCTTTCTAGCCCATCCCAGTCCCCACATATTAGAAATGATTGCTTTCATCAGGATAATTTCAATCAATGGCCACCTTATTACAGCTAAAATGCATTCCTTCTCAACTACCAGATATGGACCTTCACTAAAGAAAAAAAAACAACAACATTTAATTTTTGATGCTTCCACTTAGCTGAAACTTTGTTGCAAATACTTGGCAGAGCAAAATACATAAGTTACTTGCATTAAAATTTAAAACCCAGATACTTATTTTCAATAGAAACTTTGAAGTTTGGGATAAGGCCCTTATGTGCTTGATTCACCTCAGAGAAACCTGCTGAATAGCTTTCCATTTATTTACTAAGACCCCAGCCTTGCTCCCACATCTGAAGAAATGGATTAAGAAGTCCCACTTCATCCAAATATAACCATAAAGCAACTAAATCAGGCTTGTTCATATATTTATCAGCCTAGAGCACTAAGAATTTAAGCATCTTAACAGGCTTTTGATTTTTTTAGTGTCAAAAATTTAACCAGAATCACCTCCCAAATCTCAACCAACTTTTTTCTCCCAGGGCCATCTTTTCCTTCATCTGCTTGCCATGTCAGAGACGTTTACCAAAAATGCCAACGTGAAAAGGCCAGACATGCTTAAATTGACCTGGGATATCTCTCTCCACCAGCTACGTTCTCATATGCATCTTAATTTCTCAGAGAGACCACGTATATAACCTGTCAGTAAAACACACATTTTAACAGTACTTCAACAGCTATCAACCATAAGATGTTCACTTTAGTGTGATCTAAATGCTTCTCTTCTATACACTTGAAAACAACAAAAATGGACAAAAGCATTTTGAACAATGTTTTCAGGCTGGATATGTGTTTGCCAAATGAATCAGCTAATAGGATCTCTTAGCAACATACTTGAACTTCTGTTTCATCAGAACCTCTTAGTCACAGCTCTGCTTCCTGACAATTTGCATATTATCATTTAATTTTAAAGCAAAAACCAAAACAAACCATATTATCTAAAGATTGTGGCTAGTTCTCCAAAGTGCAACAAAAAAAATTCTCCCCATTTCCAAACAAGCTAAAACAAATGAAGAAATTAATATAGATTCTGCAACCTAGTATTTCAATGCTAATTTTTTTTGTGATTTGTTTACCTTCACAGGTTTACCTTGAACTCCAAAACCATTTACTATGCTGCACGTGGAATCCAAGTACTTCGTTTGTTCCCAGCTGATACATCAAAGGATTGAGTATATTTGAATATTCAGGTTTCAATTATCAAACCAAAAAATGGGTTACAAGCTCCCAGTATAGTGGTAAATTTTAATTTCCATTTCTCACAAACTGAGGGTCTTGAGAAGGTCGGTTGTTCTGCACTTCAGTTCCTGTCTGTAAAATTGGAATCAGCTTCCTTCCCCACATTCTCACCCTTTTAAATTGTTGGCTTCTCACAGGCTTTTACTCAGACAAAAAAGTAAATGTCAGTGAAATAGGCATACTCTTGAACATTAGGGTGAAATTTTTTCTACATTGCACAGATAATGATTTTACTATTTCAAATAGTCAAGCAACAATCACAAAAGTGCCCTAACACAACTTCAGCTGTTTTATCTGAATGTACACAAGTGAAAAGCTTTGAAAGCCAGTGCAGAGACAGTCACTACGAACTGAAGGAGGCAACACAGACTACACAGATTTGATGCAGAATATTCTACAAAATAAGGCTGATCATGGTTGGTCATACTATGAAATCTAATTATAAGTAAAAATCTGAATCAAACATGATTAACTTTATTTAAACAATGACATTCCTCAAAAATAGTCCTGCAGTCCTTGTAGCAGCAACCAAAAAGGCACTGTGCCAGACGGCCCCTTTAAACAGTTTGGTCCGAAGTGGAACACTGAGCTTTGCAAGGAACCAAAGGACAGTGGGGAGTTTTTGGGAGCCTTGTAGGAAACAATAGCGAGCTTTCTTATATTTAGGGAGGAGTGATAGTAGTGGATTAATTGTAACATTAACGGGTTTTTGTATAATGAACTCATAGTCATGAGACTTGTGGTTGGGTGTCAAAAGGATGTGAACTGGAGAGAAGTTGCAACAATAGTGAGTTTTCCCATGTTTGCAAAGCTTTTATCGAGGAAGAAGAGGAAAGATAAAGTCAAACGACCACCAGACAGCGACTCCAGTAGTGAAATTGGGCATGCGTAAAGTTACAGATTATGTCATTGTAAGGTGGAGTTTGGGGCAGTCCGCACATACGTACTGGCCACACGTTATGTGAGGGGCGGCTTTAACCTCTGCTGTAAAAGCAGTGCTGTTTGAGCACAGAGGTGAGGTAGCTATACGGAAAAAGGGGACCATGCTGCCCTCCGCGGGCACACCTGCAAAAGGTCCGGTACCTACCGACGCCTCATCCCAAAAACCATCTATGCTGGGGACGCTGTGGATTTGGACATCACTTGCTATCTTAGGGTCGGTATGTATAGGAACTGAGGTAACTTTCTTCCCCCTTCCCGCCCACCCCCCCCTCCATCCAGATGAATTGCTCTTGGACAGATGAGAATGTTTATATTGCCCCCCAAATGTTTATAGAGTGTATTGTTAGTTGTAATAATTATATTGGTATTTATCTTAGGTGCATTAACAGTGATTTTAGTCATAATATTTTAGAAGCCTAAACTCTAATAGTTTGTAGATATGTGTGTGTGTATATATATATGTTTATAGTTAGTCTGTTTGTAAATAAAGTAAACCCAGTTATCTTTGGCTGTGTGTGCTTGTGGTTATCTTTGGATGTGTGTGCCTGTGGTTTTAGTTTTTTTGGTCGCCCCGGGATCCTACAAATCCTTACTAGAACAGGCACGTAAGTTCAAAACAACCCAGAATACAGATCAGGCTGAATATAACATTTTTAAACAGGCACTCTTAAAGCAAAATCCTGAAATAGATAGCTATAGTTATTATTTTAGAAGAAGGTGCAGCTTACTGTCATCCTTCTTTACCAGTTTCCTCTGATTGGTGTAATGTGTCCCTCTGTGTTTATTGAAAATCTTGGCAGCATAACCACCAAGTATTACTATTCTATATTACTAAATATTACTATGAGGGTTTTATGTGCATGTATTGAGTTGTGTTTCAGTAGTATTTGTACCATCTGAACTCTCACTAGCTATCTGTGAGTCTTTCCCTCTAAGGTATAGCTCCTTAGAGGTAAAACATAGCACACACCATTTTAGTGCTTCAAAGTAGTTTAACTAAAGCTAGTATGCAGTTGCTATTTCAAAACCTTGGTTCATTCTTCACATTAGTTACAACTCCTCTTCGAGACCGGTGCACAGCCCTTCTGACCAAACATAATATAATGGAATTACAGCAGTTTCACAATTCAGAGGTTTCACTTCAGATGCTTTAAAGTTAATAATATGAAAACCTTACCCATAATATCAAACATGCATATAATTACATATGAATTGCAGGAAGCAAATAGTGTTTAATACAAATTTACCATTTAGATAATGGAATTCTACAGCCAGGCATTCTTAAAAACTGGCTTCCAAAAATGGTTAGAGAAAGACATAAACAGAAAACTGACATTTCTCCTGTAATTCACTAATAAATGACACAATACATCACAAAATTCTCTTAATGTATCATTTTATCCCTTCTGACAGTATTAGGAACAGCCTATCTTCGTTTGGGGAGAGGATAGTTCCTTGCAATTGACTTTAAGTTCCTACATTCTGAGAATATTCAGAGAAAGCCATACATTTTAGATGGTTTTGGGGAAAACTGAATGTTCATATACATTTTTGAAAACTTTTAAGGGTTTGAAGAAACAAATTTAAAGCTTTAAGATGCAACTTATGAAAGAGTCCTGTATGCAAGAGTGATATCCCATTTTAGGGAATGTTAGTAAATGGTAGAGTTTGAACTGAAAGTACATTGTGTCATTCATCAGTTCCAAAATGCTGCATTCTTCACTGCATTTGTAGCATTCTGGAACACTCTTGTTACTCAGTCAGGTAGCAATATCATCAGTGGAAAAACTTGAATATCTGAAGGGAAGTCACCTTACAGTGTAAAACACTTATCCTGATAATTTGGGGAAAGATCAATCCAAAACAGCAGTCTAATTCAATAGAGACTGTGCAGCTTCCTTAAGAAGTGATGCAGCTTTGTCCAGTTCTTGTTCTGTTTGTTCCACTGTTATCACTACTCGGATACTAGAAAAGCAGAAAATATATAGTGAACTTCAGTCCTTGCCTTGAGATTTAGACTTTACTTGTAGTAATTTTAACACATTAAGATCACTACCTCTAGGGAAATAATGTCTTGTTTCTAGTTGAATTTGAATTCATGATATGACTTAAAAAGAAATGGTCAGACTATGTTTTTTCCTTCCATACACACCACAGAAATTTGATTGTTATTTTTTTCAGCTGCAGATGTGCAGCTCACGGAAATGTGCCTGGTACAGGCAACATACTGATCACTGAGATTCAGGTAGTTTTGATACAGTTATTTTAGGACCTTAGCATCCTGTAAGTCACTGAAATATACCTCGAAATGGAGCCTTTCCCAATTTTTTTTTTTTTTTTTTTTTTTTTTTTACAGGACCAACTATTTAATCCAGTCTACTGAACAAAGCCAAATCATTGCTATGAAGAGAGAATCATATCCAATAAAATGAAATACCATATTGACTTTCCACTAACCTGGGTGGAGGAAGACATTTTTCTTCTTTCTCCAGATAGCGGGCCTGAGTTAATGCAATGCCGCTGTTCATGCACTACAAATAAAGAAAATACAGCAGTCATCAACTTAGGTACTTCTTATGGCCTATCCTTTTTTTCACCAAATTCATATAACTAGCTTTTATGAGTTTGGTGTCAGGATAACTCTTATTTACCAAATGGAGTTTTTGAAAGTTATATAAAATCATCTCTAATTTTAATCCAGCAGAACCACATAAAACAGGTTAGGGTGTAGCTTTGTTAGCTTTCATCTCCAAGTAATCAGACAAAAATTCTGTATCAAGTAGGCTATTAAATAATAGTTAAGCATAATTTCAAGGAAGTCAACCTCACAGTTTCTTTTTGTTGTGTAGTCTTGTTTACCTGCCACCTGAAGTATAAAATTCCCTCATCAACCTTCATCTCCTCCATGTGGGAGAAAGAGAACCAACATATATTAAAGACAGAAAAGTGCTACAGGCCTAAACATCTCCAGCAAGAAATGGTTAGAAGATGGGTCTTTAACATAGCCCTACAGTCAGCAATGGAACTGCATATCTTGCACCATTCCTGCAAGACATTCCAACAAGTTACCCAACAAGCCTCCCTCCCCATATGCACTTCGCTCATTATTCACATTCAAAGGCAATAACATATTTTAATTGCTATGGGGACACTCACGTAATCCACGACTCTCTTAAGTAACTTCACATCATTTTCTCGAGATCCACAGCTCTCTTCCAACTGTAGGTGCAATGCTGGAGAAAAAGATTCTCCCACTACCTTTAAGCCAGAAATCCTAAAATAAATAAAAAGCCTTTAATGCACATCCTACTTTAACACACGTGTAAAAAGTTCTAGATAGTACTTCCCCTTTCTAGGTGGCAAGTGAGAAGGATATACCACTGTACTAATGCAGACAAAACATTATGTTCCTTTCAGCTTGCAATAGGTGAAGATAACAAAAATTATCAAGTAAATGTGTTTCCTAAGGAGTTACTAAATGTAGCTTCAGCAAGTTTGTGTAACAATAGTAAGTCCTCCTTTTGCAAAGTAAGATTGATTCAGATATTTTGAAAGCATCCTTATAAAGATTTAGGAGAAGTCTTAGCATTAGGCCCATATGTTGCTGACAAAAACACAGCCAGCTAAGTCAAGTTTTTGGAGCCTATATTAAGAAAATAAATAATAATAAATCTTTTGACCCAGTTATGTGATAAGAATAAACAATATTTATTTTTTTGGCGAGACTTCTGATTTTAAATTATTTCCTATAGAAAATCTTTACAGCATCATCTGCCACTTAATCAGAAGCTCCTCTAAAACTAGTAATACTACTAGAATTGCTCCCACATCTGTACATAGGTATAATTATTAACTGAGTTCTTAGAATTTGATGGAATGATTTGCATTCAATTACCAAAAAAAAAAAAAAAAGACATTCGATTGTCATTGTCCTGACACATATTCAGGACTGAGTTATTTCCCTCTAAAAACCTGTAGCCAATACCCAAGCAAGACCTCTGGTCTCCAAAATTAACAGGTCCCATAAATGCATGTCTACCATCAGCCATAATTTTGATTTCCTGACTTTGATAATCTTTCCTCACATACATTGTAACTTTATACCTTCAATTTCAAATAAGTTTTCTATTTTTATAAAGTTGAAGACCCAGTCAGAGCGGAAGAGATGTTAAATCCATAAATGGCACAACTGGAGCCTACAGGAGAGAGAATGGCACTAAAACACAGTGAATCGTTTACAACCTTGAAAAAATAAAATTATACTCTTGTATGGAAAGCATTTTGCATTATTTCTACAATGCTATTTCAATTCACAGTCCATTCTGGAAAGACAAATCAAACTGAAATTCTTCAGCCACAAACCCGAAAACATTCTGGTGTTACTCACCGACACCTGCAGACTAACCAAACACTGGCAATTTCTTTAAAATACAAGCACACACACTGCATTTTTCTCACTACTGCACGTATATTTAAGGGTATACAACATTTGTATCATAAAGGACAAAGAAAAGTAGTTCACAGTCCAGCTACAAGGTAAAAAGACAATACACAGTATAGCTGTATAACATATCCATTATTAGCTATATTTCGTAGGAGTAACCTGACTTCTAAGAAGTAGCATTCTACAAATAGAGATGAGAGTAGATGTCAGATGAAGTTTCACTATAATTTAAATCTATTTGCTAGAGAATACCGTCAAAGACAAGCTACTAAAACAATTAGGTTTTGTTGACAGACACAGTATTAGCTTCTAGTTATAAAATAGTCATAATTCTTTAATTAAAATAGATAATCATAAACGGCTGCCCTCCAAAGAGTAAATGAGTAGGAAGCAAGCTTTGCATCTCTTCCATTCAAGCTGAGAATTTGCCTGAATGACCTGCTTTGTATTCACTTACTCACAGAGGCTGCTTACAAGTTTCAAACTTAATCTTAAAACTTTTTGTCAGTCACAGCTGTACTACATAATTCACCTTATCCAACTATTTGAAGAAAACCAGTTTAACATAAGGTCTTTTGATAGCAATACTTCAACTTTCATGTAAAGTATTAACTACGTTTTTCTAAGCCTCTGCCAAATTGAGATTCAACAAGTATTTGAGAATCCAATGCATGCACACTTCCTGAAATCAGAATTCACTTTCCTAAGAAATGTTGTGAAAGTTTCATTTTCAAACAAAACCGAACACTTACACACAAAAATGAAAGAATTCTGAAAGATCTGATTTTGAAGTAACAAAGGAACAAAACTAGCCTCCTGAACGCCAATGCGTTTTTAAGGCTAGTTCCACATTAGTAAATTAAATATGCCTTGGACTGTTTTCTAGCCCTGTGGTCAGTGGGTATGGAATGGCTCATATCCATACTTTTAAAATCTGAGTCTCCATGTCAGGGTGGTCATATCCAAACTGACTACTGGGAACAGCTTCTGGCTCAGGCCAACTCTTGAACTGTATCCAGGAGTCTTTTCAAAGAGTGCTGCTTGGTCTGCGCCAAACCTATGCCACAGATGACTCCAACAATTTGACAGAGTAGAAAACTGAGATCCAGTGCCCAGGAATGCTTCCTGACCTTAACATACCAGTATGGATGTAGCCTCAGGGACCTCCTCCTCACAGCTCTCCACACCCCACCTACAAGCCTGAGCTGCAGAACTGAGTGGCAGGAATGGGCTCTTGGTGGTAGGAAACCCTTTGTAGCCAGGCTGCCCTGAACACCATAAACATTTCCATCAATTTTGCTAACTGAAAACTAGAATGAGGTCTCATTGAAAAACTGTCAAGTTTCTCTGGAAGGGAAAATCTTTAAAAATAAATCTGCTTTTCCCCAATGAAAACTTGCTTTATCAGAATATTCTCAGCCAGGTGTAGGATATGCTAGAAGTAATGAGCTATTTAAGTGATACTAACTACTACTGTCTTTTTTTTAAAAACCCACATAATTCTGTCCCATTTGTCACCGTCCTGCAACAAAACTTCATTTCTAGACACCAGTATTTTTAAATACAAGACAGAAATCTACTTTATCTAAGATTGAAAAGTTAAGAATATTCCTGATTTGTGTTAATCATCCCATCTCTTACTGCATTTTCTTATGCTTTATTAATGCCATAGACAATAAGAGAGTAGTTCTTTAGAGGATTCAGAACTCTTCAATTTCTTCCACAAACTGGCATTGGCTTGTTCCCAGAACAGGAATAAACACCAGTCATTATTCTAAGACCACAGTTTCTTCATAGTCCATATAAAGATCAAGTTTTTTTTTTCTTTTAATGCTGATCTGGTCCTTAGATATCCTAAATTTTATGGCTTAGTTACACTTTGACTAAAAGAAAGATTTCCTTTACTCTTCATTTGTTTCTCTCACTGTATTTGTTCTATGATGAAAAGCTATGTATTCTTTCCCACTTTCTTTGGTTACAGTTTGACCTTTTCAGGAGACTAGGCAGTAGGGTCCCTTGGGAGACAGTCCTAAGGGGCAGAGGTGTCCAGGAAGGCTGGACAATCCTCAAGAAGGAAATCCTCAAAGCTCAGGAACACACCATTCTGGTAAGCCATAAGATGAGCCGGCGAGATAGAAGACTGGCCTGGCTGAATAGAGAGCTTTGGCTGGAGCTCTGGAAGAAAAGGAAACTCTATGGCCTGTGGAAGCAGGGGCAGGTCACTCAGGACGACTATAAGGGTTTTGTGAGACTACGCAGGGAGAAGATTAGAAAGGCTAAAGCCCAGCTTGAGCTTAGTCTGGCCACTGCTGTAAAAGACAACAAAAAATGTTTCTATAAATACAATAACAGCAAAAGGACAGCTAAGGAGGGTCTCCATCCATCCGCTGGATGTGGGGGGAAACATAGTGACCACAGATGAGGATAAGGCTGGGGTACTGAATGCCTTCTTTGCCTCAGTCTTTAATAGTAAGACCAGCTCACTGAGTCCTCAGCCTCTTGAACCAGAAGGTAGA
The DNA here is from genome assembly GCA_009769605.1 of Bucorvus abyssinicus. Lineage (NCBI taxonomy): Eukaryota > Metazoa > Chordata > Aves > Bucerotiformes > Bucorvidae > Bucorvus > Bucorvus abyssinicus. Next base: position 72,334,075 of record CM020063.1, on the reverse strand, counting down.
GGCGGGGAGCGGAATCAAGGCTCCATAATCCATGAAGGAACAGTAAATGAACTGCTGCACCAGTTAGATGTGCACAAATCTATGGAGCTAGATGGGATCCACCCAAGGGTTCTGAGGGAGCTGGCAGAAGTGCTCACCAAGCCACTTTCCATCATTTACCAGCAGTCCTGGCTAACCAGGGAGGTACCAATCAACTAGAGGTTAGCCAATGTGACACGTATCTACAAGAAGGGCTGGAAGGAGGATCCAGGGAACTACAGGTCTGTCAGTCTGACCTCAGTGCTGGGGAAGGTTATGGAGCAGATTATCCTGAGTGCCATCAAGCAGCATATACAAGACAACCAGGTGATCAGGCCCAGCCAGCACGGGTTTATGAAAGGCAGGTCCTGTTTGACCAACTTGATCTCCTTCTATGACAAGATGACCCACTTAGTGGATGAGGGAAGGGCTGTGGATGTTGTCTACCTGGACTTTAGTAAGGCCTTTGACACTGTTTCCCAACAGTATTCTCTTGGAGAAACTGGCTGCTCATGACTTGGATGAGTGTACTCTACTGGATAAAAAACTGGCTGGATGGCCAGGCCCAGAGAGTGGTGGTGAATGGAGCTAAATCCAGTTGGCAGCCAGTTACCAGAAGTGTCCTCCAGGGCTCAGTTTTGGGGCCTGTCCTCTGTGACATCTTTATCAATGGTCTGGATGAGGAGATTGAGTGCACTTTCAGGAAGTTGGCGGATGACACCAAGTTAGGTGGGAGTGTTGATCGGCTTGAAGGTAGGGAGACTCTACAGAGGAATCTGGACAGGCTGGATTGATGGGCTGAGGTCAATTGTATGAAGTTCAACGAGGCCAAGTGCCAGGTCCTGCACTTGGGTCACAACAACCCCCTGCAATGCTACAGGCTTGGGGAGGAGTGGCTGGAAAGCTGCACAGCAGAAAAGGACGTGGGGGTGTTGGTCAACAGCCAGCTGAGTATGAGCCAGCAGTGTGCCCAGGCGGCCAAGAAGGCCAACAGCATCCTGGCTTGTATCCACAAGAGTGTGGCCAGCAGGAGTAGGGAAGTGATTGTTCCCCTGTACTCAGGATTCAAGGTGTGGCCTCACCAGTGCTGTGTTCAGTTTTGGGCCCCTCACTTCAAGAAGGACACTGAGGTGCTGGAGTGTGTTCAGAGAAGGGCAACAAAGCTGGTGAAGGGTCTGGAGAGGAAGTCTTATGAGGAGAAGCTGAAGAATCTGGAGTTGTTTAGGCTAGAGAAAAGGAGCCTGAGGGGAGACCTCATTGCACTCTCTCCAACTACCTGAAAGGAGGGTGTAGTGAGGTGGGGGTTGGCCTCTTCTCCCATGTGACAAGTCACAGGACAAGAGGAAATGGCCTTAAGTTGCACCAGGAGAGATCTAGGTTAGATACCCAGCAGAACTTCTTTTCCGAGAGGGTTGTGAAGCCCTGGAACAGGCTGCCCAGGGAGGTGGTGGAGTCCCCATCCCTGGAAGTGTTTAAGAGACGTGTGGATGTGGTGCTGAGGGACATGGTTTAGGGACCCTGGCAGTCCAGGTGAATGGTTAGACTCGATCTTAAAGGTCTCTTTCAATCAGATGATTCTGTGATTCTGAGTTCTGCCACTATTTTACGCTCTTTTAAACCAACATTTAGTTTCACTCTATCATAGTGAAAGCACCATAAAGAACAGAGTCAAGCAGCAGGCATAGTTCAGCAGGGAAGATGAGTGCATTTTACATCACAGCATTAAAAGCTTTTTCTGAAGACCTCCCCTCCTCTTCGAACCATCACATGCTTTTTCTAGTGTGATTATTAATTAAAAAAACCCACACTGGACCCTGAAAATACATAGTTCAAATCTTCCTCTGATATTGCTTTATGCAATTGTTAGGATAGTTTTCCTGCTGCAGGGCTGCTTAATTCCATGGTGATAAATCTTTCAAGTTCTTACCCACTATAACCTAGAATTACCTCCTTTACAATTTTTTTGGACCTCTGTGTTACCACACTGCTTTCCATAAGGCAAAACCACAAAAGTCCTATTACAGACACTCAGACATTTTTGCTTACTTCTTGATTTGTGACTATACTAATAACTGAATTTAAGTGGAAAAGTCGAATCAGTCACAGGATATAGAAGTAGTAGCCACGGCTTATTCGCTTCTGTTTTGCAGTGAATATTATCAAGTAAAAGGTTGGTAATTTTTCCTTACACTTTTTTCCCCTATGTTTTAAACATATATATAATTATCACCTAAAAATGACAGGTACAGAGAGTATTATAATTATTCTCCTTTTAGCTCAATCATAACATTGTATTACTAGCAAAGACGAGATACTAACAGTTTTCAAGTTACTCTAAAATTTTAATTTCAAGTGTAGAAGCATCGGGTATCTTTGACTGGAAAGCCTATGCATTTTAAACCCATGTTGAAATGTAGCACAGCCAAAGGAGACAGGGATTATTTCATGTCAAGATTATTTCCAAAGAAGCTGAATGTAGCTAAAGTTCTGACAGAAAACATCAGCTAAGCAGGAAACTACTTATTTGAAATAATCGGCAACTTGCACTGAATAGCTAAGTCACTGATACTACAAAAAAATTAATAACTAATATAATCAACCATGCAGTATAGATTTTATGTGTGTTTAAGTGTTACTCATTTCTGTAACATGTAACAGAAAACTGTTGAAGAAAATGAATTGTAAAATGCCAGTTAAAATATCTATTCTGTACATTAAACAGCCATTCAATAGTCACAGTAACTTCTATATTTTTTAGTATAAAAACCTGTCATAAAAAAAGCAATTACTCAGTACAGCCATCATTTAAAACAAGATAGTGTTAGGAAATTTTAAACAGAATCCTTATTTTTTCAGATAAATTCTAGCAATTTTCTATGTGCCTCCAGAATAATGAATACTTTTATTACTATTTAATATTCAAGTCTCATATGTAAGAACAATATTGTATTCAAGGTGATCGAAGGTGCATTGAGTTGCCTTGAAAGAGTATCTGCCAAGCCGTATACCCAAATGCTTTTACTTAGACATTTTTTCAAAATGCTTATCAACACTGTACCATTGAAACCTATGACACTCTCCCGAAGATTTAAATAGGTAAGGGCTTGCAACAGCCTCACTAGCATTAAGGAATAATCTCATTCCAATCTCTGTCAAGAGACAGTTGGAAAAGGATTACTTTCTTCCTTTAATATATACTTAATTTAGTGTACATATCCCAGTCTAAGCATCTGTAAAACCAGAAATAAGATTTAGGAAAGAAGAGTTCTTTAAAGCTAGCATTAAAATGGTGTGGTCAAATCAACGACAGCCAAAAAAAGGCAAATCCCCACACTTACCCCTGTAAAGCTTTGTGAATTCGTTCGCATTTAGCCCGGAGAGTCTGAAAAATGTCTACACACACAACAAGAAACAAAAAGAAACTTCACATTTCTATAAATCTAAGGTTTCAAAAAAAGGCATTTGGTATGAAAACTAAGATACACATATCTATGGAAGTACTAAGTCTCTTCACTACTCTTTGTAATATTCCTGAATCCTATTTCTAGCAGAAAATGACAGGATTTTAAGATCTGAAGAATGCATTATTTCCCTTTATCTTATTACTCCAGCTGCATTGATTCATGATGTGGAAAAGATGACACAGACATTTGGTAATGGCATTGAAATGGCAAGTCCAGCTTAGTCATATCTATAAAATATCTACAGCCATGCAGACTCTGCTCCTTGATGCCTTCTCTCACTCATTGCAGATTCTTAAACAGGAAGCTTTGACACCTTGATGTGCAAACCTTGGTTCTTTTCCCTCAGTAAAGGTTGATTCTCCAGTACAGCTAACCGACTCATAATTTAATTTTTTCTGACTTCTGTTTAACTTCTGAGGACTAGGTGTGGGCTACCCAGTAGTATTTGTTCATATGTGACAAATTAAATACTGCAGATGTCCTGAAGGTTAATAACAAATACACGCATTTTTGGCCAATTTTGTTCTTCTCATATGTCTCTCACCATCTCCACACACCCCCACCCCCCCAAAAAATAAGTCTTTGTCAGAGACAATTCTCTGACTCCTACAGAAGAGACTCCTGCCTGCCAATTTTATGAAATGCCCTGTACTTGGTCCTGCCAAAACCGCAGGTGTTTGCACCATAATCATTCCTGTAATCCTTGCCTGGATGCTTACTTGGAGAAGAAAAAAAAAATATGTAGAACAAGTGGAAAGGAAAGGGTTGTTCAGTCCTGAGGAAATATATTCCCATCTGTTTCTCTTTTCCCCTCTTCCATTTGTTTTGAAGGAATTTGTTTTCAAGAAAGAAGCATAAAACCAGTCTATAAAAACAGAATAATAATTTCTTATTTACTTAGTGAAAACCATCTCTGTCCCTCCTAGCCTCAACTAACTCGATAATTTTCAGCTGGAAGAAGGAAAGGGGGGAAAACACTTAAGGAGGAAAGCAGGATGGGAAATTATATGAAGAAAAAATCATGCATGTAAAATCTATTAGCTGAAAGAGAGAGAGGACTTTAAAAGGTGAGAAACTTAAGTAGGGAGAAGTATGAGTTATTAGTTTTGGCGAAGAAATACTGAAGAATGATTTTCCTGAATTAAGTACCTGGATTATCTTCCATAATATTCAGAGCCTCAATAGCAGCTGCAGCTAACAAAGGAGGTAGGGATGCAGAAAAGCAGTAACCTTGACCAGACAATCGCTGCAGGGAAGTAGAAAAAAGTAATCACAATGTTTTAGAAGTTAGTTGACATGCGTTTAAACCATCTCTTCTCCACACACAGAGGTTCACGGAAGGATTTAAAAGTAGGTCTCCAATTCATCTACAATATTTCACAGAACCAGGCAGTTTCTGTTTGGAGTCAACTGTTGCATAATAATTTATACCATAACACTCCTTGCAAACTGATATTGGTAACTAACTCTAATTTGTGTAACTAATCCTGCCACATCTTAAAAAAATGAGACCTTGCTTACCTGATGGTCAATAATAAAAGATCTTCCACAGCAAAATCCTCCAATGGAAGCCAGTGAATTTTCCATGTTTGCACTAATAAGATCTATATCATCAATCTGCCAGTAAAATTAACAAGTTAAGAGATGTTTTTGATTACATCAAGTCTACTTACAAGCTAAAACTATTAAACATGTATCTTGTTTCATATTATCATGAATACTAGAGAAGATCCAAACTATCACATTGAAGTGAAGCTACAATTGAAATAATTTAAGCAATACAGACACAGATTTATAGATCTGTAGGTCGTTTATATTGAATGCCTGGAAAAGAGTGGCCCTATGTGAAGTACACAAACAGAAAAAACAGATTATATAGATACTGGTGACAATTCCTCAAAGCATTTATTGTGACAGGGTCCTTTAAGAATGTAGTCCCACTGCAGTCAGAGCTTGAATGTGATTAAAATTGAGCATAAGCTTAGTTAAATCAGAGTTAGAACCTTAGAGACACAGTTGTTGTCTTTCACTTGTTAGTTGCAAACGTATTTTTTGCCAGGCTTTGTATCACACACTGATGACCACTGCTACAAATTCCCATTCTGAGCAGACAAAACTGCAAGACTATGTTTGTAAGTGAATAGAAGCCAATTAATCACATTGTACATGGCAAGCATCACAGTAACACTTTTTGTTTTCTTTTCTAAAGCTCTTTAACATTCATTTTCTCTTTCCACATTTAGTATTAAAACAGTAGGAGATAGAAGACAGAATAAATTCACAGAATCTGGCATTTCACTTCCAAACTGAACTCAGACACTGTCAGAATGTAGTGAGGGATGCTCCACACTAAGACACTGGCAACCAAAGAGCACTCCTTCCTTTCCTAGCTCAGGTGGCTGTGTATCAAACAACCGCAAGTATACTGTTTTGGATTTCTAAAGTATTCCTCAGCTGAATAAACACCACAAAAGGTAGACTCTGGAAAAATAGTTTGGCTTAATCTGCCCATAAATTAGTAGGACATCTTTGAAAGGACCATCAAAAGCTTTATCCTATTTTTCCCTTCCTTTCTGGAGTAAGAGACAACAGAGCACAGTAGGCTGGGGATACACTGAGATTTTTCTGGCTTACCCCTAGCCCCCAAATATTTCTGTGTAAGCATGACACTTAATTGTATGGGGCTGGAAAATACTGCAATTATTACACTGAGTGTCCAAAAAAAAAAAAAAGATAAAATCATGCATTGTGAAAATTCTTTTATCTTCCTCACTAAAGGTAAGTACAACTATTTCAAGTTAAGCACATCAAAAAAGTGCCAAGACCCAAACGCCTTAAGAATGGTAAAGAAAAGTATATTTACATTTCTACTGTACACTACTAAACATTGTTAATGACACAAGGATAAGAATTCAGCTGCACAGTTTGCTTCTGTACAAGTCTCTTGTTCGTAACGTAACTCAAAGGCACTTACATTTATCCCAAAGTGTTCAGTAACTCCTCTTCCATGTTCTCCAAGGACTCCAAAGGAAAGGCTCTCCTCCAAAAATATTCTAACTTTGTACTTATACTTCAATTTTATCTAAAATGGAAAAATTATATAAAATACAAGTCAAGCCCATCAGAAATTGGTAATGAAATGGGTGGGGAAAGATAAAGACAGCAAGTACAGAATCCTGAATACTGCAGAACTGTCAGCTCTAGGGTTGTGTTCTGTGATTAAAAGCCTTCAAAGTTATTCTACCACATAAGACTAAATTTCATAAATGTCCCTGTTAAAAAAATACTTTTAAAATAGGCTAACGAGTATTTTCAAAATGGTTCATTATCACAGCATTTTTTTCCATTATCTAATAGAATATAGTCTGCATGAAAAGCCAATTTATGCTGAAGAGCAAATATTTTCCTTGGAGTCACTGTTTACAACAGCTGTGTAAGAGTTTCTTTTAATTTTTTTTTTAGAGATTACTTAGTTTATCAATTTAGTACCATATAGCATAGCTGAAAAGACAGCATTTTGCTGTTAAACCTAAGACCACAACCAGATATTCATTTGCAATTTTATTATATATAGCTTCAGAATCTGAACCCTGATCAGAAGTTTCAAAACAATATAAGACTTACAATTGCCATTTCATGAATGTTTGAGAAAGCAAGAAGGTAAACAAAAATCTGCATGCAAAGCTTTTCTATGTAGGCTTAACTATATGATACTACTATTTTGTTAACCACAAGTTTTCATAAGCAGAGTTTAAAAGGCAAACTGAAACTACTTACCAATTCTGGAAGAGGGCAAACATCTCCTGTGTTTATATATAATCCTTCCACTACAATAAACCTTCGAGTTACACGGGCCTTGCGAGGATTCTTCAGAGAAAGATATGGTATCAATTCATATAAATTACTATTAACAAGTGAAGCTCTGAAGATTTTTTTTATAGAGAAGGACAGTAATAGGAAGGGAAGGAAGATAATAGCTCTTTTTCAAGTAAACTTTTACTTTAGTTTAAACTTAGTATTTATCATTTGTAACAAAAGTTGAAATGCCTCATTGGACTAGTTTTTCTTTATTTTGTAGTAATTTTGAAGGTTTTAACTCTCACACAAGATTTAAGATGCCTTGTTTTGCAACAAATCATAACAAATCCATTTGAAATTTTATTAATAAGTTCAAACAGTTAATAAATACAAACAATGTAACTACAGAACAAATATTACAAAACTTGGTCTCTAATGTACTCATTAGTCTGAGCATCTGAAAGACTTTTCCGCAAGTGGTTTGTGCCCCAGGATTCTCAGTGTAGCACAAGCTTCTCACAAGTAACGTCTTCATAAAACACAATCCAGAAGTATTCATAGCATTCAAGTTACAATCTCCTTGTCTGATCTCTGGATAATATAGGCCATAAGAATATTCTGCTCTGGTTTCTGTTTAAACTTCAATGGTATGATTTGAGTTTTGTTGTTTTAAAAAGTCATTCCCCTCATATTTACCTTAAACTTTATTGATATTTTCTGATCAAGCATATTAAGTCATGCTTCTTACCTTTTTCAGTTCTTGTAAAAAGATTTATAGAACATCTATTTGACTTTTGAGTGGTAGGCGCCAAAACTAGGTACAGTCCACTTCACAAGTTGGACCAACTTTAGTGGTATGATCTATCCCTTCCTAGTCAGTATGTTTTAGTTATATACACATGTTCTATATTAAGCTCTTGGCCATCAACCTGATGTTCACATTCAGCTAATTACATTAAGAAACTTTAATCATGTAGCTATATCCAAGCACTCTGCTCTAACAAACCAACTATGCTACACAAATGGCATCACTAGTCCGTCAGTTACATCTTAACTCATGTAAAGATTATCTGACAAAATATATTTTCTACAAATGTATGTTAACTAGTATTTTGTCTACAAATTTGCCGTTAATCAGATACACTACTACAGACTTACGTTAAGCTGATTGGCTTAAAATTATGCAGTTTATTTACTTTTTCTACATATTAGAACACAATCAGCTTTCTTGTAATTGTCTGTAACTTTCCAGCATTCTCTGAAAAAGACGCATAATGGAGAAAGCTCTTTGGCCAATTCTTTTAAAATTCATTTAACCAAGGTATTTGTACTTGCTGATCCTTATTTTAGCAGCTGCTTTTGGACACCCTTTTGTACTACTGTAAGAATGAGAAGCAAGCCATCAAACTGACACAAATTTTTCAGGAGAGAACATCTTAAGAGTTAAGTGCAAGATAGAGGAAGAGTATAAGAAAAAAAAGAATCGTGTTGATTCTATAAATGAAAGGGTTACAACTAGCCACTTTTGTGGTGATTTTATGGTGTGGCATTAGAACTGATAATTAACTTGTATGATTTTAGGTGAATGCAGTTACACAAATTTCTAAAAGATGACAAAAAAGTTCTGTAAAAAAAATAATTTCACACTTCAGTCATCTGCCCATAAAGATATTCCTCCACTACCAGTGCCTGTGAGCTGACTTTCAGTGGTTCCACAGACAAATGTGAATAAGCATTCTTCAAATAAAGTAGATCTTAATTACATAAACAATGTTAATTGCTCAGTAGAGATTTATGAAAATGAACCAACTGCCTGTAAGCATTGCAACCACTCAATTTAACAACTGAGTAAAAAAACGTGGGGAAGGTGACACAGAAGAGTACAAATATTTCTTCAAAGGAATGGTACCTTTTGATCTTCAGTCTCTTGTTCTTTCAACAGTCGTTCAAGGTCAGCCATATCATTATGCTTAAATAACTTGATGTTACTACGAGATGCCTGCAATCCCTTCTGAATAGCAAAGCAAGCAGCTTCATCTCTGTAAATACAGCAAGCCCTCCTAAGTTTGCACTTGGTTTAACAATTATTCAAAGAAAGCTAGCTATTAGGACTGACCTGCTTTTGAGCATATATCCATAGTTAGGTGTAGTTAAAAACAGATTTATTAAAGCATCAGGTATTTTATTTACATTTTGAAAACTCATTTCCAGAGCTTCTCAACTTTCCTATGCACTATAGCCACTAAATGCAAGTCATTAAGTTTTTTCTTGAAGTGCACGCTGGTTCCTTTGCGGGTATGTGACAGCTGTTTATTTGAAGACAGCATTCCATGGACTGGCAACAATACCATGGTAATCATCCCACCAACCTCTCACTCTGTTTGCTCTGGGTTTTAGGAAAAAGGCATGAAGATGTGCCTGTAACATTTATAGTGGTCCTCCAAGTATTCAAAACCTGCTTTTAATACCCTTTGGGAATTACTATCTCAGTGTTCAAAGAACTATCCAACATTTCTAAGCGCTGGAAAAGCCAGTCTCTGAGCATAAGGTATGCAATTTACAGCTGTTTAAGTCGAGTAATCTTTTTAAAATGGCAAATAAATCAAACCTGCCACACATGCTAAATGCAATAATTTCAACGAAGTTGCTTTTAAATATGGTGAGATCTTTTGTCACTGAGAAGCTGAAACAGTAGGAGATAGCTAAATCCAGGATACACTGGCATCCTGAATAGTACGCACAATCCTGGTCATTCGTCTCAAAAAAGTTGACCTGGAAATGTTCAAAGATGACTGAAAACCAGGATCAACGTTATGAAAGAACTTCTGTAAAAGAAGTCAAATAGGCTGCAAGCCTTTCACTTGAAAAAGAATGCACTGAAGAAAGATTTTGGCAGACAAATACAAAAGTATTGGTGTGTTGTGGCTTAACCCCAGGAGGCAGCTAAGGCCCAAACAGCCACTCACTCACTCCCCCCGTGGAGAAAATGGTTCACTGACCAAAAATCAAATGCATCAATTGAAATTATGAGGTGTTGTATTCAAAACAGGTATTTCTTCATAAAATGTCCAAGTTAAGCTGTGAAATTACATGTCATAGAAGCATTGAGGATATTAAATATTTACAAGGTATTAAAAGAATAGGAAAGCTTAAAGAAAAAGCCGTTAATTACTACTAAACCCAAACCCTCCTCTTTGGCTCAGAAAGTTGAGTATTGTTGCATTATTTTTCCTGTTTTTTTTTTTTAAACTCTTCCCTAGACAAATTATGACAGGCTATTCTCAGGGACCCAATACTGGGCTTGCTGAATCCTTAGTTTGACCCTGCATAGCTTTTCTTATGTTATTTTAATATGTACTGGTATTTATCCAACTAATCAATTGCAAATATACGGGGGGAACAACTGTCCTGCAAGAAAGGTGAAAAGCCAGCAGTAAACAGGAGAAAAATCAAATATGACTGTACAGTTCCTTAAGAAGAAAACAAGGAATTAGACTGCTGTTAGTTCTTGTGTGCACAAGTTTGGTAATTTTTTTTTCTTTACAGTTGACTGCCCAAGTCTCCTCTTCCATGAGAAAAGCAGTAACTGATTTGATTTGTCGTATTTGGCAAAGAAAAGATATTTGAGCTTTGCACAACAAAATACTTGATCAAAACAAGCACTGTTTTCTAAATGGTTAACTTAATATGATTGTCTATAATGGAAAAGAAAAATTGAAAGGAAAACTCTTTAATCTGGAATTTGCCAAGAAGAAGACAATACTTACACAAAGACAATGTCCCCTCTTTTTGAATATGCAGGAATGGCACTGGCAATTGTTGCAAATCCGTAGGAGTATATAATAGCTTCCTCTGTCCTCATGAATTTTGCTAGTCGTTCTTCTAATTCTAAGTGCACATCTATTTGAGAGAAAAAATGACAAGATCTTAGATAGATGACTTGATTTTGTATCAGAAAGACTATCATTGCCTTTACCATCCATCTAGTTGAAACTGAATGTTTATTTGTAGGGAGCATGTTACAACAAACAAATTTCCCAAAACCAGCTGCAACCAATCCAGTCATACTTAAACTGACAAGTAACCCAATATTAATGAGAAGCTTTGACATAACTGAAACTATTTATGTAATGTGGCTCTCTCATGTTCTTATGCAATAATAATTAAAATCTACTTGTGATTAGACCACAAGTAAACTATGCAGTTCCTGGACTGTGACTAGGGAGCACAGTTTATAGAGTCAGACAACAAATAGCTATGTAATTTATAGCAATTAATGAGGTCCCGTTGGCAGACTGTCCGTTCTTCCAAGCTAATGCTCCCATGGCATATAGCATAGCTATTATATCAGAAAACTGCTCTTGTCAGGCTGCAATCACATACCGTCTCCTCAATGTGCTTCAGCCAACTGAAAAGGTCACCATCTCCATGTCAGAGATTACTCACCCTTAAGATCAATTGACACAAGAACACACACAAGCATTTCCAAACCAATTCAGTCCAAGTGACCCATGTTAGAAACAAAACACCACTAAATCAAAAGATTAAGGGTAATACCACATGGGAGCAGACTGTTGATGCAGAAGGGTAACAACAGCGTTAAGCATTCTGCCTAAGTAAATTAACCTGTATCAGACAAACTGTTATTTTAGTTGTGTAACTTTCTTGCCACTACCTGCTTCTGCTAGCAAATGTTAGTCAGAGAATGACCTCTTCTGTCAACTGGAAATAAATAAGATTAAAGGGCTAATAGAGGCCCTGAGTGCGTGACTTGGAAGATCATAATTGGCCAAATGCTACCTTCTTGCAATTGAGAGTTCATTGAAAATAAAATCAAATGAGGCAACATCAGTTAAAAATACAGATTCTTCAAAAGCCTATGAGTCATGGTTATGTCAATTATTTCTAGCCAGGTACCAACAGCAAGGGTATAGGGCTAAAGGGCTTTGTAAAAATCTTAACTTTGCCACACTGAACAAGTATCTACGATAACCTTCCCAAAAAAGGGCACATCCAACTGATTCATACTTTTATACAATAAAAGCAAAAAGTATGTCTTCAAACAACAGCCTCCCAATCACAGTCAAGAGCAATTTTATCCATGGACTGCAAACTACAAGTCTTAAACAATCCTTCCTATGTTTGCATAAGCATCAAAAAATGGAATGGAAAGTAATTTTAATTTAGTTTTCCACTGGTTTTAAATGGAAACAAAAAGTTTGATCACTTAAAATTTTCTTTTGCTATCACTTTGATCCGGCTGTATTACATATACCATTTGGAGAAACAGAGAACAGGCTTTCCTCTCCAAAGTCTCTGAAAGAAAGCATACTCATTGGAGTTATCTAACCTACTCTCTGAAACAGATTTTAAGTAGTCCTTTTTCAAAATCTTCATATATATTTCTTTATTGTTACATGGACTTCAGGACCAAGGAAACAATCTCCAGCCAGGCTTCAAAACAGGATGGATGAACTTTGATTCAATTATTGAACAAACAGCCCAAGAAAGATCTTTTTCTGGCAGCAAGCACCCAAAAAAAACCCCAAGAAGCTGGCAACATGTTACCTAAAACATGGAGTATAAACAACATTCAGCCAAAAACGTTCCTGCCAGTAGAGAATACCAAATTACAGGAAATAAGGACTGAACTACTCCTTTGAGTGCCCAGCTATTGCTACATAGTGGGGAAAAATGTTTTGTTTGCATGTAGGACAACTACATCCTTCAAGTAAGAAACTGGAAAAGACAATGAGGCCATCACAGTTAAAAATGAAAACCTGCATGCTTCTCACTGAGATTTACTCAGCAACAACCACCACTACACTGAGCAAGGGCTAGATAAAAACAGCAGGCAAAAGAAATACTATGAGCAACAAAGAGCTAACAAATATAATCAGATTTGAGTTAAGGAAAAAGCATTTTACAAGCCTAGCAGATTTTGCCAAGGGAAAGAACATTTAAGTTTAGAACAACACAGAGCATACACAGATTTGATACATCATTACATAAGGGAATGAATGCTTTGTGTAAGTGTGAGGTTGAAAAGCTTAAGACAGTATTAATTAAGGCTCCACTACCATTCCACCATGACAAAAACAGAATACTATCTGACTCTCCTTTATTGCCATGATTTGTTTTAGTCTGGCTACATCACTTGGATTAGCCCAGCTTAAGAGAAAGCTGCAAACACTAGAGTCCACTGGCAAAGGAAGATATGATTGGAACAGCTTTCTACATAATTATGAAACCTTAATAAAGCTGTTATTGTCAACAGCTGCTATGAAGTACCAGTTTAGTGCCTAGCACATGCTTGCATGCAATTCAAAAGCAGAAGAACTGAGACCTATCCACATCACGTTATATATCCTATTCGGTAGCCCATCCTGACCTTCACAGCAGTACTGAAATTGGGTCCGCTAGGCAATCCACAACAGCCTTAAAATAAACCCTACACCAAAAAAGTGATACATCCCTCAGCTGTTGTTATGGAGAAAATAACCATAAAGATTCAGTTATGTGTGAATATACTAGTATTTCAAGCTTTTCATAGGTTAAAGGCACGGATGCAGTTTTCAGGGATACAGCACAAAGCAAAAATGTCTTAATAGGGACTCACTAAATCTACAGGGGCTCACTAAATAACAAGCAGAGATGTGAAGAATTGAGTCTCCACTGAAAATAAATTATAACAGGATATCTATACGTTTCCAAATAAAGATATCTCCAGTCTTTATATGAAATATCAGTCCCTAAAAGGGGGTAATTCTAAGTGACAACAATTGACAATCATCAATTAAATCCTATAAAGAGGAAACTCTGTAGGTCTGGACACAACATGACTCTCTTACCAAAATCACAGCACATGAAAAATTGTGTCTAAAATCTGAGGCATGCAACATTACTGATGTACAAAGTGTTTCTTATCAGAGATTCACAATCCTGAAATCCTCAAATGTTTAAAGTCAAGGGAATATGGGAAGACTTTTGGAATTCCACAAGAACAGCAGGTCTTTGTCTCAAATTTTAAAGAAATTTTCCATTACTTTATCCGTAAAAGATACTATCTCAAATAGTCGAGTATAATATTTCTTCACCTGCGATGTCATGCAGCAATAGCACAGACAATACTCCCTGCTTTGAAAAATGGAGCATTTATGGAAAAAATTCAGAAGCCAATGAACAGCAACTAAACTAAATGCAAAAGCTACACTGTTTGGATCTCAGGACTAGACCTCCAAAGAGGTCAGGTAACAACTCAAAGAATCTCTTACCAGAGAAAACACAACTTTTAGCCAGTCTGTTTTGAATAATTGCTAGAAAGAAGCAAAGTGAAAGATTTCGTAAACTTAATATCAGCCTGGACTCAAAGGCAGGAGGCATTAGTCCACAAATTTCTTTGAGCTTTTAAGTGGGTTTGGAAAAAAAAGCCCTATATCAATTCCAACATATCACTGCTGAACTGTGATCAATGAGGGAATCTAGCTTCCTTAAAGCTCTCTATTAAACAATGGGCTACTCTCACCTTCTTTAGAAAGGAATTCTGGTTCTAGACTAATGAATAATTAAATATCAAAGATTCAAAAATTGATACCAAAGACTCAACTTTGTTCTGATATACAGACTTCTAACAAATCAAAACAGGTACAACGCCTGGTGATCACTTAAAGGACTAGCTTGAATAAATGAGAAGAGTTCAAGATAGTCTTGAATTCAGGTCAAACCTATATGAAGCTAACTCTATGAAAACTTGAGTATGAACATGCTGTGAATTCCATCACTTCTATGAAAAGACCAGAAAGTTCAAAAAATGAGTTGATGGTTTTAGCCTGCAACTGTGCAGCTATTCATGTATTGGCTTCCATGCAGTATTTCAAAATACCAATGCCTGTAGAGAACTTTTTCCAGAGGCTGGTAATTCACAACTTACTGCTTCTTAATAAGAATGAACAAACCCTTAGTAACACCTGCTCACATCATAAAATCATTAAAACTTTCCTTTATTGGTAACTTTATTCTGACAAGAGCATTAGATAAACGCAACTACTGATCTTTTATCATAGAACTCTGACTGCCCTCTTGTGGTATACTTAGAAACTTATTATTAATTTACACCTAAATACACTATACATTATTAAATTCTAATCTTTATTTTCTCTTTCTACTATAGTGACCAGAACTACAACAGATTACTTTTAACTATCCTCCAAGACCAGCATTAGAAAGAGCAAGAAAACACATAAATTTAATAAGAAACAAAGTTACAAACAATAAATGCTACCAATCCTTAACAATTACAGTCCTAAGCGTAGTAAAGGATAACTGCTTTTCCACAGCAATAGAAGTAATTTGCTGCTTACATATAGGACTATTTTGGCTGACTTAACAAACCAGTCTGAACCCTTTAAATGCAGATCAAACACAGTTACTCACCAAAAGTACCATAGAATCCTCGAGGTCCACAAGTGCCAACACCGTATTTCTTCAGAGATGCCTGGGCCGCACTCTTCAACAGAAAAGAATTACATTAAATATTTATTCCTATACTAGATCTCTAAGTTTCTATACACTTCACATTGACAATTTTATACCAATGTTCACAGGCCAGTTCTTGTTATCATGTAACATGACCTGCTTTACAGAAAGTATAATAATGTACTGAGTTCTATGAATTAATTTCACATCAAAACTATTTCAGACAAGTGTTTAACCATCATTGTATTCTAATGATTAAGGACATTAGATACTAATCTAACTTGATAATCTGCTAGTAAGCAGTAAGTACCCCAGATTAAACTTATTAAAAAGACAAACCTTGTAATTTTGTGCTATTCAAGTTTACAGTCTTCCCTGCTGCTTTACAAGTCTGCTTCATTGAAAAAAGGTCATGCTTTCTGAAGTCATTCTTTAATTTCAAGATAACATACAAAGTAAAGAAGTAATCATGACAGAAATGCAGTAACTGGAAGAACTCACCTTAACCTTTTCATTATCCAGAAGTCCAAGGAAGTTAAATGATGCAAAGTTTATACATTCCTTGCCATTAACAGTGATAATATGGGTGGGAGGACTGAAAAAAAATGACAGCTCTATTATGAATGAACAATTGCCATTTTCATGAACAGTCAAACAGTACAGGAGTTTCATTTTTCAACAGTACAAGGTGCACAGCTCTTTCAAGGCTCCATCTTATAAATTCTTCCTTTACAGCCGCCAATCAATATTTAAGTTGTGTCAAATCACAAATATACTACCATCATCAGCAAAAACTGTATTCCTGTAGTTTAATAAAGAATTAAATACCTTCCTCAGATATTTAGTTTAATGATTCCTTGATGAAAGGTTAATTCACACAAAGATGACTCCTGAAAAGACAAATAAAACTTCTCCTTTAAAAGCAAAGTGATATCTATTTGAAAGAAGGAATACTACAAACAAAAAGGAAATTTTATTGCTTCGTAGTTCCATGATAAAAATGAATTAAAACCCTTTGTTTTTTTAAAGCAAACCCACAATACCAATGTTGTACTGAATAGGGCTACTGAAGTAGATACTGGCTATAAGCAGACAAAGGTGTTCTATTATTTATCACCTCAAGCTTCCAATTCTGTTTAATCCCTAATAGTTTGAATAACTCATGTAATCAAG
Organism: Bucorvus abyssinicus; assembly: GCA_009769605.1. Lineage (NCBI taxonomy): Eukaryota > Metazoa > Chordata > Aves > Bucerotiformes > Bucorvidae > Bucorvus > Bucorvus abyssinicus. Next base: position 72,317,147 of record CM020063.1, on the reverse strand, counting down.
AAACATAAAGTGTGAAAATACCCAATATTAACAAGTGCATACAATATATATGAAGCAAAGGGTAGAGAAATTTTCTGCCCCCCCAATTATGATCTAGATAAACAGTTATTAAAAAATTGAAGATAAAAATAGCTATTACCCCTTAAATGCAAGCATCACATCTGTGTGCTGTATTCTAAAAGCAATCCTGTTTTGGCAATTACACACTTTAATGCAACAAAAACAGAAGTTTCAATTAATCATTCAGAGTTTTGAGAAGTCTTAAAGCTAAGTCAAATAAGAAACCTTATGTCTGCCCTTTTCTGTATGCATTGTCAAATACTACAGTTGAGATCCTATACTACTCCTCAAACACAAGAGTTTCAACAAGCTTTTCCCACGTGGAAACTTGCACTGAGCAATTTTCAGTCAAAATTAAACAGGGCTACTCAAATGTCAAATGCCTATGCACAGCTGCTCCAAATCTGGTTGCTGACAATATTTCAATAGGTATATTTGGTGTGCAAAGCAAATAAACTTTAAGTTCAAGGTATTCATTACTAGTTAAGAAAAAACACTGGACTAACTGCCTGAACTTCACTTTAAGAAACTCCAAGATTTTGTTTTCTACCTGTTCATTTTGCAAATTAAGCACATGTTGCTTCAACCAAGCAACTGCAAACCCTACAAAACAGCTTCCGAAAGTTTTCTACTAACACAGTGCGTGTACCATGCATCTTCATCACTGCCATTCCATGACACTAAACTGCCAGAAGCTGAACCTGACCCCACAAAGGAGCAGTCCTGCATTACTGCAGTGCATCTTCTGCATAGTAGTAGATTCATATAGATAGAATATGAGCAAACTGTCTTGCAGAACTGATTGCTATTAAAAATATACCTGGATCTGTTCCTCTCTCTGGCTCATCAACGAGCTGCACTAAATTTGGAAATCAATTAAGTGAAACAACTACTTAGGTTCACTGATATTCAACAGAGCAGACCTATACCTACACATTTTGGCACTAACACAGAATTCAGTATATTCCCAGGATACTATTAAACCTGGTAAATTGACAACAATTTGCCCCCCAGAGCTCCACCTCTTAAACCTAGAAAATACAGCAATGTTCACCAGCAGCTTGCCCCTAACAAAGCTGCAGCCCTCCTGAGAACACAGGCACACTTTGCCATCAGCATTTTACCCAACCTTCTAAAGGGAGACTCATGGTTAGGTAGAAAACACTCATTCCAGTGAATAGTTATATCCAAAAGGTGGATGCTAACAGTATCATAAAACCTTCCTCACAACATCAAAAACAACAAGCCTTCACAAAAACAAAACAGTGAAACACTTCATTTCCTTATAGTTTCACAAACCTCTCTTTCTGTAGTATAACACCGTTTGTTAGGTATCATGGTTAGGGACAACAGTTATGAGATACTGAGTGATGCAGCTGAGACTGCAAAGAAAAAAAGTTTTCAAGCTACATTCAAAGAACTTGCAAGCATGTCCTTTAAAAATTACGTCTTTTAAGATCTGAAAGCACTCCTTTGGACCTCTGACTTATCTCTTTAAAGTGTTGCATGTATTGAAAAAAAACCAGTCGCAGATGATAAAGTTAAAAGACAAATCATTAGGGCCTTTTTATTTTCATGCAGACCAAGAACTGGCATGAGAATTTTGCTGACATGACTGTTTTAGGAAATAGGTTTACATTTTCTGAATGAGATCTTGTACAACTTAAGCTATCTTGCATAGATTATTTCACAGAAAGGCTACCACAAGTAATTGATTTCTGGACTGTGACCACAACATCATGGGCAACTTCTTCACCACTGATTCAAGACTGGTCACTTTTTTGGTTCAGGTAAGTCTCTGCATTATTGGCTTTGGTCCTCATTTGGCAACATTACTGGGATTATGCAAGTGTTCAGCAGAAATGAACATACTAACAGAAGGCACAGAACTGCCTTGCCTTCCTTGAGAAGGAGGAAGTCTGCCTCCTCCACACAGTGGGTTTAATTTTTACTGAAATATTTAATACTTCCTAAGCCCTATCCACATGATATTGCAAATATGCAATATTAAACCACCACATACTAAGATAATTAAGTTTTATGTAAATCACCATTCACAGTAGACATTAACACATGAGAATCACTGAAAGATGACTACCTCGTTAGCAACAATAGGGTCCCCCTAAAACACTAATTGAAAAGGGGATAGAAATGCTCTTGAGCTGGAATTAGGATGCGAACAGTTTCATTTCTGTATTAATTCTGAAACGTGGGTTAAGCTTATAGCCCAAGTTACAATCTCATAGCTGTTAAGCAGCTTGGGGGAAGGTAGGTTGTTGTAGTCTAAATCTTACAAGACAAATGCCAAGTTTTCCCCATAGCCACTACCAAGTTTAACAGCCACAACACATTAACATTCTGTCACAATACATTCCCTAGTTGTAAGCACTGGTAAGTTCTAATTAATTTAAATATTCTCTGAGTCAATCTAAAAAGATGTATTTGTTCAGGTTTTTCTAAACATCCAACACTTCATTTAACTCCACAGTATTACTAGTTTCAAAATTCTGTACAATAACAGAAAAATTGTTCACATCACAGTTGATTAAAATAGGCACTCCTTTTCTAAGGCGGACTTTTCTGTGGTGGCAGAACCATCAAAATGGAGCTCCCTATGACAGCAAATAATTGTGTGCTGAAACTCAATTCTTTTCTATTAGTGTCACTAGAAGGGTATTAAGGGTATTAAGAATGTTTACATTGTAAAAGACACATCAGTAACTTGCGAAAGAAACTTCAAAGCAATTTCAGAAATACTGTGACTCTTGTCTAAGTCAGCACACATCATTTTAAAACCCTCATAACACACAGGAAAGTAAAGATGAGCCATCATTTCCTCACAAAACAACTTTGCCATCAAGCATCTCCACTTCTAATTGTCCAAAGAGGAATAACTTTTCATGAAGTGCCAAATGGCTAGCCACAAAACAAGTTTCTTCTGAAGTGATTTGTGATTGCACGGTTTCCCACAACCCCTACACAGAACGTGGTAACAACTTTGAGGTCTAAGTCTACATATTCAGAAAAAATGAAACAAATTAGTACCAAACAATACAGATACACAATGAAGGCAAAGAAAAAATGTCCTTCACCTCACCTCCAATATTTAAAAAAAGAAAAAAATAATTAACGACAACATTTAAAGTAAGAAAGATTTTCCTAATAAGATGGTCTTGATAATGTTGCAAAACCAAGACCATCTCTCCAGTGGCAAATTCAGCCCTGCTATCTAAAAATGCAATTCATTTATGAAAGGTTTTAAGGATTATGGAAATACTTAGTAAGGAATATGCTTAAAAGTAGCATCCTCAAGTACTCGAGTTGAAACAAAAATCAGAATTTATTTTGGTTACACTTACCCTGAAACAATGTTGTAGTTGAGAGCTGGGTGATCTTTTGGCACAGGAGGTACAAGAGGCTCTGGCTGCCATTCTTCAATCAATTCTTCTTTTTCCTGAACAGGATAGAAAAAATACTGTTAAAAAAGGATTTCCATTAGAAAAGACATAATGTGCTAATAAACAGCTGGTAACAGTTGTATGAGGAATGATGTATGTTAATATGTGTCACCTTTCTGAGACACTTGGAATTGATACACAGTATGTTCAATAGAGGGGCTCTGAATTCTGCAAAGGGAAGGAGACATATAGAAAGATGGCCCAGTTGTGCCTGCGCATTGAAGAGAAGAGATACTAACTGGGTGTCCCTGTTCAATTCTAATCATTCAGTCTATTAATAATAAAAATCCCCCTCTACAGTTCATGTAATTGAATACAAATTACATAATAATTGAATAAAAATGGCTTCACTTTACATTCTCAAGTCTTCAACAATGCTGTTTAAACAACTGTGGCATTAAAATACTTACCAAAGTAACACATAAGGGAACAGGGCACAAGTAAGAAAAACTGCCAAATGGCTCAAGCAATGGTAACAACCACTAAACCACCTAACTGTGCAGAAACACTGAATGCACATTCATTTTCAAAGTGCTTTAAACTATTTGGAAAGCCTCAGTTAGGTGATTTGCCAAAGGACGTGCAGTGGACCAGCATAACAGCTGCATTAGACTAGTTCCACCTAAATTTGCCACCGCTCAGGCAAATCACCGAAATCATCCTCCATACCATGAAAACAGAACTTTCCCGGAGGATTATTTAGTAGTACAGCAAGACATACCTGACAACGTATTTGTTAACACACTAACTTTGAATGGTGTGACTGCAATGGGTTTAAATTTCTCTATTTCAGAAAGCAGTAGAATATTTGAGACTATATATTTTGGCATTGAGATAAAAATTCTGCAATCAATTTTTGAAAACACCACAGCAGTATTGTTCTCCATTTTTATTTTTTCCAAGTACACTTTTCAAAGCCTTTAAAGTACAACAGCAAATTAAGATATGAAACAATCAAAAGGAAACTACATGCAACAATACAATTAGCCTCCTGCATTTTCATTACTTTCCTTTTACTTAGGTAATGAATAGCTTTGTTTACAGGTATTTCCAGAGTATTAATTAATATCCCAGGAAATCCACAAAGGTCTGCTTCAAAACACAAATGGAAATTTCACTAGCCCTGTAGTTCAGAAAATATCCTATTTTCATGACCAGTCACTTGTGTTTCTAATACGTTGCAGATGTACTTTAAATATCTTTTTATTTAACTTTCTCATGTTAGATTTCTTATTGAAATTTAACCTATGGGGCATTTATTTTAAAGGTGAAATGCTGTTCCACATATTAAGAAAAGCATTAAAGTAGGGGGTTTTATTAATTTACCCTGTACTAGTGCCATTCATACCATGTCAAATAGCAGATTTTAAGGCTTCAATTAAAAAAACTGAAACAGATAACTGGGGACCAAAGAATAATAAAGCTATGTGTAAATACTATTGACTACTATTCATTGGCACATTCTATCATCAAACCTCATGTTCAACATGACTCAGCAAATACCTCAAGAACCCTATGGGAGAAGATTACCACATGAAACACTCTATAAAGATTAATGTGCAACACAGTGACAAAATGGTGGGAAAGTAGTACCCAGAATCAAATTAATGTCAGAGTGGAACCAGAATCACAACCCTGTATGCTAAACTCTGTTGATCCAAGACAGGGAGTGGCAATTCCATCCTCATCTCAGAACAGGTACCAGTGTGCATCTCTATACTGTACTGCTGTTTGAAAAAAAAAAAAAAAAATCAGTGACTCAATTTAACACTAAGTGTGCTGATCCACAGCACTGTAAGCCAGAAGCTGCTACAGTACAGTCCTCTTCCAGCCACAAATACCTTCCTGTTCCTTATGTTGGCATAGGCAGTTACAAAACCAGACAACAACCTTGCAGCTGATTCCTGCCCTGGATTTCACAATACTCTTGCTGCACATTTGACTCAACCCAGAAGTCACCTTCGGGGTGGATTTCTCCACTGTTTTAGAACTGTGACTCATAAGAGGTTGCACAATCAATCATCTACCTCTGGTTCCCCAGGACAGACTGGTCCTGACACACCATATGAAGATGTCTGTACAACAGCGGTATTCTTCAGTAATATTTATTACATGGAGCCACCTCTGCTCCGGCAGCATCCCCAACAATAATTCACAGAAACTCCAAGTATCATTACACAAGCAGCTGACATAAAGGCAGCCTGAGCTCCACCACTTGAGCTGGCCTATCTTCAGCAACCTAGTATTTCCTCTTGGTGTGGTAAAGACAGAACACCATAGCATGAATAAAACTAGAACAAATCAGAGGCAAATTTCCTCGCTGAACAGCTGGCATGTTAGTACATGCAGCTCAACACGCACACAGAAGCCTGGCTGTGTGAGATCTCACATTGTATGAAACAGTCTGTACTGGGTCTGGCTGGGATGGTGTTAATTTTCTTCATAGCAGCTTGTATAGCACTGTGGTTTAGATCTGTGACCAAAACAATGCTGAACTGTGTTTGCACAATGTCAAGGCCTTCTGTTTCTCACTTACTGTTTCTCAACAGTAAATAGTTTGGGGGTGTACAAGAAGTAGGGATGGGACACAACCAGGCAGATGACCTGAACTATACAAACAGATATTCCATACCATATAACATCACACCCAGCAATAAACAGGAAAAGAGGGAGCTTAGGGAAGTTAGCCATGTTTTGCTCAGAAACTGGCTGTGTATTAGTCCACCCACAAGAGATGGCAGGCAATTGCCTTCATATCACTTGATTCTCTCTTCTTCCACCTCTCCTTTGGCTATTAAACAATCTTATCTTCACTCACTTTCCTGCTTTTACTTTTCCTTCCCTCTCTCCCTGTCCTACTGGGGTTGGGGGAGAAAGTGTGCAAGTAGTTGCGTGGTGCTTAACTGCCTACTAGGGTTAACCCACAACACAGACCAGCATCAACTATCTATGGATTTTTAGCTACCGCTGTCCTGTCAGCGCACTTTACCACTGTCACCCTGCAAAAGTAGGATTGTGATTAAGCATGAGCCATTTCCAAATGCTTTTCCCCTGTTTTGATCCCCTTCTAAACCCCTGCTTCCACTGAGCTGCAGCAGACCAGCTACGCATGCAATCTCCGAATTATTCATTAACGTCAGCTGAAAAGACACAGAATTTTCTTCCCCACATACCACCGTACCACATTTGTCTGAGCACTTTCTTAAACACCTCAGCTTCAGCAAAATGGTCTAACAATGAATGAAGGAGATGATCTGAATGAAGGAGATTACCTTCAACTGGATGGTAACATTCAAGATGCACACAGAAATATCTCAGTATAATCCTTACTAGGTGAGGAAGAGAAAGGTTTCAGCTTTTTCAGGCCACCCGTTATGCAAGAGTAGCAAAGAGCCTTTTCCCACCATCTACTGCAGAGAGAATGAATCTTTCAAAAGAAAAAAGTTATACTCCAAAATACCAGCAATCAAAAACATCTGATGCAGGAAAAACTCTACTAAATGAATTATCATGGTTTCTGAATGGACAATCAGGGGCTACTTCAAAGCTGCAGCATACCTTCCCAGATGATGTCCACATTTAGCGCTTCACCACACTGGACTTCCCTTTGTGTTAACTCCTCCTCTGTATTCTCATTCAAGGTGGCAAACTTCAAGATTCCCAGTATCAATTCAAACCCTTCCAAGCATAAAACTGAACTAGCCTTGTTTTGATTTCTGCTCAGCATACTTCTTGCCTCCAATAACAACATGATAAAGTGTTCCCTAGAAAATTCTAAGCCCATTTAGTAAGTACTCCCCAAAAGAGGATAATGCCTGCAGACTTGCTCACACTTACAACCTCGTGCCCGTAGTCCCTGCATCCTGTTCACTGATGCATTACACTGAACCCAAATGCTTAGTATGTATCCTTAGCAAAAATAAGATCAAAAAGAATGCAGGCTCATGGTACAGATGGGAATGACAAAGCGTAATACTCATAAATCTGTTTCACGAACCTTCCTCAGTACCCTGAAGAAATTCCAGTGTTTTATTGCATTCACAGAAGATACCACTCCTGTGAAGCTCTAGCAAACCAAGTTTTTTGTTATATGGGACTTCAGACCATTCATATCAACCCCACACATACACAGGCATTGTAACACATTGCTATAGTTCATCTTTGATTGAGAAAAAATGAGTGTGTCCTTGTTCACCTCACTACTTTCACGTTCAGAGAGCACATAGAATCATCCTTTGAATATATCCAATGGCACCTTCTGACATTATGCAGCAAGTGCAATTAAAGACCATATCACAGACAAACTAGTCCAGGGACATCTCTGAAAAAACTCTACTCATTCCTGACATTCTCCAGCCAGAAATCAGGGAGAAATTCCAGTCTTCACAAACAATTACAGCTTTTTTTCTCTTTGAGACAACTTTGTTGCAAAAGAAGAAAATTGCCACTAAACTACAAAGTTTTCTGGAACCCACTAAACGCTGTAAACTCTCAGAGTTATTATTCACAGACATCACACATACAGATTGTTCATTTTCTTACTCTCTACGCTCTTATAGTTCATTTTGTTTGGTGGTGTTTTCTTAGCATAACTTCTACTTTTAAAACAGAGCCACCCATTGAGTAGAGCTAATACCAGGTTTTCTTAGCTTAGCAGTCATGGTCACATCAGTTCTTTTATACTTCTCAGACTCTCAAACACCATCATCATGGCTTGGCTTCGCAGACGAAGATTTGGGGAGGGCTTTGCCCACGCTTATTGCAAGCGCGTTGATGGCTGAAAAGGCCAATGCAGGATAGGCAAGACCGGTTGCAAAGAGCACACCGGAGGGTCTCCTTGGGTGGTATAGTCGAGGCACAGTTCTTTCTGCGCTGTCTTTTCTCCTTGAGACTGATCCTACGCGTGCTCTCAAAGGAGACCGCAGCGTTATGTATGGTGTGTCTCCAAATCTCCCGATTGGAGGCCAGGGTGGACCACTGATGGTGGTCAATATGGCCTAGGCTGAGGTGTTGTTTCAGGGAGTCCTTATATCTCCTCTTTGGAGCTCTTCTCTTGCGGCAGCCGGTGGCAAGTTCACCATAGAACACGATCTTAGGGAGGCGGTGATCCAAACACAGTGCTACGTTAAAAGCACGAACTAAAGTGTTCAAGCAATGAGCAGTTTCTTAGACCAAAGTAAGCCTACCCTTTGAAATTCTACAAAAAAACAGCACAATTTGTGTGCAGCAGTGGTTCAACAGACAAATACAGCAATAGCTATAAACTTTCTCTACAAAAAAATACTTTTCTACCAAACCTTAGGTGTTAGATCAGATCGCTCTTGAAGCTTATACGTCTTGGAGAAAAGAAGTCTGATTATCCACAGAATCAGAATTCCTTCCAAAATGAGATGGTAAGCAGGTGCCTGAAAATAAAAGCACAAAAATAAGTCTACGGAGAATTCTATTTCCATCAGTGTGACACTATGCAACACCTTTCTCTCTGCTAGTACACTCAGAAAAAAAACCAAAGCTGATCATCAGCTGATACGTATTTCTAAACTGGTAGAAGTTATATTAAAGTGGATTCCTTTGCAACAGCTACTTGTAGCTATTAACTTGAGTTTGAATGGATTTATTCAGTTGTTAATAAACCAGGCACACTCTGATAAGCAGCTTTGGTTCCACACATGCACAACTGAATATCGAGAATAAAGGCAGATAAGCTGTATGGGTTGCACCTGTATCTGTGCAGACAGAAAGCTTTCAGAACATGCAGAAGTCTCCTGAGATCTTGAAGACCTGTGTCATCTATACACACCCACTTCAACCTTACATTCTTATAATTTATAGTCCACCAGCAGTGACAGCTACTATTATTCAAAAATAAACCTAATCCTGTCCTCATGGCCCATCCTCATTAGTTTCACAGGCACTTTAAGCAGGTATAACTCAACAGTCACCGGAGGCAGTTTTGACCCTGTGTCATTTGCTCTCTCGTGTGAACATAATATTTAGGAATATATACAGCGAACCAGAATAGAGAGTTGATCCAAGTTAAAGTTAGCCTCTTTGAGTCAGCAGGACAGCAGGAAGTCAGTTTCCTCTGACAGCACAGCTAGTTTAAAGTACACATGCAGTTATGGCATCAGCATTTAAGACCTAGTTTTAATCATGGGTTTAGTTATCCCAATTCAGAAACACTCCTCTCTACACCACGTGCACACTCTCTCTCTACACTCAAAGTGCACACACACTGGTGTACTCCCTCTTGAACTCAGCAGAGGAGTTCCCATTCATCAATATTTTCTGGTGGGATCTGACCTGCCTCAAAAGGAAGAGGAATGCACCACACATCGAGAAACCATATGAAACTGAACACAAGTTTTTGAAACCAATAAGGAGTCCTATGGCATATCAAACTGCAAAAAAACAGACCTATCAATTGCAGAGTACTTTTCAGTTCACCAAATATACTAAGAATACATATGTACACCATGACATCTAAAGAACACATAGTAGAGGTCCACACAAACTTCACCATCATGCTTTTCACTGCCTACAATTATCCTGAATTCAGTGTACTAGACTGTGCTACCAGCTTCGGTACCTAAGCAATTCTATAATTGTGCTGCAAATCCTAGTATCAATTCTTAAATAGTTACCAACCTTTGCCAAAGGGAGGGAGGGAATCAGACTGTTGATACAAGCACACTGCCTATCATCAGGACATCCTTTTTAACACCATGAAACAAACCCTGGATACAAACACGTGATGCTGATCTCCTCCGGGATATAACTCGAGCATAAACATTTAAAAGTTGTTTCTTTCTTTGTGAATAACACTGGTAAGTTACAAACCCTGCCCTTATACTCAGAGAACACAGTTTAATGTCAGGTATACACCGCAGAAGTAGCTTTATAAACTTACACAGAGAAAAACGTAAGTGTGCGCATCTCTTTTTTCAATATATAAATACGGTGCACATACGTATATTCACAGTTCGGCCAGTGCAGTCTACGCCGATCCACATCCCATGCAAGTACGACACAGCACTACCCTGCGGGCCACTACCCTCCCGCCGCCAGCGGGCGAGGCTCGCCGGTCACCAGCCACGGGGCAGCCTCGGCTCCACCTTCCCGCTCCCTGCACCCGATATCAGCGGCTCAAGGACAGAGCGTTCTCACACCCATCACCCAAGCCCAGGCAGCCACGGAGGCGAGGCGAGGCGACTCGGAGAGGCGGTGCGAACCCTTCGGCGCAGCCAAACCACCCCGGTCCCGGCGATGTGTGCCAGGCTCCCGGCCCTGCCCCAGCCACCCGGCGCCGGCGGTCAGACAGGATCACGGGCCCGCGCCCCGGACCGCACCTCGTAGAAGGCCTGCACCATCTCCACCAACACCCACTGCTGCCCCACGCCTGACGCCGCCATCGCCGCGCCTCCCGCTTCCGCCTTTTCGGCCCGCCCGGGCGCCACCACCGCCCTACGCCGCCGTCAGGGGCGGAGCAACGGGCCCGCGGCCCCGAGAGAGCGCCCCCTCCGGTCCGGCGGGGGCAGGGCAAGCGGCGGCAGGGCCTGGCCGCGGGCGCCCAGTTAGCGGCCGGGGGCGGGGCGGGGCTAGTGCCCCGCGTCCCTAGCGGCGGGACCGGGTGCAGGCTGGCGGATTGGCACCGCCAGGACGGGCGCGGGAGGAGGGCGGGGGTTGGAGACGCCTTTCTTAAATTCTCCGATGGGTTACGGAGAAACGCCGCTTCTGCCAGTGCGTGTGGCCGTCCCGTGATCCTGCGTGGGTGATGTTACAGCCGGCGCGCCCCGTCGGCATGACAGGCCGTTGCTCTCTCTGCCGGCCCTGGTCCGGGAGCAAGGCTAGGCCGGGAAGATGCGTTTGTCAGTGTCAAATAAATGACATTAGCTGTAAGCCGAACTTGCATAGGAGGGTAAAGTTGGGTGCCTTGGTGTGTACTTCCTCACTGCATGGCGAACCCAGTTGCATTTGTCAGAGGTGCTGCTCTAATCTTGGTGTCGCTTTCTCCACTCTCTTCGGCCCCGCGCTGTACCATGCTGAAGCCCACCGAGGGGCAGAGCCTGTGCTCTTCTACCTCATCACCTCATCAACACGCGTTTACACTTGCGGCCTCTTTACTGCGGCTAGTGACTTCGTTGCTATAAGAAACAGTTGTTCAGATACTTGGCTATTGAATCCAATGGCAAAAGTAAAACCCAAGTACAGTGGAAATAATGAGTAAATTCAAATAAGAAGATAAATTAAGAATCATTCCAAGGTGAGCAGCTATGCAAGCTGAACGTTGTTGGGGAGAGACAAACCCCATGAAGAAAACGAGTAATGGTGAAGGCCTTGCACAGATGCAGCTGAGTGTGGGGAAGTGACTGGGTCTCTGTGCACAGGACAGCTGTGCAGGACTTGAATGACTGCCTAAATGGCAGCGGAGAAGAAGGGGAGCTGGAAAGAAGTTTTCTTAGGACATGAGGTAGCGCTTGATGAAAAGGGAACAAAGACTTTGCTGCTAAATGAGGTATTTGGGAGCTGCTTCACTGAAGCTAAATAGCTGTGGGGGGCTTCTGACGGTCTTCTGGGAGAGCACTGTTACCCGCATCCCTTGAGGCTTCACTCACTAGTCTTTACCATAGTTAGAGGAGAGGAACGTGAGGCAGCAGTTGATTAAACAGATGATAGCAAAAACCCTGAGTGCTGTGGCACACAGGCAAACTGTAAGTTATAGTTTTACAATAGTGGATTAAAATCAGTGAACTTCACTTCCATGCTGACTGAAATGCGTAATAGTTAAAATACGCCAAGTTTCTCAACTTAATGATACACTTGTCAAATTCCAGACTCCACACAGTAAAGAGAAAAAATGTGGTTTGAGGCTATCTGAAAAGTCAAGACAGAGACAATAAATGTCCCTTTTGTTTTTTAGCTACATGAAGATTGTTCTATTCACTATTAAGTACTTCTGTGGCCACTGCATCGTTCTGAAGAGGAGTCTTGGCCTCTCAGGGGACGGCAGCTACTGCAAGTCTTAAAGAATGTGTCTGGTATGCAGCACAGTCCCAAATTGCCCCCAGAAAAGTGGGCCAAATTAGTTGACTTGGTGGGCTGAAGATTAAGTTACACCCCTGCTCTTACCATCAGATTCTGACTTTCAAGTGTTTGGCATATATGTGTATGATTGGGAGACTAAGGAATTGATTTTGAGGAACGCTGGATGAATTCTTTCCAGCTTAAAGAGGTGTGAACTTAATAACCTATTAACCAGTAATTCTGGCAATGAATTTGGAGTTCCTGGTCTGGATTTTCATAGGGCTGGGTCTCTCATAATATTGACCCTATCCCTATTTTTCAGCAGTTTCATAGTTCCAACACAAGGCAATGGCCACTTATTGCTTAAGGCTGCTATACTTCTTAGAGCAGAAAAGAGAGGGAGCTGAAGGGAGAAGTCCTTTGCAATGGCAGCTTATGGCTAGGAAGAAAGGAGAGAGGAAAAACATCTTGAGCCTATCTCTGAACTTAAAAGTCCTGACAAAAGCTATTAAGATAGTAGCCTATGGAAATTACTGCTTTGGAAGTGTCAAATAGTCTTCTCCCCCATATCCTCCAGTTGCACAGTATTCCTAAACTTAAAGATCTTATTCTGGATCTTCCTCTCCAACCCACTTGTTTCCCACACCCTGCTTCGAATTCCCAGCTCAATTCCCCTGGGTCAGTGCTGGCATGCCAGTTATCTGCAGCTGTTCTGTGGTCAAACCAGAGCAGAAAAATAGTACTTGGTATGGTTATCAGGAACCTTATTTTTCCCAAATACCACAGAGGTAGCCAGTACCAGTTATCTTTGGTCCACTTTGCTCTGTGAGTTCTTCCTCTGGATTCTTTCTTACTGTATCAGGTATGAGACAGTAGGAGCTGGAAATGCAAGTGAGGAGATTATGTCCCCCCTCTTTCTGCACTCTTTGCTTTCACCCCATCTCCTTTTGGCCTGGTGCTTTATCAATTAGGAAGAGGGGAGGATGAGAGTAGGAAGTGACACGTAACTGCGAGGGGACGGCAGTGGTTGCTACCCTCCTACTTGTATTGCCGTGTTGGAGATACGTACATGGAGTAGATGGTGGGAAGAGAAATGTGGAAACTGGTGGGAATAGGACCTGCGAGTCATTCACTTCCCCCCTGCCTCTTCCAACCACACACACACAGAAGGGGGATGATGGCTGAGGAGATTAGGGACATAAGGGACTCTTTGCAAGCATTCTCACACGTTCTGAGTGGTGAAAGCTTAGCTTATATTATTGTGGTTTTAGTGTGCCTTGTTGTAACTTGTTGTCTCTGTGGCTACCCTCAAAAAATAATCAAACGAATAAAGCATTGGGAAAGCAATCCTGTACTTGCAAGGCAAATAGCAGGATAGTACTAGTTAGACTATTTTAGTTTCTGTTGTCTTGAAACCTGATGCTCAGCCAAGATGATGCAGGCAGCAAGCACAGAAAATGTCCAAAGTCAGTTGGAAGCTTAGTATTAAGCCCAAAAATCATGTTCCAGCTCCTAGTTGGAAGCAGAAAGATGTAGCAAGAGTACTGTTCAAGTGCCAAGCAGAACTTGAATATCAAGTTCTGCAATTTACGCGATATGCGGAGGAGTAATTGTTCACAAGTCAAGCGGCACACAGGATAAATTCAGTGTTATCTCAAGCCACGCACCACTGCATTTTGGAAATGTGCTTAATCCTAGCTCTGTAGTGAATTAGCTGTGGATTACCTTCACCAGCAGAAACCTGTCTTAGATCTGCCTGGGAAACACCTGGAGATCAGAACCTTTGATGCAAGCTATGTGTAGGAGACAGGTACATACTGGTTGGAGCACGGCTAATTTCTAGCTATCCCAAACTGTACCACGGCACCCAAGTGACAACGTGGCGTCAAGAGGAAGTGGTGTCATGTTTTCTTGGCATGCAATGGGAACCAAATTCCACCTCAACTGTTTGGCCTTAATGACTATTGTAACTGTGTAAGAGTGGCCAGAGTCCTCTTTTTAAAGCGTATTCAGCCAAAGGTGCACTTTGGAACAAAAAGCTAACTTATCACAGAGATAGAAGTAGGCATAGCAGTCTGTCTTCTGCCACTGCATGTTTTCAGTGACCATTTCCCGGGTGAGCTTGGCAGCGCTGGGCGAAGCGCCTAAGGTTGCAATACATGGCAGAACCAAGTGTCTTAAACTAGAATTGTCAACAGATAGGCCCAGTTCTGTGATGACTAAAGAAAACTTGTGCTAGAAACTTCTAAGAGCTGCTGAGCCAGGCTGCTGGAACCACTAACAGAACAGATGCTGTTTAAATGGGAATGTTTGCCTTGCAGAGAGCCGGTTACCCATATGCGGTGTTGCAATATTGCTGTTGAGAACTGGATTTTGTATCCTGTGGGGTTAAATCCCACAAATCTCTGATTCAAGACTTCAGACTATATTCAGGTTGGGGATTTGCAGCCCAGAACTTTCTTCTGGCCTGGTTGCCTGTACTGCAAAAGGAAATAGAGGGGTGGATCAACTGTTTCTCTCCCTGGCCTCCTTATGCAGCTGAACTGGTGTCCACGTTTTACTTCAAAACCTTAGTCCAAACAGAACGCAATTTACTCCAAAATATGTCAGTTTAAATCTCATTTCTTTTAGAAACACAAGCACTGTATTTAATAGGACAGCTTGGAATTTGTGGTCCTCACTTTTACTTGTCCCACTTTTCACTCACACTGAATTGACTAATTGCTGTTTCCCCAGCATATTTGGATTAGAAATACGGCAGATGTGATATGCAGACTTGTACCCAAAGTCATTCTGATGGAGTTAAAGCAGGTTAACCACAACTAAGTTGGGATCACTTCAGGAAGAGAATAATCCAGTCAAAACAAGTAGTGCAGTATATTATGAAATGCTATCAGCAATTCACATCCAAATTTTCCAAACTGACTAGATTCAAATATGTGTGCTAAGAGGTATGTCTGCATCAAACTGACTTCTTCTAGGCTGAAAACTAAGTTTCATGTACTATTTTTACGAAGTTGTCTAATGAGTAATCCGACATGAATTTTAGGTAGCACACATAGTAGGTACCATATGCAAAGTAGGGCTCATGACCTGCAAGATGAGAAAGAAAAACACAATTGGCATAAACTCTAGCCATTGGTAAGACAGCCAAGAGAAGCTCATGAGGTTTGGCTCTGAAGGTTCACATTCAACTCCTCCTTTAATTATCACCGTGCAGGCCTCCTCTCTTCAGAATGAAACTAGAAGAGAAACAAAGGGATATCAAACCTGAGTCAGTTCAGCTTATTTACCTGAAGATTGGACTTCCATTTAAAACAAAATGGCTAAGAAGCTTTCTTGTCAGCAGTGTTTTCCATACTTACTATTTTGTTGTAGATATTTCAAAAGAGGAGTTCATCTTCTGATATTCTGACTAGGTAAAAGGCTGTCTCCTAATACAGCCCAAATAGCACTTTAACCTCTGTGTGGTTACGTAAATGTCACACTGGTTTGTACAAACCCTCTACTTTTACAGTACTGTTATCCACTGTTTGTCCTACATAAAAATGGGGTCTCTAATGAATGCTTTTATGACAATGAACAGTGGAACCGTCATTTGCAGGTTATTCTGATGCACAGAGCCTTAGACATTGCAGTACTGAGAAGCACAAAGGTATGCCTGTGTGCAGCCTTCACTTGACATAGTTGAAAGTAGATGCCTCAAAAATGGATCCTTTAAAAAAAGTAAATGAGCATCAAGCTGCCAATTTAAAGCTGTGAGGGTACAGGTGTGCTTTGAGTCCTAAATGGAGATGAGAATTTGGTTTTTATAGTCAAATATCGGAATCTTTCAAACTAAGATAATTCAGTCTATTTTTTTTAATGGGGTGTCTATTGTAGGTTTAATTTGCTTGCAAAGAATAGGCAGATGAATAGGCAATTACACAGTCATAATGTTATAGATAGACGGCTATGTCCTACTTCAGTTTCAAAAGACAGCGAAACCTGTGAAAGATTGTGACCATCATCTCAGAGATAAGCTCTTTCCTGCAGTGAACTGTAAGTGTTGATCTCAGGTTTAGAGTTTGGTCCAGATTCAATGAACCTTATGGAAACCATGTGTACTGGATTTAAAGTTGGATTTTAAAGATTGAAATGGCAATTTTGTCCACTTGATACAAAGAAATGCGATAGATAGCTATCTTCCAGCTCCAGGCTTAATGGATTCAGAATTAATTCAGATCAAGTACCACAAAACCTGTTCTTAGTCTTAAATTTGAATGCATGTTAAATCCATGCAGGTAACAGATCAAATTTAAAGATTTAGACCACAGATTTATCCTCATTCTTTCATAGTTAGTTGCCAACAAATCTTTCTGATGAAAAATAGTAAAGAACTATTAAACATTTCCAGGCCTGCAATATTGCAGAACTCAGATCAAAACTGGGATGAAGTTGTGCTCTGTGCAGTTGCTCTTCTTGTTGGCCTTAGAAAGAATGAAATGATGCCAAATAGTTGCAGATTTTGGTGAAAGCAAAAGCGTCTCTTGATCATACCTTCATTGTGGTCCACATGGCTCAATTTCTAGTAGCTTCTTACATCCATGTAACACTGTAGGGCGTTAAAGTATTTTAATATACTATGCTGTTTTAACATCCTTATTTCAAGTTTTAAGTAAACTTTTAAAGTATTCTTTTTAAGTAAACCATTTCCAGGAGCTTTGAGAGGAGGTTCAGCTGTCTATGAGAACATAGTCTTTGTTTTTCTCCTTAATGACTGGATTTCTTCACTAAGGTCTGCGGAGTATTCACTGTTTTCAGTAACTCCAGTGTGCTGTGCATTCATTGACTTTGTGACGCTTTCTACAGATGTTGGTGAAGCTTATTCCATTTGTTTGTTCTTCAGTTCAGCTCCTTTGTTGTTTAGGTGGTGTTGGCATTTTAGTAGTAACAGTGTGTGTTTGTAAATCAGCATGTGATTGTAAATCTGTTATTAGCATATGTTTGAGTTTAGAAAAAAGTGACTTCAGATGGTGTTACCAGAGAAAAGAGAAGTTTGAAAAGTTACAGTAACTTCAGCATTTTAATGCATGGTTTTCACCATGAAGTTTGCTCCCTTGAAGATATATTTGTAAATTTGCATGTAAAAGAAGCAACTAAATTTCAGCCAGGAAAACATAAAGTAGTTCTTTGCCAACTCATCGTTCTTGCCAGTCTACTGAAGCATAAGAAGGCAGTGTATTGTTTAAAGATCCACATAACCCATACCAGAACACAGGCTGAAATTCTTTGTTGTTATAGGTAAAACGGGTGTGCATGTGTTGGCAGAGCTAGTCAAGTCTGACAGCCAGCACCTCGCATACGCTTGCTACCCAGAGATTTGTGATGTAACTGCTATGAATTCATAACAGATGTGGCTGAAAGCGTCTTTGATTGATAGAGCAATGCTCTTTCAAGCTCTGAAATTCTTACCTGGCTTTTAAACTGTTTGATTTTAGCTGAGTAAGGCCTAAGTAAAAACAATTCCCTGTTCAACTGCTGTTTCATAGCTAAGTAGTGGGATACAAACTTGTGTTCTCCATTGATAGTCACCCCAGATGTTTCACAAAGCTAAGTAATTGTAAGCAGTCGACATCTAAAAGATAAAATTAAACTGGATGAAATGATAATGCCAGGAAATAAAGTGACTGAGAACCTCTCCACACACTTTTCCCACGCAAAGTAATTGTTGAAATGTGTCTTTCAGAGGGACCTGAACAGAAGGGTTGAACAGGGAGTTTAGACAACAAGTCAGTCCATGTTCATGGGTGAATCTTGGCGGCTTCATAAGACAGGTTCCGAGACCTCTGCAAATCTAAATGAAGGTCTGCTAGAACCAAAGAAAAGAATAAATTTTTTTTAAGCTTTTCAGAATTTCCCAGTGCACTCTTCAGCATCATGTAACACTGTTTTTGTAGCTTCACTTCTGTAAGATGTTTGCCCTGGAAGACAATTCTGATGCACACTGTTGTTTATGTTAGTTGCCAAAGCTAGTGAACAGTTTTGAGTGAAAAAAGGCACAACTTACCTTGGGCTCCATCTGAATAGTCTCCTAATTATTCCTGATTATCCTAATAGTTTTTTACCTTCTCTTGAAGGAGATGTCTGCAATTTCGCAGCTATAATGGTAGGATATTTTAAATATAAATTGCCATTTATACCATTGTTTCACTTTAAAATTCGTATTAAAAATAGGACAGGTGATGTCTTAGAACAGTATTCTGAGAAATGCAGTGGACTGGAGCTTGCCTAGCTTCAAAACAAGCAAGCCAGTTTTCAGTTGTTGTTTCTTCTTTGGGACTTTTATTTCAGTACTCATGGCTTATATTCTGACTGATTATTTAAAAGGATGACACTAGTCTTAATTAATACTTAAGATGACAAAGCAACTGAAAATCAGTTGGTCATTGCTTAAACATAATAATGAAATGGAACAACTCCAGAGATACTGATTTATTTTTCCAGGAGACAGGAAAGGACAAACATGTTCAGTATTGGGGCAGTTATCAAACAGAGAAGAATGTGAGAAGAAAGCTTACGTTCTCTGAGTAGTATCAATAACAGAGACCATTGGCAGATGCAAATGCAAATGCTTGAATCTTTGCGGGGTGGGGGTGAGAAGTCTGGAGAAAAATCTCATAAATGTTTCATTCCTTAAAAAAGATATTTTGCTAAATTTCTGTGCAGAGAAGCTGATCAAAGTTCTCAGCTTTGATGGTTGCTATCAAACCCAGGAAGTAACCCAATCACTTTGTCTCCCGGTAGGTTTGATATGTTTTTCAATTATAACACATTTACTTTTGTCAAAAAGAGAAAACCATTGAGAACATTTAGAGGTACTTCTAAGGAAATCTTAGTTTCTTCTGTACCTGGGAGGTAAGAAGTCTAGATCTAATTCTTTGGATCACGTCTGTATTATGTAGAAAGAAAAGGAAACCATTAGGTAGCTTCTATGGCATTTTTCCTTCAATAGTTCCTTGGATTTATATATTCAGTTTTGTGATGCTGTAGCATTACCTGTGTTTCCTTCTGCTCCAAGCACAGCTGGTGAAACAAGACTCATTCACTGTTAAATTATTGGGAAATGGATGGCTTGTGCAACAGGAGTTTTTACAGTCAATTAATATTTCCAGACTTTCTGTTATGGATCTCATCAGGAAGTGAGCGAGACAATAAGAATTTTGAGTTGTGGTACCAGCATTCCCAGACGCATTTCTTTATTCCCATATGGAGAAACAAATGTGTAAAAACCACTTGCAAAATTACAGTAAATTTTCCAAGTGATTTTTCTATTAAATATTTTAACCAAAATTGGACATGTGTGGCTAGCTACAGAAACAAGGACTTTTTTTCCATCTTAACCACACTTGTCTCACAGAGAAACTTGGGCAAAACTTATGTATCAGATTGTTGTCCCTGAGACTGCAAAAGCACAACACATTGCATGCTTTGAAAGAACATCACTGGTGGCTAGATCCTGAGACCCCACCAACAAAGCAGTTCTTGGTGAGTGGTGTAAATTTCTGTAACTCCACTGAAGTGGCTCTGACAGCTAACAGTGTCCATCTGCTGTAACTGACTCAAGAGGATAACTCCTGCTCTCACTAACTTAGAAAAGCTGTAACGTTCTAGTATCAAAAGCTGTGAACTTACGCTTACTTAAAGTAGTGTGCACTCAGAAATTAATTCTCTTACTCTCAGAAATACAGGGCCAAGTACAAGACATCAAATCCAGAATTTTCCAATTATTTTACTTGCTTTCTGATCTAGAGTTCTAACCTGCCAAAATCAGGATCTTAGAATGGCTATTTAGGTGCCCAATTACAAAAGCAAGTTCTGTGTTAGAGCAAAAATGTTTTTAAATCCCAGCCAAGAAATCCCAGTGGTCTGTCTTTTATGGCTTGACTCACAATTTTTGTGGTAAATTGGCAAGTTAACTAAGAATATTCATTCTGATTTTCTTTGTTTGAAAGCAGCAAGTAATAACTGAATTGAGATTCACAGAATTTTGGTATTTTCTCTAGATCATTCAGTCTTGCATTTACTAAAACACAGAAGCAACAGATATTGCATATTCCCAGGCTAGCATGGAAATAAGTAAAGTTAAAAAATTATGTTGTTCAGTAGATGAAAACTGTTCATGTAATTTTGCAACAGCCAGCCCTTTTTTACAAATACAAAGTGATGGGCGCAAGGGGACATCTGCTGCCAGTGAGAGGCAATGCACTGAAGCCACTTGACGCATGCAATGGAGTTGTAGGAAAGTACATGTAACAGAGGTCATTATGCTTACCTTATACATTTATGCCACACTCCAGGAATGATCTGAGGATTTTAGTGTGCGTGTGCTTGTTTTTTTTGTGTGTGTGTGTTAGAAGGGCAGCCAGAAGGTGAAATGGGGTAGCTGGAAAACCAGGTCTTATTTCTTGATTTGTGCACCTCAAAGCTGTAAGAAGGGCTTGCTTACCTAAATGTTTTGGCAACAGTTTGAAGCAGTGGTTATGTTCTTGGTATAGCTGTTGCAGTCCCTAAAAATCCTGAAAAACCTTTCATTCAGCCAAGCAAGGTGTTAGCCTAACCTTTAAAGGCTCCAGCATGGAACAGTTGTGTGCTGTGAGTGAACAGTAGGACCAGGAAGTTACCAGTTTGGGTCTGACCTGGTGGTGGTCCCATTGCAACTAAATTATTTGTAAAGTATATGTGACTTGCACAGGATTAGTTAGCAGTCTTGAGACACTCCCTAGCAAATATATCGATGGATAACAGGCAAAAATAATGCTGACAAACTGTTCAGTGTGGAAAGGGTCTTGTCAAAGCAATTGTCAGATGGGTTTTAGATTGGTGCACACTGATATTTCACTGGAAAAATTATGTGCTATTTATTCCTGGCACCTTGACTATTTGTAGTTGCATAACTTTCAGATGACGTAACTGTGTTAGTTTTCCATTTGGGAAATCTGTACTCTAGCATCTAGCATTAGGCAGCTGCTGAAACTTCTTTCAGACTTACATCTCTCTATGGTGCTTACTCTTTGTGTAGGCTAAGAAAGTGCATTTTGTAATAGTAAGAGTATTTCTATTATTAAGGGCATTTAA
Organism: Bucorvus abyssinicus; assembly: GCA_009769605.1. Lineage (NCBI taxonomy): Eukaryota > Metazoa > Chordata > Aves > Bucerotiformes > Bucorvidae > Bucorvus > Bucorvus abyssinicus. Next base: position 72,295,488 of record CM020063.1, on the reverse strand, counting down.
CCTAAAAATCAAGAGACAAAGAAGTTACTGTAAAGGCAAAACTAGGGCAGTAAAAAGAATTCTGTTGCTCATGTCTGTCATTGAGACTTTTCAAACGTCTTTTGACTTCCCAGTGTAAGACATCATCAGTGTACCCACTATCACAACTGTAACAGCATTTCATGTGCTTTACCAATGAAAATATCCTGGCAGTCAGGAATTCTTTAAGTTTAGCTAGTAGCTAAAGCAATTGCAGAGGCTAAACAAAATAATCACAGGGATCAGAAAAAATGTGAAAATTATACCAGTGCTCTGAACTATATGGTCTGGCTCTCTTTTTTTCTTTAAAAAAAAAAAAAAAACCCACAGAAAGCAATGTAGGAGAACATTCAGGACACCACCCCCCTCCTCTTTTCTAGATGTTAATCTGATTAGATGGCAGCCATGATTGTGTATTTCCTGTGTAAGTAAGATGAGTCATTAAAGACAGAAAGAAGTTGCATACACCACAAAATTATGCTACCATAAACACTATACATAGAGATTAACCTTAATACAGCTCAGAAGTTGAACACATGACTGCTTGGTGCCTTGCACCAAGTACCAGTAATACTGAGGTAGTTGCGTGACTCTGGATTTCCACATGAAACTCAGGGTATTAGGGTTTGATCTCTGACAATCCTATGGGTCAGGATAAGACCACCACCCACCCACAAGGTAATACTGCACTTACATTCAGGAGGCTCTTGAGGTGTGCCCTGCCACTCACAAAAGGAACATTGCTGACTTGGTGATGTTTTTCAGGCGGAATCTGAATGAATTTCCATTTTTTGGCAGCCAAAGCTCTGATACGTTAGTTTTCTGTATGTGCTACAAAACCCCCTCGACAACAAAAGCAAGTCCTCTTGAAAACAGAACTCTTCACAGCATGTTTCCTCCTGGGGGGAGGGATGAGAGTACAAACCAGGTATGTGGGGATAAGTGCTGAGTGAGAACACAAAAGCAATAGAAAGGTGCTCTTCTCCAAGTGATTTCTGAGGGGGGTTGCAAGGTGCTGAAATGGAAAGATAAGTCGATGTTGCAGAAAGCTTTTATGCTGGGGTTGTAGGGAAGTAGGCTGTTGAAGTGGGAGTTTAACAGGTGAAGAATAATTCATTCAATACCTGTTTTTTATTATTCAAGTCATCACAGCTGGGCCACAAACACTTACTTGCTGTTTGATACATTAAAATTCTAATAGAAACTAAAGATTTGGGGGGAGGGTTGGGGAGGGGTTTGTTGGCATTTTTTTCCAAGAGCAGGAGAATTGGGATATTTTTCCTTTCAGCACTATTTATCCACATTCTAGTCAAGGAATTAGTAAAAATTTTAGGTGGGTGAGGAAAAGTGGGTCAAAAGAAAAAAAAAAGCAGTTGCAAGTTTCAGTTTTGGTAATGAGTGGGGACCAGGAGAAAACCAAGATATTTTCTAATTCCAGGTGCAGTTTTCAGGGTTAGATGGTCAAGACAGTTTTCCATTCTTATGAAGCATGCTTTATATTTCTTATAAGACAGTAAACGTGAATGTCCTAAATCAATGAATGCCCCCAAGCCATCACCTTTCATCTATGATCAAACTGCCAATTACATTACACTGTCAGGAGCAATTTTTTATTATAGTTTAAAAATTAGAAAGAACTAATTGAGGGAGGAAGATCAAGCCAGAAGACACCAAATGCTGACAGCATTTCACTGAAAATGTATCGTTTCTGTATCTGACATACTGCTCTACATTCTTCCTGTGGCTAATAATTCATTCCTGACTGTCCTGCTGTGAGGCGTGTTTTCTTAACCACAAGGCCTTCCCTCCCTTCTCCAGTATTTGCTGTTTCTGCTTTTTCGTGATCACCCCTCACCCTCCTAGGTTTAACACAAATGTCTTATGACAGCTTTCTCCCCAGATAAAAGCTTTCTTTGCATATATATATCTTCCAGTACAGTAACTACTTTTCCCTTTGACCCCCTGCAGAACATTAGCCAAGGATGTTTTAAGCAATTTCTGCAGTTAGTCAGTGCACTGCTTTGCATCCATTTTCTCAAGTCTTTCAGAAGTGGTGCAAGTGTGTCTGACCCAATGCTTCCTAAAAGCAACAAGTTATATCAGTAATAATCTCATAATTATTGGAAACTACAGCTGTGAGCAGTGACTTTAAAATGTGTTAACTTTGGACTGGTTTAGGTAGGAACAGGTTTTTTGGGTATGCAAGTGCCTTTAAACAACATTGTGTAAAAGGAACAATGTAAAGTAGTAATTATCAGAGGGTGTGAGCAGAAGTGGCGATCCTTGCTTAAAAGAAAAGTGATGTTGTGTCATTTGGAACTGAGCTAGATCGTTGCCTTATAAGAAAAGAGTATGAGATTTCCTTGTACACTTACCATGTGTATGTACATAGATCAGCCAGGGAACAGCAAGTGCCTCCATTTTCTTACCACCTTAACTGTCCTAGGTGGTCCAGTTCAAAAATTCAGGTAAGTTATCTGAACTGTTTGTAGTACTGACTCCATAGGAAATAATCTTCAGTTTTTCTGAAAAGCCTGTGTCTCAAATTTTGTTAAAAACTTTTAATCTTCGAATTTAGCACCAGTCCTGATGTAAATATTTCTGGATTTAAGTTGAATTAAGTTCAATTGATATCCTTTGAAAATGTAGCATAATCTTGAGCCAAGCTAGGTTTGCAGGTTTTTTTTCATGCTGTAGAACAATGCTGTGAGTAGAAATATCAACAGAAGCTTGTAAAGTGCTCATCTAAGGTATGTCTGGAAGAGAATAGCAAGGTGTCCAGTTCTTAGAGAAGGGAACAACTTGCTTCCCCAGGCACTAGTTTCCCATAACTACTTCTTTCTGTACACAAAACAAATTACATGTGTCTACTTCACACAGAACTTTGACTGACTTTATAGAGCAACCTGGTCATAACAAGAATCTGCAAGTACGGCAAAATGCAAGGAGCAAAGAGCTTTGTACTAGCTCAAACCAAGCTTGTGGCTCCCACTAAATCCCCCAGCAGATCATCCTCTGCAGTGTGCCAGCGTAGAGCATTTTTGCTAGTTAGGCAGCTGCCACACTGCGACAGCTTCTGTTATGCAGACCAGTCTGTCTGTCTCCCACACTCTGTTAATTTTATTCAGCTGTTGTCACAATGGTCCCTTAGATGGCTAGCTGTTTGGGGCAAGGATCAGCTGGTTTTGAGATAGGGCTGTTGCCTTGCGATGATATAAGAAAAGCCAGTGCAAAACGAGTAAGTGTTGTACGCTACTGCAGTACAAAAACATAGTGGTAGAATATGCTAAAGGATTAGCTCTTTATAGGTGGTGTTGACTGGCAGGTACACAGGACACGATATGCAGCTGTGTGCATTTGCACATCTGCATGAGTTTCTGTCTTGAAAATCTGGAGTCAGGACTTCAACTGATAGAAACATTTCATTGCAATGTCTAAAAAGAGAGTTTCCAAAAGCTGTTGGTCTGCCTTATCTTCCCAGGTTTGAGGGCTGGCAATTAGAAAAGTCAGTGTAGCCTGCAAAGGCTCAGCTTGTCATGAAGTGTAACCTCATTTTGTGTGTTTCCACTTCTTAACTCGTTAATCTTTCTTTTCCTGAACATCTGAGAAATCCATCAAATATTCTACAAATACATTGCTGTAAGGAGAACCCCAAATATTTCTGAAGTAACTTACAGCCTCTTAATTCCTCTTAAAGCTCAATTTCATCCTGCCTGTATGTTGTCAAGTATCAGGGAAGTTGGAGGCTGTAGCAGAACTGGTCATCACCCTCCCCTCTGTGCCCTCAGAGGAAAATGTGCACCTCCCTGCTGCTGAACTGCTGCATATTCAAGTGGCCAGGTTTGGGTAGCCTTTAGTTCCTGGACTGGAAACTGGCAGCTCACTCCTCAACCCATGTATGTATTTCAGCCAAGTACCGACACATGGGAGTCATGGCCAATTTAGGTACTGTAGTTTAATCTACTGGTGTTCGTAAGTGAAAACTTATTTATGTGTGAATTATGAAAAAGAAGAATGCAGTAGCTGAAAAGCTAGAAAGGGTTGTGCTACTCAGCCTAATCTAAACACAATCATGATTTCACGAGCTAGCAGTAAAGTTTCCAAGTCTCCAAAGTGGAATGAGTAGACTCTGCAGATTCAATTGTGCAATATTTCTTCCCAGTCTTACTTGAAGTCTCTCTTGAAAACTTATGCACAGAAAGATGTAACTGGGCAATAATTAAAATGATCTAATGACATTGCTATCTCCTATTTCTATGGTTACTTCCTAGCTTAAAGGGAAAGAAATGTTACTGACGAGTAGTAACACGCCTATGCATTGAGAGTTGACATTCCAGTCTTACAAGCTCTAAAGCTTGCTGATTAGAACCTGATAAAACCCCGCACAGTTCACACCAGCAGTAAATTAGCTTTTATTCTTTAAAAAAAAAAAGTTTTCTTCTTCTTATTGCCCAGCCTACCTCAGATGTATTTGAAGTCTATATTACAAAAGATTGATCTGGTACTGCCAGATAAATGAATTAGAATTATTAGATATAAACTGTGTTACATACTATAAGTTTCAGTCACTCAATTTTTTATTTCATTATTAATTTTTTTCTTATTATCCACTCTCGCAAAACAACGATGAATTGATTTCATTACATCAGGATTAACGAAGGATTTTTCTGTAAAATTGGTGTGGTAGTTTTTTGCCACTAGAGGGCAGATTTGAACTGTAGAGTGTAGTGTATCCTCACCAGAGATGTCAAAGGGCTGGAAATAGCATCCTGTAAATAAAACTTCCAAATACAGCCAGCTGGTAATAGGCATGTATGACTGTCTTCTTCTCGAATGGACCTTAGACTCTTCCCTGGTTATTATGAATTGCTTCTTTCAGAAATTGTAATAGTTAAAAATTACGTGTGTTTGAGGACTTCAGTGAAACTCTATTATTCTCTTCATGTTAACCTGAAATTCAGGAAAGAACAGAAAACTAATTCGTACTGTTTTAAGTATACTACCCTGGTAAATGTTGTATAAACTGATGGAAACTGATCAGCTCAAGTTTATGTCTAATTTTTAAATGTTTCACTCCCTTAAATCAACCTTCCTTTACTTGGACTTTCCATTAAACCATATTTAGAAGCAACCTGGAAACCCCTCTTGCCTATTGAGATATTGCAAAGATTGCAGCAGGGAGGGCTTTCATAATATGTTTTCAAGCTTTCTATCCAAAAGGAACAAAGGCTTTGCAAAGCCAGAAAAAGAAAGCTCAGAAACCCTGTTTGTTGTCCAAGTACACCACAAAAGTATTATATTTGGGATATAATTCTGAGTCTGTTAAAATCAGTAGTTGTGCGAATTCTCTGATAAAATAGGTGTAAGCCCAGATTTTACTGTCAGGCAAATATCCTTACACCTAATACATACCTTAATTGAGGACAATTAGTAGATATCAAAAGTGGCATAAAAAGCTTCAAGGTATTTTCCTTGCTCCACTAGCACAAAATGGGGAAAAGATTGCTGTGAAACAAGGACACAAACCTACATATCAACCAAGTTTCTTGAGCCAACAGCTGATATATCCCTTTCATTATTCTATATATGCAGTACATTTTCTTTGTGTACAGTTTGTTAATTGGATTAGGAGCATGATTTTTAGAATGCTGTGATCACACACTGCCAGAAGCTTAAAGAACTTCAAAAGTGAAGTTTTCCTCTATTCAAGTTTCTTTAGTGTGTTCTGTCAATTCAAATATGCACACTTCTGATAAAAGACAGTATTTTTGCTCTGAAGATTTGAAAAAAGATCTGTATCACAGGGAGAGAATATTTTAAATCTTCCATGATCTCAGTTAGCATTGCATTATAGATTCTAAGAAGTACACAGAGGGTTTAGCCTGTATTTCAGTTGTGTAGTTGTTTGGGAGGTGGGTCTTAAATAGTAAGAGCCATAAAAATTTCAAGTAAAATTTTAGTCATCTATGAGTTATATGACAGATCCCCTCTGTGAGGGGATAAAGAGAAACATTCATTTCACTTATCTTGTTAAACTGAAAATGGATGAACATATTCTTGTACATTCTCACTCGTATGCTTGGTATGAGTTTTGGCTGAAGCTACCATGGGAAACCAAATTAAATGGAGGTGTGTAAAACATGACTAGGAAAAAGAATTCAAATGCATGTCCTTGGAAAACTTCAACCATAGAAACTTATGTAACTCAATATTCTAACGTGCTGCTGCACTGCATCCATGTTCCCAAGCATACTCTTGCTGTTCTTGCCTTTGGGATATCCCCTTGCTTCTGGAGAACAAGATGAACCAGGGAACAAAGGGTGTATTTCTTTACTGCCCAGGATGATACAGCTTGTTGGCTGTGTACAATAAATAGCAATTATATCAATGCTGTTTAAATATCATGGCTTACATGATATCCAAATAACATTTTAAGCAGGACTGAAGGTTACCATGAGTAACAGAGCACACAGGTGAGATCCAGTTCTCTTTAGCAGTTCAGAAAGGAGGCCAGAAAGAATCACTTGATATGGCTCAGTCTTGTCATGCAAGGTGCAATGACATGATGTCTCATTTGCTTTCTTCCTGCATCATCAAGCAATATGTCCACTTCGACATTCCATGTGGTTTGTTTCCCTAACTGTCCTTTGCAAAACAACTTAGAGGTTTAAATAGACTAGCTGATGTCACCATGCTTACCTAGCAATTTCTCCACCTGTGACTGGGATCTGATTACTCTATAACCAGCACCGCCCTGTCATAACAGTAACCCTTGCTGATGGCTTCTAGGCTTTCCTGAGGGAAGAGAGAGCCTCAAACAGCTACTGGCAGATTTTGTGGAGCAGTTCAGGGGGTAGCTGCTCTTATTCCTGTAAGGCAACTACATCATTAAAAACATTAAGGAAGGAGACAAACTTCAGAAAAATATATGCTTGTTATGTCTAATGTAACCATAGTATGGCTTTCAGCTGGATGTAGATGGTATGGTTTAAATATTATCATTTTGGTTACTTGCCATGCATAAAGCCCATACTACAAGGATGACAAAATCTTGTGCCAAAGCTGATCAGGCTGGTCCTAAATGTAGCCAACTCATCAGAAACCAACTGAAGCCCTGAAATACTTAAAACAGTTGAAAGTGTGTTTTGTTTAAGTCAAAATGGTTCTTTAACAAATTAACATTTGTTTGTGCACCAATAAAATTAGATTTATGGTGCTGAGTATGTAGCATATTACTGGGTTTAATTATAATTACAGTATGTACAACTACAATTTCTTCCCCACTTTAACATTAATCACAAGAAAGTGGGACCAAAGAGTCAGTGTTCTCTGATTAGAGGCTTTATAATTGTAATTCTACTTATGGCCTCCAACACTAGTGGGAAATTCTGATTTCTCATATTACAACAGGAAAAAGGAAGCAAAACACAGTTTTCTCCTGTCTCACACTATCCAGCTGAGTTTTCCAATGTCTGGTACTTTGCAGAAGCTAATACGCTAAGCCTGATGATATACTGCTAGTGACGTAGTACAGCAATTTTTTTAAGGCTGCTAGCAGTTGGAATACCTCTTCTACCATGTGATAGAACAATGTCAGCCTAGATTAAGTGACTATTTAAATATTCACGTTTACCATTTAGACAAAGGTGCATTGTTATGCAGAGTGACGCTAAGTACTGAGATGTAGTGGTTCATGGAAAGTGAACAGCATGTGCAGTAAGTTTTGAAGCTGGAGTCTTCGCTGCTCGTTCTTCTACTCCATTTGCCACTTATGTCTATCCTCATTAGGGCAGTTTTCATCCAGATGACCTTAGAATAGAAATGATGAATGCAGACACCCTCAGATTTTAGAAAAACTAGTAATTAGTCAGAAGCTTCTGCTCATTGCAGAACGTGTGATTTCTTCCTGTAGTGTCAACTCTTGCTATTCCAGAATCATCTTTGACATTCAGGCAAAAAATAGTAGGGGCTATTTGAAACTTCTGAATGTTAATCAAGAGCTATCATCCAGTGGCATAGTTCCAGCTGAGAACAGTCGTGAAGGATTTCTGATTCTAACTAATATCCCTGCTTTTGCTATATGCAAGAAATTTCTAGGAACATATCATAGCATTGACTTTGTGCTTCTGATTTAGGATGTATGGTTACACAAAGTGAAACACTATGTTATGATCCTCCTAATAACAGCAATTAAAAATTATAACCCTGGCTTTCTTCATGGAGTAGTGGTCTTCAAGAGTATCTTCAAACAGTAACTAATATTAAGATAATCAAACCAAGACATCTTGAGTTATTTCTACTTTTAAAATGCCAAACTGCAAAGAAACGCTGGCAATGCAATATATTAATGTATAACCTATTGGAATATGTTAACTAGGGAAAATGTGTTGGAGATGTTCAAATTTAATCAGAGTAGATAAACTTTAGTTGATACGATTTATGCAGATTCTTTGGGTTGGTTAAAGATTGTCCTCCATCTTTATTTCTTAAACCACAGAGGACTCCATTAGAAACTTAAGTAAGGACCCTAGCCATTTTTTGCTGGCCCTCCTGTGAAGGCCTTCAGTCCTCCTAGCACAGTGAATATTGGTATGCATATTGATATAGTACAATATTTTGTTACAGAACTGATTACTTTTTTCTTTTTAAACCTTGTGTTGATGTTAGGTAGAAGGTCTGTCATGTTTGTGATGCTGCTTTTAATTGCTGTGCTGCAATTAATGCATTAGCCTGGAACTCAGGAGAATGAGGTTTGGTTTTCAGCACAGCTGCATACTTGTAAGTGTCTTAATCTCATTACCCTCTCAGAAGGTAATTTTACTTCTCTGGGAGATACATCATATGACTTTGAGGCACTTGTGCTAAAGAAGCAGCAAAGATATTTAATATCAACTACACAGTTTAAATATCTGCACGGAAGAGCTAGCAGAGGAAAGGTCATTATTCTCTCTTTAGCTCGTACAAGTTTAAGCACATCGAAATGAGCATCCTATATTAAGTGTGAGCAGAAAATTCCCCACAGATTATGTATTTTCAGCAAACTTTCTTAATATTCATAGCATACAAGAAGAAAATCATAGTTTTGTTTATCTGTCATATATTTTTACAGTGTTTTTCAGACATTAACAGCAGGCTTTCTAGGCAGTATTTCTAAAATATTTCCATCCCAGGTCACTTTCAAATAAACTTAAATAAATAATGTTATCTGCCATTACCAGCAGTCATATTCCTAGCACACTTTCATTCACTTCACTGTTTACTTGTTTATGAGATCTTAAAACAATATACCTTTTTTGATGGAAACAGAATCTAGGCCATTGTTTTGTTCTGTACCTTAAACAATTGCATATATGGAAATTATTTGGTACTTTGTGTAGAGCTAATGCATTTTCCAGGTGTCACAGTCATTTTCCTTTGAACCTAATAGAAGGGTTATGTTTAAACCAGTAGGATATTCAAAAATTGCTATGAATTTCCTTTCAAACAGTTCCAGTTTAATTTGTCTATATAACCTCTCTGGTCTTTTTATCACTTTTTAAACACACATGATTTACAGTATTCAGTGTTTCGTAATAGGTCTTTTGATGAGATGCATTAGATTATTTTAAAGCGTGGTAAAAGAGTGATTACATGAAATAAAAAGCCTTCTGCCTATTGGGGCTCACTTATAGCTTTAGAAGTTGAAAGATGTTTCTTTCCTTCTTCTTCTAGACACCTCTGTTACACCCACATGTTGCAGGGCCAATTCTGCTTTGTCTTGCCTAGGTTGCTTGTTCTAAAGGAGACCTTGGAGGAGGGGCAAGTCCCTACACAGCTAGTTCTGGAAAAGTCACTATAAACTTGTGCTTAGCCCCCTGATTAAAGGTGGGGGTGGGAGGAGGGGTGGGGTAGGGTGGATGGGACACCCTCATGGGTGTCAATGTCCCTTATTATTGATATGGTTTACACTTATGCAGTGTTAATGATTCACAATCATGATTCATTTACAGAAACCTGGGAAAAAGGAGAGAAATCCTTATTCTCTTAGCATTGAGCTCACCTGAACCAGAGACCTTCAGATAGTTTTTTTGGAGAATCCATGGCTATATGCTTTAGCCCTTCATTGCATTTGAAATAAGACTTAAGCATAATTAGCACTAAAATCCAGAGCCACCTCCACCTGAATGCTGTGTAAGTGAAAAGGTGATCTCACTTGGATGCTTTCACAATTAAGCACTTCAAAACTAGAACGTGCATTCAAGAAATGTACCAGTCCCAATGCTTAGGTGGTGTGGTGAAGTGGACTGGGAAGCCTGGCGTGGTATACGTGCTCTGAGATTATTTAGTGTGTAGCATTGGGGCTTTATGGTCAGCCCAGCTGAAAACAGGGATGGCTTCTACCTTGGTGATAGTGAGATCCAACCCCCCCCCCCCAACTGTCAAAAATGCCCCAAGTTCCTAGTCTTATTTAACTCCAATGGCTAAGTGCAGACAGCAAATGCGTGAAGCTCATTACAACACCACACCCTGAAGTATACACCAAACCTGGATGTACACTGTAGCCTTCAGCGGGGAAGAGAATTCTGCCACCTCAAAAGCAGTGGAGCTGCTATGGGTTGCTGGTGCTTCTTGTCCCTACTAAAGTGGGTTGTTGGTGAAAGCTGTCATCAAGAAGAGATTCAGGACCAGATCAGCCTCTGTAGTTCCTGGGAGATCAAAATAACCAGGACAAGCTGAATGCGGAACGTTTTTCATCCACGTGTGCTACCACTAAGCAAGGGGAAAAATTGTTCTATTGCCAAAAGAAAGCACAAGGATCATGACTGTTATTTAATGCTGGCTGTAAGAAGCCCTGGATCATGGTTCCTGTTTCCAGGTTCTGGTTTTGGTTTGTTGGTTTCTTTGTTTGTTTGTTTTTAATTTTGTTTTTAGAAATGTCTGGTTATAGTGTTTTCTGCTATGAAGGACAGAGTGAACTTGGAGACATGCTAGAGTCTTGATGTCTATGTAGAGAAACTGAGAACTTATTAAAGGTTTGGTTGCTTTTTAGTATCATCTTTTAAGCTATTCTCTTTGACGGGCCTTGTGCGCTGCAAACTTAACCTCCACTTTAAGCCCAAACCTAAGAGGGGCGGCATTCTGAGGAGGAGGCTCAAAGTTAACAATCTTCAAACAGCTGCAGTGAGAGACAGCTTCCAGGCAAACCTTCAAACTAGGCTTGAAGACCATCCCATAGACTCTTCTCCTGAAGCGCTTTGGCAACATATTAAAAATAGCATCCTGCAGTCCTCCGAAGAATCCTTAGGGTTCTCCACAAAGAAGAACAAAGACTGATTTGATGAAAACAACCCAGAGATCCAGGAATTGCTGGCAAAGAAGAGATCTGCTCACCAAGCACACCTCGCTCAGCCATCTTGCCATGGAAGAAAAGCAGCCTTTCGTCTTTCATGCAGTAAACTCCAACAGAAACTTCGAGACATCCAGAACAAGTGGTGGCTCAACCTAGCAGAAAAGACTCAACTATGCGCAGATTTGGGTGACCACAGAGGATTCTATGAGGCTCTGAAAGCAGTGTACGGACCCACACACCAAGTTCAAAGCCCCCTACTCAGCGCAGATGGCCAAACGCTTCTCACAGATAAAACCTCCATCCTGAATCGATGGTCTGAACACTTTCAAACTCTCTTCAGTGCCAACCGTGTAGTCCAAGACTCAGGAATCCAGCTCACCCCAAAACAAACGGTGAAAAATGAATTGGATATAGCCCCTACTATGGGAGAGACCCTTAAGGCCATACAGCAGATGAAAACCGGCAAGGCAGCTGGGATCGACGGAATCCCGCCTGAAATCTGGAAACATGGAGGCCAAACGCTCCATGCTAAATTTCACGAGCTAGTTGTGCGCTGTTGGGAACAAGGCGAACTACCACCAGATCTCCGTGATGCAATCATCATCACCCTGTACAAGAAAAAAGGAGTAAAGTCAGACTGCTCAAACTACCGAGGCATAACTCTGCTCTCCATTGCTGGAAAAATCCTCGCAAGAATGCTATTGAACAGATTGGTACCCGCGATCGCAGAAGAGCTTCTACCTGAAAGTCAGTGTGGTTTCAGAGCCAACAGAAGTACCACAGACATGGTATTCGTTCTCAGACAACTGCAAGAGAAGTGTAGGGAACAGAACAAGGGTCTCTATGTAACTTTCGTTGATCTCACCAAAGCCTTTGACACTGTGAGCAGAAAAGGTCTGTGGCAGATCTTGGAACGATTAGGATGTCCCCCCAAGTTCCTCAAAATGATTCTCCTGTTACATGAGGGGCAGCGCGGCCAAGTCAGATATGGCGATGCACTCTCTGAGCCCTTCCCAATAGCCAATGGTGTGAAACAAGGTTGCGTTCTGGCACCAACTTTATTCACAGTTTTCTTCAGCATGATGCTCCAAAGGGCCACGGCAGACCTCGACGAACAAGACGGCATTTATATCCGATACCGTACCGATGGGAGCCTTTTCAACCTAAGGCGACTGAAGGCCCACACCAAGACCCTGAATCACCTTGTCCGCGAGCTGCTTTTTGCTGACGATGCCGCCCTTGTTGCCCACACAGAAGCAGCTCTGCAGCGCTTAACATCCTGCTTTGCAGAGGCGGCTGAGCTTTTTGGGCTGGAAGTCAGCTTGAAGAAGACAGTAGTTCTCTACCAACCAGCACCACAAGATGATTACCATCATCCCCACATCACCATTGGCGAGTCAGAGCTTCAGTCAGTCCAGCAGTTCAGCTATCTGGGTAGCATCATCTCCTCAGATGCCACGATCGACAAAGAGATAGACAACAGAATAGCAAAGGCAAACAGAGCTTTCGGAAAACTCCATAAAAGAGTCTGGTGCAATAAACACCTGAAGAAAAGTACAAAGATCAGTGTCTACAGAGCCGTGGTACTGCCTACTCTTCTGTACGGGTCTGAATCATGGGTCATCTACCGCCACCATCTGCGACTCCTCGAACGCTTCCATCAGCGCTGCCTCCGCACAATCCTAAACATCCACTGGACTGACTACGTGACTAATGTTGCTGTCCTTGAACAGGCAGACGTCACCAGTATTGAGGCCATGTTGCTGAAAACGCAGCTGCGTTGGGCAGGGCACGTCTCCAGGATGGCGGATCACCGCCTCCCTAAGATCGTGTTCTATGGTGAACTTGCTGCCGGCTGCTGCAAGAGAAGAGCTCCAAAGAGGAGATATAAGGACTCCCTGAAACAACACCTCAGCCTAGGCCATATTGACCACCATCAGTGGTCCACCCTGGCCTCCAATCGGGAGATTTGGAGACACACCATACATAACGCTGCTGTCTCCTTTGAGAGCACGCGTAGAATCAGGCTCGAGGAGAAAAGACAGCGCAGAAAGAACCGTGCCTCGACTATACCACCCAAGGAGACCCTCCGGTGTGCTCTTTGCAACTGGTCTTGCCTATCCTGCATTGGCCTTTTCAGCCATCAGCGCGCTTGCAATAAGCGTGGGCAAAGCCCTTCCCAAATCTTCGTCCGCGAAGCCAAGCCATCATGATGATGATTAAGCTATTACAGAAAAAACGATAGGATCATCCAGTCTATTCCTTTGAGAAACTATAAAAATACTGGTCTACTGCATTGTTAACCTGGAGGATCTCCTCCTTTCTTGGATGCCAAATACATGTGGTTTTTTTGGCAGCCTTCCATTCTATGCTGGTTTTGAAAGGATACTTGGCTGAAATTGAATCCTGTCTTGCAGTAGCATTTAATTAGCCTTTGTCCCTCTGAAATTAAGATTAAAAACTGCTGGTAAGTCTGTTTTGTACCTCAGTTTTCATAAGCAATTGCTACATAAAGCTGACAAAATACTTCATCAGAATACTGTGAGTTTTGGTAGAAATCCGTGAGAAACTCATTATTCCTAGTAAGACTGCAGGGGCAGTAACTAGCAAAACAAACATAACCATCTCATTCTTGAACATCTTGTGTTCATCTCGTACTGCTGAGACAAGCTGTTTTCCTACGTACATTGAAGTCCGGATTATTAGCTAAACCACATGTCCTTTCCCACCCGGCAATGCATAGTATTGTAACTACTGTTTAACATGCAATCCACAGCCTAAAATACTGCAAAGAACAAGACTGTCTATCCCTTATTTATCCTACCCAAACCACATGAAATGCTGGGTTAAATGCTACATCAAGTTGTTTCCATATTGTGTCACTATTATGTCATAGCCCTGTCTCAGCAAAGATGACTCAGCATTTGTTATGGTGAAATAATTCCCTAAATTGTAACTTAGCTGTAGAAAGTGACATAGGTTGCCCAGAGATTACAGTGGGAACCAGGAGGAAAGAGGAGTTGATACAAGTACTTACCTTCCCGAGGTTTCTCCCTCTGTTCTTTTTTTGTTGTTGTGGTGGTGGTTTAGCCGATCTCCCAACATGGTTTTGTTAAGCAAAACACCAGGTATTTTAGTTGCCGTTGTGGAAACCTGACTCCGGTGACTTCAGGTTTCATCTTCTCAAAAACCTTGAGGCCAACAGCCAGCTGTTTGTTTTGATGGCAAGTCTGCAAACCTAGGTTTCTGTCAGCCACAATGGTGCCATTCCAGATAATCCATGTTTTAATAGATGGGAATCTGGCCTGCTTACTGTTTCTTTTTACTGTAGTATTTGTGGGAAGTGGAAACAGACATTGAGAGAAATCTTGTCCAAGCAGAATAGTTCTCTTAGTTGCCTGGTATGAGTATATGAAGGAGTTAAGTAGCAGGACGCATTTTTTGCCTCAGTTACAGCACCTTGCTGCCGCTGACTGAGGCAGAAGGACAAAATTCATCACAGAATATGTTAATAACTTTCTTCTAGAAAGGGGTTTTACTTAAAGACTTCATTGGGTTGTATGAAAATGCTTGATCCTTAAATTTATGTATTATTTCCTTTCTCTGTAAAAAAAATCTTAACACCCACATGTTCACATGGATTTTCTAGGCATTTGGCAGTCTCAAGAAGTTGTAGCCATGTTAACAGTAAGATTGTGTGTCTGCTTTTCAAAAAACAGTATGTTAAATTATCTAGTAAATTCAATGCAGAACCTAGTGCATGGAAGTTTTATGGTTTGTTTTTATGCAGGTTCTGAGATTATATATCTACAGAGGTGTTTTCTGAATCTGAATCAGTCATCATTACAAAGTTAACTCTCTGTTTAAGGGCAGTGGAGAACTTCTTACTAAACGTACTGATCTGCCAGCATGTTAGTTGCATAATTTATGCAGGCAATGGTTTAAAAGTGCTTCTCCTCCAGGCCCATTGACTTAATTTGCACTGGAATATCGTATAAGGAACTGCAGGTGTGCAACTTCAGTGTATAGTTTTTATGTGCATTCTGTGCATGAATTAAGTTTATATGTAGGGTCATAGTATGATTTTGCATAAAAATGATAAACGTGGTGTTTTGAATGTAACTAACTCCAGTATTGAGGTACAAACTGTACAATTATACAGGTGTTTTGTAAAGCAAAACAGATGAAGAAAACCAAAACAACCCACAAAAGAAACAACCCCACCCCCTATGTTATTACTTTGCAATATTACATAGCAATTAAAAACTTCTACTGGCAGTTGAAGGACATTTTCCTATAATTTCTTCCATCCATGCATCATTTACTTGTAGGTTTTGGTGAACTTTTCCTCCACGCTCCTGTAATACATGGAATTATTGTATTTATAATGAATTTTGATCTTTCAGATTTGGTTGCTCCTTTTAAAAATCTTAATATTCACACATATTTGAGGATTTATTGTTTTAATTTAATTTCTGTTTTCAGCTTTCCCCAAGAAATAGCCCTTAGAGCAACATTCTGCTTTCACACTGCTCTTTGATTTCTTTTGTCTAATTTTCACATAAGAATATAGAAAGCCTAGCTGACAGTTATCCAACAGCTGCAAATTTTAAAATAAATCTGTAGAACTCTGATTCAAAATTATTTCTAGTTTATAAGAATCATGTGTCCTGTGGCTCCCCAAAATCATAACTGCTAAACTCTTTCCACTGGTGAACTTTGCAGAAGATGTAGTTCAATTGTGTAAAAGGCTTTTTTTTTTTTCCTCTTTAATAATATGCCAAAAAATAATTTAAGAAAACAACCTCTGTAGTGATGGAGACATCATATTCAGTCTTTAACACCAACAAAGAAAGTGTGTGTTATGTGCCTCTACTGCCCTGTATTTATTGTTCTTGACATTTAAAAGTATATATTTCAGGACAGAACTATAATATGCAGGAAATAATGCATAAACATTATGGAATGTCAATTCTTTGAACCTATCTCTATAATACGGTATGAAAGAGCTCGAGCCATTTTGCAAGATTCATATGGAGTATTTTCTCCTCTATGTTAACAGTTTTTACAGTGAAAGGGGAGAGTCTGTCTTCCAACCATATTTTAAGCGTTTTCCCCACCCCACCCCAGTAAAATTGTTAATAAGCTATTGACTTTCAATAGAATGTAGTGTTTTGTCATACTGGTTTCTACAGTAGAGTAGTATAAATTTGGGTTGTCCTAACTGAAATTTTGAAGTGGTTATTTCAGAAAATAGTTGCAATTCTTGAAAATCATCTCAAGTAATCTCTAAAATCTCTAAGTTAATTTAAATAACCTTAGCCTATAGGCTACATGGATTCCCAAAGCCCTTTATTAGTCTTCTCAGGATGACTCTACAGAAGATATGACTAGAGTAAAACTTTTAATTAACTGAGAACTTTTGTGTATGCTATAACTATGAGAATGGAATTCATTTCTTTGTCATATAGCTATGCAAATTAAAAGCTCTAATTAAATGACTTTTAGCACTTATTTTAACTCTCACACAAAAATCTGTGCAGTCTTAAAAGCTGCAATCTTGAACCTGACTAGAAGTGAAATTTTCTTGATGTAGAATTTACTGCTGCTGACTTGCAATCATACATCATGCTTACTTACTGTTTCTAGGAAGAGATTTTTTCTCAAGTAGATAATTAATTGCTACTAAGTAAATAAACAAACTTAACATTTTAAAATTTAAGTAATAAAAATTATAATTAATATTAACATGGGAAGAGAAAAAGTGAAAAAAACCCAAAGCTAGTGTCCCAGAAGTACAGTTCTGTCCTAGTACAGGCAGAAATTATAATGATAAGATCCTACAGCAACTTGTGGTAACTATTTAGATATATAGGTTCTTATCTGAACTCCAACCAATATTAGATTCTACCTCTGCAATGCATCTCTTAGAAGTTCAGACTGGACATTAGGAAAAGGTTCTTCACAGAGAGGGTGGTCAGTCACTGGAACAAGGTCCGCAGGGAAGTGGTCACAGCACCAAGCCTGACAGAGTTCAAGGAGCATCTGGGAAATGCTCTTAGTCATATGGTTTAGGTTTAGGTAGTTCTGTGAGGAGCAGGGAGTTGGACTTTTATGGATCCCTTCCAACTTTAGAGAGTCTTTGATTCTATGATGCTATAAGAACATTGTTCTGAGGTAAAGGTGCTGTGTTTGTCAAGTATTAAAAAACAGTCTTTTTAACCTAATTCTAAATTATGAGATATTTTTGCTCTCACTGTTCAGCTATGAACTTCTTTTTTCTTTCTGGAATTTAGGGAGGCAAAATCATTAATTGCATGCCTAATTCTAAGCATAAAGCCATTTCTGCATCTCTCAATACCTTGCAAAATGAATGCCTGGTGAAATGACTCATGCTACTTTATGGGTAAAATCTGTCTATCTCCCAAGAAATAGTTGCTTCTGACCTAATCCTGTCTAAAGGTAAGCTGTATAGGGCAAATCAAAATAATTTCTTTGACTGACTACTGCTAGCTGAGGGGATAACATGCAAGCTCTTAGCTACCATATTCATTTTTCCTGTATTAAATATTTTTCCTTAAGTACGTAGATGGCAGTTGACAGTGGTCAAATTTTGAATGTTTTATAAAGGCTGATTGGCATTTTTTATGTAAAATAACAAGGATTACCAGAGAGACTTTTAAAAGCAAACATTGCAAAAAATCCCTGAATTAGAAAAGCTTTCCAACTTTTGTGATTACTAATCTTTGCTATGGTTATGTACTTTGCTTTCTACCAAAAGAAAACACCATTCTTTTAAAGAATAACTGGTTAGAGGAATACTTTCTATGCTTGGTGTTCTGTAAAGACAGAAACTGTAGCTCAGATAGATCTTCTTTTACTTTAGAGAGATTAAGAGTTTATTTGGCTTTGTATATGTGCCAGTGAGTTCGAAGTTTCATGACAGTTACATCTCTATTTTTTTTAAGATATGTACTCCCAAATATGGTTACCTATTTTCAAGAGCTACCACTGAGATGCTTTGCTTCCTATTGATGTTAACTCCCAGGTGTCCTGAAGGGTAGAACTGAATGATAACCCCCCAGGATCATGGTGGTTTTGTTTCGAGGCTGCATTTTACACTAAATTTGCTGTACTGGGAGCATTGAGGCAACCCAATTACCAGACCATTCTCCCTAAAGAGCACTATGTTTGGGGCTGTTGCAGCTTTTTGCCCTTGGCACTTCAGCCTTCACTATTTTGCAGCAGGTTTAAGTGGGCTGTTTTTACTTAGGCTTGAGAGATTCTTTTTACTCCGCAACTTTTTCTACAAGTGTCTCTTGACTTCCTAAGAAAAAGATCAGGACAATTGCTACTGTCTTATCCAGCTCTGTATCACAGAACATGGAGAAAAAGGGCAATTTTAATTGCTGCTTTCAATCCTGCTTCCTTGTTCATAGCACACACTGTTTCTCCCTACTAGTCACACAGCCCAGGAACAGGTGTCTATTAAAATCTGCAAATGTCCCTTCTCAATGAAAACTAAGGGAATAGCACTTCTTGAGGTACAATTCTGCATTTCTTGCCTTCAGGTATTTCTTAGTATGAGCTATATATTTTTATGCAGTCCTGTACTTGTCCGCTTCACCTTTCCTTTACTAAGCCTCTGCAAACTGCTATTGGCCAGTTTGGAAACCACTTTAATACTTTGGATTCAAAAGCTAGATGGTTTCTCCAGTGGTTTCACACTGAGCTTAGCACAGAAGGAAGCTTAAGGAATAGTGTCGCCGGTCGGCTGAGGCAAGCCGAGCACGGGGACGAGTCCTTTCCTATCCCTGAACCCCTCTCCTCCGGGAGAGAAAAGGGTTCAAAAGCAGAGATACGAAAAGGAAAAGAAAGATTTTGTGAGACCTCTGAACGTTTGGAAAACTGAAACAAACTTTATTAAAACTAGAACAAAATATATATAATATGCAGGGAAAAACCAATGCAAAATGTGAGAGTCTGTACAGGATGGAAAGGCGAGGGTTAAACGCAAGAAAAGAGAGAAAGGGGGAAGGTACCACGTGCAGTCCGAAAAAATGGCACCGGCCACGTGTGCGCTTTCGTGGGGTGAACAAAGGGAAACCGCGGCTGTTACGAATGCGGGGCTGCAACGTGCAAAGCGCTGTCCCTACCGGATTCTCGTTGTTTGTAGAAGCAAAACAGGAAAAGTGGCAGCGCTGGCAGGCAAAGAGAGGCTAAAACCTTATGGCAGCAGGCAAAAAGCAGCCTCCAGGCGAGCAGTCTGTCCCAGGCGGCGTGGCGGGGGCTGCCCCGGCGCAAAGTCTCGCTCCACTCCGGCAGCCTCCAGGCGCGGATCTCCCAGGCGGCGGGCAGGGTCCGAGCCGAGACAGCCTGTAGATCCCCGGAGCGAAGCCGAGGTCCTGCAGTGCCTCCCGCAGCGCGGAGCCGGGGGTGTCCGGAGAGCAGAAAGACGCGAAAAGCCGAGAAAGCCGCGAAAGCAGCAGAGAAGCCAGAAAACCGGGAAAAGCCCCGAATGCCCCCGAAGCCACCCGAGCCTGCGGCTCTTAAAGGCGCAGTACCCTCGCGAGAAACTTTCTCCGCCAATGAGATGCTGCGAATCGTAACATGGAAGGGAATAATTCAATTGGTCAGTTTACAACAAAAGCCTTCGAGCAGTTTTTTTTCCTTCAAACTGCCACGAATAGAAAAGATAAAGAGTAAGTAGGGAGCCCTTGAACCAAACCCACTTTAAAGTTACTAAACAGTGAAACTAGTAGGTAAGAAATATCTTTCCTGAATCTGTTTATGGCAAGAGAATCCCCGGATGGAATGCGGGTCTTCTCTGCCTGTGCCCCATGCTATTCTCATTGCTACTCAGAAAACAACTTTGTTGCTTTTAAGAAGTAGCAGCCTAAAAGACTCAAAGACTGTCTGTGCAGCACTAATGATTTTCTACCTCTTTCACGGGCACCCCCTTGCCGTGGGGAAAGAGCTTGCGTGCCCTTGCGAAGTTGAGAGCTATGCTGGTGGTGGCATATGCCTCCGGTAGGGTCTCCCAAGCCTGACAGGTCTCAACTGAAGGGTCAGACAAAGTGTGTCCACGGGCAGGATGGGCTCACTAGCCTTCGGGCAACCATCCTAGGAGAAGGACAACTCTAACTCCAAACCCGGGCAGATGGAGCTCGTTTAGCCCTGTAAGGCCATCCATCTAAGAGAAGGATACTCTAACCAAACCTACGACCTGAGGACTTCGCTGTCACCGTCCAAGCTCGCTAGGCCCTGGCAGATGAACCTCAGGTGTAAAGGGTGGGGCCAGTCTCGCGCGCGCTGCGCCTCACCTAAAAAATCCACCGCGCAGGCTTGAAGGGTGTACTCACGTTTGCAAAGCCCTGTAGCGACAGGCAAGGGACGAAACGGCAATACCACCCAAGGAGACCCTCCGGTGTGCTCTTTGCAACCGGTCTTGCCTATCCCGCATTGGCCTTTTCAGCCATCAGCGCGCTTGCAATAAGCGTGGGCAAAGCCCTTCCCAAATCTTCGTCCGCGAAGCCAAGCCATGATGATGAATGATTTTCTACATACTGCTGCATATGATGGCGAGTACCAGCCTTTTGCTGAACCTGATGCATGCCCTACTGGCAGAAAAATTTTGAGTTTCAGATGCACACGTAAAAAAACTCCACAAAACCCAAACACCAGACCCTTGACTTCTCTCTCAAGAAACTCAGTTTCCATCAAATACCAGGCAATCCTGGTATGTTAGCATCTCACTCCCTGTTCTGTGTGTAAAGCACTTTTACAGGCAGGTATGGTCTGGTGATTTACATTGAGGTGTCTCACTTTTTAATAAATATAATGAAGTTCCTGTCTGATGCCAGCAGATTGGGCAGCCATGTGCTTTTCAGATAATGAATCAGACAGAAAGAGTACTAAAACATAATGCTGAATTTTTATAGATCTGGCCAAGTGTTCTTATTTTAGATACCATTCACAGGATCACACAGGTTGGTATTCTACTATACGTGAAAATCACTTAGCATTGTATGAGGAAAAAAAAAATCTCTTTGTACCTTCCTCAGTCTGATCAGGAGAAAAAAACATTCTTTACAAGGAGTTATTTGTTACTACAAACTCTTATAAGCAGTAGTTTAGAAATTAGGCAGTCTGACATGAATGACAGAACAGTAAAGGTGATTGCTTTGTATGTACATTTTGAAAGGGGGAAAAACCAGATTTTTCTTAAATAAAAAACTGTGCACCTTGTGCCTATATTGACATTTAAACAACATGGGTGGGAATCAGATCAGGGATTTTCTTTCTCACACTGTGATTGGTATACAATGACAAAAATAGACACCATTTCCATTCTTGGCAAAGCACATCCACTTAGTGTGATGGAGCACAGAGCTTCAGATTCCCCTGGAATGAGCTTAGGACTTACAACCAAAAATTAATTGCCTATTGCTGGAATATGGATTATTTTCAATACACACTTCAACACAATTTGAAAGGATTTCTATTGAACTTTGCCTTTGTAAGCCTTTGTCTGCAGAGAGTGAGTTTTTGGGAAACAGGGAATATATTTTTCAGGCTGTCTGAGCACAGAACTATGAATCAGGAGAGAAATTCCCAGCTGCCAAAAGACAGGGCTCTTGAGTCTGATATATGAATACTTCGAGTGCCTGTTGTAACAGACGAATTGGTAGAAATCAGACCAAGCCAGTGATCTGTGAACTGTCTGTCCCAAAAGTTGTAATAAAGAAAAGGGGAGAAACACTGGAAAAGTTATGCAAAGAAGAAGACCCATGGTATCCTGCCAGGGGTGGTGAGACGATACTACTGACTTGAAAATATTCCTGAACAACTTGAGTTATATGTGAGATCGTTTGCTAGGAAAGAGCATACCACCCAAGAAAATAGACTTCCAGCATGTACAAATACATTTTCTTATGGTTCATCCTCTCCTACTTTAGAGAAGTATATGTTAATTTATCTCAAGAAAATGTACACTTCCTCAATTAGTCTGCTCAAACACCAGCTGTAGCTATATCATGGTTAAACCTCCTAGTCAAGTATTTGTGACATCTCTCCTGTGTTCCAGAGTAGGGTGTTAGTCCAACTTGTGAAGGAGGTACTGCTAACTGAATGGGATTTAATTTTTAAAAGGTGTTGGACGTTTTTAAACACCAAAAAACATTGCAAAATATCTGAGCAGTGATGGAGTTGCATTCCTAACCCAAAGGAATCCAAAGTTACATTCTTTGTAACTGCTTCTGAAACACAAAGGTCTGATGAATTTAACTTTTTTTGGGCGGTGAGAGGAAGGTAAAGGAGGAGAATCTTTTATAGGCGCACATCCTTCACATAGGCCCAATACTATAACCTTGCTGTTCCCAGATGGACACCTTGTGGGAGAGAAAAGCAGCATGTGACCAGCCAAAGGCCTGGGCAGATGCAGTCTGGTTTAGTCTCCTTTTGGGCTGCCACAAGAAACAGATACAGGTTGCTGCTGAGCCATTAGCATCGGGAGAGAAAAAACACATAGCTTTCAGTTTCTTATAATGAAAAATCTCAAATGTGCTTTACTTGTCTTGTTGATCTGATCTCAAGAGTAATATATCTGCTTAATTTGGCTCTGAGTTGTGTTAGTCAGTAAGCTATGTGCTAAATGAATTCTGTCATAAAGGAAAGTAAACACTTGTCATTAAAAAAGCAGAGCAGTTTTTTAACATTCTTAGAAGATTTCTTAAGTCTTAAACTGCAGTTATTTAGGAATATGTTGTTGTCTAATGTGACTTTCGGAATAGTTGGAAACCCAGTTCTAGAGCTAGGTTTTGTCTCAGTCACTAGCTAAGCAATCAAAAAGCCAAAAGTACTTCATGGTAGTTATTTCAAGAAATTAATTTCTGAAACAAGCAGCATAAGACTAATAACTTGAACCACCTGAGAAGTGTAAGAAGATGTGAGGAATTAGCAGCTTGGAATGTTTTGCTGCTCCCTTTGGACAAATGAGCTTTTACTAGAAAGTTAAATTCTACTCTTAGTGATGGCAATAGGTATTAAGTTTACTTGGACCTTGCTCTGCATCACTGATACTTGTCTTTGAAGCCCAGAAGGCAGAAGGGTTAGTTAAGCTACTTCCGCTTCCCTTTCTCATGCAGAAGTTTTTGGTCAATATCTGTATTTTGTGTGTGTGAGAGAGCTATGTTTGAATTTGCTTTCAATTCTTTCCCATCCTAAATGATCATACCAGATTTCTTTTCCTAGGTGCATCTTACCCTGTAGTAACATGCAGCATCCTCAAGTTTCCAAGAATTAACTGTTCTTGTTGTCTTTGCTCACCCACAATGACATTTTTACTGCCATTACTATCACCTTTCACTCCTTGAATTCTTGCTGTGTGATACGCTGCTTCTATGCATTTGTCATTTCCTAATGGAAGTGCTATAAAAGTCACCGACAGCTGGGCTGAAGCAGTAACCATAGACTGCCAGGATGGAAATTGGAAGGTGACTGTACATATGGAAAGCCACCCCAGGTTACATGAAGGATATAAAGTTCCCATCTGAAGAGGTCAGTTTGTTTGTTTATTTGCATTTTTTTTTCTTAAATTCTGTCATGGTTAATGTTGGAGAAAATATATTTGTTTCATCAAGATCATTCACAGTTAACAGTTACACCTTCTGCAGTCTGTTGGCTTTCAACAGAGCCCTGTCATCCTTTCTGTCTAATCTCTGGCAACGGAAGTCTTAAAGGAGGCAGAATGTAAGAACAAGCAGCACGATGAGGCTGTGATGTTTCCTGAAGATTGTCTAAGGCACCTAAAGAGCCATAGTTGTCACTTTGGTTCACAGAAATCACCTAGCCAGACATCCCATGTGAGATGGGATTCTGTCCTGTAGGTTTCCTGTTTGCCTGTGCTAAACTTTGCATGTGGATAGCAGTTGACTGGATAGTCAATTTGCTAAGCTGGCACAGCATTTCTGTTTGTATCCAGATTCTTCTGAAACAATTTAACAACTACGTATCATGTGCACTTGAATTTATATTTTTCATGGTAATATGAATTGGCATCAACATGAGTCATGTGGTTCATTGTCTTTAGAAACAGTGGCAGTTGTCAGCCAAATGGAAGAAGCTAGTCAAACTTTTTTAGAGCTAGCTTTATTCTACTAAAATGCTGGCCTATAACTAACTTCTTTTAAAAAAAATCTTCTCTATTTAAAAGCTACTTTCTCCAAGCACATGGTTTGTGTTAGGTTAGGGAGTTCACCCTGGCTGCCAAGTTTAATAAAAGTGTGATATTATTTTAACCAATGGAGTTGAAAACCCCAAATTATAATAATGTCAGTTAGAAACCTTCATTGGAAAAAAGCCTTACTCACCACGGGGTTTAGATAAGCATGAGGAAGCTGAAAATCAACAGTATCCATGACTTTATATCTGAGCTGTAAAGTGATTTTTTTTCCCCAAATTACTACTGAAAACACCTAAACTTTAAAACCTTCACCTGGCTCAGGTTTTGAGCCTCAGCCAATTGTACGTTTTAAGTCTTGGTTTATTACTAGTGGGCTTTCCCTGAAGCCAGTAGTTGGCTGTTTACCAGTGGGCACAGCAATGAAAGTTGGCTTGCATTTCCTTACAGAGGTCAGACTTTCTCAGATGGATCTTTTCTAAGCTCTGCATGGGGAAACTGTCAGTCATTGATAACGTTCAGCATTTGAATTTTTCAATCCAAATCTGTGGTAGTTTCAATATAGATTACTGTCTAAAGAAAGAAAGTAGACAGAAACTTCTTTTCATTCCTTAATAGAAATTTTTAAATTCAAATGTTATTTTAACACTAAACTGCATGTCTCTGTAGCATCCTGTTCAATCATTCAGCTGTAGAAATTCAACATTTACACAAACAATCATTCTTTTCTATATTACTTCTGTTAGATAAACTGCCATTACTAGAATATTAATAATGCATTTAACTCCATCATAATTTGGGAAAGATGGGAAAATCAGTACAAATTTGCCTTAATTTCACACACATACACACAAACACCAGCCCCCTCCCCACAGTCATCTCGTAATTTAAAAAAAAAAAATTTCCGTTTTTATGCTCAATTACTGAACTTATGCCTGCTTGTTCTTACAAGTTGAAGACTTAAGTCTATATACTTAATTGTGTTTTAGCAGCCAAAGAACAAGTACAGTTTTGGTAGCTTGGTTTGGTTTGAAAGCTGAAGTGCAGCCAATTTAATATTAATCTAATTTTTCAGATGAGGTTGATGATCTCTCCAAATAGAAAGCAAAGCTTCCTTTCTCCTGTCTGAGAATAGAGTGGGACTACTGCTTGTCTTACAAATTTTAAAAATCTAGCTTTAGAAGGTCTAAAAACACACCATGTAGTGTTATTCTAAAACAATAGTTATGCCCAAAACAGTAAAATGGGATTTTTACTGTCATGCTGAACTGAGATTTTAATTTATAAAACCTAGTCTGTAACATTTCTTCATGTATAATGTCTTCAGCTTTGCCTTTTCTATATTGTTTTCATTAAAAATACTGTGAAATGGTTTCAGAAGAATAAATACTACATAGAAGGCAACAATTTCTTTAAATAATATTGAAAAGTATAGAATGACATTAGTTTGCCAGATTGGTTGTCTTGATTTTTTTTCAGAAAGTTGTCTTGTATATTTCCAATTGTAGATACAACTTGCCTATATATATGCTGCTATTATTTATTATTATTAATAGTAATAGTAGCAGTAGTAATAGTAGTAGTTACTGTTGGACTAAATCTAAACAAATATGTATAAAATTTGAGGAGACAATAGTCTAAGTTGTAGCTACTCTCATGAAGATAAGTATAACCTCAGATAGTTTTGTGTGGAGGAAACTTTTTTTTTTTTTTTTGGTATGTCTAAAAAATTTGGTGTGCTAGTTCAAACCCATGTATTTTTCAGAATGAAACAGAACAATGTTTTAAGTAAGTGCACTAAAATTCGTCCTACTTTCTGAATAATCTGTAACAGTAACCAAGGAAGTCCAAGCCATTTATCCTCCCACCTGCTTGTACCTGAAGAGAATTTTGAGAGTGATCTTTTCTTGGAAGCATATTTGGAGGAGGCCAGAGAGGGAAGAGAATGGTACTGAGGGGTGTCTGTAGATCCAGATAGTGAGATGTCTCTCAATAGCTTTGCCCTTAAATGCAAACACAGTGCAGAAAACCTTACCAAAGTAAAACTAGAGGAGTAACCCTTGTAAACTTTTTCTTCCACTCCTCCCAGCACTGTACCATTCAATTCAGTATTTTTAACCAGACAGAAGGCTTACCTCTCTCTCTTTCCATCCATCCCACCTCCCATCCCCACCTCGGCCCACTTTTTCCCTCTCTCTGTCCCTCCTAACTCTTCCTTCCCTGCCCCTGCTCCCACCACCACAGATGGGCTTTACAGCATGCCCAGGACACTTTGGACTGAAATTGCTTTCGCTGTGCCTGCCAAAGTAGATAAAAAAGGGGTGCTAGGGAGGGATGCCCTTCAGGTATTCTCTTTTTATAATCAGCTGTCTGGACCTTAGCTCAGCTCTGTAGCAGCGTAGTAAGGAGAGGTGGTCTGTAAGGAAGGATGGTGCCATTGATTTTAACGACAGTTAAGGGTCTCTTAATTTTTTAAGGATATAGATTCTGAAGCTTCGTAGTGCAAAATCCTAGCTCCTTGCAAAAATGCTGCTTGGTAGGCAGTATTACTTTGGGGATAAGTGCCAGATATTGCTCAGAGGTTAGGGAGTGCTATTACAATTCATGTAATGTGGCTGTAGGCATGCTGAGGAAGAAGGGAGTGTAGTGTCTATTTGTTTCTTCCATGACAGTAAGTACTCTCTGCATCTCTACAAATGGTTTGCATGAATGTCATAGGTGCTCGCTGCTCTTCAGTTAGCTAAGTCATGCTGTTGTTTCTTGTCACTGGATGGATAAAACCCTTATAAGAAGACCATTTAATAGCATGAAATCAATATTATAACATTACATTACTTGAAGTTGTTTCGTAGCTTTTGTCCTCTAAATTTTATGATTTGTACCTTCAGCATCACCCAGCAAGGCAGAAAATGTGAATGTGGCTGCAAAAAGCTTAATTAAGCATCTCAGATATGTTCAGGTTTATTCTGCCTTATAGATCCACATGTAGGAAGAACGATTTTGTCCTTCCAAATGACAGAGTTCTTTCTAGAACATGAGGCAACAATAAAATAGTGTCTTGTTCAGTAGATTTAAATAGGAGTCTAAATGGGACCTGGTTTTCTGGTGTGCATGAGAGCAGACACCAGGATGCAAGCGCAAACCACAGTCTTAACAGATTGCCACACTTCGCCCTAACTGCTAATGGTGTGCCACAGCATTCCAGGGGAGGAAGCAGCTCTGTGGATTTTAGTCTGCTAGTGGAAGCAGTCTAAGACCTAAATGTTTTCTATCAAACATCTTAAAAATGTCAGAGCATAGAACTTAAGGATACAGGCTGGTCAGAAAATACCTTTTTGGAGTTTTATGAAGTTAAATACTTAATGAAATGTTAATGTTAGTTAATGTTAATGTTAGTTAAATGTTGTTACAGAAAATCCAGCCAAAGACATATAAATGTTCTTCAGCCTTTAGTTGTAGAGTGAGAGCAGATAATCTCTAGTACATGCCATAGCATTTAGTCATGAGTTTGATCTCTGCTTTGCTTAGTCAGTTCCTTTAACAGTGAGATTACCATGCTACCTCTTTTCACACTGCCATTGTGTATACTGTGATTTTTGACAATGGATTCTAAAATCCACCTATAAGACAGGTACAAGTAAATGTAGCTCTAAATATTTAGCAATAATATTTCAACTTATGGAGCAGCTCTAGATAAGATGACCGCGTTATACCCAGAGCAAACTAGGTAGTGCCAATTCTGGGGATTTTGTGGGTGTGTTTGGCTTCTTTATCAGAAACTGCTATGAAATGAGCTTAGGTGGGTAGGTGTTGATGTTGGGTATCACCCTGTAACCAATGTAAATTCACTAGGTTGAGCAAATATATCTCTCCAGGACAAGATGTCTGAGCTCTGAAACACACAATCAGGTGGCTTTACCTCCCAAATGATCTAAGCCAAATGATGGAAGCTTGAATAAGCTGTGAAAGTTAATGTAACCTCTATGCTGGGAATAAGTTTGCTTTTGACCAGATGTGATGGGTCGACCTTGGCTGGCCCAGGTGGCCAGATGCCCACTAAGTTGCTCTATCAGTCCCACTCCTTGGTGGGACAGCGTGGGAAAAACAGAATTATAAAACCTTGTGAGTCGAGATAAAGGCAGTTTAATAAAGAACAAGCGAATGCTGTCCATGGAAGCAAAGGAAAACAAAAGATTATTCTCTACTTCCCATCAGCAGGTGATGTCCAGTGAAGTAAGGCCTCAGAATGCTTAATGTTTGCTCCAGAAGACAAATGCCTTAAATAACGAATGCCCCCTAGACCTTTCTCTTAGCTTTTATTGCTGAACAGATGTCATATGGTATGGAATATCCCTTTGGTCGGTTTGCATCAGCTGTCCTGGTTATGTCCTCTCCCAAGATTTTGCCCACCCCCAGCCTATTGGCCTTCGGGGGCTAGGGGCTGGAGGACAGCCCTGATGCTATAAGAGCACTGTAGCCAAAACACTGGTGTGTTATCAACACCTTTCTAGCTGCAAGAACAAAGCACAGCACTAGCAGGGGTGCTATGGGAAAAGTTAACTCCATCCCTCCAGATCCAAAACACCAGCTGTGCATGGTACAATACTGAGCCAGTGGAGGGAGTTTTGTTTGAACTAGTTTTGTTTTAGTTTTGTTTTAGTTTTCGCCCTCTTAGTTTTGTGAAAGATGAGTTCTCACAGGCAGTTGAGACAAATTAGATTCCTAGACAATAAAAAGAAAAAAAATCTCTAAGCCTATAAAATTCACACATCCGTAAAGGAGGGGTAAGGAAGGTGGTATGGGAGCTAACAGCAAGTATTAGCTTTTCTATATGTTTTACTTGGAGTCGTATAGTTCTGCAATAGGCTGCATCTTAGGGAAGAAGGAGTAGAGCCATATCCCAGAGTCAAATGTACCACACTCTAACTGAGCAAGCTGGTATTTGTCGAAGAGTAACTGCAAGAGCATACGATAATTACAGCAGTAAGTAACTAAAGAAATGGTACGTAATGCGTTGATATCTGAACCAAACCGGAATCTAGTTGTACGGACATAGTACTGTCCATGTGCATGAATACTGAAATAATCTCCAAGTGGTGCAAATCGGTCTTCATTCAACAGAACAAAGGTACCTCAGTCTGCACTGGGATCTTGAGCTGCACAGGAACCTTCCAGCTAGTGGGAGTGAAGGGTGAAGCCAAAAATGCTGACCTCTTTGCAATAAAAGTAATGCCAGTGATTCGCAAGTTTTTCTGTAGAAAAGACAAGAGCAGTGAAAAAAGAGTATCTGAAAGAGACTGCAAAGTAAGGGGAAGTAAAATATTATCTAACACTAAAACCACATGTAGAGCACCTAATTTAATATTTAATAGAGCAGCTTCCCAACTTTTGTCCAAAGCATAGCTATTTTGATCTCTCAAAGGGTTTTTACAGTTTTTCTCACTGGGAGCTGTCAGACTGGTCTTAGTAAAATCTGTTAGCTACTGCCTCCCCCACATAGAGTTATGTTCTCTTACCTGTGACACTCTACAATCACGTTGAGCTAAAAAAGTTTGGAAAACTCACTGGGCTGAATTCACTAACTATTCTGTTCTCCAACAGAGCAAGGAAATGCATATTGGAGAGAACACTATGTGGTTTTACCCTGCTCTCTTTAGCTTCAGCGAGCAAAACAGGACCTAGCTTGTTAATTCTTTTTTCTTTTCCCAGATCAATAAATATTTTTACATGTAACGTTACTTTCTTGTACCGTTAGTGAACTGCTTTAACAGGAATGAGCCAGAGCTGCTGGCATGAATGTTAATAAAGAAGGGGCCTTCAGAGCAAGTGCTTCCCCATGGGAGAGCAAGAAATAGCTAAAACTGCTGTGGTCATGACAGCAAGCGTTTAGTGTTGTGCTGGGCAGCAGCTGATTCTACACCTGTATGAAAACATGAAGCTTAAACTCCCAAAGAGATAGCAACACTGAGATGTATCTCTCAGCACCTCCTCTGCTACATCTGCTCTCAAGTCCTAAACAGCCAGGTACTTCCTGGAAGTGACCAACATCATCTAAGCTATCATCAGAGACCAGATCAGTCTGATTATTTGCAGTTCTCTGTACATGCATGAGGAAAGCTGTACCATCTTCCTACATTTATAAACTTAAAACCAGTGTTCCGTACAAAGCTCTCGCAAACAGATTGCGCTGGTTTATTTCTGGTGAGCAATGTTGCCATTATCCCAGCAGAGGGAAATCTGGACACATTGTCAAAGCAGATCTAGTTTTACAGAAGTAAAGCCAACTTGTTGTCATAAATATACTGGAAATAGTCAGTGAAGGTCTTTCTTTTTCATTATGTGACTGCAGGCAATGATGAGCTGATGTTATTGCTTAGTATGCATTAGGAGATGTTAGGTTTTAAGCTGTACTCCTAATAATAAGATCTGGGGCATTAAATACATCAGCAGTGTCACTTGTTTTTCTATAAAAAGTAACTTAGTTTTTGTAAGTTATTTAAACTTTAAAGTTCTGGATAGAAGCATGATGTATTGTTTGGGATTCTTTTTCTTCTTCTTTAGATATTTTATGTGTGCCAAAAGTAGTGAACAGATCTTCACAAAAAGCCAAAGAAGGTATGCTTTAATTTACTGAAAGCATCAGGCTTTATGGAAAAGGATATATGCTACTTAATGTAAACTCTTCTGGTGCTTAACAGAAAGTTCCGTCCTTTATAGTCATAAGTGGAACAGTGCCAGCAAAATTATGATAGCATAGATGTCAGCATACTGACAAAACTATACATGGTAATGGTAGTTTTTTTCATTGCTCATCTCCTGAAGGGAGACCAATGTAATGATACCTCCATAAGGGAATTCTGCTGACCTACCTATGTTGGCCAGTGACAGGAATTTTAGATGCCTGGGCAATGTTTAAGTGACAGAACTCTATAATGTAAAACTAATAATGTGAAAACCAGAGTTTCCTGATTAGTCATGAGAGTGAGGAAGAATAATGACTTTATTATTATTATTATTATTGAATGTATTTCTGGAACAGAAATCACCACTACTGAGTGGCTAAGATTAATTTGGTCTCGTGTTCTAAAGGGATAAAAAAGTCTGGTAAAAGCTACCCAGCACCAAGCCAAAATTATCCTAAAGTGATAGGAAATAAACGTTTGCAGAAGCAACCAACCACAGACTCCTAACCAATTTACTAAGCAAGTTTCCTTGGCTTTCTGCACAAGCTCTTGCCACAGAATTGCACTCCAGAATTTGAAATTTCATTTTATAATTGCTGTTTCTGTAAAGGAAAAATAAATATGTGAGAAATTGAACCAGATGCACACTGCTACTTAAAGCCCAGGAGCGCTGACTCACCACCACAAGGAACTTCAGCTCCAGTGGCTGATTTCTATTCCTCCCTCCAGCCTTCACCAGAGGCTATTGTCCTCAGCACCGCAGGAGCGGCCAACAAGCACATGTATCTGCTCTTTTTTCTCCTCAATTCAAAATATAAGTTAAGGTTATCAGCAATTTATACATGCCAGGCTGGAAGCAATGGTAGGACTGTAGAGAATGTGCCATCCTCACTACAGAAGCTGTGCATCCATAGATATGACCCCAGAGCAAAGCTGATGCTTTTTATTTGCATATTTAATAGTTATTTTTAACCTTAGTCAGTTCCTTGGTCTGGTTAACTTGTGTCTTTAGAAGCAGTCTCACGAACTTCACAACTACCAGAACTGCAGGAGAACGTGGCAGAGGAAGAGGCCAGAGGACAAGGAGGCAGGAACTGCTTGCAGTGTTTTTGCCAGGAAATGTCTGTATCACCATAGCCAGCAGTAGGGCAGGGGACAGTGTTGATTGGCGGGGGCTGGAGCTGCTTCTGTGACTGCGCCTGAGCCTACTGCAAGTGTAGTTAAACAAAGTCTGTGTAGTCAGCATGTCAGCTCCTGTCATTTGCCTCAAGGATGAGCTAACTTAGTGGTCCATTGTAATCTCTGTCCCTAGTCAGATGTTCTGCAGAATACCCTGTTAATCTTTCTAGCCTCATTCTCAAGTGCCACCTTAGCTGTTAAACTACTTCCATTTATACTGAGCTCAGAAGCTGAGTGGTTTTGAGCACCATCTTTATGATTTCTATGTTAAAATCCCCATCATCAGTACATAAATCTGCACTGAGCTAAAAATATAATGAAAAAATTGCATCTTTGTATGCTTCATTTTAGAAAATTAGCAACTCCATTTCCAAAAGTGTCTGAATTTCTATCCTGTAATGCTGGGGTGACTGTCAATCTTAACCAATTTGACTATACTCCTGAGACCTTGAGCCCTGGTTTATACAGTAAAACTTTCTTGCCAAGGCCTCTGACAACTCAGATTCCTATAACCTGTGTATCTGGGAAGTTTGTCTGTCATGCAAATGTTGAGGTGCTCTTATACAGAAACGTCCGTTTCCTGGGGCCTCTTATCTGGCCTCCATTGTAGGGCACACTACATGGTCAAGCAGATGTACTGCCTATTTAATTGCTGCTCCAAACTCTATAGGTGGTTAATATGCCAAGTTCTGGGCAACAACTCATGAGAAAGTGTCCTGTTTCTGCATCACCTGGGACGATGTAACTATTAAATTATCCAAAAATGGTCTACAAGTGTGTCAGGGGACAAGGAGGATTTTACGCCTGCTGAGAAACCATTGCCAAGTTAAGTCAGCATGTTGTCAACTCCTTTTCCTGGTGCCTAAATATTTGGGTGATGCTTACTCCACATTTGTTCGTGCATTCTTCTCACACTCCTTTCTCAGTTCAAGTGACGGAGGTTTAGATTGGTTAGGGATATCATGGAACATTCTGTGACAATGTTACTGTAGGATCACAACTTAAATAGTTTTTTTAAATTTATTTTTCTTTGGATCATATTGTATTTGTGTATATAAAAAGATGAGTCTACCCTGCTACCTGTATGTGCCACAGCCAACATCCATCATGTATCCATTTCTGAGGCATGACACTAAGCATGTTTTTCTGACAATTTGGACCTCTAAAAATTCTCTTAAGTTTTGTATATAAATATACTGAGGACAATCTATTGCATTGATGTCCAGGGGTTTTGTGTTGTGCAGCCCTGAAAGCCAGGACATTAATGGTCACTATAACAATCAGAAAATGCCAAAGCCTAATATTGCATCATGTACTCGTTGAAAAGATGATAAAATGCAATGAGAGCCGTTGTAGCAGAACACCGTGTTCCTTTGTCGGGGCCTTGTTCCCATTAAGGATTTAGAAATACTAGAGGGAGTTTAGAGGAGAACAAAAGTAAAATAATAAACTCTCATGGGCTGATCCATGACTTAAAAGTACACATTTAATTACAACTCTACACTATACTAATCAATAACGAACAAGTCAACAAGTATTTAGTTTCCATTCTCAAGAAAACTCTTGGGCACACGTGGTGTTAAAGGCCTGGAAGGAAAAAATGGGAACAAGCAACTGTCAAAAATATTAATGTAAAATGACGGCGCCGTCCTGGTTTGGCCATCCCCCAGCCGCCCTCCAGGTTCACCGATGTGGTGCTGGCCTCTTGCTGCCTGGAGAGTCCTCAGAGCTGCCAGCCTTCCTCTTCAGGGGCCGCTGTGACTCGCTGGGGAGGCATCCTCTGCCCCGTCTGGAAGTGGAGGGCCCGGGCGCCTCCCCTGGCTCCTCCCGGGTGGCTCTTGCTCCGCAGGGGTGGCCACAGGAGCAGAGGGGTGGCTGCTGGGACTCCCACCAGTGGCACTGGAGAAGGTGCCTGGGAGCTCGTCCCTGCTGGATCGGGCAGGGCTGCTGAAGGGGGCTGGGCTGGTGGGGTGAGACACCCCCCGTGGGAGGCAGTAGAGACAGGGGCAGCCATGGAGCTGCCCTCCCGCTTCCGTGGCAGCATGGGTGTCCTGCTGGCCCTGAAGACCGCGGGTCTCCCTGCTGCGCTGCTGCACAGCAACACGTGCACCCTGGTGCACGCTGCGGTTCTGAAGCTGGACCTGTGGCATCGAGTCCCCCAGCTCTGTGTGCATCCCATAGCTTTCAAAGAACTCCATCAACCAAGGGACCAAGGGCTGCAAGGCCATGAGAAGCGCCGGGTTGTTCTGGAAACTGTTGCGGAGCTGGGCTCTGACCATAGGACACCTGAGCAGCCTTTCTGCAGCCTGCCATTGAGATGCTCCAGGTTGGTGGATGTTGTGGGTGCCTCGGTGTCTTGGAACACCTCCTGCCCGGCGGGCAACGACTGAAGGTGTCCTGGATGGTGTGACGACATGCTCCATGTAGTCGTCGTCCGCCCGCATGGAGTGCAAGATGGACAGGATCCTCCTCTTGCAGAGGGGGCACTCCGGTTTGTTCCTAGCCCACTGCAGGATACACGGGTGACAGAAGCGGTGGAGGCATGGCGTAACGAAGCTGGCGTTCTCCCAGCTGTCCAGGCAAATGGGACAGCGGTCCTCCAGCTGCATAGCCATGCTTGCCCTGTCCTGCGGGGAGCTGGTGGGGGCTTCTGCTGATGAGCAGCTCCTGCTCACTGGTGCTGCAGCAGCAAAGGAAAGAGAGGCCATGGTCAGTGGCTGGCCCAGGCAGAGCTGGAAGAAAAGCTTCAGGTTTCTTTGCCTGAAGAGGGAAACCCTCCCCGCTCCTCAGGGTGAGAGGTCCCCTCCCAGCTCACCTCTGCTTTTGCAAGCCTGCCTCCTGGGTGTCCTGGCTCCGTCAGGCTGGCAGGGCTCTGGTATCAGACTCGGAGAGCTACAAGGAACAGCTCCTGCACCAGCAGGTCAGGACATGAGCGCCAGCAGGTCAGAACATGAGCACCAGCAGTTCACTCGGTGCTCCAGCCTTGTGAACTGCTCAGGTGGAGTGTGGGCAGCAACCAGCTGTGTGGGACTCAGCGCCAGGATACCAGGAGCAAGGATCACCTGGACACAGTCTGTTGGGAGGTGACATCACAACAGGCCATCCTCACCCATAGCACTCATGGCCCCAGCACAGATGTCTGGGGTTACTGTAGGGCACTGCCCACTCCATCCCTCCATCTCGTCTTGTGCTTTGCATTGTTGTTTCATGTCAGTCACTGAGGCCTCAGCTGTGTGTTCCCAAGGCCCCATCAGTTCACTCTGGCCATGGCAGGTGTCTCCAGGCATGTTCCTCACCCAGTGCACTGTGCACCTGCCCATCTCACAGTTGAACAACTTGTCCAGAAAGGTGCTGTGAGGAACAGTATCAAAAGTCTTACTAAAATCCAGAAAAGCTGTATCCACTGCCTTCCCTTCATCCACTAGGTATGTGACATTGGCAGGAAACAAGCTATCATGCTGTGTGGCAGTGCCACAAAAATTATCCAGCATGTGCACCTCAAGATACAGAAACCAGATAAAAAATCTTGCTAACGGAGTGCTGCCCAGATCTGTGCTTCACCTGTACAAGGAATGAGTGCTGTGTTAGCACTAACACTTCTCTGGGGTTCCACGAGATAACTCTTTGCTGTCCTAGACAAAGCCTTTATCTGATCAGCAGTTCAATCCTATCTGCAAGTGCTAGGTCAGCAGGTTGATTAGAAATTTGTGTCTGGTTTGACAACCCAGGAAA
Source organism: Bucorvus abyssinicus (assembly GCA_009769605.1). Lineage (NCBI taxonomy): Eukaryota > Metazoa > Chordata > Aves > Bucerotiformes > Bucorvidae > Bucorvus > Bucorvus abyssinicus. The sequence goes on along the minus strand of CM020063.1, from coordinate 72,259,367 downwards.
ACTAGAGTGATGTCTCACAGGTTTGTATTTGTAAGACAGAAGCATGTTGAGGTCAGTAAGTCAAAAGACTCAGAGAAACATCCCCAAATTGTTTCAGTTCCTGTGTCAGCAGAACACTGTTCCATGCTGTGAGATACCGTATTTTTAAATAACTGGACATGGAAGAAGATGTAATTCTTGCTACTTGCTGAACTTGCTCTGTAGCTTTTGGCTGTTTTGGAGTAAATACATTTCTCATCCTCTCCTTAATGTTTCATTAAATCAGCAGTTTCTGCTAATTCTTAGATGTGTCATATTTGGATAGCGAAAGGGAAAACAGATTTAATTCTGTTGAATTAGATTTTCTCTGATAAGTTTTGTGTTCAGAAAAAAAAAATCTGCTGCCTTCACTATCAGAAACCTCTGGTCAAGGCTACTCAAGAAAATTTACTGTCAAAAATAATCTCTCAATTCTTGAAAAACAGTATATGCTGACATTGCAGATGTAGTCTGAAGATTGCTGCTAATACCCTTCTCAGTCTCATGCATCTGTCTGTTCTTGAGCAATTGTATGCACTATGTGTGCTTGTAAGTCAGGATTGCAGACTACTGTTCTATCAGTGTTTGAAAGTTTAGTTGTCTTGAGCAGTTCAGGAAGATTTATACATGAGCAGAGACCTCAGAAGTGTTCCAACCCCATTATTAGCTTGTGATACTAAGCTCTCGTATTTTTGGCTTGCTTTTAAATGGAAAGGAAGAGTGGAAAAACACAGAAAAGGTTAATGTCCTAGGTTTGGCTAGGGTAGGGTTAATTTTCACAAGAAGCTGGGAGGGGCCACAGCCAAGTTAGCCAAGGGGAACCAGCCAGTGGGATATTCAATACCATACTGAAGTCATGCCCAGTATATATATGGAGGAGGAGGAGAGAGCTGGCCAGAAGGGCAAGAAGTTCAAGCGGGCAGTGGGCAGGTTCTGGGTGGTGAACAGTTGTGTTGTGTATCACTCACTTTATGTATTATTTCATTGGTATTATTGTTATTACTGTTGTTTCTTCTCTCTTTATGTTGCTTTATTAAACTCTCCTTATCTCAACCCGCAGAGTTTTTTCTCCTTCCCATCCCACCAGGTGTGGGGTGGGTCATGAGGACTGCGCAAGCAGTGTGTGGTGCTTAGTTGCCAGCTGGGTCTAACCACAACAGTAAGAACAACCTGAACTGACCTGACTTGGAGTTGTCCTCAGCTCTCCAGATACAACCTCTCTTCCTCTCTCAGTCTTTAGCCTTCTCTTCATCCTCCACAGTCCCCCAAACTGTCAACAAGAAACAGCCTTCAAGCCTTTCACTTTAAAATAACTGTCCCTTCTTAATCTGCTCTCTTCTTGGAGCCAACATTATAGTCTTCATGCCTGCATGTGGCAGTGATTTTCTTAATTTGCCAAGACTGGTAATGAGCTTTATAGGTATTTGTTAGCACAGGTATTGGAATTGTAAGTAAGAAAAATAGAGCAACAACCAAGGAAAGAAAAGAGCAAACCAAACTGAAACTACACTTCTTTTGTTCTTGGGAAGCATGTATTTTTCTGACTGTCTGGCTCCTCTTTTGACACTTTTAAAGTCTTTTCTGTCAGTGCATTCTTGCCACTCTGTCCAAAAACATCGCAAAAGGTGTGCAACACTTTCAGAAGCATCTATAATGAGGATCCACTGGTATACAGTAGCACTGGCAGCTAACCCCTTCAGAATGTGTGTGGATCATGCTCATCAGTCCCTTACTGCCTTTACTGCTGTGAGTCATGAAAAAGAAATGAATGGGTGCTCCAGCATGTGGTCCAAAACTGCAGCAAGTTCCTGTTGGTACTAATTGTTTGCTTGCATATGCATATTGTATATAGGCAGATTCATTTTAGTCTGGTGCAGTGGGAGAGTATCTCATGAAATACAGAAAGACCCAGTGAAGGAATACCAAATACAGGCCTCTGTTACCTGAGGTATCTCATCAGCTCCTGGCTGATGGGTGTATGATTTTCATGAAACTGCTCAGTCCTGGCTCATACTAGCAAAACTATTTATACACATGAACTACAGAACTACAGAAAAGGACTTTGAGAAGCCTGGCTATACCTGAAGGCAAGAGGAAGAAAGGAGTGTTAGAATATTGCCCTTGGTTATTACCTTGTGTCTGAATCCACATATACATGTTTGTTTTGTGGATGTTGGAAGTTTTTGGTGTTAGTAGCTGCAGGTGGCATTCAATCCCTGTTTTCTCTTAGTTGTCATCAGACTCCACACAACCTTCAACCTCACAGATGAGTTCACACCTGCTCTGTGAGCTGGCTGCATTGTGCCTCATTTATTTTTTCTTATGACATGAACGGCTAGAGTGCTGTTTCCTCCTGTAAAACTCTTACCTAATCAATCAAAACCGCAAAAAGAAAATGAAGTAAAAGAATTGACTGTATACTTAGTGAGTTTTTTTTGCAACAGACACATTTCCATCACTACTGCCTGTGGAAGAGGTCTGAAGTGTTTGAGGAAAACACCATATTCTACACAAATGCTTGAAGTTCAAATGAAAAAGTAGGATCAACAATGCTATTGTCTTGTCAGTCTCTGTGCTCTGTTGTGAACTTGGGAGCTCTTAACACTGAAAATTCATCTTCTTTGCATCTTTCCTCAAGTGTCTTTACTTTACAAGCACTGAAGAAAAAACAGGTTTAGTACGGGTGGTCAAGGCACTCATAAATTTCCACCCCTGATATGTATCACTTCCAGAGACCTTCCAGCCTGAAGAAGCTCCCCTACAGCAGATGGTACCTAAAAGAAGCTTACCCAAGTGAGGTAATGAGCTATGGAAGTAAATCTAACGTCAGAGGTCAGGAAATGTTTCACCAGAGACCAAAGTGTACTAGTAGCTAAACTACTCTGTATCTCTGCAGCACAGCTTTTGCCAAGTACTTCATTGCTCTAATGAAAAACCTGCATTATACAGACAAGAGTCATGGGACATCTCTTCTAGTGAATCTAATTATTGAACCCTAGAGGACATAGTTGCTGGTAGCTGTGGTGTGACTCTGTGTATATAGCGGTAATCACACTTATGGGACAGTTTACCAGTAATTGTATGTCCAGATATGTTGTCCATATGCGCATTCATTATTCATCCCCCTGCCTCTTTTTTTTTTCTTTTTTTTCTTTTTTTTTTTTTCTGCACCAAAGCCTGAGAAAATAGAGTATGTGCTTTGCACTACCCTTTTGTGGTCATGCACAGAGGAACAGGAAAGAGGGACACACACCACAGAATGCTGCAATAACACAAAGCTAAAACAGTGCCAAAGTGAGGAAAAGGAAAATCAGCGTGAGCAGCACATGCAAAAAATAAAGTAAGGGGACTATCAGAGCAGGAAGGCAAGGCATAAAGAGGGTAAGGCAGTAGCAGTAGCAGTCTAGCCAGAGCTTTGGCCACAGGGTTGGACATATGAGGCAGCAGCTTGGCAGGGGCTTGAAGGGGAAGGAGAGGAGACTGAGAGAGAGGCTTCTTCTGACACTGCTGATCCAAGCTCAAAGCTACCATTCAGAACTCAGCAGAGCTTCAAAAATGCTCCTGTTCTGGTGCCTTCATTCAAGCCTCTTCAGTCATGTTTTTTGCAGTGTAGTTCGAGAGGAAGTTTAGACTGGTTTTACCAGCATAGGAGGAGTTTGGGAGCAACTAGCTGGTTGTGAGAGGAACTCATTGCTGCACAGGCACTTGGAAGTTCACCTTGTTATAGACTGGCACAAGAAAACAGGTTTCATAGGTAGATTAAATGCATGTGTGAGATTTTTCATGTCCTGTATCTGCAGCGTACATTGCTCTGCTTCTTGTTTTACAGTGTGCTATATTTTCCCTTTACTAGAGGGAGCAGATGCCTCATCTGTGTGATAGTTGTGCCTGTCACCTTATGGTCTGAGGTGTGCAGATGTGTTTAACAGGGAGTGAAAAATTTGGTGGTGCATAGATTTATGGAGCATTTGCACCCAGCAGTGGCACTGCCACCATTTTCAGTGTGTAGGAAATGGCCAAGGCAGCAGAGCTACATGAAGCACAGGGCAGCTATTCCCTTTGTAGCTGACCAGAGTATCCTAAATGTAAATGGCTTCATCAAGAATTGCCGGAGTCATTGCCCTGTAAATTGGGAGGCGGCTTTCACATCTGCTCTCAAAATAACTGATGTGTCTGCAGAACTGGTTTCTCATTCTAGTTTTTCCAATTTGGAGAAGCATGCCTGTAAGCTTTCCTGTTGTACAAAGTGTACATTGCCAGGGCTGTGGGGTGAGAAGTTTGTTTTCCTGGTGTTGGTAGGGAATTATTTCCTGAAGTGCTAGAAACCAGCTTGTCCTCGTGGAGGAGCACTGCAAGGTGAAGCAAGTGCAGGGGCCCAGAGTGGGAAAGGCTCATTCGCTCTGCCATCCCCAAGCAGAGAGGGACTGGAGTCTTCCCAAGGGAAATCGCAGTGTTGGAGCAGCACAAGGCCCTTGAGACTACTGTGGATGTGATGTGCTCCACATGGAGCCCACTTCTCAAGCTTTGGGCTGTTCATGACATTCTGGCACTGCATGTCCTACAATGCTAGGATCAGCTTCGGGGCAAGGTAGTTGAAGAGGAATGCAAGAACAAGGCACTGCAGGAAGACCTGAGCTAAAGGTTGGAAGCTAGTCATGCTGTCTGACTACTTAATATCATCTTCTTAACCTCTCTTACAAGCAGCTTAGAGCCAATAAAAGTTTTGTAAACCAGTACCAGGTTGGAGCATGACCTGAGAACCAGGCATGCTTATGCATGTACTGTTTTGTCCCATGTACACTCTTCCTAAACAGCATATTTCAAAACCAGTTTATTTCCTATCTAGTTCAGAAGTGCCTTTTCTTCTACCTAGCCAGAATAAGGGTGGCTGTATGCAACAGCTCTGTATTTATGTATGGGGACGTAACGGGTATGGAAGGTGTCCAAAACCAACACTGTTTTTCAACAGTGCTTGCCAGGTCAGCTGCTTGCCAGATCTAAGAGGAGGCAAGGGAAGGAGATCCAGAACTTAGACTTGCTGATGAAAGAGAATAGCATCATAGCCTGAGTTAGGCATTTTCTTCTCCCTCCTCTGTAATTTTGTGCTAACTAGTGCTTATTTATGAGTGCCAAATGCAGCAGAAAACATGTAGCTTTTTTCTTGGTTTTATGTTTGTTAGAACTTGTTACCTGTCTTGTTCTGGGGGAGGGAGAAAAAAAGCACAGTCTCTAGTTAGTTCTTTGGTTTGGTCTTCAAAGATTTGAGACAGTGTTAAGGGACATGCAGAATAGATCTTGTGTTTCTGAGGTGGTAATTAACTTAGGGCAATAAAACACTTTTTCTCAGTGTGTCTGTTGGGAAATTGGTATATCATGGGCCTTGGCTGGAACTGCTGCTAACATGCCCAGGAGCAAGGCCCACAGACAGAGCGCACCAGGAGAGGGGGTTGCTAGCTAGCTAGAGTACAGCAGACAGTAATATGGCGCTTAGGCACTGTGTTAAACAGTAACTCTTAACCTTTAGAGGGGACACGGTTTTCTGCTGCTTTCTTTGGCTCTCCTGTGAACTCAGGGCTTCTGAGCATCATCAGAGAGCTAGTCATAGTGGGTTGCTAAAAGCTGTCTTGTCTGCTGAGAGGTGCAACCCAGAGGAAGAGTGGCTCACCGTGCAGGTGGGAGCACAGGGGGCCCAAGTTCACGCAGCTCAACTGAACCAACCATTTTAAGCTGTTTTGTAGCAGGGAGAAGTTGAATGAGTGTTAAGGATCTAGTGGATAAGCAATGTTGTGATGGGTGTTTTTGCCTTCACATATATGATTTTTAAGGACTTTAGACCTTTTAAAGACTGACAGCCAAATGCTCAGTAGAAATGGGGTTGCCCTAAGTTTGACACCTGAGATAACCTTCTCTGAAGCTGCAGAATGTTCTGCAGTGGCAGGGAAGCAAAGTCAAGACCAGGGAGGAAGCATAGAGAGTTTTATTGGTTTTGTCTAGATTCATGTGTTTCTGTTTTCTCTTACTTGGAACGAGAAACCTATAAACCACATCACTTTGCTTCTCACTAGTTCGTGTTGCATTCACCCAGACATGTAGAGGACCAAAGGCAGCAGCACACCACAGAGACTTACTTGGCAACTCAAATCACCACCCGCTCTATGCTGGGAGATCTCCAAACCCTTGTTTTGCTAGATGAAGTCACCAGGATACTCTCAGAGGGAGGTCAGCTGTGAACCAGTATAAATGGGGTAGCAGACATCTTACAGCACCTGCTCTGAGCAGTATCTTAAAAAAATAAGGCTTAGCACTCACCGCTCCATCTTGTGTGAAAGAGGACAATGTCTGCCCACCACGTTTTTCAAAAATCTCCCAGGCATAAGGGAGAGATTAATACCAGGAATCTACTGGTCTCTCTGTTTCTGTGGCAAGGTTTTGATAGGGACTGCAGGGGTGGCTTCTGTGAGAAGATGCCAGAAGCTGCCACCATATCAGCCAGAGCCACCTCCAGCTGGCTCTGAGACAGACCTGCTTCTGGCCAAAGCTGAGCCCATCAGCAACAGTGGTAGTCCTTCTGTGAAGAAAGGGTAAAATAACCCCACTGTGCAACAGCAGCTGGGAGAGTGAGACTATGTGAGAGAAACAACTCTGCAGACGCCAAGGTCAGTGAAGAAGGAGGGGAAGGAAGTGAGCCAGGCACCAGAGCAGACATTCCAATGCAGTCCATGGAGAAGACCATGGTGAGGCAGGCTGATCCTCTGCATCCCATGGAGGTCCATGGTGGAGCAGGTATCTACACTGCAGCGTCTGGAGGACCCTGCACCCAAGCAGGTGGACATGTCCTGAAGGAGGCTGTGACCTGCGGGAAGAACCCATGGTGGAGAATTTTGTGAAGGACTGTCTCCCACGGGTGGGACTCCACACTGGATTGGGGGGAAGAGAGTGAGGAGGAAGGAAGGAATGGCAGAAACAACATGTGATGAACTGATGGCAACCCCCATTTCCTGTACATCTGTGCCACTTGCGGAGAGGGGGTGGAGAAGTCAGAAGTGAAGCTAAGCCTGGGAAGAAGGGAGGGGTGGGGGGAAGATACTTTTACACTTGTTCTTATTTCTCATTATCCTACTCTGTTTAATTGGCAATAAATTAATTTCCTCAAGTCGAAGTGTTCTGCCCATGACAGTAACAGCTGAATGATCTCCCTGTCCTTATTTCAACCCATGAAATTTTCTTAGTATTTTCTCTGCCTGTCCTGTTGGGAGGGGGAGTTACCAAGGGCAGTTTGGTGGGCATCTGGCAGCCATCCAAGGTTAACCTTCAGTAGCTGACAAACTGACACAGGGTTCAGTGCAGCAGGAACGGAGCAGGACTAGGAAGCTGGTTTTCAGCCTAATGAATCCTCAGACTACATGGCAAGATGAAAGGCAAGGTGATGAGGAAATCCAAGTTGTACAAAGGCTCCTTCAATGGACTAAATCATCAGCAGACATTGCTGTGTCATTCAACTTAGTCACTTCTGCACCAAAACCCAGCCATCTGCATCTTCTGAAGGAGGCTGCTGCAGAGTTCAAAGCCAGTTACCAGTTTTTCATGAGTTACAACAAGCTCACATCACTTAGCCTACCATCCTTCTTCAGTCCTGGTGCTGACAGTCATCTGCCAGCTGTGGCTTTGCATACTGCCATGTTTTCATCAGCTCAGAAGGACTAGGTGTCTGCCCCAAAAGTATTCCTTACTCCAGGGACCAGCCGTGGGACCACTCCAAAGACTTTTCCCATTTTCCTCTATCTAAGCAAGTTTACTTCCCCAAAGAAAGCTAGTCAAGCCTGGAAGAGCAGAATCTGCTGAATTTTCCTTTTCTCACTCCCAAGCTGCCAAAGCCTGCTTGTATTTGTGGGCTTTTATACTGAGCCCTGTGCTCAGTCTCGGGCAGCCAAGAGTCTGGTCAGAGGACCACTGATTCTGCAGCACACAGCTTTTTGTGTACTTTCACATCCAGGCAGGCTGTGATTTTTCTGTTGCTTCCTATAACCCGTGAATGCAAACATCAAACCCACCTGCTGATTAAAGAACCACAAGCAATCAAAATCAATATTCACTTTGCATTTATAGACAGGAGCAAAATGGCAAGACCTGAAGCATTTAGCTGTAATGACGACATGCACTATGTTCACAATAGCATTCCTCCATTAATCACCCTGTCCATAAGGGAAATAGATGGTATGTTTTTGGCACCTTTATTCTCAGAGATAAAGGGCTCAAGATGGTAGGTATTACATCAGAACGACGATGTTGTGTCATTGGGGCTCACTAAGGGGTCATCTTAGTGTTGTAACAACCTCTGTGACAGTTGCTTGCAGGCAGGCTCACAGACCAAGGTACATCTGTTGAACCCACGCAAGGTTGTGCAGTCAGAGACTCATGCCTCTTGCAAAGGGCTGGTATACCAGGTCAGCGTGTGTGAGCAAAATGCCAGATGAGCAGTCTTGTGGACAAAAGCTCTCAGGCATAGCAGATGTGACTGCAACAGCTCCCCTTCCGCTCTCCTCCCCACTTTCCTTGGAGGTATTGCTTATAGGAACCAGACAAAAAAGAATTATCCCATCTATGAGTGCAAGATCTTAGTTTTTCGTCTTGCGGTTTGGTGTTTTTTCCACCATGCCAAGGTGGTGCTAACAGGACTATCTGTCTGCAGCAACTTGACAGAGAACAGATCTTGTTCCTGTAACTCATCAGATGAACATTTGTGATAAGAAGTGACGAAAAGCTCTATCTGAAGATGTGTTAGAAATGAAAGACTCCGTCTCTCTGTTCACCCAGGTGACCCTAAGTACTCTTATTGACCTGAATTAGCAAATTAAATTGCAGTGACCTCCAATGAGACAAGTTGTCCTGTCTTGCCTTAGTTCCTGCAGTCCTTGTTCAAACAAATTATTTCGTTAAAACAGATGAGGCTTTTTGACAAGAGTGCCATGACCCTTTTTACTTTTCTCAGAAGATCTATTTTTCCTTACCTTGTGGTAATTGCTTGAAGCTGTGGAGAACTCATTTGTTGCCCTGCTGCTTCTGAAGTGCTCTTATCTTTCTGTGTGCAGAACATAGGCAAGGGACAGATAGGGCAATTAGTTTATGAAAAGAAATTATTACATGATTTATATAATTAATAATAAAAAATAAATTAGATTTCCTTTTTCAAAGTGTCTTTTATACACTGTATGCTTCTGCACCTTGCAAGAAAGCTCTGCAGTGGTCTTTCAATAAGTATTACTGACTGGAGTGAGGATGAGGTCTGAGATGCCCGTCATTCTATACCAAACCAAAATGTAGCACTGCTGTTCTCTTTTAGAGGATGTTAGCCCTGGACCAAGTGTCAAAACACTGCTAAAGCTACTTCAAGAGCATTCTAGGAGATGTTTAGGGGCAATTTTCATATGTTTATTATTTCAAGCCTCACTTGAAATCATTAGCTCCTGCTGCGTATTGCTGATAATCCATTGAAATGTGGCTATGATGCCATTTGTGATGGGAGGACAAAGACTGACCTCAGGAGGGAAACAAGCAGCATCAGTAATACATAAAGTCATAAAAAATAGTTCTCAGAAGGCCAAAATCTTAAGTAGCACACAGGGAAGGAATTCAAATGCAGATACGTGGTGTACCAGAAATTTGGGCAAAAGGTTGTAGAGAGGAAAAAGCAAGGCAATAAAATCCTGAACCATGCAAATCTCTTCTTCGTTTTGTAAAATCCTTTAAACTCTTTCCATCCTCTGACTCCAGATCCTCTTGGCCTGATTAGAAAAGGCCATTCTCATTTGCAGGTTCGTTTATGCTCAGAGGATTGAACTGTAGGGTTCTCAATGTGAAATAGTCCAGCGTGCTGTGAAACTGGCTTTACCTTGGGACAACAAGCTATCAAGAGCGATGGCCCTTCCAGGGAGGCCAGTGCCAACTTTCCAATTATCCAAATACTGCAACTTTTTAAACATCTTGTAATGTGAATATCAAGATTGCTAATATTGGGGCTGGGCCCTATGGCATGGTTTGTTGGATGGGACTGTGGAAATTTCTTACTTGCAGAGAGGCTTGAATTAAAAAGGCATGCCATTCCCATGGAGGATTTTTCTTCATGGGTGTGGATAGCTTGCCCACGGAGGAAAGATATCCAAATGAGCAGCTGCACATACTTGATCGCAGTTTTCCAGGCAGTGATAGCACTGATTATTGTAACAATAATAACTGCCTACAGTCGCCCTTCCATTAGCACTGGGCTGGCACAACCCAACTGAATGGGGGCAGGGAGTAGGAGGACCTGACTTGTCCTTGCAAGGTTAGTTAAGTGCCCTTACTGAGAAAACATGATTTGAGAAGCGTTTTCTTGTGTCAGTGCAATACAATGTGAATTTGCCTTTAGGAAGGTAGCAGCACTGCCCAGAAATTTGATGCGAACGACTCGTTTTGTTTGGGGAGAGCATGGGGCTGTTGCAGCTGCCCCTGTGGCAGAGTGGCTGCTGTAGTTGCCCATGTTTGAGTGAGTCTTGCCATGGCAGACCCTGCTGGCCCACACAGAAGCTGAGCTGGGGGCACTGCGCCTGTGGCAGGCTTTACCTGCTGGTGGATGCAATGCCTGCAAGCAGTGACAAAAATAGTTGCAAGTCCCTCACCTCAAATGGCTTTGGCACTTTGAGCTGTCCTGTCAGCACTGCGCTGGCCTCCACATTGCTGCTGGATGGGTATTTGAAGTACTGCTGTGTAGGGAGCAGATGGATGACGCACACAGCGCCTGAGTGCCTTGTGTCCCAGAAACACTCAGGAAACGTGTGTTAGGCACTCACTCGTTGAGAAGAAATCATTATGTCTCATTATAGCATGTACATTGGGGACAGTATGAGCCACTGCATCTATGTAGGTCAGAGCAGTTTAATTTTGCTTCAAGTGTGTGTTGAGAGGCTGAAAATCTTATTTAAAATTGTTTTATTAAGCAGTCATCTTGATGAAACTCCTCAGTTCTAGGTTTTACAAAGCTGTTGCATTAGCCGCAGTGTTTCCTTCTGTAATGTGTTTTCAGTGCCCTGGTTGTGATTCAGGGAATGAGAGAGGAAGCTCTTAACCAAAGCACGGAACGGCAATTTATTTCCCATCCGAGGACTGAGCTGGGTGCTTTTCAGCAGTCTCTGAGGAAAACAGCATCTGTGCCATTGCAGATGGATGTAAACAGAAGTGGGTGGTTCTAGTCAATAAAAAGAAATGCTGGGACTTAGACCTGTAGCAGCACTGTCATCCTGATGCTGTCCAGCTCCAGCAAACGGGTTTGAAAACAGACTTCTGAATGGTTTTTTTAAAGAGATGTGGAGCTGCATGGGCATCCGTCACATCAGCCTATGCATGTTCACTTTAAGAAAAATAGTTTGCATTTAATACAGGCTTTGAAAATTGTCAAAAAGAGTCTAATTTCCCAGCTCTGTTAACCATGCAATTCTATTTCCCTGGGCTGCTCCTAGCCTGCCCGTTACAACAGATCCTGCTTATGCCAGCTGTAAACCAAATGTCTGCTCCAGTTTACAGAAAGACTAATTGGCTTGGAACCTACTACCTAAACCAGGGAAAAATGAACAGGCCTTGCTGCACTGGGCTCTAGTTTCGTGGCTGTTGCCAACAGCTCCCTGAAAAAAGGACCATGGGGAATTGGCCTGGGTTCAGTGCTTGGACAACTGTCAAAGTCATCCTGCTCCCCTACTTGCCCTCCTTTCTTTTAACTTACCCACCATTAATATCTGCTCCCCCCCCTCCCCGCCAAGTCCTCCATCCTTCCAAACCCAGTGTTGCTTGCTGAATTATGATTGTTGATTCCTTATTTCCACCTTCTGAAATGTTTTTCTCCTTTATGAACGTAAATCGAAATGGTGCACAACACCTCCAGATCCATGCATTATCTCTGCTGCTTAATGCATACACCATATACATGAGATGGTTGTTACTGTTCCAGTAGATGAAATTATGACAAGTGGAAAAAGCTGTGGCGTGCCACAGTGTGCAGTAGCATTAACCAGCTGGAAAGTGTATTCTTCTCGAAGGACTATGATCCTTTGCATGTTTTATTGATACCGTAAAGATGATTTCCCACGGAAAACTGTTTCAGCATAGCCATTTCCCTAGTGTTGCCACATTTCATGAAATCTGAGGACTACAAAATCAGTTCCAAGCAATACTCATCTTCCTTCTGGAGGTGACGTATTAAGAACTGGCCTTGCATAACAGCCTACCTCACACATGTGACGAGGAATCATGGTGAATAACAGCAGGTGGAAAAGATAAACCCCAGCTCCTCTGTGGTGCATGGGGGCTCCTCGTACCCTTGCTGAATCAACACGAGCCATTCATCTGAGCTTCCCACCAGGAAATGCACAAAAGATATTTATATTGCCTAGCAGATATTTCAAGTCAATTATAACCCACAAAGGCCGATGTAATGGTGAGATTTAAGAACACCACCCAAAAGCCAACAGCCCCTTCATGATCCTGAAGGCATAGCATGGGTGAAACAAAGTACATTCCTGGGAAACAGTTGCCCATGACTGACATGCACTGATGGAAGACCAGCACTCCCTGAATGTTGACATGAAGCTTTCTTAGTGCTCAACATTTTGAGGAAAAATGACACTTACCCATAGTGGGTGGCTCACTGTTTCATGCTGAAACATCTACCCTCAGAGTCACTGTTGGACTGATAAAGCTTATCATGGCCCTTGCATATACCAACACATTCTTGATCTGTTGGAAATCCAAATAAGCTAATTTCAGTATTGTCCACCAGATCTCCAGCCCTGCTCTGTGCATGTGTCATGGCATACCAGGATTATCTTCCATGGCAAGCAAAATCCAAAAGTAAGGCATCCACTTCACTTGAAATAATTGATAAACCAAACATAACACTCTGATTTTCTGACTCTTTGTGATGATGTAGTTGACCATGTGGCAATGTGTTCAACATGGTCTGCACCCCTAAACCAAACAGAATAACCTGGGCAAAACTGGTGAGCCCAAAACATGAAAACAGAGGTCCCCAAAAGTGCAAGTAGCTTTTCAGTAGACATATTCACAGCCCCAGCTGGAGCTCAGCTTTGTCACCAGGCTGAATATTCTGTGGTTTTATGAGAAAGCTTTGATGCTTTTCCACAGCCAGGTTAAGGTATCACTGTTCCCCACAACAAATTCTTTCTGATTCCATGCCACTCACTCCCATGCTTACTCTGGATAAGCATTAAGAAACTGATCCAGGTTAAAACTCACCAATTTGGCCAAAACCCCCACCTTTACTATAGGCCAGTACCCAATACAGTCAGCTGAGCAGCCAAAACAGTGTCAGCGCTAGCACAGATTGTGAGAGTAAGTAGACAGGACTTTCCATCAGTTTTACTGGTGTGCGTTTGAAGTACTTCTACTAATAATTGGCAGATCATTTTCAATAAGCTTTAATGCCACAGTAGATGGATCCTCAGTAAGGATGACATCATTATTATTCAGGATGATAAATACAATTAAATATTTGTCAATTTATTTATCGAGTAGTGCAAATCTTAAAATAACATAGCCTATTTAATAATGTCAAGTGATGAGGTGCGCATGTGTAAGCACTTTGCTTCATGCCATGAATGCACTGAAAATAAATAGGTTTTCTTCTTCTGAAATACTGAAAAAGCACATTCAATTCTCCATTACTTTTAAAACAAGCTCACCAAAACACCATTTTAATATCTGCTGATATTGCATAAGGTAGGGCATCTATCAAGAGTGAGAAGGATATTTTGCTGTGTTTTGTCTAGTCGTGTGTTGATTTTCAAGGAATCTAGCCAGAGCTTTACATTCACAGTGATGACTCAAGAAATACAGTTTGCACTTAGAGAGTGTTATTTGAAGTTCACGATAACTCCGTCATGTTGGCTTACTGTGTCCATGCACAGAGATTGCTCCTCATCACCTAACAGCAAACATTGAAAGAACCGTCTAAAATTTACCTGTTGCTACTTCAATGTACAGATTTTTTTGCCATCAGGAAATGGTTAAATTTCCACTACGTCTCATTCTGGGGAACCTTGCTGACTGTTTGGCAATTCCCTCACTCAGTATCCTTAGCTTCTCAGTGGCACACTTAGAATGTGACATCAGTGCCAAGCAGCTGAACTTCAGAAATAAGGTAGTGCTGTGCCGATGATTTTTGCATCTTCTTACTGTGGCTGCAGTCAGCATGTTTTTATAGACGTAACACATAACTCTCAAACTCTCATCCCAAATACTGAGCCTATAATGTATTTTACTCTGGAAGTGTTTTGTGTCCTGATGTAACTGTTTGTGGACATGGAATTGCCTTATACCACTAAATTTGCAATTTAGTCCAGATTTCATCATTCTAACATGTTAACAAATGTTTTTTAAGGAATCAGAAAATGTTAAAGACTAACTAGCGCATAATATAATAATAATAGTAATGTGCATAATTGTGCATGGTCTTCTGTGATTAGCTGTGATCACAGAAAAAGGGATATGGAGTAAGGAATGGCAATTTTACTGTTGAAATTCAAATAAATGCAGTATTCCCGAACTGCAAAAGCCAGGATCAAAACCAGTGTGAAATCCTCACCAAAAGCTTTTTATCTGTAGCAAAGTGTACTACCCAGGCCTCTTCCATCAAACTGTTTTGACAAATATAAAAAACCTAACAAACTTTCTTTGGTAACCCCCATACTGTTTCCTACTAGTTTCAGAAGAGCATATAGTACTTTTATTTTATTTTATTTTTTTTTTTTTTTTAAGGCATGTAGAGAAAGAAAATGGAATCTTTTGAGTGGCATGCATAGAGATATTCATAGAAGATGGAGGTTAGGAAAGAAAATGAAGTAGTGAAGATCTACAGAATCTTATGAAGCTCAAAAATCACTTTCCATTCTCCAGAAAGAGGCCCTATTCACATACATACACATAAAATAGGACTGGCTTCAAAAATTAGACTTTGAAACTCAACATTGTATTTAATTGTCTTGTCTTCCACCACCCTTACCACCCCCCAAAAAAAGAAAAAAAAAGACAAGGAATATTGAAATCAGAATAATTGTGTTGTGATGAAACATGTGTTGTACTTGGTAAGGTTGTGTCATTATGCATACAGGGCATTTCCTGACAGCTTAATTTTCTGTATCTGAAGGATGGGTGTAGAGCACAAGGTCACAGCACACTGTCCAAGTCACGTCAGACACGCACATGACGCAGCTGGGTGCCTGCAAGCTCTTTGTCGGTAAAATCTGGTGCTGGGCGATGCGGCAGGGGCAACTACAACTGTCACTGGGTCAATATCCGGTGTCAGGTGTTATCTGGATTTGTGACACAGGGCAGAGGTCCCATGGTTGCATTATTCCATTTTTTTCACCCCGGACAAAACGAGCTGTTACCTCCACCCATGCAGATGTAAATTAACGGGTTTTGTGCAAATAGTACAAGCGATGAGCTTGTCTACAGTCGTCCCCACACACCCGTCTACCCCCGTGATGTAATGTGAAAAACTGAGTACAAATATTGCCCCAATGTCAGCCCTAAAATGGGACAGAAGATGATTCAGAACCCTACCGGAGGACGGATCAATGGATTTGCTCCCTCCCCACACCCCACACAGGGATGCCCTGTGGGTAAGATTCTTTACCTCAGCCTACACTGAGTGACATCATTTCTCCCTGGGTGTATTTTGTGTGTTCATAATCGCGATTGTACTTCTTTCTATTACACTATTCGTGCATTCGACAGGCTTGTTTTACGAAGTGGCCGAGCTACAACGGGCGGGTTGTAGGTTCCTCAGTGTTGGACCTGTGGTGTTTGGCTATCTCTCTGGTAACTAAGCTATAGCTAACCTGCAGTACATCAGTTTATCAACGGCAATCCAAAAGAACTTGTATATGTTGCATTGTAAATAAACCATCGTTACTCGTGCCCCCGACTGGCTTGTTTCGCATATTTGGTGTCAGCCTTCTAAGACAGGATTTATTCTCCCCCTTTTCTCAACAATGGGTTTTTAGTATATCAAATCATGGCGGAGTTCAGTGCTGGTTGGGACCAAGATTATGGTCAGAGACTTGGTAATTGATGCAGCACATTCTCACTTTAAAAAGGCACAAAAGGGAT
This sequence comes from Bucorvus abyssinicus, assembly GCA_009769605.1. NCBI lineage: Eukaryota > Metazoa > Chordata > Aves > Bucerotiformes > Bucorvidae > Bucorvus > Bucorvus abyssinicus. The sequence goes on along the minus strand of CM020063.1, from coordinate 72,243,191 downwards.
GAATTGACTCATACAACTGCTTTGGCAGCTGAACAGACTAAAGACTGAGTGCAAACAGGCTGGCTCCTTCTTTAAGACGTAAAAACTATTTTTATGGATGGTTATATTAAAATATCTGCTCTTCAAGACACATCTTTGTAGAGAGTACTAAGCTTCTATATCCTCAACAATTAAAGAAAAGAACCCTTTAGTTGATTTGTATCTCATGGCTTTATCTTGATCTTTCTCTCCCTTTTCTTTTCCTTCCCCTTTTTTCCTCAACTGGCAATTTCAAGAACTTGCCATAAGCTACAGAATTCATTATCCATCTTTCAAACAATTTAGCAGGAAGTTTAAAGTAGTAAATTACTGCTTAAGGAATTAACTTTGAGAGTGTCAAACAGGAAAATGAATTGAGCCAAATGCAGAGTAGAGAATATTGTGCCTTGTAGGTACGTTCAATGCAGAAGTGCATATTATGATGATTAGTTGTACAATTAAGTCTTCTACCGATCACCACACTAATGTGCATCACTATCAAGAAAGTAACACACACACCAGTTGCAGTCAAAGGGAAAGAAATCCTTTAAATGAAGGTTTTCAATGTATTTTTAAGAAACCATCCCTGGAAGACCCCTGCAGAAGTCCCTCGTATGAACTCTTAAGACAATGCACCAAGATGGCCAATAAAACTATAGTTTAATCCACTTGGCAACAAAGGGGTCAAGTGGCATGAAAAAACCTCAAGCCTGTACTAACAGTTGCAACCTTGACACTAACAGGTTACTCTTCTGAGAGTTTTCACCACAAATTTGTCCATAGGCTGCAAGCTTTTTCTAATGCAAATGTAATTTATGAAAAAGGATAGGCCACCAACTGAATGAAAACATTTATTGAATCAAAGTCAATACTTTCCTTTTAATATCTACAAGCCAACACTGAACCGACTTTATTCAAGAATGAACACAATGTACAAAAAAAGTATGTCTGTTATAAAAATATGTCAATTTTTTTATCCTGGCTATTAAGCTGAAAACATTTTGACAAGTGCAAGATAGGTTTGGCAAGCAAATTTACGCCGCTATTATCAATGACAAAGTTCAAATAATTTTGTAATCATAGTATATTTAAGACTCATTGATATAAGTGGCATTGGAAATGTTGACCCCTAAAAAAAAATGTATCACTGCCCTGCCATGTGTTTATGCACCCAGACAATTGAACATCTTGATCTTCTGTTGTCATGGATCAGTACCTTTATCAGTGAAGACTATCCAACCTAATTTGAACTATTCAACCAGAAAATTAACACCTATCACTGGAGTACAACTTAGGGAAGGCAAACTACCTCCATGGCCCTCTATTTAGTGTGTTGTTTGCAAACTGACAGAGAAGAGTAGGTAGGTTCATACATGTGTAAATCAACCTGACAGCTGTTGCAATGTGGAATCAGGGAAAGGACTGAAAAAGAATAAAGAATCATTTATGACAGCCATCTGTACTTACAAACACGTGCGTGCTTACCTATAAAAATGGATCTGACTAAGCTTAGATAGGACTTATTTGTTTAGATGCGTTTTTTTTCACATAAAAATTTAACTCAACCAGGATTCAAATCATTGACTTCTCTCAAACCACCAACAGAGAGGGGAAAAAGGGACCATTTACAGAGATAATCTGAAACCAGTGCAATATTAGAGCACAATTTCACAACATGTGAAAGAAACATGCTTTGGAACCTGAGAAAAAGGCATTTTACTGACTTAGTAAAAAGTCACCCTGTATGTTGTTTTCACTGGCATCTGTTTTGCCACATTAGTATGCTGCTCTTCACAACTTCCATGGCCTCTAAATATTTAGTATACAGAAACTGCCAACTACTTAGAGAGGTCCACTGAACTTTTCAGATAATGTTGCAGGCAGTCTGACGTGCTGCTACTGAAAATGACCATACAGCCTAAAATTAAGAAAAACTGTAGAAAGAAAAAGAAGCAGCCAAACATGATGCCTTTTCTTTTTCAAATAGACTAGAGCGCTTCCACAACACTTAGATACAGTACTACACTGGTTTACAGTCTCAAGGTCAGCTTTTTCAAAATAAATATACTGAACATTTACAACAAATGCCTTATGAATGCAAGCTCTCTCTTTATTATTTCAAGACCAGTTGGATAAAAACTAAAGTAAAACATAACTCTGAAGCAGCTAAGTTACAATTCCTTTTTCAGAAACAGGCATGATTTGGTGCCACAGCAAAATTTTTCACCAGTCTGCAGTAAGCAATATTTTTTTTTTCCTTCCAGCACCAAGAGGGCCACCATACAAAGCAAACTCACAAAGCATGCGGTCATCTACTCTGCTGATTTTGTATGAAATAATCATTTGTGCTTGCAGGTCTGAGACCTTTCAAAAATGGGTATGAACAATAGATGATTGAAGACATTAATGGAAACTCAGTCATTTCTAAATTACTTGAGTGGATAACAGATTTAAAGACTAAAAAGCAACAGAATGTTGCACATTAGTATTTGTGAGGGATGAGAGACGCTAAGATTGGTGCTTTAATTTGCCTTAAAACAATCAAAAAGCTAAAAACAACCCTAAACAGCTCGATGTCCATGATACTGGTAGAGGCCAATGTGTGCATGCCACTGAAAGGCACGGTTGGACCAATCTGATAAATGGCATCATCAGAGCAGAAAAGCAACTTTCACTGGAGTAATCACAAAGGGTGAACAACGAGCCATCAATTCTCTTGTCAAGAGCACAGAAAGCAGTCACCAAGGCAAAAAACGGGACACAGGAAAGAAGATACAGGGACTCGCATAAGCCTGGAAGACAGAAAACACACATTAAACAGTTTTGAACATTCTGAATGACCATTTTCCTAATGTAACACTGCTATTCATTGATTAAACACCACGTATGTTATACTTAAATGGATGGAACTGTTGCAAAAATGGCACCCTAATCATTTGACAAAATTCTTCTGAAATTTGTTATACAACTAACTTCACTTGCAAAGATTTGCCTACAATATCATCTTAGGTATAAAACAGGCTTATAGACAGACTGGTGCAGTCAGGACAGTCTTGTTCATTGTGTGAAAAAAAACTAACGTGCTTGCATGATACTGAATTTTTCACTCAGAAATGCATTTTAAAATCAGGCATCATAACGACACAGCTATTTATAGGGAGCTAATTATGAAGTAGCATGATTCTTCTTCCTACTACTTTAACAGTGCCTAAAAAGCAGAGCACAATACTTACTGGAACGTTTTCCCCAAGGTTATCCTGCCTTTGTATCCACAAGCTGCATCTGAACATTTGCAGACATGCCACCGCCATAGCCTCCCTTGGACTGCATTTGATTCTGAATTGAGCTGACCTGGGGTCAGAAGGGAAGGGGGAGCAGAGAAAACAAGAAAGGCTGTTAGTGAGCTATGGTGTCTTCTTGATTACAATTTTATTTCTTGTTTGGGTTTGGTTTTCAAGTGCTCCTTTACCATTAAAGCTACACTACTTTTGCATGAGGACATGTGTAGTGTAGGCTTGCTGTAATTTTCACTTCTGCAGGCAGCTCAGCAGGAGAGACAGAAGAACTGGTGCTGCGGCAGACGTTTTTCCTCTCTCCCAAAGATAACTGGCTGATTCAGGCTTTCACTGACCTGCTTGATTACTCAAAAAAAAATTAATCAAATCTCTAACTGGTATCCAACTCCAGTCCATCTGACAAGCTATAATTTATCTTGTTATATGGAAAATGTTATATTTATTAACAAAGAAGTTGATACCATTATGTTAAAAATATAATAGACAAATTACAAAATATCAGGATGGCATCTGCACTGTATGGCTAACTTCAGATAATTAAAGGAGTTCCTAAACCAAAAGGGGGCTTTTGGTCTGTGGAAGGTTATTTATCTATCTTCCTAACAGCATACACTGCTTTCCTTAATTGCTACTATTCCTTTAAATGGGAAGGCATCTCCTGTTGAACTCATACTCAGTCTATGAACTTCCCTGGAAATAGCTTATTTGAAGGTATTTTTAGCCTGATGTAACTAAATACACAAAGAACCCCGACACACACATATAACAAAGACTTGCACATCCCTCTATGGCTTTCATTGCCTTTACCAATAAACCAGAAGGGAATCCATAGTCTGTTCCTGCTTGTATTGCATGAGTCAAAATAATCATCTCCAAGTGCCTGCAGGAAGACAACTCCAACCTTAAGGTTTGGTCTTCTTCTCTCTGCGCCCCAGAGCGTACATAACAAGTAAACGGTAAGTACAAAGTAACATAGTAATTCTCGTCTACAGCTTCTGAAACTGAACCTGCAGCAAAGCCTGTGCCTGCAGGGCACGCTTGTAATTATTACATGTACGCTTCTTCACAGAGACCTCACGACATCACTAGAAAGCTGTATTAAAACAGCACTGGAGAAGTATTTCCAAGTAGCTTGGATGTTATTTTCCCTGTCTAGAAAAAAAAGAAGTATATTCTTTGCCATAGCAAAGCAAAACACATGCACACATGCTCAAAATCCGTCAGCAGAACCCTTTCTTACACGGTTTCACAAGTAATATGAAGAAAAGAGCCTGTTTTAGGATCTTTGTCTTCAACAGTATGGCATACTGCAATGCTGTGCAAAAGATCTGATTTTTATGTATTTAAGCAACACAATGTAAAACCATTTTCTACCTTGCTCAAATAAGTGATATAGCTGCAGCAAAGCAATGTTGTATTCACATTTTTCTTCATAGAGAAGTGTTCAGAGTCAATGCTCTAGTGGGTCTAACATCACAGACTGCAGAATCAGTACGGAAGTGTGAAGTGCAACCACATTCAGCAGGTGGTGTTTAAGAAATTTCAGATTTCACCAGGCTGGTTGTCACCTTCACCAAGCATCTTCTGTTGCTCATTGGAACAAAAGCAGTTTGAATCTTTTTGTTTTCTTCCTCAGAGAACAATTAATTTATAGGCAAATGTATTCACAAGAATGACTTGAGAATGGCATTAATTTCTTCTGATGAACCCTGCCTCTAGTGAAAGAGACCTAGAAAAACAGTTCCAGGGCAGGTCACCTTCCAGCCTGACAACCTGCCTACCTGACTAAAATTTTGGAGAACAGCAGACCAACAGAAATTGCAAGGCTATATTCTAAATTTTTATGAATACTTCTTCTAGAGGTTAGAATAATTTCTCTGGTACTTCAGTAACATATATAGGTATTTGTGTTTAAAATGCAGAGGCTGTTAAACCTAAAGCAAAGAGAGCACAACAAATTCAAGTTTACTGCATTAACACTTCAGTGGCTATTTTGTATCTGAAAACTTACATAGTAGACATACAATGTTAAAAACACTGAGCAAAAAGGAGGCCTAACCATTGTAGGCTTGTAAGGTGGTATTCTTTCTGAAGCATACTCCTTTTGGGCAGTCTGAGCTACAAGAACAAGCACCATGAAATGCAATTATTTTTTTTCCTTCCCAAAGGTCCCATTGCCTTCCTTTGATGATAAACAACAGCAGAGTTCTTCTTTCTTAAGCCACATTTAGATAAGATAAGGATTTAAAGATTTTGGAAGGTGAAGAGGATTGCACCAATTAAAGATCATACAATCTGTTGTGCTTGCTTATCTATTTCACTGATTTCCTTCTTTCTTTTCCTTTCCCTCCGTTTTAGAATTAGGAAATGGCGCAGATGGTCCTTGATAAAGAAAACACGACAAAACCAAGAGGATGGAACACATGGAATCAAAGACTAAGATGAGGAATATGAAGAACAAAGTGGGAGATTTCACCATGGAATATGAAGGTAAAATAAGAAAGGAAGTGATGGGAATGAGGAACAGTGCACAGAGGGCTCCTACTGCGTAAGTGAACCTTTGACAAAGGAGCAGTGTCCTCTTACAGAGAAGGCAAGCAAAAAAGCAAAATATTTCAGTAGTCAGAAAACTCTTGTACTCAGAATCATAAGGATTTGTAATGAAGAACAATGCTAATGACAAAAGGCACAGAGCAGACAGTGAATGAAGAAAGAAATTTATATGGGAAAAGCTATTGAAATTGCAGGGGGTCCTCCTAAGGCATTCAGAAGAGAGAAGGCACAAGGAGGTTCGCGAAGGAATGTAATATACATACTATAAAGGAAATTAAACAACAGAAAAACATGTGGAGGTTAATGCCATGATCTTGGAATTTACACTGCAGAGATGAACAAGGAGACTGGATAAACATTGCCACTGTAAATCACCACAGAAGAGGCAGGAAAATAAGTAATGTGAAAAAGTAGAGGTTTGTGCTTCTGAAGAGAGAAAGGGAAAAAAGGATTATTTTTTGCATACAGATCCTTTCTATCTGGGATCAAAAAAATCATTCTGGCCACTGACACAGCACATTATCCAAATGAAAAAAAAAAAGTAAAAGAAAGAGATGGGCAGTCACGAGCATTCAAAATCTCAAAAGTCTATGTAGGGAGACAATATGCTATCTGGAGATTAATCAGATATTATGCAAGACAGAGGTTAGGGCAAGCAGGGGGAAAGTCTGAGGTGAAAGAGCAAAGCTTTAAGCAATTGCCACAAACCTCACATAAGGCAGCTCAGCTGTGAGAATGAGGAAGGTTCTCACAGGAAGGATAATAAACATTTAAAAAGCAAAAAAGCCATGCTTTAAAAAAAAAAAGAGAACTGCTCATTTCATTATCACTTTATTGTTTCAACTTATAATGGCTTTAAATATTAATGTAATATATTGCCTTAAATAAGTAATTAGTTTTAACTGAATTTTATCAAGTTGAAGCTGTGTTTGTCCATTTAACTTGCTTACAGATGTTTTAGTAAAATCCAGTATGCTGTTTCTGGGAAACTGTAGTATATTGTCAAGCCAGATATTCTAGCTTTGCCCTTTCCCAGTACATATTGAGTTACAGAAGTTTTTGTCTGATCTGAAGAAGCTGTAAACTAGGTGAACCTAACAATAACCTCACTTGTCTACATTAAAACCATCTCCTTTACAGCTCCGCTCTCTACTCTGATACCTCTAACAGAACTCTTTCTTGTCCTTTGTCAAGGAGTATTTTTCATCATTTTACTCTCAAAACATTCTTTTAAAGAGGATTATTAAGGTCCAGAAGTATTTTTCATCATTAACTATATAAACCCTTTTCTAGATTGCACACTATTGACCTTAAAAACAGATTGACATTTCACATAAATACAAAGCTGTACAAAAGAAATCTATTGTCAGAAGCTGATTTTCAGTATCTGTCTTCTATCTCTCACTTTCAGAGAGATAAAAACATTTACTGCTCCTATCATCTACAGGAAGCCATAAAACCTTGCCTGTGACATCGCTGCTTGCTCTGGAAATAATTCATACTGCAAACAGGGCTACAGAATATAAAAAAACCTCAACAAGGACACCTAAAAATATTTGTGTGCTCCATAAAGCAATGTTAAGAGTTTTACATGAACTATATTTAAAACAGCTTAAAGCATTTGAGGTAAGAAATCTAGTCAATTAGAAGACACTTCTAAAGTTTTCTCTAAATTACTCTAGCATTATTTTCAAATACACCTCTATTTTAGCTCATACATGCCATCAGAACAAATTTTTTAGAAGTGTTCTACACATAGCCTGTACAACATATACAGGGTCTACTATGTATTGTCAATAAATACAGGAATTTAAAAAATTATATTCCATAATCTTGAATGACTTGGAATTAAGACGCTAGCAGGTTGTTCTTTAGTTTTATAGAGATTCTTTCTTCCAGTTAAAAGACTCATTGGTTTAGCCACAATATACATGTACAGTTTTCCTGTATTCTGTCTAAGATGAAATTTTCTTCATCTGCTCATGCTCACCGAATTCATTCCACTGAATAGGTCTCCTGATCCTACGTGAGCTGTGTGAACAAAGTTTGTCGGCTCCCCAATCATGCTTCGGTCAATCCGCCGTCGTCTTTTCTGAAAGGAAGGTAAAAAGCCATCTAACTGACAGTCACTGAAAGGGCAAAAACAATGTGTGTCATAAAAAGTTAATGGTCCATAGGATATTTCATGCACTGTAAGATATTTTCATAGAGTCAAAAAGCAGAATCCAAATTCCCAGGTTAACCAGGACATTGGTAATATTGTCCCTCGTTTTCTTTACTTGAAGGATATATAGCAGATCATTGGATCGGCACGGGTATCACTCCTAACATTTAGGCCAACAAAACTTCTGTAAATAAACCTACTACATTCCATAGTTTATTAAGCAATATTTGCAACTTTACATACAGTAACTTCCACCTCTATTTGTATTGAAATCATGATGCAATAGACCAAATTTAAGTTTTCGTAATTCAAAACAAGAGATAAGGATCAAAGAGCATTACTATAAACTACGAAACTCTATGAAACCGCTAACCTACAGAATTTCTGATTTGCATGACATGGGAACTTACGTCACTATTTGTAGCATACTTCAAGGTAATGTTCAGAACAATGCCTTGAGTTTGATCAGGGTTAGTCACAGACCTATCTTTACTGAACCTCGTATACTCAGGTAACTTCCAGTCTGTGTGGTTGTGAAGTGTGAGCTGAAGGGGTGCAGTGTGATAGCAAGGTAGGATGCAAGATTAGGAACTCTGATTGCTGTGCCATGAGACAGAAGGCAAGAATTGCTCAACCTTTGCCTCCTCTTTCTCAGAGTCACAGCTTCATTATTTTATTAATGTAATAACACACAAATGAGAAACTGGAGACAGTAGGGATTTCCTCTAATTAAAGCTACTTCGGTTGCCTGCCTCCAGCTAAGCATTGCATCTAAACGAATAAACCAAGAAAACCCTATCCTCATTTCTTAGGCCACAGCCAGGGAGCTTATACAGAACAAAACATGCAGCATACAGTCACCATATGCCCATATCCTATATTTGGAAAAAAAAAAACCCACAACAAACCCAAACAAACCAATAGCCATGAAGTACAGTATGACTATCTCAATTTAAGGTGTGCCATACAACATACCGTGTAATAGCTAAGAAAGTACTTGGGCTCATCTTAAAGTCCACTCAGACTCATTTTTAAAGGGATCTCTATTTCTAATCTGCAATGAGATTGCAAAGACCACCCAGACTTGAGACATGAAGGAACATTCCTCATGACTGGGTCAGCTGCTATTGAAACACAGCTACAGATTAGATCTTTATGAATCACAGCACTCAACTATAAGAATACATCATGGGGTTTAGCCAGCAAGTACAAAACACATTTAATCCTTTCCTGTACCTTTTCCCTATTACTAAAACCAGATTTCAGTAGGTTTCAGTACCTTACTGCATCACATTAACAGCTGGGGTGAGGAGAAACACATAAAACACTCCCATAGAAATAGCAAAACAAAATGACCCTATATATGCCAAAACTATTAGTGAACTCTCTACTACCAACAAACCTGACAAGATCAATGAAAGAAAATAATCGTACCTATGACAACAGCTTCATGTAGTTTGAAGGCCTTCATGGAGAAAATGTTTATGGAAATTAACCAAGTTATATCAATCACAGGAAACATTAGTGGAGTTCATAGAGCTATAAATAGTCACAACAGAATCTATTGCCATGCCCCACCAATGCATTAATATTTCAGTCTGGAAGACAAGCTCAGATATACAGACAGCAAATGATTTCTTCAGTTACGCATGATACCTGCAAGTAAAGCATTCGTGACTAACTTTGGGGACAAATTCCGCACCAGGTCTATGCTTCCTCTGGATTAGAACTGCTCATCTGATGTGTTTCAGGACAAGGAGCATGTCCACCAGATGAGTTGATTATTTTAAATGCACATTGCTGTATTTACACGATAGAGTATTGTCATATGCTGTGACTGACACAGAAGAAAGCTCTAGAGAGCTGTACGAAACACCTCACTCCAATTAAAACACTTAAAATTGTCTCAAGTCTGCAGTAGTTGCCCCTCTCCCCTTTAAAAAAAGGTCAGATTCATTTATATGTCTGAACAATACATCCACGATTTCCTGGTTTTGGTAAAGTTTTGAAATGCACAGTTTTGATGCAGAGAAAATGTAGACAATCTCAAAGCTTTTGGAATTTTTTGTTTATTTGTTTTGCAAGCAACCAAACTCTTTCTTTGGGCAACTCAACTGATTTCCCCCTTTTACTTATGCTAAGATCACTGCATGCCAGTAACAGAATTAGAGTGCTGGATCCTGTGAACAACTGTGTATGATCTTCTGCTAATCATCAGATAGTCAACCAGTAACCAAAAGTTACAGTGAATTGCCATCAAGCCCTGTTTCTTATCTTAAGTGAGTTTCTAGTTAGAGGCCATCAGCCAGTTACACTCCGGCATGTGCCCACTAATGTGATCTCCTTGAAGCAACGGGACAGTATTTAAATGCTGTGCCATATTAAGTAGTTCACCCTAAACCAAATCAAATGGGTTTTTTTTGCTGCAGGAGCACTTAGTTTGCATTTAGCTTGGATCATAAGCATGCTGTTGAAGCAACTTTGCCAGTCCCCATTTACCATGCTTCAGTCTTAATTTCAGAGTAACCTGAAGCTGAACTGCAAGACTAGCTGATGCACTGTCATTGCCAACAGATGCTGAGGCCACCAGACGAGGTGAGCCTGTCTGAAGCAGACCAAAAAAGACATCTAGTGCACATTGTGGTTCCCACCAACTGTTCTGCTCTACTGCACAGCTGCTCCTACTTCTGTGCCACTTCCATAGACACAACCTCAGCCAGAACCAAAATGACCGATTAGCCTGAGTGAAGGGACATGGGGAGCTCTGTAAAAAGTCACCTCTTTTCAAGGAATATAACAGGGGAGACAGGAATAGGGGAGCATACCTGGAAAGGTTACCAAGCTTTTGCAAGAGGTCACCAAAAACATTAGCTTTTCCAGGCTTTTATTGTGAAGTTGTATTTTCTGAAGCCCTGTACCTGTAAGAACACATGCAATTCCATTGTTCTATAAACAATAAGGCTTATCACACAGTTTGATTCTTCAGTAAATTTAGTATATTTAATGTGAAAGAAGCTGAGAAGCAGCACATTCATTTCAAGAAGAAATGAATTGTGCAAATATGCTCATTTCCCTCTGTGTATCACTTGTGCCTTTCCATGCTTGGTCCTAGTGCAAGTCATGTGCCTGAGCTGGTAGAGCCCAGCAAAAATGAATTCCAGTTAGCCTTCACCGTGCCCCAAACTCTGCTTGGTAACATACCATAAATAGATCATCATCATGGCTTGGCTTTGTGGATGAAGATTTGGGAAGGGCTTTAAAAGTGAGTACACCCTTCAAGCCTGCGCGGTGGATTTTTTAGGTGAGGCGCAGCGTGCACGAGACTGGCCCCACCCTTTACACCTGAGGTTCATCTGCCAGGGCCTAGCGAGCTTGGACGGTGACAGCGAAGTCCTCAGGTCGTAGGTTTGGTTAGAGTATCCTTCTCTTAGATGGATGGCCTTACAGGGCTAAACGAGCTCCATCTGCCCGGGTTTGGAGTTAGAGTTGTCCTTCTCCTAGGATGGTTGCCCGAAGGCTAGTGAGCCCATCCTGCCCGTGGACACACTTTGTCTGACCCTTCAGTTGAGACCTGTCAGGCTTGGGAGACCCTACTGGAGGCGTATGCCACCACCAGCATAGCTCTCAACTTCGCAAGGGCACGCAAGCTCTTTCCCCACGGCAAGGGGGTGCCCGTGAAAGAGATAAATAGATAATCAGCCCTAGAATATGTATATACCACCAACAACTGTTGAGTCAGAGAACTGACTGTAAAGGAGATCTATAAAACAACTGCACGTTTATGATGCCAGTGCAAAGGACCTCAACATACACATGCCTGAATACCTGTATCATCTACAGGTTTGTTTGACAAGTGTTTCTGATACATGTCCCAACTCTAGCAGCCTAACTGCAATGAGACCCTATGTCCTGTATCTATGTTTCTTGTGGATGCTTTCTTAACAGAGGAGTGTGTTGGGTTTGTGTCTGGCAGGATTTTGGCAGTGGGGGAGAGGGGCTGCTGACTAGTGTTTGGCAGGGTTGTGGCAGCAGGGGAGGTGGCTGCTCCACGTGGCCCCTGTAAGAAGCTTTGAGAAAGCTCCCCTGGCTCCAAGTTGGCCCTGCCTCTGGCCAAGGCTGAGCCAGTCAGCACCTCTGCCATAAACTTATTTAAGGGGGAAACCTGTTTGGGAAGGGCCTTGTGTTTTGGGAGCTCTCTTCTGTTTTGGAGAGGAGTAGGACAGAGAGGGAGACAATCCATGCAGACACGCAGGTTAGTGAGGGAGAAGGCCAGGGGACACTCTGAAGCAGCCATTTCCCTTTGGCCTGTGGTGAGATGGCAGGCTGTATGCAGCTTGTGGAGGAGACCGTGAGAGAGCAGGGGCCTTGCAGTCCTCAGAGATCACTGGAGGAGAAAGGTTCTCCTCTAAGACTAACACAGATACAGTTGCTTTTCTATCGAGGAAAACATTTTATTATCCTTTATTATTGCCATCAAGCGACCACAAGGCAAGGATAACACTTTCCTACTGCTAACTTTATAACATTTCCCAAAATGTTACAAGTGTCATTTTTTATCACTGTGCTTCCATATATTGTCTTATTTTATAGAGAAATATATTGCACATAATATATTTATGTATTACATAACAACATATATTAATATATCATCTATTGCATTTCAAGGCATTTTTATGTCACTTCGTATTTATCTGTGTTCTGAAAAATTTAGGGCACAGTAAACTAAATTAGTAAGAAAATAGCATGCTGATCTGACCTATCTCATCTAATCTTGTGCAACACGTTTCCAAACAGATCCAAATCAATAAGAAGTGATCCATATATAAAATAGTAAGTGATGCGCCTTCCTTTTTTCAACACAGTTCTGTCTTTCATTCTATCTGTAAAAGAGGAACTTTGTTCAAATTTGTCATCATTTCTCCTTATACCACAAGACCATTATTTTTCATGACATGTTATTTCAATATAAAATTTGTAAACTTGCCACAAAGCTCATACACAGAATATCTAAGTAGTGACATTTATTGAGGCATAATCCCTGTGCTTTACAGTCTCCTTTTCTGAATAAAATGATGAGAAACATTTTGTATTTTAACTTCAAAACAGCCCCGATATACATAATTAGGGAAAACCAAAACAAAACATCACACTTTGGCACCTCATCTCATGTGGAGTTAAAAAAATCAACTTCCCCAGATTAATTTTCTAGTCTTCTATCAGTCTCTTCTCAATTTCAGACTGTTTAATAAAAAATAATTCTTTAAAAGGAGTGCAGATTATGTAAATCAAGGTATTAATAATATTCCACATTAGTGTGGGCTATTGCAGGAGCATTTGAGGCTTCAGTTCACTTGCCCCATTCACCTGCCAGGATTGCCTTCATTGAGTCAGCAATGCTGACTGCTGGCTTGCAGACTCAGTAATCTAGCTAAGATAAAAAATAGGTTTTTTCCCTTTTCTTAAATGTTGGCTGTCATAAACCAGGCTTATCTCTCTTCGCAAGAAGATAACTAAAGAACATTTAATTCTTCTCTGAAGCCTGGTTCAAGACTTAAAAAATGTACTTGCTAACTCCCTACTGGGAAACTCTCCTTTGTGAACAGAGAAGTGAATGATCCATCTCCACACTATGAAGAGTTGCTTTGCAGAATGGGTTACTGTGGTCAGAGAATGACCACTTACATTTATCACCTGAAAAGTCACACAGCTTGTAAACTTGAATCAACAACATGAGGGTCACTTTTCCAGACTGCTCAGTCATTGCTACCTCAATCATTAAAATGGCATTAAACACAGCAAGAAGCAGTTCAGTCTCTACAATAGCTCTTTGCAAGCTTGACTTTTAAAGAACAGCAGGGTAATTTGAACATAATGAAGTATTTTACCACATTAAAAGATCTAGAGTAAATACATCTTCCCATATGAAACCAATCCAAATCCCAAACTCTCCTAAAATAAAACAAATCCCAGTAGAGATAACACGACTGATGTTCTTTTGGTAGATAAGACAAACAAGGAATACTCTCCAGGTACTCCTCTGTACCTGCCTAAGTGCATTTGTTTTCATGATTAGGGGCTAGTCTGCTGATACATCCAACATGTATGGATGCACTATCAATACAGTGACAAGTAAGTATGTGATTTGCTAATTTATTTTTTTTAAATAGGAACTATCAGATTCACATGCAGGCTCACAGCTATTGTGTTTGACCTTTCACAAATAACTCTCCAACAGTAACCCTTTTTTGGAAACTGTTACCATTCACTCTAGTGTTAATTTCACGCTAACCCAATGAAAAAGGAAGCTCTTTCAATATGCTCATTTACTCTCTGGGATCTTCACCACCAACCAAGATTGGTGTTTCCTAACTTTTCCCTGAGGACAAAATGATCTACTAAACTTTTCAATGACATAACTCTCTGTTGAAATACAGCTGTTTGCTAGCTTTCTATGCAAGAACTCAGCTGAAACTTCAAAAGCATTGCAGGCCAAAGATAAAACTAAGATAGAAATCCAAGGAAAGGATTTAATCAAAGACAAGATAGTCAGCCATGTAAAGATGGGGATTTGATTGGTTACAGGAAAAAATGAGAGAGAGAAAACACCCTTTAATTTTATTTTCCTTCTTTGATGTCTCCTATTTTTTTATCTGCTCTGAAAAGAGCACCAGCAGGCACTAAGTCCCTATGCTGTGCCACCCAGCTGATCCTCCACACAGAGGTGGTGTTCCTTCCTCCCACATACATGCTGTTCTGCTCCCAAAACAGGCTGATGTGCACAGGATGGCTGTCTGTCTCTCAAGACAAGCCGTGGTCTGAGTGGCGTGTCTCGGTTCCTAGTATTGACCCATAAAAATTAGCTAAAAGGCTGGTACAGCCTGTCTTTCATCAAACCCTGCATAAAGGGCCTGCAGGGGCAAGGGTGTCCCTTGTATTAGTTTTTGCGCATTGTGTGTTTAAGATGCATTTCTCCATACCTTCCTCCCT
Organism: Bucorvus abyssinicus; assembly: GCA_009769605.1. NCBI lineage: Eukaryota > Metazoa > Chordata > Aves > Bucerotiformes > Bucorvidae > Bucorvus > Bucorvus abyssinicus. The sequence continues at coordinate 72,228,173 of CM020063.1, read as the reverse complement.
AATTAGGAACCCAGAGATTCATGTTAAAAACAACAAAAGATACAGCTGCAAAGCTGGAATGTTAATACACTCCTATCTCCAGCAACTGTATCATTGCGTAGCAAACTAGCTCTGCGAAACCAGTGGCTGGATGCATAGGATCATCATATAGCCAGTATGATATTTTTGAAGAAGAAAAGGCTGCACACTTAAACATTTCCCTGAATACTGTGCTGCTCTCCACCTTTTTTCCAGCTTTTTAAACCCATGAGCTTACATGGCCAATTCCAACATACTATATGAAAGTTGATGAAATTAAAGAAACACCATCCACAGTAACATTAACATTCCAGTCAGGCACTAGCATATGTTTAAAGTTTTAATTTTTAACTTTTGAGCCATAAAGTGACACTGACTATATTGAACTGCAGGAGATCCCATACCATCATTACCAACAGATTTTTCCCAATGCCTTGAATGGGTAGTTTCTAGCAGATTGCTTAAAGAGTCTTGATTATGGATTTTACAAACTATGGCTTCATCAGAACAGAAGCAGGAGGAAACCAGCAGAGGTTTTCATGTCAGCAATTCTGCAAGACAATGAAGTAGCAGGCCTCCAGCACACTTGTCTTTCATCAGGTTTTCAAAACACCCAGGATGCTACCTGACCCCTATAGCTAAAGGAGAGTTATGAAAATGAGACAAAGGATTGAAAAGATGTTAAGTTTTTAAATAATGTAAGCTGTTATAATTAGTATCTAATAATCTGATTGTCAAATGTAGACTGGATTTAGCCTTTAGGCAAAAATCACTTGGCATTTGCTGATTGACTCAAGTGGCAAAAAAACAAATAAGCAAATCTGATCACTTTCTGAACTCCCAAGCAAAGGAACTACCAGTTCGTTTAGCATTTAGAAGAAGACAAAAGTAAGGAGAAAAATAAAAGAATTTTAAAAGGCAGAGAAAACGACTTTATAAGATCTTCCAGCCTTAAGTACAACTTCACATCAAATTAATCTAGTTTGTAAATGAACACCTCAAACTGGATTGTATATTTTTATCTCAAAACAACTCCTTTGCTTTTAGCAAATTCAGCACCTTCTTGAATCTTTTGAAGTGTATACTTTTTGATCTGCTTACACAATATTCCATTCTATTATGATGGTGTTAGTCATCACATGACAAAACTGGCAATTGTGGCCTATGTTTTCTAAATAAACAGGAAAATTTGCCAGATGAGGTCAAATGACTCTGAAAGACAAAAGGTCTTTCAAGAAATGTGTTTAGCTCACACATTAAAGGGAACTTGTTCCATTCCAGATGCTTAAACCAACTTTAAAGTCACATAGTAAATCAGAATACATTCCTTGGCATAGCTAGTAAGTACTGTCCTTTTCAAAATACATATTAGCACAGTTTTAAGAGGGCATTTAAAGCTTGTAACTTGTCTGTCACATTATACCACAAACTAACTTTTCTTTCCAGTAAGTTTATTTTCATTACTTTTGGTGATTAATGCTTCTTTAACATAATTTAAAAACCAAAACAATCTTCTAATATAATAATACTTGTTTTCTACTATAGCAACCATACTTCTTCAATGTCTTTAGCCAGACTATGCAGTCAGATTGTACAGTAACAGGTAATTAATCAATGTTAAGGACAGCAGGGCATAATGAAAGGAACATGTCTGTGCTACCGGCTTGTGGTATCTCAGCAAGTATCAGAACTCAGCATTTAACATAGACTCCTTTCTTACAGTTGCCAAGCTGCCTAACATCCAACACATTAGCTGCTGCTCAGAACAAGTGCTTATTTCCAGCCCCCACAGCTGGAATCAAAGTTTACCACTACATCTTTTTGAGCTGTGACACAGGTAAGAGACAAAAACCTCTGCTACACATGGTATAGAAGGACAGACTGAAAGAGTAGGTTTGTTCACCCATAAGAAGAGACATCTACTTGTGGTCTAAATGGTCTTCCACTACCTAAAAGGAAGGGTACAGAAAACAGACAGACTTGGAGTTGCACAGTGATAGCATGAGAAGCCACAACCTCAAGCTGCAACATAAAAAGTACTGATTAAATAAAAAAATAATAATAACTGTTATGTAGATGGTCAAACACTGGACCAAGAATCCAATGAATATGAATGTCCATTCTTGGAGATGCCCAGAACACAACCAGACAGGGCCATGCAAAAGCCAGTCTAGTTGCTTCTGCTTTGAGTAGGTGCATTGCACTAGGTGGCATCCAGAGGTCTCTTTCATCTAGATTATTTTCCAAGTCTCTTCAGATGGTGATGAAGAGGAATAACATAGAGCAGGCTGGACTCTGCTGTAACACAGATGCAGCACATTCTCCTCAGTGATCAAAATCATGATGTTAAAAATCCAGATTAAACAAATTATATGAAGTTATATCATAAAACAAACTTTCTGGAAATGTCTAATAGCTTCTTAAAATGAGCAAATCCCAAAGTCCTGATTACACACACTGAAAACTGCATTATATTGAGCTCTCTTTCCTTTCACTCGCTGACCTCTTCCAACAAGAGCGCAGGAAATACTTGAAAGGTCATCTGGCATGACAAGAGCTGTGGTTCTCTAGAGGATGTGTGTCAGGATTTCAGCATGTAGCCCCTCCTATTCAGCCAAATGAATATCACACCCTCACCCCCCCACCAGCTACAACACAAACAAAAGCTCTGGGTGTCCTTAAGCACATTGTGTATTGAAATTCTTTTGTTAAGAAATTGTATTTCATGCTCACAAATCCTGTAGTAAGACTACCTAGAGCTAGCTGGCTAATATAACCAGGTTTGTTACATTCTGCCAATACAGGCATCTGCACACCTTCGCTTCTATATGGAAGCATAAATGTTGCACAAGTTACATTACATACCAGCTTTCTGTACTCCTTTGTATACTCCGTATAATCTTCTAAATCAGAATGATATGCACATACCAAATTCCATTACAAAAAAATACAAGAATACAAAATAAACTGGAGTATTACCTCTAAACAGGTAATAAATAGCCACTGCCAGATACAGGATCCTCAGTTGCGCTCACCATGCAAAACTAATCACTTAAGTCTAACACTTTCTCTGGACCAGCCAGTTAAAACATCTACTGCTATGAAGATAATAGTTCTAAATGCATTGTCATACATGTTCACAAGCAGCACTTCGGTACTGCACATTGTGATTCACCTTCACCTATGACAACAAATGAGGGCACAAGTAGTATTTTCACAAAACCTCTGCATGCAACTCACTAGTACTTCCCTTACGGGGAGAAGATGGATCTTCAGGAGTTATGGCACTGATGTTTTTTAGCAGTAGGTTTCACGGGTGGAAGCACTAGTACTTGAGCCGCAGGCAGAAACACAGCCACAGTATTTAATAATAATATCCTCAAGAGTCCACAAACACAGACACAGTGAATTCACCAGCTTTTAAATAGCTTTATGAATGTCTCCTTAGAAGCTTGACATGTGTCTGCCCAAACAGCAGCAGCTTCTTGTTTGTTTATATACATATACAATGAAATACCTAAATATGCCTGTGGTTTTCTAGGGGTGTACTGTACTACTTCTCAGTCAAGTTCTATCAAAATGCACTTGCTCTGAATGAAGATTCTCTTTTTTCGCTAATTTTAAGGGAAGTAAACCCATTAGTTTTATGTGTGTCCATGAGGCGCACTCCTGACTGCTGACCTTTCTGGCAGGCTTCCTATAGGCATTTCCTTGCGATGTTATTTGTCACCTGTGTGAACTCATAATTATCTCTAGGTTCTTCTTGCTGCTCCAAAGGCATCCTGACCAGTAACCTCATCAGCACATAAGTGCTGTCATGCAGCCTTGGGTATCCCATTTTGCAGTGGGGAGAAGCATTCATAAACATGGAACCACAAATCTGCTTCAGTGGCCATCTCACTTCTTACCCTTTGAGGACTTCTGCAACACTCCCAAATTTGACTTGACGTTGGAAACCTGTTCACCCAGTTCATTTTAGGTAAGTCACTGGAACAAATGCATCCCAAAACATGTTATGATGTAGTCTGCCTTTGCTTGCTCTTGAAACATCAAAGCAAAAAGGAATTAGAACCTACACAAGGGAAGCAGGAACAGCCTCCCCTATTCCTCCCATACTATGAAAAATAGTTGTGCTTTTGAAAGGTAATCCCACCAGTGGACATGGAAATGATGACATAATCCACAAAATAAAAAAGACAATACAACAAGCATCCAAGACAACTTAGCAACACATGGCCCAGTAGATATTTTATGGATGCTTAGATGCCAAGCCCACATGCAGCATGGTTAAAAGCTGTTTTGGAAGAGTACTCTACCAGCAGCTCTTAAGAAATATTCAAATTAACAGCTGTGCTCAGACTTAAAAATAGCTTTCTGCTCAGTTTTTTACTTACTCAGAATAGTATCTGTGACAGAGCAGCAACTCAAAGGCCTGTGCCCAATGTGTGGCAAGTACCACCAAAAGAGGAAGAAAAGTTGTTCAGGAGATAATGAAGAAGTCCCAACAGAAGCATGGGGCAAAGGAAGAGCAATACAGTATATATTGCAAGTCTGTAGGCTCAAAGGACAGACAATGGAGAAAAAAGGCCATTGTGAGAGAAAACTTCTAGTCAAGCACTATATTCCTATCTATTTCAATTCAACAAGGAACATAAAAAGGAAGTCTTTCAAGGAGTGTTCTGCTTTCCCTGGCAAAACAAAGAAATCCTTGCTGCTTTGTCCAACCTCCTGTCCACAAGGAAAACACCAGTTCCAAGCATGTAATGGCACTTTTGCACAGTCAAGCTGAGGCATGCCACAATTCTACAAGTCTTGAGTACAAAAAATCATTATTTAATTGTCGTCAAGTCAGGAAGTGTTCCATATTCCTAATTTGTCAAATTGTACTCTTCTATACACAGCCTCATTGAAAGGCAGTATTCAGGAGTAGCAGTGACAGCTCCTTACTCTTCCACTAACTGCACTAAAGAAGACACAGAAATTTTGCCAAGGACAGTCTCAGGTGCATTACTTATTCAGAATTTACTGCCAGACTCATGCGTAGAATCAACATCACATAATCATCTTAGAGGCAGTGTTGGCTTCTTGTAATGTTCAGAAAAATCCTTCTACCTAGTAATCCATTTCTGTGGCAAGCCTATCCCTCCTTGTCTTGCAGGTCTTTTGGACCAAGTTATCTATGATAAATTTATTCTGTGAAAGCAGAATTTCTATTATTGTATTATTGTGTTTCTTACTTGCATACTTTTTGACACCATTCCTTCAGTCTAATACTGGCAATTCTGAAGTTGGATGCACTGTAGAAATCCAGGAAGTACAGTGGCTTTCTTAGAGTGCCAGATCTACCGCACTTGCCAGAATAAGCCCATATTTAGGTCCTTAAGATAGGAAGCATAGGAAAGCATGGTTCTTTAACAGTCAGCAAAACTGGGGAAGCTTTGGTTTTGCAACGCTGAGCACAATGTAGATCTCTCATACTTCTCCAGGTTTTTGCTTTACTAGGAACTTGAGGGCAACTGCTTCCCAGTCCCACAAGTATAGCCAGCTGCTATCAAAAAGAAGGTACAGCCAACATCAGTTGTTGGCTACAGATTTACAGTCACTGCCAGTTAAAAAAAAAAAAAAAAAAATCAGCAGGAAGAGAAGAAAAAGCAATAAACACACAGAACAAAACCAGGTTTTCTAAAGATCTGCCTGCTCGGAATTTCTAAATGGGGTACCTAACAGTAAGTGTAGATTAAATATTTTTCCTTTTCAGTGAAGAGAACCATATGATACCTAAAGACAGGTACACAACTCTGTCTTCTGAACAATTAGAGCTATGAACACAGAACTGAGTAGTAATTGTTGGTAGGAAAATATCTATTGTTCCTAAATTGGACTCTGGCAGCTATGCCAGTAAAATAAGTTGGTTTTGAACAGCTGCCTCACCAGCATAACAACTGCCAAATTCTGATCACATCAGATTATTTCAAGAGTTCCCTGTGCCACAATGTCATCAGGCTACACCACCCAGAATCATGCTTCCATGATCAAGACACAGAATTTGCATTTTCTTCCCAGATTTCCTGCATGGTTTCTATGCTTCAACCTTGCTTTGTCATTTCACTGAGTTTCCCTGAAGTTCTGTGGAGAACTGTAACTACAACCACTTACAACTGCTATCCTGAACAGACTGGTCACTTACGTGCTTCTCAAGAGCTTCAAAGTTTTACACTAAGGAGCGCTGCATACTACCTCAAAATAATTTAGGACAAGAAGAGCTGCATCAACAGGAAAGGTCTCACTTTTAATAGGCAAGAATCTGCGTTGTCTACCGTGGAATTTATAAAACACCAGATGTCACTTTATCATTACCCTGCAGAGCCTCTTTTGCCTTTCGTTTCAGATGTCCGGAAATAATGCATTAGGCGTATTTTTGAAAATCAGAACGCTGTGGTAGTCTTACTGTCCCTTTGGACTTTGCGTCCTTTTCTTCTGCTGAAATGAACACAAGCGCAGGCACAGGCAGCCAGAGAAAATTCATTCTTTCAGGTGACTCGCATTTACAGCCCACTGCATATTCACTCCTCCCGAGCCCTCCTTGCCTCTGCTCTTTGCTCTTCTCTATTACAGTATCTTTAACCTCTGTCCTGGTCCCCTGAAGATATCAGTCATTTTATAGTTTGACAGCCATCCAGGCAGGAACTTTACTTACTGGAAGGAACAGCCTATTTACAAGTTACCTTAATAAAATATTCCAAAGGCTGCATAACTGGAAGACAATAGAGTAGTATTAAGAAATCCTGCCACTTTAAGCTTCTGGCTATTCTCTCACCTTTATTTGTCCTGAATCATGTCTAGCAGCGATGTAAAAGTCCCTCCTGAAAAAAAGGAAATTGCTATAGCTCTTCAAAGCTTAAAAAGCTTGTCTTCATAAAAACAATGTTTACTTGGTTTATGCTCCAGCTGCTTTCAGACAAAACCAAACAATACAGCTTCAGAATTGACCCTAGTTCTCTCTGTAACATCATTCTAGACAATTTTAAGCATAATTTCTTAAGCTTTAAAGTTATAATTTTAATATATTATACTGAAAATGCAAATAAATTTTAAGTATACTTTATGAATCTAATATTCTTTGAAACTCAAGGGCAAACATAAACTTCTCGACTAAGAACAGCACAAAAGGGTATTGTTTTCCAGCTGCAAAGCTAAAAAAGTCAGAAAGCAGAAAGACGCATGCGTTACCAAGACAGTCACCATTCCTTCTTTGGGATCACTAAGGAAAAAAATTGAGAAACCCAAGTCTTTCTGCCCTTCCAACCGTTTCCCTGCAGGCTTCATTTTCAGGCCACCCTCTGTGTTCTGAGATTGTACAGTTACAGTTCATTCTGTTCAAGTAAACTTGCAGAAATCACAATCTAAAACTTAGGTGTGGCTGTTTATCTGGGAAAGGTAACAGTGTGAACCACGCCACAGTTGAGTGTATCCTGCAGCATTTCTTGTCTTCCACAGTGCAACGTGTCTGCTATGCTTGGTCATAAAAAATAAATTGTCAGTGATACTCACTCTTGCAATGCCTGCAGAGCCAACAATGCTAGGAGCCTAAGTTGAATTCTATTCCTTCTTGGGCATGACCAAATTACTTACTAAATTCCAGCGAGCTGAAGCAAAGGGATTACTTGCAGAAAACTTACTGCACCAGTGTGGGAAAAAGACTCAGCTTGACTCTCTGAATCCAGAGCTAGTTTGTAAACGTGGCAACTGGAAGTTTTGCTTACGTTCAAAAGTGGTTCCTTGTAAGAGTTGATCTCTTGATGTACATTTTATTAACCAACAAACAACTATATAGTAAAGCAGGTTTTTGAGTTGTATATCAGAGCATGCTTAAAAGGGAAAGTTTTGTCCCTCTTTTTAGGTAAAAAATAAAAGGACATCAAAATCAAATAAAATCCTCTCATGCTCTTTATCAATTTTCTTTCCACTGGGTAATAATGCATACTGACTAATTCTGAAACACTAAATTACATAAGTTGTTATGTAATGCGAGGCATTGTTGAGTACAAGATCACTTTTCCTATTATATAAAGTAGAGATAGTTCAGACTGATGTAAGCTCCTCTGTTCACTTTGACTAAACAGAAGTTAGTATTTACACCAGTGTCAAGTTCAGAGCAAGAGACAAAAGATATTGCAGAACTGTCATTTTGGTGACACGAAGCATGCTACCAGCAGCATACAAGACTAATTTCACTGTCTTCAAAGGATGATCAAGATGCCCGCACATCTGTAAAATGTTACAGCAGTTGCCTCAGAGCAGTAATTCACACTTCAGAAACTCCTCTTGTATTATAATTTCTTTAGATATGGAAAAGGGGTTTACAATGAATATCAAGTAAGTAGTTAAGTCTACAAAAATTATACATATGTAAAGTATATTTAATATCATTTTAAAACCTAGCTAGAACAAAGTTTTGCCTTAACATTTAAGCTGTGCTGCCTTCAAAAAAAAAAAAAATCATGATGTTTATATACACGCCCTATAAAAACTACTACTAAACATCCAAGAGTTTTGGTTTTTTTATATTTGGTAGTGCCTTTACTGAGAGGACCTTAGCACAGTTAGCAGGATCCCAGGCAAGCACTAAGTTGTTTTTTGCTGTAATTCAGCAGATTATTCCCTACACACAAAAAACCACCACCAAAATCCAACCCATCATCCAAAATATACTTCACAAATCAGAAACACCAGGAACTACAGTTTACATGCCCTTGCTATACAGAAAACCACTAAGTGTTGCAACCTGCAGAAAACCTGATAACCTTCAGTTCTTTAACCATTAAATCAGCTAACACACATCTATCAACACTAAATCAGCTAACATGCATCAATCAGTTTCTTGCCAGATTTTAATCTAGGGGTGTATGTATTAAAATGTGCAAATTTCCTCTTGATTATCTCCTCTGTGTAGGAATGTTACTCTCCTTTTATAATGGAAATGCTGGCATTTTATACCTGTGTTAAAAAGAGCAGCTGAATCTCACTGACATGAGATATGTGCGTATGTTTTGTTTCTTTAGGGGATGGGCCATACAAAGCATCCTTGATTACATCCTTCCTAGTCTTCCAGCACTCCGCTGAATCCACACTGCTTCTACCACGGCCACTTTAATGACCTCCCTCTTACTCACTACTGGTAGCAGCCTAGCGTTTGTTGCATAGTGTTTTACGGATCTCTGCACTCTTTTCATGGTTAGCTTACAGAAAAGATACATCCATATCCAGATCCAGATATACACATTTACAGAAAAGAATATTCATATAGTACAATGGGCTTAGAAATCTTTGGCAGGTTTTAAAATAGTTTTAGAAAAGCAATAATCAAGCAGCCTCAGTTCTTCTCTCTCACATATAAGTCCTGTTTCTTTATCCTCTGGAAGAACACACATTGCAGTTATTTTCTTTCCTCCCCCAAATCTTCCTTTCCTTGCATTAAAGATTTCATTTTCAAAGCTTAACTCTGATGTTAAAAAAAGAAAATATGCATTTGCTATTTTTCCATGGAGAATAAAAGGCCCTGTAGGCTCTTTTGCCTGCTATTCTCTATATCAGCATGCCTATTCTTGTGCTGGCATTTCTTTTTCTCTTTACAAGTTCAGCAGTGCCAAGCTGCTACCACAAACACAAGCAATCCAGTATGTTACGTACACACAGACACATGTATATGTGTGTGCATTTGCATATCCTAGCAGATTTGTTTGGAATATGTGCCTAGCAAATTTATTGATCTATTTTAACAGTAATCTAGTATTTAACTGTTATCCCAGAGCCTAGGAAATAAATGTTTTTTAAGTAATTGTAGTAAAAGCTGTATTTAAAGTAGTATTTGTTCCAAACAGAGTTAAACAACATGCTGTCTTATATTAATTTTACTCAGGTCATACAAGAAATCTACCTGAAGTGGACTAGACTTGGAAGACCCCTATGTTTAGAGGGACTTGATGAGTCCTAAGAGTAATTTCCTTACAGGAATAATACATTCCCTTGACACACAACGTTCATTCCCAATTGAAAGTATGCTTTCTTTAGATAACTTAATTCTTGACAGCATGAGTTTTTCAGTTCACAAAACTGATAAAGCACCCCAAAAGGCAAGTTCTATGCAAATATACATAACGATGTAAAGATTAATAACTACAGTTTATGAATCTGTCTTTCTGAAAACCCTGATAAGACATCAGCTCTAAAATTCTGTCATTCTGGCATAATCCCCAATTAACATCTATTAATCAACCCTGTTAAAGTACTTTCCTCCATTTTATTCAAATCCAATTAATTTTTCTTTACCCACCACATCATCCTATATGCCCAAACAACTTTCCTGTTCTTTCCTCATTTAAGGTCAGAGGCACTGAAGCCACCAATGGACTCCCATAGAGCTCCCCAAGTAATCTGCCTGACATTCTCCAACTGTAAACAAGGATAGCAATGCTGAGCTCTCAAATGGGCCTGAGCTGCAAGAAAACTGAACTCAAAATCAGTGGAATAACTTTGAGTTTTCAGCAGAGGCAAGACTTTAACCCTATGCTCAAAGCAGTCTAAAGGAAAAATAAAGAGACTGCCACAAACTTCCAGCACATTCACCTGCACTCACCTGCCACCACAGTCACTGTCCATCAGTAATGTTTTTGAGTTTTAAGTAGAAGAATTTAAAAGGTTACAATTTCTTTTAACAAAGTGAAACTACAAAGCTCTGTGCTGAACTACATCTGTCCAGAGAGATAGACATAAAACAGAGGGAAGGCAGCCTCCAATAAGCAACATTATTTCCCACTGTGCACCATAAGCTATGTACCTCTGCTCCAGAGATGGAGACCTCCAGCGGTGGAGAGCTCCAGCTGGGCAATACCACCATGTTAGAACAGTAGAGCATGAAGTGCCACACTATGTCAGCAAAGAAGTGCTGTTCTGGGCAACTTAGAAGGCAACTCATGATCTGGTCCCAATTTATTTCTCAATTTCTGGAGATAAGATAGCCACAAACCAACTTTAAACCGTCTTGTGCAAGGTTAGAAACTACTAAAACATAACGTAGGCCTACCAAAGATTAGGCAAAATTAAAATATTCTAGTTTGATACCATCCCAGTACCGAAACATACAAACTATGAACTAGGCAGTCCTTTATGATAAACCATCAAGTAGAACACAAAGCGTAGTTACCTTCACACTGAAAAACAGTCACACCACAAGCAAGAGAAACAAACAATTACGAAGACCCTGAGCCTGCTAAAGACAGAATATTATAAACTCACACTATTTTTAAGACTGAATCAGCTGAATTTACAGTTGCAAGAAGAGAGATAATGTAGCTGAAAACTATTTAAAAAAAAATCCATGGGAGCCTCTCCCTTTTGATGTCAGGTCACTCTCAGAGCATGACGTCAACAAATCACTGCAACACATTAGAGGGTGAAAACACAAAGGGAGGTGGCATCTGTCCTCAGCTACAGTAAACTACAGCTCTCTCGAGGGTACACCCAAGTAACTAAAAAGTTCTCTGAAGTTATTTTAAAAACAAAAATAAAACTGACAGGTTCAGAGAGGCATGACTTCCCTGAATCTGCATCAGAGTGCAGTTCACAGTTTCAGTTTCTCTGCTCAACCTCCACTCCTCTATGCTCCTCACTCCATGGTAGGGTATTAACAGAATTACAGAAGTCAGCATTTTAGAGTGATCAGCTACGCCACTCTGAAGATGATAGTGAGAAAATCATTCCATGTGATTACATATTAAAGTCCATGGCTTAATAAGTACCTTATAATTTCAGGATCTCGGAGAAAACATGAAGAGTAGCTATAACATAATTCAATGGGAACTTTGATATCATGCATGTCTCATGCATAAGCAGGAGTCATGACAGGAACCGCAGAACCAAAGGTTTGAGGAACTGTCTGAAAAAGGAAAGCTTTCATCATTGCAAAATATTAATGTTGGGAATTAAAAATGTAAGTTCACATGGAGCTTTAAAATAGTTACATAAAAATGCATATTTTGTTGAGTTGCGTGTTGATACTAAGAAATACCTCCAGCAGAGTATTTCAGATCAGTTACAGAAAAGATACAATTAAAAAACAGTAAGATAGCAGCAGAGGAATCTTCTACTCTCAGTAGTCCTTCCACATCAAAACCAGTTAAAGGTAAAAGGCTGAACACTGAGCTTCAGGGCAACAACTGACTTTTCTATTCACTAACACAAAGCATACTTCCACATGGAATCAGTGAAAGTGCACCTCTCTCAGACTATGTCCAAGTTAAACTCTGCCTCTAGCTGTTGGCAAGTAGAAATGCCCCTAAACCTACATGCTTGCCCATCTTCCCTGCTCTGAAATGAAAAGCAGAACAGGGGGAAAATAGCTGAACTGCCAAGCATTAAATTTAAGGCACACCAGAAATACCAGGGCTTTGCAGCTTCAACTTAAAAAAAAAAAAATTACAAAAACTGCACTGGATTTGTTAATTTTAGAAATGCTTCACCACAGTCTACAAAACTATCAACTTTTGCTAGGCAGCATCAACTATTTCTTGTGGCAGCTCCTTTTGCCAGTGACTCCTACTGGGTTTTGCTCTTGAGGTGTCTTCTCACTGAAAAATTAGAGATTTAAAAGAAAAAATGTGATTCAAAGGCTCTGACACTGGTGTCCAGATCAACAAAGAGTACGATCTACTTCCTCCACATGTTTAAGGAGAAAGCCTGCACTCTGTAGAGCCTGTAGACATAGAAAATGTATTACGTCCATCTTTATGTTGATAATGGCAAGATACATTCTCATCAACAGAAAATTGGCATAATTCTTGTTTCAACCCACCCAAAAAGCTATTTTCCATACCATAAACTAGTATTATATTAAACAAATAGCATCAATACAGCTAGCTTAGAGCTCCTAAAAATTTCACAGCCATAATAAAGGACCACAAAACATTCAGATTATTTTCATATATTCAGATTATTTTCATTCAGATATTTATACATAAGCACAAAATACTGCCTTTTGGGGTTTTTTAGGTAAACATTTTAATACTTGAACATCACAACAGATACTTTAAGACTTGGGGGGCTGATTGTAAAAGAAAAATCTAAAGCAGCTCTATCAGACTGAAAGCAGCAAAAACAGATCAGGTTTGAGAAATGAAAGTCAAGCATCCTCCTGGTTACTTAACTCTGCCCCCTTTGATAAGGTGTTCCCTCAGGCTACTGCTACAACAGCACTGAATAGGAAAAAGAAGGAATGTGAAACATCTGAACTGGCAGCTCAATATGTAACTCAGTATGACAAGTCTGAAATCTGAGGGCTCTCTAAAGTTGTCACCTTTTACATTTGAGTCTTTAATAGGCATACTGAATGTGGAAGGCTGATTAAATTTAATGAATAAGAGAGCCTGAGTTTTAGTCATTCCATGCCAGAAGGTGCACTTGTACAGCACTGCTGTACTGAACAGGGAGCCTGGCCCAGTACTTCTTCAGCAGCAAACACCTGATTTACTGTGCATGCCTTCTGAGGGTAATTTATTCTGCATGTTGTGCATACTGAATGCTTCGTTATCTTTATTGTGTTCAAGTTTTTAGAAGTTTCAGTGGTAGATGTATCTGTAGCCGTATCTATGACTCCTTCACTAGGAATAAAGCTAGAGCTGACAATATAATTCAGTCATTAATTTCCTTAAGTAACCAGAGTCAAGTTCATTTATGTCTTTCGTAGCATTCATCATTCAGTTCAGTTGGTAAGTAGAGCAGCATGCGCAGGCCTTTTTCTGCCTGTATTTTAAGATGGGCCTCCTTACTCTAAATACATATCTGTCAATCCTCTTTCATACATCAAAAAAGACACACAGTAAACTTTCTAAACGACTTTGAACATTTATAGCATAGCATGCAGCAAAACAGTAATAGTCCTTTGACAAAATTCAAAATGGAAATCAGCTAAACAAGAGATAAACAACGAAACAGCAACTAACTAACTAGAGAAGGAAGCTCAGAGCACGAAGGAGGACAGCACAGTTTATTCTTTTATATCAGAGCAGTAATTTTACTGCAAGGTCAAACAAAGCTGAAGAGCTCAGCTGTACTAGGCAGTGGACCAAATGAGGTGGGAGTGCACCAGATCATGACCAAAGGCTTCTCAGACCAAAAATTAACTTTGCAAGTTAAAAATGGACAGAACACAAAAAAAAGTAAGTGGAGGAAATTAACAGATTCCTGGTGTAGGCGATGAGCTCAGCCTAAGAAAGAAACCACGGATATGTTCTCTGAAAACCTGCAGTGCATCTGGTAGTGGGGATTTGGCAGAGTTTACTGAAATATAGCAGTGGATGGATTGATAGCACACAGGAAGCATGGGAAGAAGACTCATCTTGTCACTAGGAAGCGCGAGATCAGCTTACAGAAACTATAAAGAGTATCAGTGGGAGGTGTAAGAAACCTGGTGCAATCACAGAAAGTGCTACTCTTCTCAGAATAAAAAAAGGTTTGGGTCAGATCATAAGAGATTGAATTCAGGCTATTTAAACAACCAAGAAGACCTGAACATAGTTATTAAGAGATTAATTATCACCTCTTTGGTGTCATGAAAACAAAGATGAAAGCAACTAGTCTGAAGTTCTTCATTGTGGTAAAATATATTACCAATCCAAATCGGACAAGAGAAAACAAGAAGTTGATATGAGAACACCTTCCCTTGGTTTTCGTTTGTGTTCTACTGTGGTAAAGACCTCAGGCTATTAAGAAGCAAGGCCTAAGCCACCATCAAGTACACACTTCCTTCAACTGTATCACTATTTAGTTTTGTTTCTTTGCATACTCAGTTTCTTCATTTATCACCCGATTTCAGACAGGCATAGGGTCACACGTTCAAACATGCCCGTTCCATGACCTTATTATGAGCTCAGCAGTCTTGGGAACACAAAGCGAAATATCTAGCGACCAAAGTAACGTGGGACAGAGAGTAGAACACTGCTTTCCAATATACCTGTTTTACTTCATAGCAACACAGTGCATCCGACAAAAAGCTGTGCTCTGATATATTTCAATAAAAGATGATAGTAATACTTCAATACTGTCATATATTAGTGCACTTTAAGAGGTTCCTTAACTATAACTGCAACACTGTTACTGTTCTGCTCTGGGACATGGTATTAGGGAAATTATGGCAGTGAAATTAGGTAAGTAATGTGTTCTTACTGCCATAAGTCTGGAAATCTCACCTAAAAAGACATGGTTCAAAACCATGAAAATGCACTGGAAAGCACCAGTATGCAACTCTGGGAGGCATACAGAGTACTGGTAATAACCTAGAAAAAGTGTACATACAGTCTGAATAATAGTCTTCTATAAAACTGACTGAAAGGCCTCAGTGCATGTACTTGTTTTCCATTTTAAGTGCACTATAGCTGCAAAGAATAGAGGTGCTGTACTGAAGATTCCTAATATAATATGCCAGAATTTTGCTAGAAGAAAGCAACAGAGACAGTTCCTGCAGCCTGTATTTCAACAGAGAACTCCTCAGCAAAATGGAAGCTATAAATATCACAGAAATATGCAATTACTAAAAGTTCCAGGTTTTTTTTTTTGTTCTGCAGTGATAAGGATTAAAATTTATGTCACTATCCATGACATTAAAGGTGTCTCAGGTATCAGCACCTGACAAAGATAATGAGAAAAAAAAATCATGTTTCAGAGAATGGAAGTTTAAAAACAGAAGTAACATTTAAAGCATTGATCAGAACAAGCAGCAAATTAAACTACCTGCTTTCAAGGTCCTTATGCTGACAGGCTGGTGGTTGTTAGTGTTGCTACAAGACCACATCAGGCCTTTCACAGAAGCAGCATGCTGAACATGTAATGGCTGAACACGAAAAGTGATGGCTGGGACACTTAGTCCAGCCATGAGGAAGCTGAGATGCAGGAGGTAAAATGAAAGATTAAAAGATTAAGCCAGGCAGATGAGGCGTTTCTCCTGAGAAACCAGGCTACACTGACAGGTTGAATCCATGGTAGGGGACAGACAAGTAGCTTTTACCCAAGTCTGCATGTTTCACCTATCTTTTGATACAGCAGGGCAGTAAGTACCAGCATTTTTCGGGTCAAAACAGGCATGTTTTTCAGCATGTAAGTCTCCCAAACATCCAATCACACAACACCTGCAGACTCGGAAAAACTGCTTCTTTACCACTTGTTTGGTTTATCAGTTTGCTCACACTGTCAGTACATGCTTTGCTACATGTCAGAAAGGAAAAACATTCCTGTACTTAGTCAGATGCACATGTATCTGATTAAATACTCCACTTACTGCAGCAGCACATGACAGGAAAACAGCTGTACAATGTAACACCAAAACAAGCTAAGTAACTACAGGGGAAGGACAACTGAGCACCTATTGTCAAGCATGGCAAGGAGGACCCACAACTCCTTTTTCTGAGATGTGTCCTTAAGAATCTTGACACTTCAGAACAAGCAAGGCTCCTACAACATTTGAAAGGCAGATTTCAGGAACTAGGTCAATGCTCAAAATGTGCTATTTGTATCTTAAAGACAGTTTTAATTTCATAGAATCATAGAATTATCTGGTTAGAAGAGACCTTTAAGATCATTGAGTCCAACTGTTCTCCCTGCACTGCCAGGGTCCCTAACCATGTCCCTGAGCACCACATCCACATGTCTCTTAAACACTACCAGGGATGGGGACTCCATCTCCTCGCCTCCCTGGGCAGCCTGTTCCAATGCTTCACAACCCTCTCTGTAAAGAAGTTCTTCCTGATCTCTAACCTAGATCTCCTCTGGTGCAACTTAAGGCCATTTCCTCTTGTCCTGTCACTTCTTACATTGGAGAAGAGACTGACCACCACCTCACTACAACCTCCTTTCAGGCAGTTGGAGAGAGCAATAAGGTCTCCCCTCAGCCTCCTTGTCTCCAGACTAACCAATCCCAGTTCCCTCAGCTGCTCCTCATAAGACTTGCTCTCCAGACCCTTCACCAGCTTTGTTGCCCTTCTTTGGACACACTCCAGCACCTCAATGTCATTCGTGAAGTGAGGGGCCCAAAACTGAACACAGGATTTGAGCTGTGACCTCACCAGTGCCGAGTACAGGGGGACGATCACTTCCCTACTCCTGCTGGCCACACTCTTGCGGATACAAGCCAGGATGCTGTTGGCCTTCTTGGCCACCTGGGCACTTTGCTGGTTCATATTCAGCTGACTGTCAACCAACATCCCCAGGTCCTTTTCTGCTGTGCAGCTTTCCAGCCACTCTTCCCCAAGCCTGTAGCATTGCAGAGGGTTGTTGTGGCCCAAGGGCAGGACCTGGTACTTAGTCTTACTGAGTTTCATACAGTTGACCTCAGCCCATCAATCCAGCCTGTCCAGATCCCTCTGTAGATTCTCCCTACCTTCAAGCAGATTGACACACCCACCCAACTTGGTGTCATCCGCCAACTTCCTGAGGGTGTACTCAATCCCCTCATCCAGATCATTGATAAAGATGTCACAGAGGACAGGCCCCAACACTGAGCCCTGGGGGACACCACTGGTGACTGGCCGCCAACTGGATTGAACTCCATTCACCTCCTCTCTTTGGGCCTGGCCATCCAGCCTGGTTTTTATCCAGCAAAGACTACATTCATCCAAGCCATGAGCAGCCAGTTTCTCCAGGAGAATGCTGTGGGAAACAGTGTCAAAGGCTTCACTGAAGTCTAGGTAGACAATGTCCACAGCTCTTCCCTCATCCACTAAGCAGATCACCTTATCGTAGAAGGAGATACTTTTTTTTTTTTAATCAATTAATTTTTTTTATCAGTTTTTGATCACTTATTCTTTTTTTAACCCTTTGGCTTCCCTAAAGCCAAATACCTTCTGAGCATATTAATATGAGTTTGATCTATTCACTCTGGGATTCTCTTGGTCACTGTAATTTCACCATATCTTTTAGCAGTACCTGGGCTCTTCTCCACATATTCGCAAGATGACTATCCTTTCTATACATTCATTTAACTTGATCTGGATGCCACACCGTACAATGATTTTTCTCACAATGCTAACCACATTCCTCGTTAATTCCATCTTCATGCAGGCAGACTTTCCCCCAACAGCACTGGACTCAGGTCAACTATACTTTTGAGTATATGAAACCCAAGAGTATTTCTGTACTTTCTGTCTTCCTTACGTATGCTTTGAAATGTTCTTTTATCCAACTGTTTGCTATGTAATTTCTCACACAACCGACATTCCTAATTCCATTAAAAAAAAAAAGTATTTACAGTATGAGTGCAATCCCTCACTCTCCTACGGTTTCATATAAAAATTAACAAAAAAATTAAGGCCAAAATCCTTAATTAAATTAACGTGGAAAAAGACTGGATTTCACTCTGGATTTTTAACAGAATAATTTCCTTCCTTCATTACTGTCCAGCCACACCTGAAGGCAGGCCTTCAGCTCTACAGAAATCAGGACATTTACAGATCCCCACTCAAAAATAACTTATTTTAGAATGGGAGTGTAGGTCCTCCTCACCCTTCCCTTTCTTTTCCCTCCTCTTCTATTAAAACAAATAAAGGCTTTTTCCAAAGACTTTGGATAGATTTGATCTTAAGGACAGGAAAATATCTGTGTGACAACAGTCTAGAACAGACTTTTTTTTGTCCCCACTAAGCCAGGATGTTAGTTAATTCCTTAATTCTCATGGAGCTTGGCCAAACGGCACTAATTTTAAAAGCTGTAAGAAAACCAGAAAATGTGAACAAAGTAGTTAATTATACAAAACCAAAGCAGTGCCAATATTCATACTTACAGGCTGAGGCTGCTCTGCAATACAGCAGTTGAAACACAACCAAAACTCACTCATTGTTTACAGTTCGAAGTGGGAACACAGATGAAAAGCAGGACTCAGCCTTCGTAAATCTGTCTTCAGATTGCAAGTTCTTTAAACTGGTTTATTTATAATGGTTCCAATGTGAAAATCTTTTCTATGTTGAGCTCTTCTCCAAAGACAAGTCAGTTCCAGGACAAACAACTTGAAGACAACACAGTTATTTTATAGTCTTCTTTCAGAAGGTTGGTCTCAGCACCACAGAAATGTTATGTATGCTTCTTTGGTCCCTAGTGTTATGTGAACCTGAAAACAGAAGTACATTACATCAAAAAGAAAGAATATACAGAATCTCATGCTCCCAGACAGCCACCCACACCAATGATTTCTTGATAATATCTTGAACCACAGACTGAAGAGACACTAGCAAACAAGTCATATGCTTATTTCTAGAGTGACTACCAAAAATGGCACGTACCAGAAACCTGTAAGAGGCTTACATTCCAGCTTTGGTTAGATGAAGTGTTATCAAGAACTGGTGTCCAATCTTTTTCCAGCCATCTGTGTTTGATCTGTTTCTAACTTTCAAATGTCATTTTAGAAAGTGAAAATTGCCCACACACTTCTTTAAACTTCTTCAGGAATTGGCACTTTATATTTCTCAATGGAAGAGTTACCCAGTCCATTCACAGCATGAGGTTAAATACTATTTAACCCCAACCCTGTTGCACTGCTGTGAAACAACAATGTGCTTTTCTAAATGTTGAGGAAACAAATAAATAAATTTCTGTATATGGAAAATTTGCAAAATGGCTGGACTTGGTCAATTGAAGGTATTTTCCTTCTACTCGCTCTATCGTCCTGCTTCTCATACAGTTGGCTTCAAAATGGGAGATTACTTGTAGAGTTTGTCTCCTTAAACCCCTAAAACTTCTCATGTGGAACAACTGAGGATCCAGATTCCAACCATTCCTTTGCTAAAATAATGTTTATTGGTTAATCTCCAACACAGTTTCTTCCAGTAAGAGTGCAATAAAAATTCCTGTGAGATTTCCCCCCAGTCATTTATCTTGCCATCTAACATAGAGAAAGTAAGAAAATGAGTATATACAAGTTTTTACATGCATACTCCTCAATAATTGTATATACAACTGCATCTTCATTTGTAAAAATGTATGCATAACTATGCATCATTATTCGTATGCAATTCCTCACAGTATGAAGTGGTTTGAAGATACCATGGGTTATATAAACTGCATATATATGTATATATACACACATTCTGTGGCAGAGCAGTCCTACTTAGCTACTGCCTTCATTGGTTCTCTACCAAGCACATAAGCAATGAGGTCCCTCATTTACTACATACATGCCAAGTTACTGTACTGTACAGCCACTACTAGTCAGGTACTTTCCAGGACTGTTGGCTACAATGCACACACACAGAAATACAGTAGTACCTTTCCTGTATTGAGTCCAAAGCCTCTGGGGAGCTTTCCCACTTCTTACCTTTCAAGAGACTCACTGAGGCTTTTCAAGAAAAAAACGCATGCTGCAGTAACACCACCTAAAGAGCAAAACCCCTACAAAAGTAGTTTGTCTCTCCTACCTTTGAAAAAGCTAACGGTAGTGTTTAAATTAAGTTTATATGCCTGCTTGTGGCATTTCTTGCCTAAAGATCAGAATAGGAAAGTGGGGGAAAACACTTTGCTAGCTCTTCCCATCACTAACACCATGTAGAGCAAAACAATTTTAATAAACAGAACACCTTGAGGGTTAAGAAAAAACCTAACGCCCCCGCCCCCAAACCACATAATCTTTCCACACAACCTTTCTTTTGTCAGACACTTCCAAAAAATGTCTTAGTACAGTGCTTATATGACATATTTTCGGTTATTAAAAAATATTTTTTTCTACTTCAAAGATGGTAATTTAATCTCATGTATGTGTCATGAAGATGCAATAAAATATGGGAATTATCAAAGATCAGTGTGATATTGAAGAAGGAAAATAACTTTAAAAGCCTCTAAGGAAGTTTTCACTTCAGAATTAGGTAGCATAATTGTCTCAGTTCTCCTAGTCACTGCAAGTTTGATCAACGTTACATAGCAAGAGTTGAACTAATGCAGAAAAGCTTGACAAGAAAATACTGCGCTGTTCCCTGTTGTGCTGCCTCTCTACTGCAGTCTCAGAATTTGCATGCCACATATTTCTTTTCTAAACTTGATGCAATATGTAACAAAATTGGAACTAAAACATGGTTAACTCTGGTTAAGCATGCAACAATTGACAATTTCAGATCAGGAACTGTACAGTTCATCTCTCCTTAAAACTTGGTGGTTTTAACTTCTGAGAAGATAGGCTCCAAGTTGTTCTGAAACGCATGTTCCCTCAATGCTAGCCACTCAGATTATGAGAAATTGAGAAAGCAAGTGCTCAAAGTTAGAGCATTTTGAAATCTAATATATTGCAAATTGCCAGAGCTATAAGCAGATACATTGCAGTGGGCTTTGCTTGTTGTGCAAGTGATCTAATATTCTGATTTGTAGCTCCTGAAATTCTGGCGCTCATATTATTGCTTCCTTACAATCTCTTTTTGACAAAATCCAGTTTTAGCATATCAAATTCTAGTTCTCACAGAGAGTTAACTTCCATCCTGCTGTTACAATCCTGTACCGAAGAGGTACGTGGAAAGAGCAGGGAAATTCCTCTGTTGATCAGCCTCCTCATTTGCTCACTCATGGCTGGCATGCATCTCCAGCTCACTGTGCCATTACGTGCTGTGTTGAGCTGCAGCCCTGGAAACAAACCCAAAGGGCTTGTGCGGGCTCCTGTGAGCCTGGAAGGTGCTTCTGGGTTACAAAATACTCAAGGGTGCAGAAGACTTTCTCCACCCAGCCACTCTCAGCATGCAGGACTTGTGCCCTCCAGGACAGACTTCTCTTTGAAACTGACTCCCCCACCTTAAATCAAAAGCTGCCGAATGACAAAGCCAAACGAGCAATTGTGAATAACAGTCTCTGATAGCACGTTCGTTCTTAAAAATGTATTTTATCTTCTATAGCCTGTATAGTGCCACAATTGCCTTTAATTTAATGGTTCTGCAATCAGTACCAAGCAGTTTTTCAATCTGTGGCCTTTTAATTAAAAAAAAACAAGTGGTGGTGGGAGGATATATCTGTAAGTATAGAGAAAACTGACAGTAACTGCACCTCTTAAAAGGGAAACTAAAGCTTAACAGTATTTATTAAGAGCAGTGAGATTTTATACACCTCCACTCTGCTAAACAAATTATTTCTACGGTAGCCAAGTTAATATAAAAGATCAGGTATAAATCTGCCACACCAAAATGAAAAGAAAAAGCAATTAAACTGAAAGTAAAAAGTCCTACCGGCACTGCAATGTCAATAGCAACACACTAGGACTTCTCTTAACTGCTAGTTGCTTGTTTAAAGAACAAGTTGAAACAGGAAAATTCTGCTGTTCTTTTCCAAATTATTGGTTATAAAGAAAGAAAAAGTACCACACTGACCTACAGCTACCAGTCAGGTAATTATGCAGTAAAAGCCCACTAGCAACCTCATGAGAAAATGTTCCTTCAAAGCCTGCAGTGCACCCCAAATCTACCTGCAATTAATGAGATCCCAAAACGTGTGCAGTACTCCACAGCTAGTTCTCTGCTTTGTCATAGGATCAAGCTATTAACATGGTGTTGTTTGCAAGTGCTGCTGCATTTGTCTGCCTAGACTTGCCAGATAAAAGGGAGAACAGAGGCTGAAGAAAACAGTTCAGGACAACAGCTCTGTCCCTCTTTGTTTTTGCTCTTTGCACAGTTTATGGTGCTTAGAGTGGCAGAACATCATACAGCTCATGTCAAAAACACAAGGCATTTATTCTGTTTGAATCAGAGAGTTAATGAGAGTGGTGAACAGTGAAACATCACTTTTTCCCATTTAAACTTTCTGAATGCAACTTATTTTATACAAGTCACACTGCAGAAACACACAGGACTATCATGCCAAACAACTTTGTCACAATTTAAGGCTTTTATACCTTATGCACAACTTCAGTTTCATACCATTTATAGAAATTTTAAGTAGTAGGAAGAAATGAATATATTAAAAAGGATGCATTGTTGAAACTTTAAAGTGAAAACTAATAAGGTAAATTTCATTACTCCAAAGTTTATTCCACAGTAGCTGATCTAATGCAAAAAACAAAACAAGTGCTTATTGTTAAATACCAGTCATAAAGGCAGTTAAGTGCAAGAACTGCATTAATGGATAGTGGGGGTGGACCACATTCTCTTACAGTATTAGCAATTCTTCTTATTAAAGCAGTATTATTTTCTCTGTAGGAAATAAACAGAACAGGAAAGGAGAAAGGGGAAAAAAAGAAGTCAATCTGCCCTCCATGCTCTTCAGGTTTACTGGTAAAAAGATGGTTAGAAAGCCTTTACCCTAGCTGATCCAAACAGGAATACACTGCATGCTGTGGAGAATCAGTTAGAATAAAGCTACTTACTAATTATACAGCTTCAGAACAGCCTGCTGTTTTTAAAAAAAAATCTACGAATTTCCTTTTAAGGGTAAACCCTCAGTATCCTTTGACTGCATATTGTTCGCTATGGCTTCAAACAGGAAGTGTGGTAACAACACTCTGACAACTATCTGAAGCAAATAAAACCACAAGAAGAGAAAGAAAATGACAGCAGGTGTTAACATCTGAACTTAACTAGACTTGCTCCAAAGCTCAGACTACTATTTAAGGAGAAGTGGGAGGTGGGGGGAAGTGAAGCATGCACAAAATCATGACTAACTACACCATGTCATGCACATGCATGCACAAAGTCATGACTAGGACTACTACTAGTGCCTTAGTAAAGAAGAAATTTACAATTTTTCTTGATATGGAAGTATCATCCCATAAAAAAACACTTCCTTTTTTTTTTTTTTTTTGGTCTTAAAGGTTTTGAACAGCTCATTAGTTTCAATCCTGCAAGCTGTAAGGAGAAAGTTATCATTTCAGAGAGTATTTTTAAGATTTCTTTTGTATTTTTTGCTTTAAATCTTTATTGTAGCCATACTATTTGCTCTTGCTGCTGAGCAGATACAGTCAAGTGGCAACCAGAAATGAGAAGAGAGGATTAAGGTGCACACTTCCACTGTCAAAGGAAGTGAGAAGTGTTTACTCCCTTACCAGCCTCATTTAAGAAGCAACAGAGGTTTTAAACAAGCTCGATCTACACGGAAAGTTGCCTTCATGCATGTATTTTATATCAGAAACTTCGTCTCACCAGGGCAGTGCACCTGCAGAAGCGCACCTCCCTCCCGCCTAGCAAGGACTTCTGGGGTCTTTGGCTCTGCTTTTAATGCACCAATTACTTTTGCACTTCCAGATCCTGAGAAACCTGAGCTGCAAGTAACTCTTGACAAAGGACAACATTCACCATTAACGCAGGCTGAATAAGGCTGATAAGCCTTTTTTTTACTTCCTCCTAACTTTCCCATACCTACTCTGAGTCCCTCCCCCACCACAAGTTCTTCAGAGATTAGTTTCAAGACACTGAAGATGCTTCTTCAAAGTTTGGGTTAGATTTTCTTGTGCATTTTCAAATCCTGAACACAGACCTTTACTCTTTGAAAAGGTATTTTATTCATGTCTTTATGATACAGTTTTAAACATTATGACTAAAGCTTTTATAAGATTTTATTATAGGCTTTTATTCTGGGATTATTGGTCATTTGGAGGAATTTCTTTTTTCCCCATATTCATACTGAAATGGTTTTCATTACTGTATTTCCTTAAGCAACTTAGGAATAGATTACACTTCAAATCAAGCTCAACACAAATTAATAGACATGAACAACTACGTATTATGAGAGTGTTTTGCTTCTGAATTAGAAGTTTCAAAGAATATAAAAAATTATGGAATAGGATGAAGGTACTCATCCAGCTTAAAGGAAAAAGATGGGTTGTGGTTTTTTTAATTCATGTTTTTGTTAATAGAACAGAGTCTAGCTTTAGGAGTAGTCTTATCTTTCACTGGACTCTAAACACCTCCTGGTTTTGTGGTTTTAGTTTGCAGGAAGCCACCACAACTTCCCACAACGAATGTACCCATCTGAGATAATACATGGGAAAGCAGCAAAAGATATAGGAAGGGAACAACAGCAAGCCCATAAAGAGAAATTCAAGGCTTTTCGTATCAGGTCACCGATATGAAGTGAGAGGGGGCTGTAGGTGAAGGCAGGAGAGCATGCCTTTCAGTCAAGGAAAGAACAGCTCACGCAGTGTGACAGTGATCATGTTGTTTGCGAGTGCCAGCTGGGAGCTTAAAGCAGAGAGCCTTTAAACATCTTTAAAACATCTTGATAGTGTAAAGCTCACACACTTGTTTTATCATGGACACGCGTCCTGCCTGGGTTTTTCATCCCCACACCCCCCCAACTGCAGTTGCCTGCATTTTACTCTCTAGCCATTCTGTTCTATTTAATTATTCCAGCTAAGTGGCCCGGCCCCTGAAAGGTCCTTAGTACTTTGTTCACAAAACCAACAAATGAAACAGACAGCATTACACCGGTCCCATTAAAATTCCCTGTGCCCAGTCTGAAATGCAAAAGTGTGGCTTTTCAGGACCAAACCAAGTTTAACAAGCAATACTGTGTCAGTCACTAAGCGATGCAGGTCACATTTTCCCCAGCACTGACATTGCAAGGCTTCCCATGTCTTCAATTAATAATAGCTTTCAATATACAAGGTTTCAATGCAGCTTTCTGAAACTATACTTGTACTATTTCCCATACATACATGCAGACAGGAACCTACTTCTCTGAAAACCACCGCACAGAATAATTAATAGTTCTGCAGAAAATCTAACAGAAAATCAGATTTATTCACTAAACAACAGGAAGACAAATCAAAGACAAAATAAATATGTTTTGTCCTACCTTAGACATAGTCTAGGGATAATATATCTTGCCCTCTCTACAAAAAGTTAGTTAAGAACAAGTGAAAAGCCTTTGAGAAACCACTCCTATGGCTTAGGAAATCTGATTTCATATTGTCTGCCCATTCACATTAAAAAAAACACCAAACCTGTTAGTCAAAGTTTGAATTAGTTAATAACATTACCTTCTTAAGTGGCAAGCCCTGCTGGAATAACACTAAAGAACACTTTCCTCAGCTGGCCTTCTTGTTAATTCTAACGGGTAATACCAATCAGAGAGAGAAAATAAACAAGGCAAACTAACTGTCTAAGGGGGGCTCTGAACAGGGTACCAATTCCATAAGGAATGGAAAAAACCTCCAAAAAAACAAAACCTCCCAAAAGAGCCCCCTGTTATTAATTCTAAAGCAATGATGGGAAATGCTCAACACTGGCTTCCAGAGAGTCCATCATTTTAACACCAGTATAGCATTAAAAAGAATGGAGTAGTCTATGGGGAAAAAAATACCCATGACAAACTATGTGACAGACCATATAAGATATTCATGGGATCCCTACCTGGTTTTTTAGTATGACAGTAGGTAAAAAGCATTATTCACAGCATTTATAATATCCCTTTTCACACAGAAAACTAATATGCCAAAGCAATTTCCAAGGAAGGTTTCCAAGGATAGAGGAAAGGAATAAGTGGGAACAAGGGGAGAAAAGGCCTTTAAAACTGCTGGGAGTTCACAGAGGCAAACTCTCACCAGTACAGTAAGTATTTAATGTCAAAAAAATCAACATGACACACTGTAGATTTTAACTTACTATTGTAAAATAGGCAGCCTTGCAAGAGAAGTCTGCCACTGTATCTAAAGACATTTTAATGCACTTCTGTAGATTACTGCTGTCACTTCCTCACCTCCCACTCAAGTACAAAACAATTATGAGACCAATTACAGTAAGCAAAACAGCATCATGCTCTGTGGGACTGGATAATTAAGTTTACTCAGTCACCCAGTAACACTAGCTAGGGTGCACATTTGCCTGTTTGAAAAGCCAGGTGAAGGACCTCTGTTCAAGCCTTCCTTGGCATGTGGCGTTCCAAACATGAAAATGGCATCAGCTCAAGCAGCATGCTTCTGCTTTAGCTTTCAGTTCCATCGCTTGTGAGCAACAAAACAGCAATAGCTTTCTGTTCAAAGTTCAACAGAAGAGCGTATTTTTCATCTGCTAGCACGTAAGGCCCTATCATTTCTTTATACTTATTCTCTAGCCCTTTTATAATTGCTCCATTATTAGCTGTTTTAGATTACTTGAACTCTGCGTGCACTTGCACATGGGAGATTGCTTAAAGAAACTTAAAAATTAAGGCAAATTACATTTTCAAAGATACTTGGATCACTCTAGAATATAAGTGGAATTTAGGATGTTTGGAGTATGTACTTACAGAAGTTATAGGCAGCAATCTACTAGTTCATGCAGCCCTTCCTCTCAGGTGTACCAGTCCCCAGGTAGCCGTACAGTCTATTGTACTGTGCGGTATACAGTACTTTCAGTGCTCCCATTAATTCTCCTGAATGACCACTCTGCAGGTTAATACAGATCTGCTAGCTCCAACATCGCCCACCTTTAGTGGCTGCTCCTTTAAACAGCACTCACACAATCACCACACATACGCAAGCCCAAATTAGGCTGCAACTGGTCTGAAGTGTTAGTTTTTCCTGACCAGACACTTCAAAGCAGGATAGTAAAATATTTGGTTTATTTCACAGAAGTCCATCTTCAGACTGAAAATGGTGCAGAAATACAAGCAACACCACTCAAGTTAGGCAGGAAAAGCAGGATGTTACTGAGGCATATGGCAGCAACAGGTAGCACAGTTTTAAAACTGGTGAGAGCAGGAAGTGTTAACTGGGCCTGTTAGGACTTCACTCTAAAGATAAAGCATGGGGAGCTGCACCAGTAAGCTGACAAAGCATGTCTTGGAAACAATGCTCTAGTCAGAAATAGGTGTACATGCGAAAATGCTTACCATAGCAACGTCTGCTTTCAGACCAGAGCATGTGGGAGAAAAAAAAAAAATCTGATAAATTGCTTGGCAATTTTCCTCTTCTCCCGTCAATAGCCGGAGATCTGCTAGCACAGTACTGTGTAATGTGCAGCACGAAGTGACACCCAGACAGGAGGGTCAGGTTTCATCTTTTTCTAGCAGCACACAGCAAGAGAAGGTTCTCTTCCTCTGCCTCCCAACGTTTCTTAAGTCACTTAAGGGAAAGGAAAATCTATACACAACTGAGGCAACAAAGAAGCTGTGTGCATGTATCATAATTTAAATATGCCACAATGCAGAATAGTGTTCCAAATTCTATACTGCTTAAACAATTGCAAAGAAAACAATGAACTGAAATACAACTACTAATTAAGAAGTATGCACAGAGAGAGTCTAGACTTCCACAGCACAGATAATCACTCTTACCCACTTCTACACACAAGAAATCTACCAAATACCATGCACCCGTCCGTATAAAGCCACACACATAACCTATAATTCAGTAACTGCAGCGATCACAAAGTATTTCATTCCTATAGCTAAGGCTACCATGCTACATATGGCAAGTATGAGAATAGCCAGAAAGCTAATACGCTTTTACCTCTACAAACCTCAGACAGCAAGTCTGTATTAAGGAGAACAACTACAAACTGACATTTTGCAGATCAACTGCACCTTTTTTTCTTACTTTTTTTTTTTTTCCCCCCTGTAAGGAACACTCATTTTCAAAACAGAATGAGATTTAGGGAGTAGAGAAAAAAATGGAGAAAAACTCTTCAGGAGTTTTTTATCTCTACAATTTTTCACACTGAGCCATTACACAAGTACCCATAGATGTAGCTCATTAGTAGCAATAACACCAGTACCTACCTATACAGGGGTGTTTCATAGAGAAAATCCTTTAACTCAGTATCCTGTTTTGGGACCACATTCAGACTGCAGCTTGATTCAGACACTGCACATTAATTAAGAGGAATTACTGCTCTTTTCTTCTCCCATCCCCAAGCTGAGAGTCACTGTCATAGGACTTTTGCAAAACACCGATAAAATGTTTATCTCTACTATCAAAGGCAAAAGCATGAAAAAATATAACTGCAAACAAAATCTTTAAAATCTTCACCGATTTTCATTTTGTGACAGATATTGCTTACTAATGTTTTGGTTGGAAGTGCAGACCAACCTTGCTGTTTTGCAAGTCTGCAACAGACGCACCCACTCTAAGGGAACAGACCTTCGGTTCAGGCATCACCAACATGGACGTCTGACTGAAGTCAACCCTAACGTGCAAACCATGAGAACTGTCCTAGGCTGTATCTTCTCAGCGACTGAGGAATCTAGGCCATGTCTTATCAGATCCTAACAGTACCAAGCTGAGCTGGTACTACACAAAACTAAAACTGCCACCGCAAGGCACCTGTGCATACACCAAAGCAGGGTTTGACTACAAGTCAATCACTTCACACTATAAATAGCTGTAGCTGACCCCAAGCCCACTGAACTCTTCTGTACAGCAGCAGGGCACGAGGCAGTGCAGGGACACCTCTGAAGGCTACTTCCCAAGGTTGAGAGACTCCTTACCCAGCATCTGATATCTACAACAAGGTAAACAATATTTTACATTAGGCCTAAAAGTATCATAGAATCATAGGGTAGC
Organism: Bucorvus abyssinicus; assembly: GCA_009769605.1. Taxonomy (NCBI): domain Eukaryota; kingdom Metazoa; phylum Chordata; class Aves; order Bucerotiformes; family Bucorvidae; genus Bucorvus; species Bucorvus abyssinicus. Next base: position 72,198,676 of record CM020063.1, on the reverse strand, counting down.
TTGAGTTGAAAGGGATCCACAAGGATCATTGAGTCCAACTCCCTGCTCCTCACAAGACTACTTAAAACTAAACCAGATGACTAAGAGTGTAGTCCAGACACTCCTTGAACTCTGAGAGGCTTGGTGCTGTGACCACTTTCCTGAGGAGCCTGCACCAGCGACCAACCACTGTCTCACTGAAAAACCTTTTCCTAAGGTCCAATCTGAACTTCCCCTCATGCAGCTTCCTTCCACTTCCTTTTGCCCTGTTGCTGGTCACCAGAGAGAGCAGATCAGCACCTCCTCTTCCGCTGCCCTCTTGAGGAAGTTGTAGACTGTGATGTCACCCCTCAGGCTTCTCTCCCTCAAGGTGAACAAACCAAGTGACATTACTTGCTCCTGCTAAGTCTTGCCCTGGAGACCTTTCACCATCTTGATCACCCTCCTCTGGACACATTCTAACAGTTTGATGTTCTTAAATTGAAGCATCCAAAACTGCACACAGTACTTCAGGTGGAGCTGCACCAGTGCAGTGTAGACTGGGACAATCACCTCCCTCGACCTGCTAGCTATATTGCGCTAGATGCAACCCCAAACACAGTTGGCCCATTTGGCTGCCGGTGCACACTGTTGATTCACATTCAACTTGCCATTAACCCAAACCCCCACATCTCTTTCCGTGAGGCTGCTCTCCAGCCTCTCATACCCCAATTTGTACATATAAACAGGACTACCTTGCCCGAGGTGGAGAATCTGGCACTTGCTCCTGTTAAATTTCATAGATAAATCTCTCTGTAAGGCCCCTCTAGTCTTGAGGAAGTCCACAGCTCCTCCCAATTTAGTACCATTGGTAAACTTACCTAATGTACTTACTTCTGTGTCCAGATCATTTATAAAAAACATTAAAGAGCATTGGCCCAGAAATTGAGCCCTGGGGAGCCCCACTGGTGACTGACCGCCAGCCTGATTAACCCCCTTTACTATAACCCTTTAAGCCCGACCTGTCAGCCAATAGTTCACCCAACGTATTATAGACTTGTCTAGCTGTGTGATGGACATTTTGTCCAGAAGGATACTGTGAGACACAGTATCAAAAGCTTTGCTAAAATCCAAAAAAATCCATGTGCTGGCTTAGCTCGGTCAACTAGATGGGTGACCTTGTCATAAAAGGAAATTACGTTCATTAAGCAGGACTTTCTCCTCGTGAACCGTGCTGGCTATGACCAATGACTGCATTGTCTCTCAAGGGTTTTTCAGTAACTCCCAGAATAACCTTCTTCATAATTTTACTAGGGACTTAAGTGAGACTGACAGGCCTGTAACTATCAGCGTCCTCCTTCTAACCCTTACTGAAAATTGGGTTAAATCACTGCTTGATTACCATTCACTTATTGCTTAGTTGATTGGCATTTAACCTTCATTCAGTCATTGATTATCATTTGATCACTGTTTAATCATTAATAAAACCCTTTCAGCTAACCCCGTAACAATGACTTCTCTTAATAATTCACCTGCAACATGTCTTTTTATAGATTAGACTTGTACAACTTTACCAAATAAAGTTTAATTATAAGTTAAGGTTTGAGAAATCAAGTAGAGAGATGTCCAATTTTAAAACCAAAAAAGATCACATCATAACATACATAGAAAAATGGCCAAGCTTATGTATAGTTAGCTTAAAATAAAAATACATGGTGCACAAGACAAATCCAGCACTGAAATCCAACTGCAACACTGAAATACAATTTCAATGGATAAATCAGAATTATTGCCCTAGTTAAGAAACAAAATGCTGTATAAAAAGGAGAGTTTCAAAATGTTTCCGAAACATTTTAAAGTACATACTCTCAGCAGAACAGTTACTGCTGTTCTGAAATCTGAATATACAGGAAGCTAAATTGTTTCCTCAGAAATGACCTGCCTATCTTGCCAAGAAACACTGAATTGTGTTCCCTGTGTAACCACAAAAAGTTCAAGGACATTACTGTAGAAATGCCCATCTGGTAAACGTCCTGTGGGTCATATCTCAGCAGTCATCAAATCGCCTGGAGTTTTACTGCCAGTGTAAAACCACTGTAAATCTCAAACAGTTTGGCCTTCCTATTGAATGTCCATGTATACAGCAGCATATGGCTTACATACATTGACAGGTATCTAGTGAGGGGAAAAACCTAGAATAAAGGTGTGTCAAGGCTAAGAGTTATTTTTCCAACGAGTTTTAAAATAAGTTATTCATACCTGTAAATGCTAAACAGGTTCATTTCAGCTCTCCAAACTGAAAGCTGCTGACAAAGCCTTAAGCAACTTGCAATGCTTGTCTACTAAATATGAAAGAAAAATTATGAATCTCAATTCTTAGTCAGTGGCTCACTATAAGGAAGTAAATAGGCATCATGAAAAGCATACTTTTATACCAAATAACCAGAGGATGACACTATCTGAACTCTATCTACAGCTATGCAAAAACTGTATTCTCATACAATAGACAGAAAATACCTGTATAGCCTGTAGTCAGAAATTTTACTTCCATATCCTCTTAAAAAACAGGCATATCACAGATAGGATATGATTTTATGGATGCAAATTCAGTCTGCCAACAAGTTAAAGAACTTTCATTAGTAAGTTGCCAACATTATCGTATGTGTCAAACCATCCAATCTCATCCAAGAGCGTACTAACAGATAACAGAATGTGTTTAAAATGCTTCTCAACATATTGCTATTGTAAGTTCTGAGGGCCTCAATTCCTAAAAACATTTAAAAAAACCACTCCAGTGGAATGAATTGTGAAAAATAGAAACATTTCTCAAACCAGAGACCTTTCTGCTGTTTGTAATGCAAAGGAGATCTTTCCTATGTATTACACCAATATGCAAGAGAGGACTCATACTGTACACCTGGTCTCTTCTGGTTTCAGGTCACTTTCTGATCTCAGAAGATAGAGTTTTCAGGATACGTTAGATTCAGTGGGTGGTCTCTCGCCCATCTGCAAGGTATCCACCTTCTTGGCTGTGTCTAGTTCACCATTAGTTCGAAAGCTTTCTGTGAAATAGAAGTATTTTGTTTAAGACTTGGGCTATGTCACAGTGGGGGACAACAACCAGATGGGCAAGTAAACTGGCATGATCTGGAGCAGATTCTTGGCCACCGCACGGGACGGTGAGTGGGAGCAGCCACTGGGAATTCAGTTTGCTGCAGGCAAAAACCGTTGCTTTCTGTTTGCTCTTAGGCATGATTTGCAACAGAAACACCCTTCCTATTCTTTTCCCAATACATTTTAGACTAATCTCATGTCATGTCTCAAAAATTACATTCACTAGAGGCAGAACTACTACATGATATTTGCTAAGCCAGTTATTCAATCTGGCCTAGTTGAAATTAACCAGAGTAGTATTTTTCCCTCCTAAAAGCACAAGTTTAGGGGGAAAAAAAGTACACCAAAAGACATTAAGAATCATATGAAAGGAGAGTAACTTTCAGGCTCCAATCTCAATCCATCCAGTGCATTGGAAAGAGAAGGTAGACTCAGCCACTGACATTTCCACCCAAAAATCTCAGTGCTGCAGCTTTCAATGCTCCCTCTGCTATATTGCAAATGATTTTGCTTTACATGCGAGAACGCTACAGCACAAAAAATAAGCCATTCTAAAGCAAAGAGCACCACAGCTGTAAATCTGCTCTGTGCTTCTACCCAGGGCAATAAAGAAGACTTAAACACCATGACATTTTTTGCTTAATGTACCTTCACAGTCACCGGTACAATTGCTACCCTTCTTGTTGGTAGAAAATGTTTTTTTGTACACCGAAAATCAGCTTGCAACAAAGCAATCTGCTTCTCCATTTAATGCAGTTTGAAAAACAGCACTTTCTATCATGCTACCTAGCGTCAGAAACAGATGTTGTGAACACCCATCCACTGGAGTGCTTGTGCTATCCAGAGTCTTAACTAGGCTCCTATTTCATTAAACAGACACTAACGAGCTGTCTAGCTCATCTGACTGAGGGGAGCTCTATTCTGGATTAGCAAGTATCTACCACAACAGCCCAAAACCTTCCCAAAAAATCCTAACCCCCTCAAAAAATCGTCCAACCAACCACACCACAACCCTCCCCAAGCCCAAATGAGGATATTTCATTCTTTAGCTCAAATCACGACAGCATTTGCTGCTTACTTCTTGGTAGCTTTCACTTACAGTTAAGGTCCTAGACTATGACTGCTACCTTTGAAAGTCTTTTACCTGTGAATTGTATTAAGAACAAACTGCCTTAATAACAAAGAAATCAGAAAACCTACTCTGGAAATAAAAAAAAAAAAAAAAGGGCAAGCAAGACATGCTGGATATGAAACTAGATTTGCCATCTGTCAGATACACTATTGTCTACAGAAGGAAAAATCAGTACTTAGTTGTCCGAGATGCAATTTCATGCATAATCACTGTGCTGCGCTTAATCCTTCTAAGGAGAATCTCCATCCTTTGCTGGATGCAGGGGGAAACATGGTGACCCAGGATGAGCAAAAGGCTGAGGTACTGAATGCCTTCTTTGCTTCAGTCTTCAACAGTCCATAATGGTAAGGCCAGTTGTTCTCTGAGTGCCCAGCTCCTTGAACTGGAAAATAGAGACAGGGAGTGGAGTGAAGGCCCTATAATCCACGAGGGAATGGGCAGTGAACTATTGCACTGCTTAGATGTGCACAAGTGTATGGGGCTGGATGAGATTCACCCAAAGGTTCTGAGGAAGCTGGTGGAAGTGCTCACCAAGCCACTTTCCATCATTTACCAGCAGTTTTGGCTAACCAGGGAAGTATCAGTTGACCGGAGGTTAGCCGATGTGACACCCATGTACAAGAACTGCCAGAATAAGGACCCAGGGAACTACAGGTTTGTCAGTCTGACCTCAGTGCCAGGGAAGGTTATAGAGCAGATCATCTTGAGTGCCATCACACGGCATGTACAGGACAATCAGGCGATCAGGCTCAGCCAGCATGGGTTTATGAATGGCAGGTCCTGCTTGACTAACCTGATCTCCTTCTATAACAAGGTGACCCACTTAGTGGATGAGGGAAGAACTGTGGACGTTGTTTATCTGGACTTTAGTAAAGCCTTTGACACTGTTTTCCCACAGCATTCACCTGGAGAAACTGGCTGCTCATGGTTTGGATGAGTGTACTCTTCACTAGATAAAAAACAGGCTGCATGGCCAGGCCCAGAACGTGGTAGTGAATGGAGTTCAATCCAGTTGGCGGCCAGTCACCAGTGGTGTCCCCCAGGGCTCAGTGTTGGGGCCTGTCCTCTGTGACATCTTTATCAATGATCTGGATGAGGGGATTGAGTGCACTCTCAGGAAGTTGGCGGATGACACCAAGTTGGGTGGGTGTGTCAATCTGCTTGAAGGTAGGGAGAATCTACAGAGGGATCTGGACAGGCTGGATTGATGGGCTGAGGTCAACTGTATGAAACTCAGTAAGACTAAGTACCAGGTCCTGCCCTTGGGCCACAACAACCCTCTGCAATGCTACAGGCTTGGGGAAGAGTGGCTGGAAAGCTGCACAGCAGAAAAGGACCTGGGGGTGTTGGTTGACAGTCAGCTGAATATGAACCAGCAAAGTGCCCAGGTGGCCAAGAAGGCCAACAGCATCCTGGCTTGTATCCGCAAGAGTGTGGCCAGCAGGAGTAAGGGAAGTGATCGTCCCCCTGTACTCGGCACTGGTGAGGTCACAGCTCAAATCCTGTGTTCAGTTTTGGGCCCCTCACTTCACGAATGACATTGAGGTGCTGGAGTGTGTCCAAAGAAGGGCAACAAAGCTGGTGAAGGGTCTAGAGCACGTGTCTTAAGAGCAGCTGAGGGAAATGTTTAGTCTGGAGAAAAGGAAGCTCGGGGTAACCTCATTACTCTCTCCAACTGCCTGAAAGGAGGTTGTAGTGAGGTGGTGGTCAGTCTCTTCTCCAATGTAAGAAGTGACAGGACAAGAGGAAATGGCCTTAAGTTGCACTAGGAGAGATCAAGGTTAGATATTAGGAAATTTTTCTTTACAGAGAAGGTTGCAAAGCATTGGAACAGGCTGTCCAGGCGGGTGATGGAGTCCCCATGCCTGGGAGTGTTTAAAAGACATGTAGATGTAGCATTGAGGGACATGGTTTAGAGACCCTGGCAGTGCAGGGTGAATGGTTGGACTCAATGATCTTAAAGATCTCTTCCAACCTAAATGATCCTGTGATTCTCTAATCCACCTCCCAAGTGGACACTCCACAAGGCACCAGGTGTGGCTGGGTAGGAGGGAGCTGACTTTCAGAAGCAGAGTAGTGGTACCCACACCAGACAGGATTCTCAAGCAGACAACAGAAAGTGAGTCTGTACTAGCTACTGCAACTTCCACATATAGACACGACCCATGTTCAGCTAACTTCACTGCATGTTTCCCCCCTCTCATGTGCTCTGTATGTCACTGCCTGCATGGGCATCTGTGTGGAAAGGGGGATTGATTTGTGCAGAGTTGATAGGTGGGCATCAAAAGCTAGTTCTAACTTTGTTTTTAAGACACAGCCTACAATGCAGTGTATTTCTATCTTGCATGAAGGATTCAAAACTGTATCATGTCAAAAGTAAAAACCATTTCCAGATTATTATAACAACCACAAAACCAAAAAAAGTACCTGGACTTAAAAGGATCTGTTTTTTCACCTTTTTATTCTAGGAACTTCATGCATTAAATACATTTATGGGGACAGTGCTATTATAAAACATTTACTTATTTGTCAATAACTAGTATATATTACCTCAAGAGAAGCTCAGAGCACAAAATAGCTCAGACGCTTGTATATGATACCTCTGTTTCAATTTCACAGAAGATTCTGCCCTCAGGGGAAAGAGAGGTACCGATGTTGAACACAGAAAAGACTTCTCATTTAGCTGATGCCAGCTAGAAAGCCCCGACCTATTAAGTCAATATTTTTAATCACTGAGAGCAATTAAGACACCAGTGCCGTGTTCTTACCAATGAATGAAAAAATCAAGTTACAAAAAACAAACACAACATCAAATAAGCTAGCTTATTTATCAAACGCAGTGGGTTTTTATTTGCATGGTCACAATTTCAGATGACAGATGGAAGCATAAAAAACATCTTTAATCAGACAAAAAATTCATTATGCCCAAAAGCAAAAGTGACATTGTTGATATAACTGGGTAATTACTTTTGAAGATAGGTTTGCAAATCAGCACTTCTGTGTTCTGACATCCAGCCTCCAGGTCCACTTCCTACTCTAACAAAGAATTAGTCAATTTAGCCCAAGTTAAATGAGTATATAGCTTAACAGTAAAATCTATAGGGGAAATAAAAAGGAAGGCAATTATTAAAAAAACCCAACATTTTCTAGGTTTTTTTTTTCTAAATCGTAGAATAGTCTCAGTAGGCAAGTGCTAGAAGTTCCAACACATGAGTTGTTTAGTACTAAACTGTACAGAGTTAAAAAAAAAGAACAACAAACCCAACACACAAAAGAAAACCCCACACATGAAGCAGTCACACCTTGGCAAAAAAATTAACAGATGAATGAGATCTTTTCCATTTCATCTTTCTTAATGATTCTGGGGGGAAGAAATTTAAAGGTCTTTAATATACATTAAAATATCACATCACCAAAAAAACAGAATTGGTTCAGTAACCATTTAAAGGTTAGGCAAAAACTTTGAGAACCAGTATCAAGCAGGTAAAAGAACTTTTTTCATCTGAATTTAATGTACTCCCAGCATTCTCACACAGGCATAACTCTTCATGTTGGGCCATGGTGACTTCATTGATACAATTTGTGAAGTTAATTTTATGACAGGATTGTCATAGCAAAAGCTGGTAATTACTGAATTACTGTAAAAGAAATCATGCATAAATATAAAGATCTTTGAGTATAATCTATTATAATGAATTGTATTGCTAACTATTTAACAGGAATTAGTTTAATTGTTTAGAAGAATAAACGACACAATTAGGACGCTCATGGCAGGTACAGGCTTTGCCATGAGCACTCGGACTCTTAGGAAGTCGTTTGACTTCTTCCACTTTACATATGTGGGAAACTGAAGATAATGACAATATTATCTTATAACTCAAGATAACCAAGGACATTCTTACTCAGAACCATGCCCATGTATTTCGACCAATTTATGGATTTCAATGTATGTCTTCTCACAGAGCTAGGACATCGACACTGGTCCATGATGCTAAAGATATGCCCTCTGCCCCACAAAACTGGCCCACAAATTTCCATCAGTTTTTCAAATTCTGTATGTTAATCTTTTCCATTTTTATGAGCAGGCATCAGAAAGAACAAGATAAAAATATAGTATCTTTTCATATAAAGCAACAAGTATGTTCCTCAGCAGGATTTATTCCGAACTCTGCTCACAGAACTCCGAAGTTCCCATAAATAGTCTGCCTTGGAAAGAAACACCGATTATACACTGATAACTTTAATCTGAGATTAATTAAAAAAAAAATCCAACCTTCTGTCTTGATATCTGCTCTCATTACATTCTAGCAATAAAGTCACATATTCAGGACCATTTAATGACGAAATCACAACATTCTTTTTAAAGGGAATCTTTTCAGTTACTCAATTTTGCGTCTCAGAACAAACATAGCAAGTGGTTTTTTGCACGTCTGGCAGTAATACAACATGTTGGTTCTCACCTAACATTATAACTTTAAGAAAAGACTAGTTTTAATCCTTCTTTAGTTGTGAAAGACTAACTGTGGTAAACTATGTTATGAATATATTGCAATGGCTGCAGTATCCACAGATACTGCTTCTCTATGAGACATGTGAAATTATAGTATCCACAGAGGGTGTTAAAGTATGATACCTTTCAAGTTTTATGTATTTCTCGTACTTTCATTTCCTTTATGTCAACCTCATCTTCTGTATTTATAAAAGCTCTGCAGTATACTCAGCAGCAATTTGACAATAGACCACTATACAAACTTCTTAAAAATCCCTAATGGGTACAGCAAGTCTTTTCTTTAGGTAACATTATAATATTCCACGTATGCAATAGTTACACTTACCAATGTTTCCTTGCCAGGTGCATGCCAAGCAAAGATAATCCCAAAAATATGAAAAAGAAGATTCGCATTCTTTGCTACAGTCAGGGAACAACACAGGACTGTAACTGGGTCAGAGAGCACTGCACTTGTTAATGTTTATTAATACACAGGCTTGCATAAATCACTGTAGTTTTATATTTTCTTTTGAATGAATTTTCACATGACATAACAGGATTTTAAAGTGCCTAACCTTTTCCTCAAGATACTGACTTTATACTTAAGGCTTGAGACCACAAGTAAGAGGCAAAAGCCTGGCAGATGAGACAAGTTATAGAAGAAAAATAACCTACAAAAAATAAAACATGGTTTGAAAAGAAAGCAGACTTACTAATGCTGACCTACAGAAGTTACCTGGAGAATCAACAACATGCTGTTTACTGATGCATGTATTTTCTAGTACATCTCCACATCAAAAAACTGCTTTTCTTTGCATGACTGTTCCTTGGCAAGCACTATTAAGTTGAAAATAGACTCTTATTTTTAACCAGTTGAAACAACAAATAAATATATACTTAAGTTATTGTTGATTTGCCACCACTTATATGCTTCTGCTGTTTTGCAACTAGGCAAATCTTCAGTGTCTTTCAGGGGTGTTTTGTTAACTAATGGAGAAAAATCCCTTGAAGTTTGGAATTTTGCTGCATAGACAAATGCCAGCTAAACTGAAGACAGCCTCCTTTAGAATTTCTAGATACAAGCAGAAACAGTGAAAAATGGACGAGTGGTTCTTCCAGTCTGAAGAGGCCTCTACAGTGTTGTTACCCAACTTTCTACACAGAGACATCAATGTCATAATTGAATGAAAACGAAGATCTTTAACCTCTAGTCTGTTTTGTGATTTATTTTTTAAATACACATTAAAATGTCACTTGAAGAAAACTAATTATGGGGAATCTGTTAGTAACCTTAGAAAGTTATTCTGACGATTAAGCAAGCAAAGTATGCTCCTCCGTTTCCATACAATTCAGAGTTATACAAACACTTTACCATTCCACCCCCTTCCCCTTCACTTTTTTCTCCTTTCTCAAACAACATTTTCACAACCTCCTCACTTTTCAAAAGGCAAGATACAGGAAGCAGTACAAGTAAGCATTTGGGAAGTGTGTGTGGTGGGAGAGATCACACATTGCTTGCCTTTTACTATTATTTTCATTATGTACGACATTCCAAGTAAAGACATACAAAATATGGTTTTCTTTTTAAATACATTAATCAAGGCTTTGTAGAAATTTTCCCTACTTCAAAATCTACTGTGATGGTTTTGCCACACATGTATTCTATCTGTTTTTAAAAAAAAAAAAAAAAAAATCAAAGAAATATTCTGTCAGTCTTGTCCATGTATCTGGCTTCTACATGATTATCTTCCTGGTACAGCTCAAATCTTAAAGGAATAAAGACACTGAGGTGACAGAGGAATCAGGATTTTAGGAAAAGTGAACCCCAAACTAGTAAACATCCTCCTCTTTAACCCTTCCCTCAAGACACTTGCACTATTATGCTGCTGCTAAGGCTGAAACTGGTATTAATTAGAGTTTCGTGCACCTTTCATCTTCCTGCCAGTATTTCAAACAAACAAAGCAATCACCCTCAAGGTGCATCAAGCTGCCAGATACTCAGCCTCTAGTGTTCTTCCTCTGTGCTGCCTCTGTTTTTGGAGTACTGCACTGTGAAGCAAGCATGTCGAATCCTGGGACTCATGGGGATCAGAGCCAAAAGTCAGAAAACAAAATAGAATGAACAAGCCAAGCAATCCTTTTATGCTGAGTCTACCTCTTCCATACAGTGAAGGTGCAAAACAGCCCTTCAAAGTGATTTGAAGTAGGTGCTTCTTGCCAGAGAGTGCTTTTACACTTACGTTCCCAGAACTGCTGAAAGAGGAGGCTGTGCCTCCTGCTCCTGCCCTGTGTTGTCCAGATCTCCACACTAGCCTGACGCAGTCTTCAGACATTGCACTTACCTATTTCTTGCTTTCTCATCCTTTCCTCAAGAGCATCTATACTTCTCTCCTCTATGCACACATATGGTGAGGAAAAAAGATTCACTAAATATTACATTTTGTAATGGCCAAAATAGTATCCACATACAGTAGATATTAGCAGCGTGAAATAAAATCTTATCACCGTCAGACAGCACTGCCATGAAGTTACAATCTCTTTCCCATGGTGGGCACTTCAGTTCCACTGTCACACTACCCAGAAGTATTTGCTTATCCACACTCAATGAACCCTTTCAAGTATGAAGACTGAGCTCTGGAGAATTTTTTCAGAATGGAGGAAAAGGAAAAAATGAATTTACAATAAAAGACATTTTAAAACAATATCAGCGATTGTGGTATGGATCAGATGCATACTGTCTAAGCAATCTCTTTTATACTATTTTAGTTAGTTACCTGCTTGCAAACAGGTGAGGAAAGGAAACAAAACACACACACAAAATACTGCTCTCCTCTTTCCAACCTTCTGACCTAAACCAAAAACATAATGGAAGCCTGAAAAAGTAACAGTGTTTTGACCACGGTACTTCTTACACCAAAACAATCAGTACTTCTGCTGATACACTTTAAACGTCCTGAACAGCAAATACGAAGTATACTAGTGCTTCCTCACTATGAAAAGAATTCTGCTGCTGCACAGAGTAAGAATCCCTATTAATACAAGCATGAAAACACAAGTGATTCTCACACTTAATCAAAACCATTTGCCCACCTGAGATAGGGAAATACAGGTTCCTTTACTCAAGATCATACAGAAGTTTTCCAGACAGCCAATGCAATAGGCAATCTTTTTGTAACACACATGACAAAGCTGCAAGGAAAATGGCAGCAGCAACCACTGCTGCTCTTTCTAACAGGAAGGACTGCCAGGATCTTCCAAGACCTCTTTTCTAAACTACACTGATGAAGACTGCAGAACAAGCCACAGACAGTCAAGTGAATTACAAGGTTCAGCTCATGATGGATTTAACGTAAGATGCTTCCAAGTTGAAGCACGGGGGGTGCGGGTGTGTGTAGCTCTGCCAACACCACCTACTCTGTTCTCCACCATCTGTTGTCTTATTCTACTCTTTCAACAGGTAAACTTAGTTAATCAGAGTTATTTCTCTTGGCAAATGCTTAGTTCCCTAGACCACAAGGAAAATACATATTAGCTAGTCAGAAGGATCATTCTGGCTCCAAATGTTGTTATGGAGAAACACGACTATATTAAAATTTCCTATCATACAAATCCACTGTCTTTTCTGGCATTGCCAGGGTCAGGAAAGCCTATGGATACTGGTACATGCTTCCCTTTAAATGAGACTATACTTGTGTTTCAAAACACAGTGGAACTTTTTCCTGTGCTGGGGTCACAGCAATTTGGAGATACAAAGCTCCAAGTATCACAACTGCTTCATTTTCTCTCAAGAACTGCTGTGGCAAATGACCAAGAAACAGGAATTAGACCAGTTTTGGAAAGATAAAAATAGCTTAAACTAGCACACTGCCTTTTACAAAAGAGGTTAAATAGCAGATTTTATTTTGAGAGAAGATGAACTATTTTCTTTAGTCCTATGGAGACTTTTGCCCCTCTGCCCAGTTACTTTGAACTCCTAAAAAGTTTTGCAGCCACTTTTGAAGAAGAGATTGTAATAGCTTTGAAGTACATACAAGTGGTAAGTGTCTTCATACTGACTTTTACAAGCTTTGAACTGAGCATTCTTTCTCAACACTACAGAACTGCTGGCAAACTCCATTATCATTGAAAATCTAAGCTGCAAAATTCAGTGGAATCCTCTCTATTCAAGGGAGGGGGGAAGGTCTTTTCTGCCTTCACATTTCTCTTAGTTCTGTTTTGTTAATTTAGTTTTTGGGGTTTTTTTTGGTAAATTATTTAATAACATCCTAGTATTTCATTTGTATAATCCTTTCCAGTGAAAGGTCTAGAGATGAGTCACTAGGGTTTTGCTGGAGGGTACAATCAAGTCTGCATGGAATTGACTTAAGTAAATTAACTCAAATGCAAAGCAAGCAGCAACTATTTTGACCAAATTGTCAAACAGTTGTAAGGTGACCATTTAGTTTACCATTCAAAGTTTCCCTGTTTTGAATGAAAGCCTATCTCCCCTCCAATGCCACATAACTTCATTTTGTCTTTTTTGTGTGTGGGTGGGTTGGGGACCATTTTCATTGAATCTGATGACATAGGTATCCTGTGTATATTTGGAAACAAATAAACCAAAACCACACACTGATTCCTTTGCCTGGGATAAAAACTTGTTATCTGAAAGTTAAGATTAAGGTACAAGAAGTATGCATTTAGATAAAAGTTGAAGTTGCTCTTTAACATGCTTTTCCTTTATAGTTGCTCAAATAAAGGACAGGGCTGTTATAGAGAGTGTCAAGCTCTTTAAATTTTTAACTTTTCTTTCAGTAGCAACTTCTGCAAAGAACACAAGACAGAGCTGTTAAATCTAGCATTTAAGCACAGCCTCAAATTCTATCACAGCCCAAAACATTTTCCTCACTCTTTCTAGCCCCCACAAAAATAGAGAATTCTGTAATTTGAGAATCAAGGTGCCTCCAAATATTCTACAGGTGCCAGATCTTTCCCTTTGCACTTTACAGCAAGTCAACAAGTACACCTAGTGAGGCAACGTGCTCTTCCTAGCTTTCATGTTTGGCCCTCTTTCACTGCTCAGGCTGAATACAGAACAAGTGAGAGAAGAGGCAAAAGGAAAAAAAATACCACCAAGAAATGAGTAACTCAACCCATCTACAAACAAGCTCCAGTAAACCTTGCCTGAAGAGTTTTAGATTATGTTGTTCTAGCTTTCCCCCCACCTCCTTATGCAGGACATTGGTGCCTGTGTAGCAGTCAGCAGAAGGGAACATGCTCCTGACTTGCAGTTGCCACAGGTGAGCACACTGGTCTTATCAGAGAGCATCCACAAATCATCACATCTGATGCTCCATTTGCTCTGGGCTCTGACTCGCAATCAACTTGTAGCACAGATATTAGAGATTGCATATAGGAATAAAGTGCAAAAGAAAAAAAAAAATCTGTACCTATCTTGCAAAAAAAAAAAAAAAAAAAAAAGCTACTGCATTTGTCAAAATACTGGAAAACAGAACTAAAAAACCCTGAACTTTCCATGTCACCATTCTCATTTACAGTAACTAGATGAGCATGATGCAATACCACCACCTCCGCTGGCAAAGTGCACTTGCTTCCTATGTGAATTTGATCCCCCAAAAGAATTTTTCTCCCCAAAATGAATGGGCAAGGGTTCACATGCAGGGTTCAGCATGAAGGCCAGATAGGGCTGCCATCCTTCCACCCGGAATAATCAGTCACTTGCCCAAAGTCCTTTTTGTCTACCACTCAGCCACAGATCATTTAGTTTAAGGTATTCATTATTCATCCTCTCTCTCAAACAGACGTCCCCTCTCTTCCTCCCTCTCTCCCAAAGAGGCAGCCAGAACTGTGGCTGGTGAATCACTATCCACAGCTGGGTAATTAATGAAGACTATTGTATTTGTAACAGTAGTGTTATCCCAATTCTTTCACAGGACTTCCCATGCAAGTAAATTGGATTGCTGCCTCTTACTAATGAAACATTTAATATTAATTTTTCCAGAAAACATCTGTCACAATAAGCACGACCACTTCAGAAGCACCAATGCAAATCTTGCAAACAGACCTGAGAATATATACACACACATTTTTTCAATAAAGTAGTTTCTCAAACCACTGCTTAAGGATTTTGTTCATCTATACTGCAGAATTCAGCTCAAACTGAATTCCTTCATGCTCTTTAACTAGTGACAATTAATTATGCGCTGTATCAAACAGCACTGTGAATTCTGCAGGAAATACACTATCAAGTTCACTCTCTGAAGTCACGCCAGTGCCGCCCCCCTCCCCCTCAAATCAAGGATTTTTACTACTTGTTATGAGAAAAACCTTGCACCATTATGTTCAATATGAGAAATTCCTGAAGCCCAAGCCAAGGTACAGCTAAAAGTAACGCAGTCTTAAGTCACTGATTGATCTATGTATTAAAAATATAGATAGATAGCAGTCTAAGGGTTAAAATTTTAAAAAGGAATTAACCTCTAGGAAGCGTAACAGGCACACAGGTTCTTCTAAATACTATGATACTGGTTTAATTTGCTCATCTCCAAATGTGGCCATCCTCCACTGGGAAGCTGCCCTTGTTCTATTCTTCAGGCTCTTGTTGCTCGGGTTGCAGCTGCAGGGCCCATTCCTTTGGAGATGGGCACAAAGGGCTTCATTATCTGCTCCTCCTGCAGGCACAGCACCATCGGAATACTGCCAGAATAGAGCATTGCCCCTCCTCCCCCCACCAGAAAGCAGGCAGGCAATCCCTGCCGCTTGTTGTGTCATTTCTGTATGAAGACTGCCCTTCACCACCACAGGTTGCTCCCCTCCAGGGAAGGGTCTTCAGAAGCTGTTCATTTAGCATGAGTCATCTTTACTCTCAACTTGATAGGAAGTTCACACTGTGGTTTGACTTAAGAACTAGTGAGATGAGATTTGTTTTTTTAAAACCAGTAAGAACAGCCTCCTTATATGTTTCATCTTCCAGAAAGAATCATGTTTAAAAGTCCTTGCCTCCTCTGGGACATATGAACTGAAAACACAACACAGAAAAGGACACAGTGACCAAATTAGCAGTGTGCTCTTGTGGCCAAGGTCAGTGGTGCATTAAGAACAGTGTGACCAGCAGGTCAAAGGAGGTTCTTCTACCCCTCTACCCTGCCCTGGTGAGGCACATCTGGAGTACTGTGTCCAGTTCTGGGGTCCCCAGTTCAAGAAAGAACGAACTACTGGAGAAAGTCCAGCAGAGGGCTACAAATACAATTACGGCACTGAAGCATCTCTCTTGCAAGGAAAGGCTGAGGGACATGGTTCTGTTTAGCCTGGAGAAGAGAAGACTGAGAGGGGATCTTATCAATGCTCATGAAGATCCAAAGGGTGAGTGTCAGGATGGGGCCAGTCTCTTTTCAGTGGTGCCCAATAATAGGACAAGGGGCAATGGGCACAAACTGGAACATGGGAAGTTCCACTTAAACATAAGGAAAATCTTCCTTACTTTGAGGGTGACAGAGGTTGTGGAGTCTCCTTCTCTGGAGACTTTCAAAACCCACCTGGACATGATCCTGTGCAACCTCCTTTAGGCAAACCTCCATTTGCAGGGTGGTTTAACTAAATGATCCCCAGAGGTCCCTTCCAACCCCTACCATTCTGTGATTACCTAATTGTTTCTTGAACTGGTGTTGGTACCATCTTTAATGTAAATGCCAGTATATTGTCAGCAATTTCCTGTAAAAAGTTGTTTAGCATTTCTAGTGTCAGAGGAAAGAAAACAGACCAAAAATTCACTATTGAACAGCAGAAAATGGATAGAGAAGGAAATTAACTCTCCCTAAGAACCCTGAATATCAATATGTAACTCATAAAAAATGTTTCTGGAGGCTACATGCAAGTAAGTAGTTTACAATGGAAACTGAGAAGATTTACATTAATAAGTACATGCAGAGAGTACACAGGGTGCAAAAGCATTCTCACACACGGTGCCATATTACACAGCAAGAGGTGGAAAGCAAATCAGAGTTTTTCTAGGCCTTAAGTAATGGTCAGACTAGTTTCACTGAATATGAAATCAGATCAGCAGTCCTGTACCTGGAGGTCTATCTCTTTAGGAGCAGTGGAGGAAACATTTGGGATTTGTGCCAGCTCTGAGGAATCCAAGTCTCCACAGAAGGCGATAGGAACTGTAGCATAAGATGGACAACATAAGGTGCCCATAAGATGGGTAGCATCTTTGATGCCTCATCAGAACATCCTAGCAAGGTTATGCACTTACCGCACTCCCAAAGAGTTAAAGGATGACTCCCAGATTCAGTCTGAAACTAAAAGGGTGCTAACTGTCCCATAAGCTGACGCTCCTGTGATCTAACACTGGAAGGACCACAGTCAGAAGTATGATATTTTAACTCCATGTTGACAGAGAACATATGCAGTCTAATCTATTCTGTGGTAACCTTTTGAGAAACAGGTTAGATGTTCCCTAATGTGTTTCCCCTTGGTACTTATGCTGAGGTCTTTGAGCTCCATGTGACTATTTCTGAATGAGCACAAAGGAAGGCAGAGAAGAACAAGCGTAATTTCCGCAGAGGAATTTCTTTAAAAGTTCACATTTTGAAAAAGCAATGCATTTACAGTTAACTGTCTTAGTTCTGTATAAAGCATTAAATAATCAGGTGAGGGAAGCGGAACAGTCATGAGTTTAAATAAAGAGATCCTGAAGAATGCAGCTGGTTCTGAAATAATTTTTTCTAATCTAGAATTTGTGGTGCCTTAACCTACAATTGTGGCCTTTCTTCTATGTGAACATCTCACAAATACTTAAAGTAGGAATACCACAAGATCAAATAAAGTTACATGTACCATACTATGTATTTTAATACTTGATTCCACCTGCTCTTTTACCTAGCCTGATCTCTGTACCTCTCTCTCCATCTTCTGTCGTATATCTCTGTAATTGATTGGATAGTAGAACAATTGGTAAGAAGAACTTCAATTTCCATGTTAAGGATATACATTTGCTAGAGCCCAAGAAAAAACCAATCACAATAAAACACCACATGTATTTCATATTAGGTAGGACACATACCAGAAGAAACTAGAAGAATAAAGAGGGGTAAGAGTCAGAGGAGAGGTAGACTAACACACAGTGGTGCTAAAATAACTGCAGTTCTTGAGCATGCAATGTAGTGAATAATGCTGGTATGTGCCAAAAAAGAGTGTCACTAGTATGTCTGGTTTTGAACATTTGAAATTAACTAGTATGTGTGTATATTTTACATAGATAAATATCTCAGGCATTCCAGTTGCTTTAATGAGATGTCCATAGAGCTATCACCCTCAACCTCAGACTACAACTCCAAACCAAATGCTGATTTAACTTGCTTTATAATATACTCATATCCCAGACAGTTGGAAAATTTAGACAGCGCTGGTAACACCAGTAATAATAATCAGTGCATACTGTCATTAACTTTCACTCATTAATCCTGTACAGGTACTTTGATGGGGAAAGAGACAAAGTGTTTGGGAGTTTTCCGAACTTCTGCAAAAAAAATAACTTAAATACTTCCACTTCTTGATGAATATTCTATTTTACTGCAATATTGAAAATGCAGTATCTCAAAATTTAAGTACTTTCAAAAACCTATAAATACTAATAGCAGAAAAATGAAATAGTGAAAAGCCTTTTAGAAGCTTTTCTGAGAAGTAACTGCGCTTAATTTGTGAAATGACAGATGTTTCTTCTCTTCGTAACTACTTGTTATTAATAACTGTGTTATTGAACATGTCCTCAGAATATAATTGGTTTCTGCTAAACAAATTATTACCTCCAGACATAGGTGAATATATCTTCCTTCTAGAGAATTCTCAGCTATCTGAATAAAGCAGTGAAACAAACAAAAAACCACTTCCACACTTGTGTTCAGCTTGAACTATCAGATTAATAGTAGCTGCAGTGCTACTCTACTGTAGAAGCTTCTGGTAAGTAAATGCTACGTGACTTTGTTAAGCATATATGGAAACGAAAGTATATCCATCTCTAGAGTCTGGAACATGCTCATGCGTTTGTTACAGTTTGTTCTGGTACACATAAAGTCAGATTTTTCTGCAACAAAGCTTTTCATCTAGGAATAAGATGCCTATTTACAAGAGTTTATTAGACCCGCAATGCAATATTAGGTTAACAAGGAACATCCAAGAGCCTCCACTACCTTAGTAACCATACCAAGCCCCTTAAATGGCACTACAGTCAGTTTTTGCAGAGCTAACAACTTTTTCCAAGGCTTTTAAAACAGAACTAGTTACAGATTTCTTCCATGCCACCCCAAAAAGGACTTCATATGTATTATGCATCAGCCTTCAAATTCTGGGTCCATCTAACTGCATCACCAAAGTGGTAACAACCACTACAGCTATTTTGAGACAGAAGCAGCTGAAAGGAACAGGAAAGGTTATAGTCCTATATATGGGGAAGGAAAGAGGAAGAGAAGCAAAGCAGAACAGAGCAAAAGAAACTATACGCAGGAAACAGACCTGAAGTTTACATACTATATAGAAGAACTAGGTGGAAGATTTGTTTGTTTTTAAACAAATTAAAAATTGAAATAAAAGGTGCAGTAAAAGCACTTCTAATTATACCACCACAGATCACCCACTGCTTTGAGAAGCTCCACTGAAATATATCTAGATAGGCAGAGACAAAGGTAGTGCAGGAGATATAGAGGAGGTAGATGAAAAGCAGGAGGAAGACAGTACAGAAACAGGAACCATTGCATTTATGAGAGCACTTGTCAACAAAATAATTTTCTTAACTGGCTTATCTGAAGGCAAATAATGAAACTTTAACAGTATATGGTATTTTTCTTCTATGGCAACTCTGTTAACAATGAGACATTTCAGTGATGTTCCGTGAGTTTGTCTTCCCTAAGACAGAAAAATCGAGTAACAACTCTGTGTACTAAGTAGTCTGGGGATCTGCACTTCAAAATCAGCTGGGACTACAGAGATTCACGTCACACTGTGGTTTTTCATTTACTTGTTAAGTTACAGTCTGTTAAAAGGCAGAAAACATTCAATACAGCAGCACCCCAGTCTCTTGTGGCATCTCAAGTTAGAAGCTCTATCTTAGAAGCATCTCAAAACCCAGCTGGAAAGTTAGGTAGCTAGATTTTCAGAAGTGCTAAGTATCCAGCAGTTTCCACTCACAGCCTGCGGTATTTGAGAAGCGGATGCTACTCAACTACAGATATGGCTTGCTGTTTGGCAAATTAAACAATTTCTCTGGCACCCTGCCCATGCCCCCACCCCTCCCCAACTAATTATAATGTTTCTCCATTCCTCCACTCCCTCTTATGCATAAAGAAATGAATATCTTTTCATATACATATATAGCAAATAACAATAACCCATGCATACCTCTTTAAGAGAGGGTATTTCACATTTCCACCTCACCAATAAAAGCAACATTCCCAACAACACTGGCACTAACTTGAAAAGACCACTCTTAAAACGGGGGCCCTGCCTGAGAGAATTCAAAAGCAGCATTCCTCTTCAGATGGTCAATAGGATTTAAGGGAGTTACAGCTTGAGGCCTCTCTTCCACTTCTTTGAAGTCCTGCACCAACAAATCAATGTGCTTAGGATACGCAAATGCAGTTCAGCCTTCAAAAATGATTCATACTTATGCCTGGTTGATCCATCCTGACTGACAGAATAACTGTTGACAAGTACTTGGAATGAAGTCTAACAAACCAGCCTCAAAAGAACAGTCAGTCAAACAATCCTGTCAGAGAGAGGCACGGATCTGTTATGCAACAGGAATAATGGAAGTACTGGCCTGCTTACCCTTCTTCCCCAATTTATTCAGTAACAGTTAACATTCCTGGTAGGATTAATAGCCGGGAATCAAGAAAGACTAGAAGGATTAAAGATTGATATAAATTTTGGTACAGAGAAAGACATGTTTCTTCTCAATTGCCCCAGTCAAAAGAAGAAATCAGATTCTGGAAAAATGCTGCATGCCAAAGGAGGAAGAGCAGCAAGAAATTACTTCACTCATGATATTTTAAAAAGAAAATGATATTGCAGAATGCTCTCTTGCAAGAAGCCTAATATGATTTGAATGAAGCATATTCCAAGAAACTAGACCAGTCTCTCCTGGACACAAGGTAGTATCCAAATGAACCAACCAAACTGCAACAATTCTGGACATGAGTAAACATGCAGACAATGTGTCTGTGGAACTACAGAAAGCAAGCAAGACATCCGTGACATCTGCATGTCCAAAGCTGAATGTTATTAGTGTTTGAATCTATGTGCCAAAGACCTGAATAAGTGC
Organism: Bucorvus abyssinicus; assembly: GCA_009769605.1. Taxonomy (NCBI): domain Eukaryota; kingdom Metazoa; phylum Chordata; class Aves; order Bucerotiformes; family Bucorvidae; genus Bucorvus; species Bucorvus abyssinicus. Next base: position 72,177,667 of record CM020063.1, on the reverse strand, counting down.
TTACTATAATTCATCCCTCCCTCAAGGGACATATCTTAAAGTGCTTTTCCTATTAAGGGAGTACCCAGTAAGCTTGATACAATGTTAAGGATCAAAGCTAGAAATTAATCCATTCTATGTCCTTCAGTGTGCTGTAGCAACTGTTGGTCTAAATAAAGAGATCAGAATGGAACAGTATTTTCTGTGACAAAGATGAACCTGAAAGATAAATTGGGCAATTAGCAAAAGTCTGTTCATTACTTTCTTTTTCCTTCTCAATACTAGATCATTGATATAGGAGACAGTACTACCCTTCTCCTTCTTTTGGAGAAAACAGACATAGATGCCATGGTCAGAATTTCCACCTGGAATTCAAGAAAAAGATTTAGATATGGAAAGGGAAACAGATCTCCTCCACTTGTGTTCACTTTGGCATCCAGCCTGCTGTGAAGATCAGATTCTTAGACTTCACATGAGCTCTTCCTCTGCCTCCGAGCTATCTAACTTACTAGATTTTTAAGTATCTCAAGTAATTTCATGCTGTAGAATAGGGTTCCTTAAGTATTTGACACCTATAGTGATCTAATTTGACTATATAATGCATGCATATTGTCTGGTAGCTTTTCTGAATGGATAGGCATTGCACATGGCAGGGTAACTATGAATCTGACGTATAGCAAGCAGACAGAAAGCACTGATCAATTTCTGACAAGGACTATCAAAACTCAGCCTGGGCTCTCCCAGGAAAGAGGATGTCAGCTCCAGGACATTTATCCTTAGCATTCTCACTGCAGACAGCACTCTGTCCTGAGCATTAAGCACCACATGGGCCTGGGGCTTTTTCTGTGGAAACATGACTATTCATGGTGGTAAAAGCCAGAGTTACACTCTTAGGTTTCTTAGGCTTTGTGCCTTCATTACAAAATGGGAGATTTTTTCCCTGCATAAAATCACATATAAAAACTAAAAAATAATTGCAAAGTACAGTGTGTGTAACAGGGCAGGAAGCATGTACATGTATTGCAGGATGCCATAATTCATGCTGTATCTAAGCTTAGCCAATTTAAGGAAAAGATTACCGCATAGGACTACATTCAGAAAGAAAAAAAAATTTATCTTAGAGAACTCTCCAATCTGTTAGAGATACTTTAAATATCATTATAAAGTACATTCTGTAGCTAGTTCGAAGTCTAAATATAAAAACCCCAAAAATGAAAGATTTGAGGGTGTATATTCAATATTTCAAACTACAGTAACTGAACACCATTCAGGTGTACTTCTTAGCATCATTTCTTTGTGGCCCTCGTGCTATCCATCCCTTCCCCATTACACTATAGGATGGCTTACCCACAAAGGAGGACAAAACAGTTTAAGTGTCTAATTTAGACATCAACCAATATTCCCGACAGACTTTTCTATACTGCTTTTTCTTTACTATTCTCTTCACACAGTTAGGTGTAATGAAAGTTGGCTTCCATGACAGCAATTTTCTCATTGACAGTCTTTAATTCCTAGCTTTCTTCTGTTTTATGATTTCCACTGGCACAAAGCTTCAGTGACTTTGTTCCTGATGTTCCACTTCACTGTGAAAAGTGACAGCAAAACTTGTGCTGTGTGCAACTGCATTAATACCATTCAATTGGATCAGCTGTGTTCTACTTCAAAAAGTTTCCAGAGGAAAAAAAAAACCAAAACCCACAGTTTTGAAGGCCTATCTGAGAAGCTGAATCATTCACACAATCCAGCTATACCCCAGTGATCTGACCCAAGTTTAACAATGAAGGAAGTGGAGGACAGACATATACAAAGTTGGTGCAAGGCACAGCAGTAATGAAATGTATTTGAACAAACGGTCATCTGAAATGGAGAAACAGAAGAGCACTGTTTTGCACCTTTATTACTTTAGAGTTATTCTACAGAATATAATGCAATGGTCACAATTCAGGAGTTGCAAGTAGAAGTTAAGCTAAACTGAAAAACAAAATATGAAAATCCAACATTTTAGGCGAATTTTTTTCCTTTGCCCTTAAAATGAACAGCACATATAAATTCAAATTAAATAAGTCAACAAAAACTCTTTTTGCCATTACTCCAACTTCATGAATCAATTATTAAATTGAAAATTAAAAGTCATACAGAATTGATGCAAGTGTGGTGGATGAAGTCTAAACAATTCCTTACAGAGGAAACTAAAATCCATGAAAATCTTATTCAGAGAAGACAGCCCATGAACCAAATTTGAAAACCATATACTACAAAAGCAATGTAATAGAAAAGACATATTTCAGATTTTGAAGATATGTAGGCTTTTCTGTGGTGCTATCCAGACACGAACTCAACACATGAAGAGTCTGCTAATGTTTTAGGCTAGGGCTTCCAGCTTCAAGAGCATATAGCAGAAGTATTGCAGCTTTTAGCCTAGACATGAATGGAGTAAGGGTTTTCTTGACAAACTCAAGTTGTTCACTGGAGTAAAAGCATTTATCTAAAATCCACTACCTCTTTGACACTACCTCCAGAAGGGAGAAAAGACATTGTTTTCCACCTTCTCCCTCACCCCAGTATTCTAGACCTTTAGTGAACTGAGCCATAAGTAGCAATAGTAGAATGGAGAAGTTAAGGAAAACACATTTTTATCTTTTTTCAGATTGTTCTGTGTTTGTCCTAAGCAGTTGGGAAGTGTGTATTTCAGATTATCATGAGACCAGATGAGGAATATACTAACTATGATGAAGAAGCAAAACCCTTAATGCCTTCTCCTTCACATCACTGGAAGCATATCTACTGACCAAGTGGTGAAAGTCATGTGACATGAAACACTGGCTATGCCAATGAAGACACAAGTCCAGCCACATAATTGTAGGGAGACAGGGGACAGAAAAGTTCCAGGGTTCTAGGTAAAGAGGCAGCAGGGAATGGCCCTGGTGCACTGTCCTGCATCACTGTCTTGCACCACTGTCAGTTTGAACCTCAAACACTTAGAATAAAAAAAAATATTAGGACTTCAAGCATGGTATTTCTAGGCCGCAACAGGACATACCATCAGATGTTTACGGAGGTTTTACACTCAATTTCATAGCTGTCAGTGAGGTGAGTCAGGAAGGCTGTATTTCCTGACCTGTGATTTAAGCTTCCTGCAGACACTGCTGGAGCATGTACAGAAAGCGCAGCCCACAAGCTGGGAACATCCACTGCACTTCACTTTTTTCTGGCACAATGAATGAAGTACACATTTTCGCACTGTGGAGTTCACTTTGCGCCCTCCCTCCCCCTCCTTTCAGGGGTGATCACCACTGACTGAAGTTAGTGCATCAAGACAAGCCCTGTCTCTTCCCCACTTGGTCTTCCTGCATGAGCTCTCAATCATTTCAATACTCTTCTGCTGCTTGCAGTACAGCCCTTAGTCTTCTCTGGTGGTAAATATTCCTCCTCTTTTCCTCTCAGTCTTCTTTTTCAAACAAATATCACCATCTTTTACATCTGCTACCCAACCGCCCGTTTTCTCTTCTCCTCCTTCCATCCACCTCCACAGTGTGGATTTTCTTGGTAGTGGGGTTATATGTGACATATGTGATAATTATATATTCTATAATTACCTGATTGGGTTACTATTTTCTCCTTCTCTCTCTCCTCTTCTTACAGAGCCTCAAAGACAGAGATTTGCCATCCCCACACCCATTCTCACTCTGCAATGAAATGTTTTTTCACGGGGTGGGTATATGAATGTCTGAGGATGCTCCTGAGGCACAGCAGCAAGAAGCAGGCCAGAGGAGGATCTGCAAGGCCAGCAAGGGAGGCTGCAGCTCCTGCTCCCACTTGGGGACATCACTTACACTTCCAGTTTCACATTCTAGTAATAAAATCATGTCCTCACTACATACTTCTCCAGACTAAATTCATGTGCGGACTTTTCATTCCCCAGGCTCTCTGGCTGAAAATTTCACAAGTCATAGCAAAATCACAGCTAAAAAAAAAAACCAAAAACAAACAAACCAGGTGTGTTCATAGAAAGGAAATGTACAACACGAAGGATAAGCCCAAACATGTCTGGTATCATCAGTCATACTGAAAACACTTCAGAGTTGCCAAAGTGGCATGGGTGAAGGGAGAGAGAAAGATGGAAACAGAAAATGTAATGTTAGCGATTTACTACATTTAAATGTAATTCAGCATACTTTACCATTTTTAGGGTAAAGCATCAACTCTGACTGCTACTTGAATCACATAATTCATGAACGGTACTCAGAAGTACAAAGAATAAGATAAAATAGGAAGATACTATGTAGCACCTGAAAAATGAAATAGTGTTTTGTAGGCTTTGTTCTCAATGTGTTTCACAAGTTACACCTTTTTCTGAGGAAGATGCATGTGTAAGAGATTTTTTTGTTTGGTTTTTTGGGGGGTTTTTTTGGGTTTGTTTGGTTGGTTTTTGGGTTTTTGTTTTGTTACACACATTTCCTAAAGTACTGTTCCCTTACAGAATCCTTCTCTACTATTGGTTTGGACTTTTAGACAGCAAAATATGAAACAGTAAAGGAAAATGTTAGAGTTTACAAGTTTCTAAGATAAAACTTGCTGTACAGAAATGAGCTTGTAGGAAACCAGAAGTAGTTTGAGGGTTTAACTGTTCTGTCATTACTCATGCAATCCACAGGAATTAACCCTACATAAATGCAGTGCAATCATATTGCTTATTAAAGTCTAATAGGAACAGATCTATTCCAGAATTTTGCTGGAGGCAAACTCAGCTGATTAAAAACATTGTCCATTCATCTGCATTACTTAACACAAAACCAAATGTACTTGATGGGAATTAGAATGTAGTAAAGTCAAGCTGGATGGGTCCTTCAAAGATGAGCAAACCAAGATAAGCAGTAGCATATGATATTAAATTGCAAGTTAAAGCCATGAAAGGTATCAAACAATGAACACCAAAGCAGTTTTTTCATCTTATTGAAGAACTAACTATTGGAGATGTATTTAGAAGTCTTATTTTCAATAAAGACTAGGAATGTGAAATTGACTAATTATGAAATCCATCAAGAATATACTGTGGTATGACAATTAGGGAAGGAAACCTAGATAAAGTATATGTGGCAGCACATACCATGAATACCAGAATCTGTTGGGGCAACATGACAATTTAATGCTGTCAAAACTAATTCATTAAATTAATTGAGGGTCAAAAAGTCCCTGCACCTCCTGTCAAAGTTAGTCTGAATTAAACATGAATATTAATCAATCTATTTTTATTATGAGCACAAATGACATTTGCATACTGTAATTCTGGTGGACTTCTTATCAGAGGCTCATCACCAGGGAGGCACTTGAAAAGCTACTTAGTAGAGCCATGAAACCAGATCCAATCTACTGCAAGTTAAAAACACTCCCATGCTGTGATGGTTTTGGTACCACAATGAATATTCATAGATCTGTCATCTATATTTACCTCAACATTTAAAGTTAAAAGTAAACTGAAAGCACTGCCTACCCAAATTTCACCACTTCAGTTACTCTAGTCCTTTCTTTAAGCAGCAAGTTATTCACTGAAGAAGTCCTCAATTTGAGAGAGCAAAGAAGGAAAGAAAAATGGCATAAGTAACTATCTACTACAGCTCCTAATGCAGATTATTTATAATGAAGAGCAATGTAACTTCACTTTAGCAGGAAGAAAATAAAACAACTACCAAGAGAGAAAGTCAGGTCTCTTTCCTTTTGTGGAGCACCCTAGAAGTTAGAATGGATGACCTGCTGCCATTTGTGAATGAATTCAAGGTTTAGAGGCTACCTTTTTCACTGCAGTGTCGGAAGAAGCCTTCACTGACTTGTCCACTTTCAGGTGCTCCTTATTCTTATTCTAATAGATATATATATGGATGTATGACATACAAGAAGTAAATAAGGAGCAGGGGTTCAAAAGCAGTAACTACTTAGCTTTGGCTGCTCCCTTTGCTAGAGTCAAACCTTAATATCAGCAGGGGCTGGTGGGAAGGCCCTAAACTAGATGTATATGGTAACATTTCCATGTGCAAGATTACTGAGATAATTTTTGTTACTGATCAGCCTTCAGATCACTGGCCATAGCAGGTAGTTTGGGAAATAACTAGTTTGTACTAAGCGCTCAATAAAAATGTGTAATTTGGCAATTAAGTCTCATGACCTGTGTGAGGTTTAGCAAACAAGTTTGTTACTGAATTATTGTCCATGACATCTGCTACCAAGTTCAGCAGTTCTCAGTAAAAGGAAGGATGGAATACAAGTACTGCAGTATAGAAAGGAAACACATTCATAAGAGCTGGCTCTGAGCGACAAGAATCTGCTGTTGAAGTAACACCAGCTTATTTACTGGTGTTAAACCTGTATGCAAAAAAACCCAAACCAACAAACCAGAAGACTTCTGTATTCCAAGAGCATTCACCTATCATGACAAGCTGTTGTGACAGCATTCACATATCAGAAATGGGCTTGAACAGACAGAAGCTGTGAGGAAAGCTGAAAACTCCAAACAATCCAGTTAATAATTCAAATGTTCATGTAAAATAAGGTAAAAGCAGTAGTAAATTATATTTTATGCATCTCTTATGTTTGATAGGGCAATGTTTTGTAAATTCTATTAAAAAAAAAAAACCTAACACACAAAACTCTCCTCCACTTGATCTCCCTGGTGTTTTATCTTTCACTCTACTTGCCAAGAAATTTGCTTGCTAATTTTCACTGAGGGCTTGTTTGTTGTATTTCAGCTCTTCCTTGCTCACAAAGTAGGGAACTGAGTTTTCTGTTTTTTCTCAGACTGTCATAAGCCAGACTTAAAAAGTAAAATTAAGTTTTGGTTTTTTTTTTAATCTTTACCCCTGTAGTTTTCAGAAAAGACTGTCAGAAAATTTATGGACTAGAAATAAAATCACTGAGGTAGATGAGAGCAAGTAAATAAGAGAAGAATGCTGGGTAGGATAAGAGGGAAGGGGAACTTGTCTGGACAGTGTTACATGTCAAGAGACAGAAAGCTTTGATCACCTTTTCTGTTCGGATAGAAATCTGGGTGGTCAAAAAATAAAGACTTTACAACAGTGGAATATGAAGAGGAACAGCATTAGGAACTGGCTGTAACTGCCTTTGTGAATATAATGTTAGAAGATGGCATAGCCCTGACAGTGACACAGGGAGACCCTATGGAAAGAATGAGATTTGAGTTTCCTTCCTTTGACTAAGGAGTCAGTCAACAGGTTTTTTTTACTCTTTGTTTATCTTTAGTTACCTCAGAATAATGAGGACAACACGAAAATAAACTTTAATTGGCAGAGCAATAAGCTTGACAGACTATATAGAAGGTGCAGAGTTACTGGATAAAGGGCTAGAACTACAGGTCCCAAAGATGGCACATCTAGTCGGAGCAAAGCAGGAGGCTATCATCATAGCGGCAGAGTCACACAGGCAAAACACTTCAATATCATAACGCTTGGGCTTCAAATAAATTATACTCAGAATACCCATAAGTAGAGTCTTGATGATTTCTTTCCCATGGTAGAATAACTGAGGAACAGCTTACTGTGGTACAGACAGAACAGCTGAGCAACCATCTTTTAACATGACATTGCACTGCTTGCCTAATGAGTTCAGTAAGAGAGAAAGTAAAATCCTTAAAGACAGCAAGGCCAACATGCATTCTTAAAGTAGATGTCAATTTTCTAATTGAATTGTCAGTGAAAGTTGGCTACCTTCTAGTTAAAGGCTCTACGGACAACATCTGGTACACAGATAGGAGAACCAACCAACTTAATGTAGTTGAACATGAAACTCCTTGCCGAAATGCAATGCAACTGAAAGTGGAGAAAGATCCATTCTCAGTAAAATTTACTGAGAGAAAACTGAGACAATTCTTCATTATGAGATGTTAGCACAGAGTACACATTACTAGCACACATAACATCTTAAAAACATGTAGAGACTGCAATTCTGTGTAATGCATTTCAATATATAACATTTATACAAATGAGGTAACAGTAGATACAAGAGTATCTACATTTACAACTTCTAAGCCAAATGCCTTCCTCCATCCCACTACTTAAACAAAAACAGACTAAGTAGAAAATAATTACACTTTCCTAAACTGTAGCATTAGAATTCCAGGGCCATGCTGACGGAGCAGCAGGACAGAACAGTGAAAGTCATCCTTGTGCAATAATACTTTTAAAAGTCAGTCACAAGTGAGATCTGCACCAGTAGGTCTAAGTCGTCATGTCACAGCTATTTACTGTCAGATGAATGAAGCCTGTAAACTAAACCCATATCCCAATGGACAATTTAATTCACAAAACCACGTCTATGAATGGTAAACTTCTGGCTTGAAAAAGCTATTAAATGAAATGGCATAGAGTACCAGCCAGCAGAGTGGAAAGAACAGTTGTTTGCAGGTACTGCCAAGGCACACTACTGATCAAACTGCAACAACTTTCTGTGAAGTCTGGACAGCTTATTGCAGACTTACCCACATCACTCATTCACTGAGAATGTCAGTTATAAATAGAAATTGTCTAAGTGTTAGTACTTGCATGAGAATTTGAAGCTTCATCCTTGTCTGAACCCTTGTTTTCAGAGCTAAAATTCAGTATACTTCCTGTATTTCTAAATAATTATTACTCATTTAACCAGTTACAATGTTAGCAGATGATTTCATCATTATCCTGACATTATCTAATTTCTTATTTTACATAGTCCATCACAGCTTCAAAGTCTTATTAGCCTTTTTGAGAAGCTCAGTATAAAACCTGTGTGTGAAAATAAAGATGACATAGTACGAATCAGTATGATAAATGACATAAGGATTACCTTAGAAAGGTAAAACATACCTATCAGTACAATGCTTCTACTGAAAAGATATACATTCTTTTAGACAGCCTAAATGCCAAAGAAGCTTGTTTTGATGGGGCAGCTACAAAAGTCAAAAACATTAATAGCCTTGAGAAAATTAATGCTGTTATTACCAAGTGTATCAAATTCAGAGAGAAAATCATTACTGCAGTCCCAGAACATCTTCTAAGTTGTTTTCTAACTACAAAGAAGAGGTGAATTTGATAAAGAACTTGAAGACAGTAAAGTGTAAGCTTTAAAAATGCATGTGTCCTAAGTAAAAGTATTTTCTAAGCTAACAAGCCCATAAGTTTACAACAGATAAAGAGTTAACTATCCTGAAAACATTCAGTCCTTTCCACTAAAAAAAAAAAAAAAAAAAAATCCAGACCGAACTTCAGCAGTTTCACCAGTTTATCCATGAGAAAATTACAATCTAAACTTTAGATTGGGTTTAGAACATCTGACTTTTTCATCCTCTGGCAAGCTATTAAAAACAGAAATAGGAAAAATAACAAAGATTAGTTTTGCCCCTGCTAAGTAATTTTCAGGTCTCTATAGACATATATAGTATATATACACAGGTTTACAATCATCCTTCCATTCCAGTTAATGGCAAAGTCACATACCTGCAGAAAATTACAGATAGTCAGTAGAACATATTTCACCATTTCATTATGAAGTTTACAGCTGGTACACCAGTTGATTTAATAGAGCCATAATGAATGTGAATGGAGTTACTACCTGTCACTGAGTTCGGAGCTGTGTGCATCTGGAAGCAGAAGAGCCGTAAGGTATGTATTATTAAATGTAAGTTGAGGCACAAACAGTCATGAAAGCTCATTTTAGTTTGTCCCATTCCTGTCAGAGGGAGATAAGTCTCAAAAATAGAGTCCTTTAGAGGACAACATAGAGACGGAGTTTACACTGAGATACATCTGAAGGGGGAAGGTGTCTCTATTCATCAACTTTGCCTAGAAGAGCCCAATTGAACTTATTTCTGAATACCCCTTCCCCCACCTCAAGTATTGTTTTCATGAGATCCTTAGAAGACAGTAACAATATTTTATGATGTTTACATTTACCTCAGTTGGCCTCCAGGAATCTCTCAATGAAAAAAAGCAAATAATCCTCTTGGAAACTATTAGGAGCTAGACACATAGAAGGCTGACCTCCAGGTCATGTTTATTGTGCTGGCATCAAGCTTTCCTATTTCTACCCTGTTCTAATGAAATTCTTCGGCTCATCAGTGACACAGGTGTCTACTTGGATGATGAATGGATAACACTGTATGAACACACTAGGGAGAAGACTGAAATACCTGGGTCAGACACTGGGAGTGCAGAAATTCAGCTAAGGCATGAAATCTTCTATTTCATTTCAATTAGACACACTGGATTTTTAGTATGGAAAAACTCAGCATGTATTACAATGTTTGACAAGCTAAGCCTTTTCATAAAGAGAAGGAAAAAATATCCGTGCACTAATACTTCTTTCTCAGATTATTTCACTACCATCCGACCCAGATCTAACAGTGACCTCTCTCACTGTATGTAAAGACTTTCCTTTTCCATAAGCAAACATGTGAAAGAGGTTAATAACCATCAGAGGTTTTGGTGGGAGGAAGGTGCACTTAATAACATGCTTTTTAGAAGCAGGTATTCTGTTTTCATAGGTGCCAACACAGACTTTGAGAACCTGACATGAATAACTTAACCGGTTTATGAGAAAAAGAATGTAATTTACTTAAATTTTTGCTTCAAAATCTAGTATGAATAATTCCTTCACTGCCTGCTTTAAATCACACAGGTGACAATCAACCTGCCTGCTACTACAAATCCTGTACATAACTGAACTAGATAGGTCGAGATAATCAACAGAACAACCCCCCCACACCCAAAACTACAATAGATCATTGTTTGAAGTCCTACCAACCCTAAAGTTTTGACTTTTAAAGAACTAGAAAGAGGGTATCTTGTTAGTGGACATTAAATATCTCTTTCAACAAGCAAAGAAAGGACCTATCAAGTCAGCAGCTATTCAAACAGCTCCACTGCCTGCATAGTGAACTGCAGCCTTTGCAAAAACAGCCTTGAAAAACTGCAACTTGTTTTCTCAAGGCAAAGATTTTCAAAGTAAACACTTCCCACACTTAGCCTCTTGAAAGGAGGACTGGCATTTTGAAGAAAAAAGAGCATTATTACTATGAGGGACTGCATATAACAAATGAATAGTGTTGTAAAAACAAAATAACACCAAGTGACGTGAATGCACACATAGATGGCTCAAACCTACAGTTGACTGTGTAAATTCAGGACAGTCTGACTGAGTGTTCGTGTCATGCTAGGCTAATTACTTCGTTCTGGCAGTGGCACAGGCAGATCTCATGAACCTTCCCTGACTCATCTGAAGTCTTATGCAGAGAAAGCATTTCAACTCCACATCTCTTTTGGTGGTTTTGCTATAGGGTTTATGGAGAGAAACTCTGTAATGAAAGAGTGAAGCAGCACATTCTCTAAAGCTGTCTAACAAAAAAGTCATTATAATCTGGTCTGCGTTTTGAACAGTGCCTCTGTAATTCTCAAGAGAAGCAGACCAGTAAGCAGCAGTTACTGCAACTCATTAAAATTTCAGACAATCAATATAGCAATGGGGAAAGCAAAACATCCTTCATCAAAGTCTTCAGTTTTATCAGTTTATTTAGATTACAGTAGTAAAGAACCAAGAAATGTCAGGTTTAACTTCTCTTGTCCTCTGACAAAGCAATAGCCAGACTTCCTATAAATTCAAAACAATTTATAAGTTTATCTATCATCAGCACTGACTGAATAAGGGTAATTATTAAGAACCAGTTTCAGCACACTAGAACAGAACACAATTCCTCTTAAAAATTTTTTTTGATGTTGTTTAATTTAAACCACCGTCGACTACACTTCAGAACTAATTCTGTGTCTACGGCAACAACTGCATGTACAGAAGCATCCAGACAGGCTTACCCAAAACCCAGAATCTTAAACATTCACAATGACTTGGCAGAAATCACCAGGACATGAGTTATCAATAGGAAGTATCCTTGGTATGTAGCTCCAGTTGTAAAACACTGACTTCTAAGTTTATCCTTAAGTTCTCAGAGAGGCAATAACAAAGTTTTGAAGCTTATTTGCTAGATTACAAAATTGTTATATACCATTTCCTGAACAGAAAGAAGACTGATTGATTACCTACATACCTGATTGTTTCAGTGGATTAGTTCCAGCATCACAAAAAAATCCGATTAAAAAAAAAAAAAAAAATCAGACTACAAGCAGTATTAGTCGCACCTAAACAAAGAACCTATCTACATCAAAGAACAAGCAGTGCCAGTGGCACTGAGCATATGCAGTATTAACAGATTCTGTTAAAGCAGATTCTGACTTCAGCCTTCCTCCCACACACACATATTACTATGGTGATGTGCAAAATTCGCTGCTTGGGATTTTAGAACAGTATGGTATTTTAAATGCCCTCAGCATCTTTGAATAGATGCAAACACAAATTAAGTTAAAGAGACAAATAGTTGGATAAAGCTGTCTTTACAGAAGAATACTGACAAAAATTATCTTAATATGACCTCAACCAATAGACAAAAAGCAACAAAGCTTTCACAGAGTGCTTCCTGTTCCTGAAAGAAAGGGCACTAAGTTTAAGGATTCAAGAAAAGAAGTAGCATATACTCAGTATAAAAAGCATTATCTAGAATCATCCCGTCAACATTGAGTTGTTATCTGTGGAAGTATCTCTCAGAACAACGTATTTTCTTTAAAGGAGTTCTTAATTTATATGCTATTTCACTAAAATGCACACTTGTTTGGACTGTAACAGGTCTGTGCCTGTTGTGAGTCTCCCCACAAGTGGGATCACTCTTGATGCAGTTTCCTGTTATTTACTATAATTTTCAACAGGAAAAAAAAATTAAAAAAAAATTTTAAGAAACAAGGATCATCTTACTGACAACATAGAGGGCACAGGACTGGGAGCAAAGGTGACAAATTTTGGTTCTTTGCGCCCCAACCAAATAATAGGTTAAATAAAGAAATTCACCTCAACCTCCAGTACCTATTGTCCTGTGTATACAATGATAATGCCTCAACTGTAGTTCGGAATCACCTCAGGATACAACTAATGTAATTATGATTCTAATGAAGAAATACAAGCGACAAGACTTCACCATAACTGCTACCTGCAGGTAATGACAAATTACCCTTGCAAATAAACTCTTGCAGAGATGCAGTTGACTTTCTTCACAGATCATTGTAATGGATTTGGGATCTCAGCTAAAGGTTCACCACTAACTTCATCATACCCAGGGTTTAACTTGGAACATTTAAAACTCAAAGTTGCCCCTCACCACTCCTACTGACTTCCTGGCAAGTCCTGCAGGAAGTGAAAGCACTACTTAACAATCATGCATGGGTGAAGAACAGGCACCAGTGCAGGGATTTACAGGCTCTTCTTTAGAGCCCTCACAGGAAGCTTCGCAATGGCAGACCCCCGGAGATGATCCATGTGGAAAAGGCTGTTAGAGTCAATCACAAGAAGAATAATTTACTGACATACTGACCCTTCTAATTCACCTCAATATAGTCTTACATCCAACTAACATTTTTCAAAAACATCACAAAGCTTTAGCTGTTACAAGACAGCTTCAGCAGAAAACAAGTTACTATTGCATTAAGTAACAGAGCTGGACACAGCTAGATTTATCTTTCAGAATAAGTACCTCTTTAAACCCTGAAATAAAAAGACTTGATTAGGCAGCAAACCCTGGCAGTACCTATGACATAATCAGTGACATGCTTCCACTGTGAGCAGATCACCTAAACATTTGTGTAAGATGAATTTTTGATAGAACAATAAAAAGAGAAAGAAAATAAAGGAAGGCACCAGAGCTACTGACTTAGTTTTCCATTAGCTCCACAAATTATCCCCCCATATGCTTGAGGAAAAAAACAAAAACAAAAAACCCAACCAAACAAACTAAACCAAAACTGATGAGCAAGGTGTGCATGAAAAACCGAAACTAAAGAAATTATTTGAAGATCACTTTCTGTTCCCTCCTTCCTTCCCTTAAATATCAGAGGTTACTTAAAACATGTATTTCTAAAACTTCCTTTCAGTTCACTGTACGTTGACTTCTTGTCACCACCACATAAAAACCAGGTAAACTCCTGCTTCTGAAATACTTACACATACTTTTGGCTGGAGAAAACAGTTTTTATCATATCTTGAAATCTGTTTATACAGTTTAGGTGAACAGGACTACTCTTAATTTCAAGTTACTTTCTTACATCAGTTTTAATTTCTTTTTATTAACTCAAGGGAGAAGAAACCTTATGAAACTCAGCTTATTAGAAAAGGACTTCAGTACAGAAAATCAGGGCAAGATACCATTCACTTGAAGGGTTAAGAAGGAAAATAGGTACTTGAGCTCAAATGAAAAATTGTTCTCAGGAAGCTTTACAGGAGTAGGTGGAACTCCTTTAGCAACTGCTGTTTGATGAGGATAGCTGCATCACGTGGGGCCAATTAAAAGAGATGTTATCAGTCAGGACAAGAGTTATTGAACATGAGCCATACGATAAGAGCAACCAATAAATGTAACAGAGGTTTCTGCATGTAATATTTCAATGCTTACTAGTATGACTGTTTTGACAAGGATGCCAACTGCAAATTATGAAAGTCCTATCTTTGCACAAAATGTAAATAGTCAGTCTCCAAATTCAGTGAGTGAGTACAAGAAAGATGACAGAAAGTTCCCTTCCAAAAAGGAAGTTAAGGAAAAGTATATCAAACCCACACAAAGATAAGCATGTACTTTATGACAGAAAAGGCACTACGTTTAAGACAGAAATCACCAACTTCATTCAAAATACAGACACACTTTTTTTTGAAGATAATTGGGATTTTGACTGAGAAGGCTTTAGTAACATCATACTTTCTATTCTGTGGAAAGAAAGTTTTCCTAAGAAAATATTTCTGAACTGTGTAATAACTGATAAACGCTGTGTAATAACTGATAAAGTTCAAGGCATGTACACTCAGAAAAAAACATGTTGAGTTGTGCTTTTTTTGGAATTACTGTACCAGACACCAAAATACCCTGCAAACGATGCAGTCTAATAAATTATTTGGATCATGCACTGTTTTGCCCTTGTACTGTGATTTATATACTGATAAAACAAATAGCTCTCTGTTTTAGCCTAAATGGTTAGAGATACTTAACAATATTTTATCCCTGCTTGCCTGAATTCCAACTGTAAGTACTGTAACTATTTTGCTGTGAAAAATTATTGGACTGGAGTGGTCATCACCATATGCAATCTTCTCCCAGCATCAGAAGCCCCTTATTGTTTAGATGAAAATTTCTTCTTTACTATGCTAAAGATTAATTTCAATTTCTTCACGAGGTTGATATAGTGCAAACAAACCTCATCATGGGCCATGATAATTCTGCTACAATTTATGTACGGTCAGGAGAGGATTCAAACACTATTGAATGAAGGATGGAGTTGACAGTTTTCTAAAAACCACAGTATCAGATCAAGTGCTCAGGTAACTGCAACACACTAGATCTTTGACATTACTAGATGTTGGCTTATACTATGATCCACATTTTCAACATCAGCCAAACGGGCAAGCCATCCATTGAACACAACCCATGGAGATCCATTTCAGTTTTTTGTTGAATGTACCTCAACCATAGTTTTGAAGCAAGCTAAACAGCAGTTCCTACCTCTTCAGGCAGTGTAATGATCAGCAGCTTGCTTTCTCCCACGCAACACTCCAATGCAATTCTGCACATGCACAGAACGTAACAGTTCTCCCTCTGACATCTCATGACAATTATTACCGATATGATTGGACATCAAGCTGACTAAATCTGAGGAGGAAGTTAATACAATATTGTCATGTTTCCAGGAAGAAGCCTGCAAAACCTGCTGATCGGCATTGACAGCTTATGTTTTCCTCCTTTCACCTCCCTCCTAAAATCTTCTGTTAATGTGACGCTGACATAAAAGATGGAAGAGCGCTCTGAATTAGGTCTGCACTCCCTTAACTGTGCCTTCACTACAGGCAACAGAGCTCCTTTTCTTCTTGGAGTTGAGGAGAGGTGATCAAGAGAAACTTCTGTTCTTCTTGGGATGATAATTAACCTTGGATGAATAGTTCCACTCCCCACATTGACTTCTAACAGCACAAACCCCACTGAATTACAAGGAGACCAAAGGGGTCCTCAGGCAGAGTTACCCAGCTGTGTGACAGGCACTGAGAACAGACCTTCTCATAGGACGCTCACCAGCCTAACTTCCCTATATTCTCTCTGTTGAGAACTGCTAAACTTCCTCTTCAATATGCTTTCTTACATGAAGTCCCCCCTACAACGTGTTCAGCGCAGCTGTTTGATTGCTCTCTTACCCACTTTCATTTGTTTCAGGTTGCTTGTTCCTTGAATTTGTCACTATTTCTTGACATCACTAGTCATGGAATAAAACACAAGACACTACTCATGCAAGAAAGTCTTGCTTCTTCAAAACATCCTGAAACCTTTAAGCGACTGTGAATACTCAAAAGCCTCTCTTCAGATTTACTGACAGTTTTTAAACAAAAAGGCATCCAACCCACCCATCTTAGGATCAGCATCCTTCAGAGAAGCATTCTTCCTCCCCCTCCACCCTTTATTTTCCTCCCAGATGTGGCTATAGGAAGGAACACTGTGTTCCTGCTTTTCTAAAGCATATCCATCTTGTCTATTCAAAAATTTGTTTGTGAAAAAAAGAAAATAATTTAGTTGTGCAGTTATCATCATGTACACTTAGCTTCAGTACTTTTAACACAACAGTAACACAGCAAGACAGCTATAATATTTAAAAAATTCCTTCATGGTAATCCTGCTAAGTATACTTTAAGAACTGATAAAATCACATCAGAAGACAGGTACACATGTACCAGCTACATTTGTGCAGTAAACAGCAGCCGATGCCCTACAATCCTTCAGCATACTTTAAGAAAGCATTTTTCCAACTTTTAAGGTATAAAAACAGTGACTAAACATTATCACAATACTTTCAATTCTTTTAAGACTCAGTTATTTGGTTAACAGGCCAATATTAAGATTAGGAGACACAAGAAGACTACTATTAAGCTGATATAGTGGTTACTAGGAAGTACATTTTCATAAATATGACGCAGCAAGGTATATCAAAGCTCTGACATGCTACACTAGTCTTCACCCATTTTCTCTATCTGAGGACACAGCAGTGCACAGCAAGAAACAGATACCCAGAAGTAAGGCGGTGACAAAGTAACTGGGTTATTCAGAGGCATGTTTATGCAAGTCTTTAATATTAGCTAGAACCGTATCTAGTGAAAACACATGTTGCAGTAATGAATTTCATGATCAATAGCTATTCAGTTCCTACACTCAAGTTGTGGAGTGTAATCAAGAGTTGCAACTAAGGTGCTGAAAGCTAATCTGAACAGTCAAAGTATCACTCAAAAGTAAGTAAATGTTAGTAATATTTTAATTCTTTACAAGTACTCAGTGACAGTGACCAGAATCCAGTGAGTTTCTGCACATAAAGCTAACATGATTCATGATAGATTTTGCAAAACAGACTGGCAAGTGATTTTCTGTAGCAATATGGTAGGCTAAACTTACTTATAATTTGCCACTCCACACCAAGCTCAGTTCACCATAAAATAAACAAACAAGATAGATATACTGCAAGAGACATACTGTCAGGAAGTACTTTAGCTTTTTTTTTTTTTTTTTTTTTTTTTACACTATTGAGTAATTTAATTCCACATTATGCCTCATGCCTGAAAGTTGGTCTAAAAATCACATTAAGCACAGCAAATGTCTCAACGCTACTCTTAATAGTTTGAAAAAAGTTCTTGAGTTCTAAGAAACTGCCACAAGAGTCATACACAACAGAATAAAATGTTTTCGTTGTAATTCTTATGTCAACAGTGTAAAGAAAAGGTATTTTTCTACTAGTGTATTGTAATTCTAGCAAGAAATCCTACCTGAAGAGACAGAAAGAGAAACCCCTTCACATCCCACCTTCGAGGGTCAAAAGGTCTGGCGCAAACATCTAAAGGGTTTGTGCAAGTTTGCTCTAAACAGCTTGCTCAGGTTACCAGGTACTACACCGACTCCACCCCAGTGGACAATGAATTATAGCAGCAACTGATGATTAACATTATTTCACCACCAGAAACCATTACTCCTTCTAGAAATGTAAAAGAGTATCGATTACACTTCTTGTTGGGAATAAATATGAAATATTTGTTTGATATCTAGGTTAAAAACAAAGTCACAGTAAAATATTTAGAAAAACACTTGGAACACAGACACAATTTCCATTTGCCCCCTCCCCGATTCTAAAGCAATTCAACTTATTTTTCAGACAGCAGAAACATTGATGGGATGTTCAAAACATTTCTGTCTTCCCTATCATGACAAGCCACGATGTCTACAAGGCTTCCCACAGATGACCACACTGCAAGCCACCACAGAACTTCTGACACCCTCCTAAGGCCAGAATTACTAGTAAGCTGCAGAACAATTTTTTTTTTGCCTGGTTATATGACAGCGTAAGTAAATTGTCAATTGTTTTTCAGCAAAACAGCCTTTAAATCAAAGATCAAGCATGACACAGCTGTAACATTTCTGGACAAGCTACACCTAACAACTGTTTCAGAGTTCTTCACTCCTCTGGTGTACAAATGCATTATAATGTTTTATAGCCTGTATACTGTAATTTCTGATCTATGCAGCTTTGGTCTAGATATACAGATACTCCACCAGGAAGTTTCTTAAACACAGAATAACTGATTCTCTGCTGTGGAAAGGATATCAGCCCTTCCTTAAAGCAGAAAGCATGTAGAAAGTATTACTTATTAGAAAAATAATTTTAGATATCCAGAAAGCTATATCCAGATTCTAGTTTCTCACCCAAGCTAACAGGAGAAATTAAAAGAGCAGTGATGTAACTACTGGCACACAATTACATTTATGTACATACTAAATTTATACAGTGAATTATCTCATTGCTTACTGGAGCTCCTACTTAGTTCATTAGTGGCTGGCATCATTAGCTTGATGGCTTTCTACAACTTCACCTACAAAAGTTCCTTTTACTCTTTAAAAGAAAATTACAACAGAAATTAGTTATTTTACTACACCTTTCAAATTTGCAACTATATTTCAACAATGTAAAAAACAACATTCAGAAACATATCTGTACTTTCACTGTGCTATTATTAATCAGATGACCTAAGCAAATTAATTGACTATACATTCCTCATGGGTGAGGAAAAAGCACCATCTAATCTCAATTACTTCAGTTATATATATGCAAACATACTAGTATTACACTTAGAGGTGTCTCCTATACATTGGTTTAAGCTTAAAAGATGACTGTCAGCCCTTGAAGATTGAATAAGACCCATCACCAGAAAATAACCTAAACAAAGAGCTTAAGGCAAGGCCACCCTCCCCAGGCTTTACAGATTCTCTTTACTCTTATTTTTTAACCAGTTATCACAGTTCAGGAGGGATATATTTGCAGTGGGAGCGGGAAAACTCTGCTTAGGGTTTTGTTTAAATTACTTCTGAAGTTTTTGTTGCACAAACATGAAATAATTACTCCATTCATCCATCCAAGCTCAAAAGCAAAACGAGAAGACTTACAGTTTAATACATATCCAACTTCAAAGGTAAATGTCACAGGACCTTATGTTCTCCTGGCCTATGGAAGTAAGGTTTAAAATTTCGGTAAGAGCACCAGGTTACATGCACTGAACAACTACCTGAAAACCAAACGCTTAACGCAGAAGACAAGTGCCACATTTCAAATAACCTCTTAAATACAACTTTACCTCTCTTAACAACATAACAAAGTCATAGCTGTTGTACTCCAGCGCCCTCCTGCCCAGAGTGGCCTTCTGCCCCAACGCTGCCGTGCGGGGCTCCCCACGGCGGTCAGGGACACGGGTGGCCGCGGCCCACCGAGGCATCCCCGGCACGCCACCACGCCCTGTGCCCGCCACAGGCCGAGCTCGGGCCCCTCTGCTCTGCCGCGCCCGCCGCCCACCCACCTGCTCACGGCAGCACCTGCCCTCCCGCCACACGCTTCGCCGAGAGGAAAAAAGAAATTTGGGAAAAAAAAAAACCCAAAAAACAACAACAATGCCTCTTCATCTTGTTTTCGCCCACCAGAATATCTGCAGCTTGTTCCTTTTCGTCCGAGTGTCGGGCGGGATCACCGCTGAGCATCACTCGCTGCGACCGCAGCACGAGCCAGCGCTGCCGTCCGCTCCCGCGGCGGCGAGGCCGGAGGCTCCCCTCACAACGCCCCACCCGGCCCAGCCCCGGCCCCCGCCGCCCCCAGGGCACCTCGCTCGGCCTTCGTTCGCCACTGCCTGGCCACGGGGCCGGCGGTGCGGGAAGCACCGGCGGTCTTAGGCGGCGGAGCGGCAGTCCCCCCCGGCTCCGCCGACAGCAGCTCGAGCTCCTGCGCCTCCCCGGCGAAGTGAGCGGCCGCGGCGCAGCCCGGCCTACCGGCAGGTACCTGCCCCACGATCGCGGCGGCTAAGAGAGGTGGCAGTAGAGGGGACCCCCCCAACCCCTGCCCCCGCCACTCACCCTGCCCACGGCGGCGCCCGCTTCTTTGTCTGCCCGCCGCGCCCCGGCACCGCCGTCCCCTGTTGCTGGGCGCACCGCGCCCCCTCCCCGCCGCGCTGAGGGCGGAGGACGACGCAGCCGAGATCTGCGAAGGAGCCCGCTACCACCCGGCCGTCACATACAGCGGGAGAGCGCGGCGCAGGCCCCCTCCCGCGCTCCCGGCCGGCTCCCGGGAGCCCGGCCGGCAGGGTCCGAGGCGAGGTCGGGGTGTGAAGATGGCGACCTCGGCGGCGTGAGGAGGGAATTCCAGGCTGCCCCGTTCCGCACCGCGGTGCCGGCTGGGCGCGCCGGGGAAGGGACAAAGGAGGCCGGGGGGCGGCGGCGAGGACGGCTGCCGCTGCCCGTCAGCCCTATCGGTGTACCGCCCGCTCCTCCTCCGCCGCCAGCGCCGCGCTTTCAAACCGCCGTCAGGGGCCTGCGCCGCAGCGCCCCCTGCCCGCCCCGCTTCCGCCAGTGTGCCGCCGCGCCCTGGCAGTCGGAGCGGGGCGGGCCGTGGAGCCGCCGTGGGCCTTCTTGAGTACCTCAGTGGGACACCGGGGTCGGACTGGCTCGAGTGTGGTTCCCGGGCTGGGCTCTCCCTGTCCGGAGCCAGGCGAAGACAGAGCTCCAGAGTCCTCCGAAGCCGGCGGGGTCGTCTCACCTCCTCTGAATGCTTTTCTTGCTTTGGTTCTGTGAGGAGATAAGCACGCCCCAGGACAGCTGGCACAAATGGCTGACCATTCGTTAGCCGGCTGTCCACAATTTTGTGCTGGCATTGCAGAGGCCTTGAAGAGGTGTGGAAAGAAGGTCACAAAAGCAGCTGTGGTTGGGGTTGAACTTCAGGAAAAGAGAATGGAGTCTGGCTTTTGAACCCCAGATGTTGACAGCAGCAAAGCCCCTCTTGGGCACTGATAAACTTCTCCATGATACGTACCCCCCAGCAGTCACTTCAGTCAATGAAAGCAATATAAACCTGACCTTGCAGAGAGGTGATGGCTTGCCGTGGGCGCTTCACAGCCATAACTGATTTACTGATACAGAATAGGAATGGTGTCACTACAAGCAGCTCTTGAAGAGAGCTCTCTCCACTCCTTTTCCCTGGACAATATATTGTCTTTCAGAAAGGAAAAAGGGGAATAAAAAGCTAAAGGTGACAAGCATGACTCAAATATGAAACATGACAAATGTGCAAGATCAGGTGTTCCTTTCTGGGTGGCAGAGTACACCTGACAGCTCTACTGAGTGGCACTTTGGTGCTGTCAAACTGCAGTTCTCCACATAGCGACAGGCTGCCATGCTCCTCCATCTTAGCTGTGGGCTACTTGTCCTGGTTTTGCATGTGGTTCAGCAGCATCGTTTAAAATGGAAAATGTGGTAGTGCTAACAAGTTGCCAGGAAGCTGAATTTGGACAGTATTATGTGGAAAGAGACTGGAGAGACCAACTGTAGTGTGAAAATTTCCTGGTCTATACCTAAATCACAAACTGTTATATAAACACTCTGCAAAGGATACCAAGCATATAAAAAAATTATTCAAAAACTTCTGATCTCTTTTTACTCTGTATGAATTCCGGACACTTGCACTTCCTAACAATATAGATTTGTCGTCGTTAATAAGACCTGCATTAACTGACAGCATAGTTGGTTTCTATTATTTTTCCAGACTCTTTTTTTTTTATGATTTTTGACATTTTCCTAAGAGGTCTCTATCTGTGACCACTGAGGGAGCAGATGTGGTTATGTCTAATTTGCCTTTGGAAGGACACAGCATGGAGGGTGTCTGCATCAGGCACGCCCAGCCACTGATCTTCTGTTGCACAGACAGGCCAGTCCCAGCCCAGGGCTCTGCCAGTGGTGTTTCAGCTGCGCATTTAGGTGATGAACACCCTTATCTGATGCCTGCAAAGAACGGCTGCGATAAATGTCGATTCCACTCTGCTTAAGCTTCTCATTACTGTTAGTGGACTTTTCTTCACAAGAATCCGGTGATGTAGAGAAAGTATTATTATTCCCACTTTCAAGATGAGAAGTTGCAGCATAAAGAGGCAGCATAGCTTGCCTCAGGTCATACATACAGTATGTGGTAAAACCAGAAACTTAATCCAGAGTTAGGGTGCAGATCCAGTCAGTCTAACCACAAGTTCATTTGCTTTATCAAGCTCTGTTTCTCAGGACTCCACTCAGGAAAAAAATCTTGGGAGAAGGAGCAAAGCACGTTTGAAGAAGACACGCTAATAGAAATTCTGTTGAGCTCTTTCAAAAACCTATAGTTAAACGGAAATATTGCAGGTAGGAGTATTTACAGAGAAAACCTCTGCAGAAATGTTATCGTGGTGTGGTAAGTGTACAAATCAAGAAGGGAAACACCATGCAACATGTCACTTCATTATTGTGCACTTAAGATGTGATGTAAGTAAGAACTTCTGGCTTTTATTGGTCCAATTTCATGAAGAAGCAGGTGATGCAGGAACATCATAGGAATCGTAGGCCACAGCTGCTAACGCATTAATGATTCCCAGGAAGGTCTGTCCACATTAGAAGTACCACTGTATTCTAAAAAGTTGCGGCATTTTCATCAGACCCTGTGCTAACACATGGTTTGAACAGTTCCCCACAGCGATTCTCCTCAGGGAAAGAAGATATGTCAAGTGCATGCATCCACAGTCGTCTGTGTTAGATCGTTCTGGTACATTGTCAGTTTGGGGCATCTCTCCTACCACATGTCTCAACAGACACTAGAATGCCCAAAGGCACATTGTGTAGCCCAGTAACATAAACCTATAAGAAACCAACCTCTTCAAACCAGGTCCAGCAGCAGAGTCAGAAGATTCATCTACATAGTGAAGGCATGTGCTTGTCAAAAGACAGTCATGTGCCACGCTGCTTCTGGCAGCAATGGTACATATTCAGCTGCTGTTGTTACTAATAAAGTACTAATCATGATGTATGCAAGAACAAACTGTGCATAGAGCCAGCCATGCTTGCAATTAAACTCAATTAAGCCATCAATAGATTGAACTGAGTTGGACAAATGTGCTCTGACCAAAGGTTTGTACTGGGCTGTACTATGGATAGTTCCTCAAAAGTGCAGTCACGTTATCTTTATCAATTTCCAAGTATCCTTCTTGTGCTCTTCCGACTAAATACTGACCGTTCTCCTAATTTCCTTCTCCAGTGACCCTCTTGCTCATATTACTGACTATTTTTACTAATTATTAATTCTTCCATATCCAAAGTTAGGCCAGAACTTTATCTTTCAAACGTTTTCTCCTCTCCTGCTGTCCTCAGGGCCTCATGATGAAGTATAAAATATTGTCAGGCAGAAATAATTTAATATTTATAAGAAACTTTGATAATAAATGACTTTCTTTCCACCCTGTGGGCCAGAATGCTTTCTAGTTAGCATACCAAACACAAGACATATAAATCTAGCATTGCTGGCTTTGATAGCGTCTGTGAAAAAAAAAAAAAAATTACTTTTCAAAAGGGAAAATTTGTTTATAATTCCAAATTTAACAATGTGTTGTTCCTTTTCAAATGAACAATAAAATGAACATGTTAGCTGTGACTAAATAGCCATGTGTGGGTATAACACCATGGTAGTAGCCTTATCTCTTTCATGGGCACCCCCTTGCCATGGGGAAAGAGCTTGCGTGCCCTTGCGAAGTTGAGAGCTATGCTGGTGGTGGCATATGCCTCCGGTAGGGTCTCCCAAACCTGACAGGTCTCAACTGAAGGGTCAGACAAAGTGTGTCCACGGGCAGGATGGGCTCACTAGCCTTCGGGCAACCATCCTAGGAGAAGGACAACTCTAACTCCAAACCCGGGCAGATGGAGCTCGTTTAGCCCTGTAAGGCCATCCATCTAAGAGAAGGATACTCTAACCAAACCTACGACCTGAGGACTTCGCTGTCACCGTCCAAGCTCGCTAGGCCCTGGCAGATGAACCTCAGGTGTAAAGGGTGGGGCCAGTCTCGCGCGCGCTGCGCCTCACCTAAAAAAATCCACCGCGCAGGCTTGAAGGGTGTACTCACGTTTGCAAAGCCCTGGAGCGACAGGCAAGGGACGAAACGGCAGGTGGAAAGACGTCACTGGAAGCCGCAGACCCAACCCTGCATGCAGGCGGTTCAGGACATCGGTCGCTTGAGACTGACCCGGGAGATGACAGTCTCGTTCGGCAGCATCCTGAATGACCAAGCAGCCTTTTTCAAGGAGAGCACTGCTTGCTCCACATGGAGAGGGGCCTAGAAAAGGTGGCCTAACCAAAGCTCATCTCCCCTTCCAATCCGGTTGGCTAGCCGCGGCCAACGGGCATCTTCTTTTGCTGTCAACCAAAGACAAAGAGACAAAGGCATACACCTGCCTCCAAAGGTGTGTCCAGATTGACACTCGCATGTTGGAACATCAGAACCATGCTCGATACAGCAGACAGTGGGCGTCCTGAACGCCGTTCTGCTATAATTGCTCACGAACTGTCACGACTCAACATCGACATTGCTGCTCGCAGTGAAGTTCGCCTTCATGAGGAAGGCAGCCTTAAAGAACATGGTGCCGGCTACACACTGTATTGGTCAGGCAAACCCAAAACCGAAAGTCATCATTCCGGAGTTGGCTTCATGATTAGAAACTCCATCGCCTCTAAACTTGAAAATTTGCCAACAGGTCATTCCGATCGCATTATCTCCTTACGCCTCCTGCTACACAACGAGCAACATGTTGTTCTCTTCACCATATATGCCCCAACTCTCCAAGCTGACCCTACAGAAAAAGACAAATTCTACACCGATCTGCGCTGCCTTACTCAAAAGGTTCCTGCGGATGATAAGATCATAATCCTTGGTGACTTCAACGCCCGAGTAGGTAAGAACTCTGAAGCCTGGAAAGAAGTACTAGGCAAGCATGGAGTTGGAAACTGCAATGACAACGGTCGCCTCTTGCTAGAGTTTTGTGCTGAGCAGCAGCTTACCATCACCAACACTATCTTCCAGCAGAAAGACAGCCTGAAGACAACCTGGATGCATCCTCGATCTAAACACTGGCACCTCATTGACTATATCTTAGTGCGCCAGAGAAACGTTCGCGATGTCTGTCACACCCAAGTGATGCCTAGTGCAGAATGTCAAACAGACCACCGCCTTGTGCGCTGCAAACTTAACCTCCACTTTAAGCCCAAACCTAAGAGGGGCGGCATTCTGAGGAGGAGGCTCAAAGTTAACAATCTTCAAACAGCTGCAGTGATAGACAGCTTCCAGGCAAACCTTCAAACTAGGCTTGAAGACCATCCCATAGACTCTTCTCCTGAAGCGCTTTGGCAACATATTAAAAATAGCATCCTGCAGTCCTCTGAAGAATTCTTAGGGTTCTCCACAAAGAAAAACAAAGACTGGTTTGATGAAAACAATCCAGAGATCCAGGAATTGCTGGCAAAGAAGAGATCTGCTCACCAAGCACACCTCGCTCAGCCATCTTGCCATGTAAGAAAAGCAGCCTTTCGTCTTGCATGCAGTAAACTCCAACAGAAACTTCGAGACATCCAGAACAAGTGGTGGCTCAACCTAGCAGAAAAGACTCAACTATGCGCAGATTTGGGTGACCACAGAGGATTCTATGAGGCTCTGAAAGCAGTGTACGGACCTACACACCAAGTTCAAAGCCCCCTACTCAGCGCAGATGGCCAAACGCTTCTCACAGATAAAACCTCCATCCTGAATCGATGGTCTGAACACTTTCAAACTCTCTTCAGTGCCAACCGTGTAGTCCAAGACTCAGGAATCCAGCTCACCCCAAAACAAACGGTGAAAAATGAATTGGATATAGCCCCTACTATGGGAGAGACCCTTAAGGCCATACAGCAGATGAAAACCGGCAAGGCAGCTGGGGTCGATGGAATCCCGCCTGAAATCTGGAAACACGGAGGCCAAACGCTCCATGCTAAATTTCACGAGCTAGTTGTGCGCTGTTGGGAACAAGGCGAACTACCACCAGATCTCCGTGATGCAATCATCATCACCCTGTACAAGAAAAAAGGAGTAAAGTCAGACTGCTCAAACTACCGAGGCATAACTCTGCTCTCCATTGCTGGAAAAATCCTCGCAAGAATACTATTGAACAGATTGGTACCCGCTATCGCAGAAGAACTTCTACCTGAAAGTCAGTGTGGTTTCAGAGCCAACAGAAGTACCACAGACATGGTATTCGTTCTCAGACAACTGCAAGAGAAGTGTAGGGAACAGAACAAGGGTCTCTATGTAACTTTCGTTGATCTCACCAAAGCCTTTGACACTGTGAGCAGAAAAGGTCTGTGGCAGATCTTGGAACGATTAGGATGTCCCCCCAAGTTCCTCAAAATGATTATCCTGTTACACGAGGGGCAGCGCGGCCAAGTCAGATATGGCGATGCACTCTCTGAGCCCTTCCCAATAGCCAATGGTGTGAAACAAGGTTGCGTTCTCGCACCCACTTTATTCACAGTTTTCTTCAGCATGATGCTCCAAAGGGCCACGGCAGACCTCGACGAACAAGACGGCATTTATATCCGATATCGTACCGATGGGAGCCTTTTCAACCTAAGGCGACTGAAGGCCCACACCAAGACCCTGAATCACCTTGTCCGCGAGCTGCTTTTTGCTGATGATGCTGCCCTTGTTGCCCACACAGAAGCAGCTCTGCAGCGCTTAACATCCTGCTTTGCAGAGGCGGCTGAGCTTTTTGGGCTGGAAGTCAGCTTGAAGAAGACAGTAGTTCTCTACCAACCAGCACCACAAGATGATTACCATCATCCCCACATCACCATTGGCGAGTCAGAGCTTCAGTCAGTCCAGCAGTTCAGCTATCTGGGTAGCATCATCTCCTCAGATGCCACGATTGACAAAGAGATAGACAACAGAATAGCAAAGGCAAACAGAGCTTTCGGAAAACTCCATAAAAGAGTCTGGTGCAATAAACACCTGAAGAAAAGGACAAAGATCAGTGTCTACAGAGCCATGGTACTGCCTGCTCTTCTGTACGGGTCTGAATCATGGGTCACCTACCGCCACCATCTGCGACTCCTCGAACGCTTCCATCAGCGCTGCCTCCGCACAATCCTAAACATCCACTGGACTGACTACGTGACTAATGTTGCTGTCCTTGAACAGGCAGACGTCACCAGTATTGAGGCCATGTTGCTGAAAACGCAGCTGCGTTGGGCAGGGCACGTCTCCAGGATGGTGGATCACCGCCTCCCTAAGATCGTGTTCTATGGTGAACTTGCCGCCGGCTGCCGCAAGAGAAGAGCTCCAAAGAGGAGATATAAGGACTCCCTGAAACAACACCTCAGCCTAGGCCATATTGACCACCATCAGTGGTCCACCCTGGCCTCCAGTCGGGAGATTTGGAGACACACCATACATAACGCTGCTGTCTCCTTTGAGAGCACGCGTAGAATCAGTCCCGAGGAGAAAAGACAGCGCAGAAAGAACCGTGCCTCGACTATACCACCCAAGGAGACCCTCCGGTGTGCTCTTTGCAACCGGTCTTGCCTATCCCGCATTGGCCTTTTCAGCCATCAACGCGCTTGCAATAAGCGTGGGCAAAGCCCTTCCCAAATCTTCGTCCGCGAAGCCAAGCCATGATGAGTAGCCTTATACAAGCCAGCGAAGCTGTGGACCAGCAATTACAAGTGGTTGAAATAGCTACTCATTGAGCTGCATTAGTTGACCATACCTGCATTCCTGAATAGCTGTGCACCTTGGCAGCCTAGGCAAACGTGTTTTCTTTTGTGGTTGCCACAGGCAAGGATCTAGGAGCACAATCCGTTAATGTGGCTTAGCTAACAAGAGGCAATGTGATACGCTTTGCTCGTTCAGTTGGTTGCAAGAGTCTTTTCATGACCAACGCTGAAGGTGAGTCCAGTCCTAACCGCCAGCTTTAAAAGAAGCTCAGCCCAATGAGTGAGAGTGGTGTGGCTGGAGAAGAAAGGCTAGGTTCTTACTTGTCTTCTCTGCTGAAAGAGGAAGCTACTGGAGATGTTAATCTTTCAGGGTTTTCTCTAAATGTTTTTTCCCTGTGAATGAGTCAAGTACGGGAAAAACTTGCTTTTTTTAGAAGAAGCAGGAGTTTCAGCTGGGATTCCCAGCAAACTCTCTGAATCTGCGTATATTTTGGAGAAAGACCCACTACGTGGCCTGATAATTGTCCATGTGGAAGCTGATGCACTATGCTTGATCCCTTATGCCTTTATACATAGCATATGTCTTCTTGTGAATCAGTTCCAGAGACCTGAAACACAAGCTGAGGTGCTCTTTCACCAAGTAGCATGAGGCAGATTTACCACTCATCAAGAAAGTGTGGGGGCAATGGAAAGGAATGTATGTCCTCTTGACTCAGTCACTTCTCACTCAGCATGTAAAGACCTGAACTTGGCAAAGCAGCTCAGAGCTTTCCTGCATAATAAAAGGAAGATCTTTGAACAAAAAAAGCTGAACGAGGGAAAATCCAAAGGGCTTTTCTCAGATAACAGTACTGTTTCTATCAGAAAGGAACTGTGCTAAATAGCTGCAGTGATGTAGTCACTTCATTGTGAGCCTGCAATGAAATCTCTGATGATACTGGAATTAATTGTCCTTTTTTTTCTGACAGAACACAACCCTACAAACAACAGCATTTCTTACACTCGCAAGGACCAGAGCTGGTAGTTAGGTTTCTGTAACTTCCCTTATTTTCTGTATTTTCTGTAACTTTTCTTAGTTTTCATTCTGAGCTGGCATGTCTCCTTGGAAATTTGTAATTATTTAACATGCATCTCTGCTTCCTCTCTCACCCTCTGCCTCTCTGGTCTGTTTAGGCTGTGTATTTCTGTTATGTTTGTACTATGATTGTGCATTGCTTGGTATTAAGCAACTCCCAATTTCTTTGGCTTCTCTACTTGCTATTGTGATACAAATAATAAATAATTCTAGACTTCTAAAATTAATTATTATTTCAGAAGCTTAGGGATTAACTTTATTTTCCTGTTTATGACAGTATGGTTTTATTGCTTTTACCAGAGATCGGGGCATTCTGTAAAAGGCAGGCATTGTGTTTTACAGGCTTTGCAACATGCTACTATGAAACTGGGTAGAATGGCCCGGGAATGGGAGGAAACCCCCTAAAATCCCCTGCACATCTAATTTTTCTCACCATTCCTGTTAATATTCCTAGGTGCCTTGCTAAATGGCATGGAGGGTTTTACAGACTTATCTCATTAGTGCTGCTGGCTAGGTTTGAGTGTTTTCCTAGGAAGCTTTTATTCACCTGGGAGAGTCCTCTGAGTCAACCGGAGCTGTGGGTATGTGACTTATTAGGTCTCTGAACCATTTACGATCATCCTTCCTAGCATCTAGCCAGCGCATTGAAACCTGACATTGCTTCCTTGTTTTTGTTCTTAGCTAATTTTCTTCTTCTTTTTCTTTTTGATTTTTTAATTGCCACTTCCATTAAAGATCTATACTCAACTGGTTTTTGAATGCAACTGTACCAGCCCTGTTCTGAACTGCAAACTGGGTGGACTCACATTCTCACTGCCATTAACCTGCAGCAGAACAGCTCAATTTAACTGAGGAATGGTGACAAGATGGCAACAATTCATCTGGAAACAATATAAATCCCCATTGCTTTGTCCTACCTTAAGCTGTTCAAAACAATTACCTGCCGCACCGCCAAAAAAAGAAAAAAAAAAAAAAGAAAAAAAAGAAAGAAATTAGTATTCCTAATTCTTTCAGAATAATTCTATTTCTGACTTTTAAAAAATACAACAGGTTGCTGTATCCAGTATCAGGGGTATTTTGTGCTTCTAAGGTGAATTCTGTCCTCTCCATGAAACATTCTTTTGCTTCTTAAGCAAAATATGCCAATCTGATGCCAACCTTACATCTTGAACGACTTAGTGGAAGACACGCCACTGTCTTCATGGAGACCGGTTTTTTACCTTGTATGCTCAGCTTCCTGACAGTGCTTTGTACATCTGGGTCTTTTTTCTTTACACCAGGAACTTTCATTGTTAATTTACCTTGTAAATTTCAGTATATATCTCTCATTGCCTTTTTTTTTTTACCCTACACTGTACTGTGTTTGTTGTAGCTAGTTTAATGTCATTATTTAATTTTAAGCAAGTGAAGAGAATCTTGCTCAGCTGATGGATAGGCAGCACTAAAAGCCTGCTTGCAGCAGTATTTGGCCGTCACTGGCTGTCAGCCACTCCATTATGATGCCTAAGGAAGGAGTTTATGTAACTGGAGGTAAGTTGCATCAACTCATATATTGTAGATATTTCTGATCTCTTGCCAACCTGCGAGATTAATTTGGAATTGCTTTCAGTCCTAGGCCACCAAAGATTGACAACATTTGTTTTAAACAGGACATTCGTATGCATGAGAAAAAAAACCAGTCGCCCTCAGCATCTGAACTGTGACTGTATGCCCTGAAGCATATGCTCTTTGAACTTGCAGCTGGGATTTCAGGCAGTATTATGATTAAGTACTGGTGTTTATTTCATGTCCATAGTATTGGTCAAAAGAGGTGGGGCTCACAACAGAACTAGATGATGTGCTAGGAAAAACATACTGAGCTTTTCCTAGAACAGGAATGCCACCAACTGCTAGCAGAGTTGGGAGAATTTCAGAAAACTCTCAGGTCTAGCCAGAGGCAGGATATATATGAAGTTGCCTCAAAAATTAAACACAAATGCTATCCACACCACAGAAAATGTGTTGGAGGTTACACAGCTTTTTTATCACACCGCCATCAGCCTCACTGATTCACTCTTGAAGGTGCGGTTTTGCACGTCCAGCTGCGCTGCCAGACAGAGGGCGTTTGCCACAACAGGGCACGGGTGTCTGCACAGGACTGGGCCCAAACATCTGCCTTTTTATTCCTAAATTGAACAAGCCCACTGATGTAGAAAATAATGTTGACAATGGGGTACAAATCACGTGGATGTTGCCCATAGTATTCAGTAGGAGAATGTTTTCCTGATGTATAAATGGATAACATCCATTCTGAACGCTAGTCTCAGATTTGCAAAGGGAAGTGAAATCTCCATCTGTGCCAAAACCACAAAAGAAAGAGACAAAAGTATGCATACAGGTTGGTGGATATATGACCTGAGATACACTACATTTCATAATAGTATGAAATTCCATGAATCCTGGAACCCATAAATTCTAGTTTCTTAGGGTTTCTATCCTGTGATTGACTCATGGGTGTCTCATAAAAAGTCAAATGACTAAAGTTATTCTGGGAGCAGAGACATTCACAAAGCCTCCACTATGCGATTTCTCCACAGTCTAATAAAGGGAAATAACATTCTGTAGTTTTCCATCTCCTAGGCAGAGTTTCTATTATCTCTTGGGCTACTTCTTAATGAAACTTGTAGGGACTTACAAAGCTGGTACTTTATCTTTTTATGACAAACACACAGACAAACACAGCATGCACATCTTGAACTACAGGACACATACACAAAAAGAGAAACTTTAGCACAAAACTGAAAAAGAGAGCAAATAGAATAACAGGAAAATAGATTTAGAGAAATCTCACATTTTTGCATTTATGTATTTGGGAAAATATACCTCGCAAATGGGACTATCCCATTACCCCATTGACATGATGAATGTCATAGCTGCCACAGGCAGCCAAAATACATTTTTTCCAGCTTTGTGCTTTTAGCAATATATGGTGACAATATGTTCTGCCAGCTAATCTCACTGTAAATCCAAATGTTCTCTGAGATTCTATTTCTTCTTTGTCTTGAGTGACTGCCTTTTCTCCCTGTGGCACAAAATTGAGAAAGCAGCATTTAATGAACCATTTTCTTTCCCTTTACTAGTCTGTATTTAATCTTAATTTATTTCTTTTCCTCAGATGTAACTGTTGAGCTCTCTGTAGTAACATTGCTGTGTAACATATTAGAGCATTAGGATATCTAACCTGAATTAAACACAATCGTGCTATATCCAAAGTCAAAAGTAAATATACATACATTTCTACAATAAGGGGATTTAATGCCTTTGAAGTTGTGCTGCAAAAAAAAAAAAAAAGTTAAATAGTTCTTCTGTATGAATTAATTGAAAAGTTGCAACTAAGAGATTTTCAAGTATGGCTTTCTGAGAAGAGCCAGAAGAAGAGGCTTTCTGTGGTATTGACCCTCAGTGGAAGTAGCTTGCTGCTGTGCCTTCATGGTTTTACCTGGCAGCCAGCAGCAGGAGCAATGCAGCAGGTTAGTAGAGGTGTAATGAGGGTGAGATGATGGCCAAAGCTGCCTTCCCACTGCAGCAAAGTGGGTGGACAAACTTAAAAACATATCTAGGCTTTAAATAGATACTAAATGTAATCCAGGTTCCAAATTAGGAGCCAGATCTTGGAGGTCCTCCTGTTATTGACCTCCCATTGAAATTTACAGCAACTTCTGCAAGATCTCTTATTAAAAAGCCATAGGACTTTTGTTGCACCTGAGTGGATTTCAGCTATTCATTCCAGAACGGTTCATTCTGTAAACAAAGCGTGCAAGTTTAGGTACTATTCGTAACCAAAGCAACTATGCTACCAGACTAGGTTCAGGAGTTTCACAGGCTACACCTTGCTGAATAATATAACCGTTACTTTTCTAACATCCCAAAAATATTCCAAGCAAATGTTGATGAATTATTTTCCACTTTGAAGATCCCTGACAGACTGATTACAGTGTGCATAAATGAATAATAATAATAAAAGAAGTTATAGTGAAACCATGGAGGATAGCAGCAGGGAACAACTATACAAAATGTCTCACCCATTTATGTATTTAGGAAAACATTCCAAGGATTTCTATGCTGAATAACTCACTGAAACTGTAAAGAGTCTTCTCCTCAACCCACAGCTGAGCTGTACATGGCAATAATACATAAATAGGATTGTGCACTTGAGGACATAAGGATGTATAATTTTGAAAAGTCAGTATGTACTTTGGTGCTGTACTTTGGTTGTGTCCACCATGTGATTGCTTCCCTTTCAGCTTCTGTATTTTTAGACCTGTTGGTCCAAATACACATTTGGAAGCAGGTTAAACACCACTTATTTCACTGAGACCATATACAGCCTATCTGCACAACAAAACCAGAACCAGCTGAGCCATCCTGGTTGTTGACATTCTGCATTGCCCTATCCAGGGAGTGAGGAATTCAAAGCATGGAGTAACATCAGTGTATCACAGAAGCCATTGTTATGGACTTTATTTTGGAGGCTTTATTGGGTAGAAGAGCGTCTGTAAGACACAAAAGGCGTTCAACTTACTTTGGTGTGTGTAGGACTGGGAACAACATTTTGCTTCACAACTCCCGCACATGTTTATAGCTTTGTTGCCATCTCGTTATATATAGCAGTTCTATTTTGAGGCCCCATCCCTAAGGCAATTCAAGTGCTGATAGCCAGGATCTGAGCTTAAACCAAAATCTTGCTGGAAAATAGCTAGCACAATTTACCCGTGCAGTGTGGGATCATGTTTAAAAACCTTTTAAATCCACTTAAGCACTAAGCTTTTGGTTAACTGTGCTATTTAGCCTATATGCTGCTAGTGCTAGGGCAACTTCAGTAACGTTGAGAGCAAGTGGGAACTACAGTAAAGATGCTCCTGGCAACCAATGCGGCTCAAACCTGTTCCACACAGCTGTCAGAGCTTTCCCTGTAGTCTTGCACCAGCAGATTCCCACCACTCAGGAAAATTTTGACAAAAGACTTTTGGTAGCTTCCAGGAAAAGTTTACAGATTGGTATTGTAGGATACTTTATCTATAAGATGTTTGTAGTGGCAAGCTGGGTTTAATATGTAGGCATATGTCAACAGGGGTTTGAGCAAAAAAAGTGTACTAACTCATTTAGGTCATAGGGCAGACTTGGTGTTGTCTTCCAGGTTTTTTTCCCCAACCTATTCTAGATTTGGAAAAAATGAGATATTTCCTGGGAAGTGAAATTGTTTTATCTATTTCCCATGCCACTTCCTCAAGAATGAAGAGGTATTTATGATAATCTGGCAAATAAATAAACAAACAAACAATTGTCAAATAAACAAACAAAAACCAAATAAATAACAATGCAAGAACCTATCCTAGAGGCCTAACTCTGTTTCCAGAGAAGTAAATTCAAAAATTACCACTGATTTCAATGGAAGCTGGATTAAGCTTAGTTAGTTTTAGAGAGATTTTAATAGAAAAGACATCTGCCTTGGGGAAAAAAGAATGAGGGTCTTTAGAAGTATTAACATAGAGACACGGGGCTCAGGTTCCTTTTATTATGCCCAGACAACCTAGCTAGGTTGTGGGAACAGAATAATTAAATATGCTCTTGTCTTATTTTTCCATTTCCTAGTACTACTTCTCTCAAATGAGACTTAAAAAGAATGCATACACCCAGAGACATACACAAACGAAATCCTCCTCTTGAAGCTATAAAATCCCTCCCTCCCTCCCTCCGTCCTCAAAATGCCCTCTATCAAATACTACTAAATACTTTTTCCACACATGCAAATTTACAAGCAGGAACAGGCCAGATTCTGTTTCAGAAAGTGCCTCAGCTTTGCTGAGAATTTCATGTTTACCTGCCATCATCAATTACATGCATTTTGCCCTATGTTATTAATGGGGTCATGATTGTCTTTCCAGTGTATCAACCTAGAAGTGCACACTTTTGGCAGGATAGAGTTGGGATACAGCTGGGAATATGGGAAGATGCTGTACCTGCCTCTTGTTCCCAGCTATATCTTGGTTGTTATACAGTGCTAACCAGGATTAGCAGCCCACTGGGCACTTGCAATGCGTACACAGACATAGTGTGTACCCTACTATAATGCCTAATCTGGCTCAGAACTCAGGACCATTGGCTTCCCAACCTATACTCAGGATGTCTTACAATCTCGCCCCACACATAGGATATTTATTTATTTCCTGTTATACTCATTTGAAAAAGGTAACTGCTGGATCCTCATTTGGCAATATAGAAAAGAAAACTGCATTCATATATACGTATTTAAGTTTCAGATAAACCTACTGTGACACAGAGACCTCAATACATAGAAGTGCCCTAAAAATTAACTTAGGCCATCTGAATTCACTGATGTACAACAGAAGATGTAAATTGAACAGCTGGGCATAGAACATTTCACTTCCATTGTTCAAAAATTAGACTGTCATGCACTGGACATTCAAGGACTGTTTGATTGTTGTACTTCTATTCTCTGCAGAGAATTAGTAAATATTTACATCAAATACATGTGCTTACATGCGTGGCTGACAGAGACAGAACCAGTTCCATGAGGCTCCAACAACTGTAAACTCCTATGGAGGCATAAAAAATGGAGAATTGCCTTACAAACTGAGTCACCAGTGTGTAGTAGCAAGAGCAGATTTGCAAGTACCAGTGTTTAAATATAAACTAACGATAAAAATAACTTTTGAAAACTGTCTATAACAGGGCACATTGTTCATTAAAAACATCCCCATTTTTTTCTTTATTCCCTTTTGTATCAGTGGTTCTGCTGTAATTCATTTTGTGTTTTTGAATCATTGCCAGTGGTGCTATCTGGAGAGAGACAACTGAAGAAACTTTAGAGACTGCCACAGGATGCTAATACTGCAAGGCTGCTAATTCTGCAAGCTGACTTTCTCTCATTTCATGCTTCTGTTACCCCAGATAAAATAACTATTGCAGAAAATGTGCATAGCTCTATTATTTGTCCTCAGGCTGGCAGAAAGGTGCTGCAGAAAGCTGTGTTTTCAGCTGCTACTTCTACAAGTCTTTCTCAGTTGTCTCTTTGCTCTGCTGTCAATGATGCAGTGGGTTTGTGATCATGACTGGTTATAGACCTCGTGCAGCAAGGCAGAAGTGAAAGGAAGAGAGATACCGACAAAGATGAGTTAAAGTACCCATGGAAATGATGTCAAAAGAAGGGTGCTAAAAGTTTATCATGAAGTTTCAGTTGAAACATGGTTGAGGCATCACAAAAAGTAACTAACGTTGAATAGGATGTGAAACTGTCAAGAGTTGGAGCTGGGCTGGCCACTAGATGAATGAGAGATGCTCTCTATTAACAACCCTCCCTCCCAAAATGGGAAGAGAAAGGGAGTAAGGGAGAGAGACTTATGGATTGGAGAAGAAAACTAAAACTGCTTTAATGAAAATAATAACAATAAAAATAAATATATACACATATATGAAAAACCAATACTGAACGCAACCCCCCGGTGGCAATTACAATGACACCATCACTACTGATATTGATGCTGTGAGCAGGCACTGGGGAAGTCCTGGACTGGACTCAGCATCAGGCAGGAACCAGATACAGGAGCTGGATTCTGGAACTGGATTCAGGAATACACGGATTGGGACTGAAGGCAGAAGAATGGAATGGACAGAGTCCGCCTCAGATGCCAGCCATTGAAGAAGAGAGCTTGAATCTTGTTATCCCTCAGCTTTATACCAAATATGACGTCTATGGGATGGAACACCTTGTTGGTCAGTGCAGGGTCACCTGTCCTGTCCGCTCCTCCCCACAGGTGCAGCCTCTCACTTACTGCACCCCACTGTGGTACTCAGGATTTATCAGTGACCTTGGTCTGCATAGGAGCAAGTATAAGCCAGAGCCTTTCTGCACACCAGTCCCTGGTAGTGACTGGAAACATCGAGCGTTATCACTTCTAGAAGCAGACTCTGTCTGCAACAACCTGCCGTTACCTTCAGACAGTGCAGTCACTGAGCAGAGACTGAGCTGGAAAGTGAGATCACTGAACAGAATGAGTGCTGTGCTAACTCAAACCAGGAGAGCAACAAAACAATGTGCCTTCTGTGCTCTTTTGTTGCTGACTTAGACATAAGATAACAAAATATATAACTTCTGGACCAAAGATGAACCAAGCGTGTATCCTAAATTAACCTTTATAATTATAATGCTAAAATACACACCTCTAAGGTAAAATTGACCATGCTAATCAGGGAATCTTCCTGAGCCTCTCCAAGATGTTTTAATCATTAGATGGCATACATATATATATATATATAGTAGGATAGATAGGGAAATATGACTAACCAATTGAGTGTCTCATGCTATTGTAAATAGTGTGTGCCTTGCAATGATGGGTGTGCTGGCTGTTGTGAAATGCCTAACACCCTATTCTACAGTGTGTAGATTGGCTTTTTGCACACTGGGTGAAGAACCCTTATTAGGCACAACCAAAGAAGCAGACCCTTCTTCAGTGCTCACTTCCAGCAAGAAAATAATCTCCTTGGTTTGTGCTTTTGACTGGGCTAGACTGAATGAACGTTTATTTGTTCTTTGATGATGGAAAGGGTCCATTTTTAATCACAAAAAGGGAAGAAAAACACATTCTCTAACTTGTTTGAAACACATGTTGTGGTGGACAGACAAAATGCACTCCAAGCATTTCCCTGTGATTCAGGCCCGCAAATAAACTCAGGAACATGGTATAGCATGTTGCTTATGTTTGGATCTCAGGAGACTTCTGTAGGATTTAGCTTTCCTTTTTAATTTTTCCCTGAAAATATCATTGGAATAACTGTAATACGTTATTAAGGCCTTAGCTCTTCACACACCATGACAAACTTCGTACCGACAAGTTGTCTCGTTCATTTAGCATGTTTGAAAACGCAAAGCGACTTGTGTCTGGCGCTGGCTGTCACAGTGCTCTACTTTGTGCTGCTTGCTGAGTGCCTGTTCTGAAGTGAGTGCAGGTAGCCCAGGAGTTAAACCCTGCCTGCACAATTTGGCAGTCAGCCTCCAAAGTTGCAATTTCACCAAACTCTTGACCTCTGGGTATCTCTACAAGGGCAATCTGCCTCACAAGTAAAACAAGATGGATTCTTCTTCTTTATTTCCTTGTATGGGAACAGTTCAATTGCCTTCAGTGAGACT
The DNA here is from genome assembly GCA_009769605.1 of Bucorvus abyssinicus. Classification (NCBI taxonomy): domain Eukaryota; kingdom Metazoa; phylum Chordata; class Aves; order Bucerotiformes; family Bucorvidae; genus Bucorvus; species Bucorvus abyssinicus. The sequence goes on along the minus strand of CM020063.1, from coordinate 72,139,221 downwards.
GTTTACAAAGTTGCATGTAGATCGAAGTCCTGCTGTGCATGGAGAAAAAGATATGAAATGCTGATACTGCTCTTAGTTGTTTCACTTCTCCACCTGATAGAAGAATTTGTATGTAGGGTTTAGGTTGTTATTGTTGTTAAAAGGTTCAGTGTGAGAAGAAAGTTAAGAGGGGGGAGAATTAGCAAGCATTCCATGCACAGTTAAACTGGCTCAGGACATTGCATACATTCTAAGTCTTGAAATGTCTTGTTACCATCCAAAAACTTTTATTATGCAAAGAAATACTTTTCCTGCCTCATATAATCTGATGCAGTTTATTGAAAGTCTAAGTTTAACAAAACTATTTTTATTTTCAGGAAGTCATAGTTTTTATGGTTTAAGACACGAAGGCATGCAAGACAGCCCTGGGGAAACTAAGCCCATATCTGGAAATGCAGCAGAGGATTCCTTGTGCCAACTGCTAATTTAACAAAGTCTGTTTGCAGAAGTCAGCACTAATAGTGCTTATACTCCCAACTTACTCAACATTGTACTCCTTTCAGCAGCAAATATCCTCCTCTATTTTATCACTGATTTTAGCTTTATTCTCATAATTGACCATTTCTTATAGTTCTCCTTTCCTGTAACTGGAACTAAGTACTTCTATTACACAAAAAAGCAGATGTGAATAATGAGATGCCTTGCAAAGAAAGTTTCACTTAGATCAAGGTCATGAAGCCTTCTTGAACTACACTTTCAGTTCTGCCACCTACTTCCTCTAGGGCCTTCAATTAATCACTCAACTTCTCTGCACCCATTTCTCCATCTGTAAAATGAGAATGGCAATACTTTCCAAGCTCACTGATTAACATTTTACAAAGTACCTTTGCAACTCATGAGGACAGAATATCTTGCAAGAGCCAGGTGTTACTGCCCAGGCCTTGATGAACTCGGCACAGTACTAAGGATGGATTATACATCTGGCTGGCCATGACTGGTTTGCATGTTGATACTAGTGGAGGTCTACAGTCACTTTATTGCAGAACTTGCTTCGTAGGTTTGTAAACTTGGAGGTTATTTAAAAGATAATTTTGTTAGCAGATGTAATACACTAATCTGGCAGATAATAGTTTAAAACCCCAAAGTAAAAATATAAGCAATTTTTTTCCCTAGGGATTTAATCTATTAAAATTCTCTTAGGCTCATTTTTCGGAGCATCTTGAAAATGAACATAACTTTTAATATATATGCAATTTGACTCTTGATTTGAAGATATTCAGGAATTGAAAAACATATGGAGGGTTTGGGGAAAGTTTAGGATTAAAAGTGGAGACTGATGCTGAGATGAGCTATTTGTCACTCTGTCAATCTCCCCTATACGTCTGGCTTCCTTGACTCACTTTTCTCTTTTCTTCCCTTTCCCTTTCCCTTTCCCTTTCCCTTTCCCTTTCCCTTTCCCTTTCCCTTTCCCTTTCCCTTTCCCTTTCCCTTTCCCTTTCCCTTTCCCTTTCCCTTTCCCTTTCCCTTTCCCAAAAGCGATCAAACTGATGTTTTAGTTCCCATGCTTCTGGTGAAGCACTGCCAGTCTTCCTGACACCAGCAGAGAATGGTTTTCAGTTGTTTATGTGCTGTATTATATCACTGTACTGTAACACAAAGGGGTGATATCTTGTTTAATAAAGGATGCTTTTTAAATTTCCCCAATTTTTTAAAATAAAACACCGATTTTTATTTACATCAGGGCTGTTTTATGAAAAGGGGTCAGGAAAGGCAGATAGTTTGTTAGAGGTCCAGTGAAAGACAGAAAGCCACCTACCTGACAGAAACTAACCTTGGTACTCATTTTATCCTGTTTCACACTTACTACGTTCCTTCATTTAATTTCTTACCAAATAGCTCATCCTAAGTGTTAAGAGAGAGCCAAGGGCAGAAACTCCATTCTGCTACTAAAGACGACATAAAAAATATTGGGGATACAACATTCAGCCATAAAATGGCTTTGTCTTTTTGTGGAGATGCCTTTAGTCTTTTCTCAATTGACAAGAGCTGGAACATTTCCATCATACAATCTAGGTCTTATTTAGATACCTTATGGTAGGGAAGGGAGATAAGAAAGGAAAAGAAAAAGAATCACCAGAATACTATATTTAATTTTTATAATCTATTTAAATTTTATTTTATTGTCTTTATTACCACCAACTTATATATATGGAGGCTGCTGTTAGTTCCTTTAATGGGCTTATTTCACTCCTCTGCCCACATACTTCCTTTGCATCAAGCATGCCTTCCTGGCAACATTGATTAAAAATCAGTTTACTTCTGACCCCTGTTCCAAATACAGCTTTTAGAAGGCCATGAAATCTCTTCTTTCCCAAGGTACAAAGAAAAGCTAATAATATAAAACTTAATGTTTTCTACAAGCTCAGCTACAGTGAACAAAGAGAAGCTGCTTCATACTGCAACCAAGGCAGAGGCAGAGTTATTTTTGTCCAATGGTGTTCACTTCACCACAGGCTAAGCAATGAAATCTTTATGTGATAGATGCCCATAATCTATCTCTCTGGGACCAGGCAGGCAGGGGTCACAGAGCATGACACTTGCCCCACAAAAATAGGTGCTAATATAATTTTAAAAGGAGTAGCAGGCTGTGAGGGCTGCTGGGAGGGGGGAGAGCTAATGTTTGTTTATTTTCCCTTATTTTTCCTTAATAATGAGGATTTAACTCTGTTTGTAGCTGTTCCAGTTTAGCTAGAATTTCCAAAAGTCTACTAGTACTTTCAGAGAACCTGAAGCCAGCCTGCAAATGTCCCTGGCTGTAGCTGAAAGTAAAAAGGAAGGATTCAATTAAAAGGAGTCACATCCAATTCACTTAGGAAACAGTGGCATAAATCATACCCGTGGCTTCCTTCTTCAGAATTTTGCATCCTAAAAGATAGATTCCTCCTGTGAGAGGTCAGGAGCTGTTTCTGCCAGGAGCTCTGTTCTCCCTGAGAGAGACAGGAACAGTACTGAGCTGCACCAAGGGGGGATCCTAAGTGAGTGTATGGTTTTGGTGTCACCCTGAGCTGATCTTAGGCCATACTGCTGTTAAAAGGAGCAGTCCTGCTCCTCCTGTGATATCCAGCTGCTCAAGTTCGCCATGCACTTGCACTGGTTGTAGTGATCCCTCAGCCATGAGACATTTCAGCCCTCTTATCTTCCTGAAGACCAGTAATTCTTTCTTGAAGGCATAGTTTTCAACCGGATCAACAAGCTGGGAGCAAGGAATAATCACTCTTTTCATCACCAACTCCATCTCAGAGCAGCTTAACCCAACAATGATATTATGCTGGAAAAGTGCCTTGAACACATACTTTACTCTGCTAGAGCCACCTGGTTTTATGTCTTCAGTGTTCCCTTGTGAAACTTCCATTAGCATTACATCTGTCAAAATCTATTTTTGTCAAACATAGCCGGATAGCATCAGCATCTGGTTAAGCCAACTTCAAACACAACTATTAAACTTACATGAGAAACCTGATCGTGGCAGCAGGAAGCCTTTGGGTCTGTCCTTAATGCCCCAGTGAGAGCACTAGCCCTACACAGCTGAGGTAAGGGCTAGCTTGTGCTCTGGAGCAGGAAGCCCTCAGGGACACAGTTCAGACCCTGCAGTTGTGCTCCACACTCACAAGTGCAGCTACACAGTGTCAGAGCTACTCAAGCTGTTATTTTGTGATGAGCTCCTCTAAGTCTTACCTGATGGCTCAAGACGTTCAAGAATTACCTATATATGAATATGCAGGCACACACACGGCATGTACCATAATCTAATTTCAGAGCTTCTTCTAGGACAAGCTAAATGCAAACATACTGTGGTTTTTCTTTATGTTTAAGTTTTAGAAGTGTAACAACATCAAACAGCACACCCCACAATTATTAAACTGATTTATAAACTTCCAACATGAAATTTTTCATATAATCATTGTTATCTTCTTGTGGGCACCAGCAAATTCTCCCCAACTTTATTCTGGATAGTGCATATCTGGCGAATGGTTATCACTCAGTAACTATTTTCCATGTGAAATATTTATTCTGTAGTACAATGAGGATGTAATGTAATTTACCAGAGAATTGTAGTACTGCACCGTATCTTACTGAATCAACTTTAATGAGTGATTTCTAACAAAAAATCCTGATGTGCAGAGCAGAAAAACAGGAACAGTGTTGGGTTCCCACAGATGTATTCTTCAGCTCCTAGATTCCCTATTCCAGATAGAGAGCCCTAATAATACTACTGCTTCACTGTAAAAAAATCCTTGAAAGTAACTTTATCAAGCATAATATATGACGAGATGACAATACTGCTGTTACTCAGATTTTTTATGTATAAAGTGTGTTTGTCAGTGCATATACACTCATGCAAACCACATACATAGGTACCAGTCTCCCCATATAAGTAAGGAGGGTACTAAAACTGAGGATTACAAGAAGAATAAAACAAGGTAGAGTTCTTTGCACAGAAGTGGACAAAAATAACAGGGACCTGACCTCAAGAACTGAAGCCTAATGAGAAGTATGAGCAGGACATTTCTTCCCTAACGGATGTTACATCCATCCCAGATACACACTGTGAAAAAGGACTTGACCTCCAGATTACCACAAGTCCCAGATCTTTACCGTTCCTCCAGACCTCTAATCCAGGTCTTAGATCTGCTGACATGTCAGGGGAAGGCCAGGTAAAGAGGCAAAGGCAGGTGTTTTCTTCTCACCAAACTCATAGAAAAACCTGCATTATTTCACGAAGCCTTCTCTTTGTGGGCAAATACATTTAAAGGTGAGAGATGAGAACTGCCTCCGCCACTAATGTCTCCACATCAGCTGTGGAAAGCAGGCCATCCAGGTGCACGAGCAGGTCCTGGAATGAGTACTGAAAAACACGGGTTTTAAACAGGCAGCCTCACCCCTATCCCCCTGAGGGTCAAGCTCTTGATTCCTCTGGTAAGTAGGAAATACTTCCTCCTAAAGAAACTCTGCAATGCCACCATACCCATTTTCTTCCTTCTAGTCTGCCCTCACAGGTCTGCTTGTGGCCAGCTGTGCACAGATGCTATTCTGCTTCTTTGGCTACTCGTGTTGCATATTCTGTTCCAGTCTGAGAAGTGTCCTCTTGTGTGTTGCGGTTATGAGCATAGCTGCTGATCACGCATATTCACTTCTTCCATGCTCCCACCCCACTCCTGTACCCTGACACTGTAGTACAGTGTACTGGTGAAGTACAGAGCAATCTCTTGTGACTCTGTACAGCCACTGTATTAAGTACACATTCATCACCCTGCTGCTTGCATGCGGTGGAAGCAAAGGCACACCCGTCACTGCTAAGTTTTATAGTGGTCCCGTTCCTGCAGCTAAATAGAGAAGACAAAAGAGAGACACAGTCATTCTGAAGTGCATACAGCTGTGGTGTCACCCGGACGGTACAACCTGCTGTGGCTCTCTGGCTAGAAATCCTGCTTCTTCTGCCTTTGGGAACTATAACCTGCTCCAGTCCTTCCTGCTGACTGTTTTTTTACCCTCAGCTACCATCAATGCACCGGCCATTAATGTGCTGTGGATACACAGCCAACATTCTTCTCCCCACATAGCCAGACATCTGGTAGCTCAGTGGCATCTGACCTCTGGTTTGTTCTGGACCAGGCAGCTTGGGCAGGTGTCATTATGCTCTCCGGTGTCCCAATACTGCCACACAGATGGACCCTCCAGATCTTGACATGGATACTTCGCTCCTGCCTCAGCTCCAGACATTCCTCTTTTCTTCAGACAGTATATGCAAAAGAATCTACAGCTAATTTCAACAAGAGAAGAAGGAAGGGGAGTTACTACTATGAAATCAATTTTGGGCTTGCAGCGAAAACATTTTGGATGTCAGAACTTCAAAGTAAGTCATGAGTGATAAGAAACAGATCTCAATCAGAGCTTAATTTCCTGTTTTCTATTCAAAACAGTCCTATGTTACAACCAGTGCAGTATTTCTACCCTAGCATGGCCAGAGAGATTTTATCCTAAATACTTACCCATTGCTATAAGCAGAAGGCAAACAAATAGGAACACACAAAATATTTTTTCCATGAAAGATTTTAAGACCCTCTCTCTTTCTGCTGTTCTGGTAACCAAACTTCAAGTATAAATTCCCACAATCTACTACTGGGACTACTGAAGTTTCTTTCCCTTTGGCTCCTCACTGCCATTTAAGCTATAAAGCAGATCTTAAAACTGTTCTCCTTGGCTATAAACCTGACCTTGGCGACCCCCTTCATTACATTTAACTCAAGGCTGGAGTTCTGACCTCCCAGTCAAGTGCAAGCCAGCTCCCCTACAGGAATTCAACCTCTGCTGCATCTTACCCTCACACTGCTGGGCTGCTACCCTCATACCACAGTTTTCCTGCAGCTGCCCTCAGTCTCTTTCTGAACGTCTCTGGGTTTTTTTCTTCTTGAAAATCTCTCCCTAGTTCCTATTTCTACTTCATACCTCAGTCACAGTTTATCTGCCTCTGTTAACAAAATACACATACATGTCCTAAAATAAAACTTTCTGCTATTAAGCTGAGCAGCTATGTCAAGTTTTTGTTGTACTTAGCTCTATTTCCCCCATTGTGGCACTATGTTTTAAACTAATTAATAATATCTTCTTTGTGTTTTAAGTCCTCCTCACCCTGGCATTTGCTTTTACTAATGTTAAAAATGACAAAAAATTGCAATTGTTATCAATTTATACAGCAGCTTCTGGCTTTGCTAAGTTTGGCCTGAACCATGAAATTTATCTTTTTGGGGATTATGAAGAAGCTGTCAAGTATCACTGAAAAATGAAATTCAGCAGACTACAATTTTTGAAACCTTACACACAGTTCCTTGTTACTTTCTTTATCCATTTGATAACTATAGCTCTAGCCCCAGCACTTGGCCTTCCAAACTGAGACTAGGATAAAAATCCTCCTTTGAAGTACCCAATTTAACTAGTTTTGCAACTGTGACTTGCATAAAGACAAACAGACACACACTTTATTTTGCTTAAATTACTGATATTGACATTCAAAGCACAATACATTTAACCTCTTTGGCAGTTTGCTTCCAGCACAAAAGTCCTGAAAATGAAAAGAGCCATGTCCCCTTCTCTAAAACAGTTTCTAGCCTGAAACTCTTCCTATTAGGAAGGAATAATGAATAAATATTCAGGGAAATGACTGCACATCACTCCAGCCTGTATGCTGGCTTCAAAATGTAAACATAATAATCTGCATAGTTAAACAGCATTTGCAACTTGAAAACAATACTTGACAACACCTAATCCAACAGCAGGGACAAATCTGGGCTTCCTGAATTGCACATGGCTTTTAAATAGACTAGCTACAGGCAGTACCTTCTGCTGATTGTGCAATGAGAGAGGGCTACACAGACCCAGAGGCTGTTGGATCACACCAAGTTCTATGGCTAAAGGGGAATAGAAACAAGGAAGAGTTTCTGTCATCATCATCATCATGTAATCCTCTTTTCCTAACTGATTGTCAGGTTGCTGCACTCACCTGGCTTAACTGACAAAGAAAATCCAAGGAGGAAGCTCTTAACGCCACTGAAAGGAATTACAGAACCACTATGGATTTTCAGGGGTCTGGAGGGAGCTGTTGAGAAGCATTTTAATGTTTTCTGAAATACTCTGCGATTTCACCTTACTCAGCTCTTCATCTTGGGTTGATGTCTGTCTCCCTCAAACCCCCTGCCATCTCCCATGCCTTCCCCTGTACCTCCCTCCCTCTCTTTCATGCTCAGAGACCAAGAACTGCTGGTCATTGCACAGGGCTAGGGGCCAGCCTGCAGCCCCCTTGCTTCTAACATGCTCTAAAGGCCAAGATGTTACATGATGCTGGGAGGCTCCCATCCTGCCTGTTAGATTATGGGAGAGGATATCAAGACAGCAGCAGTATTTGGGATATTGAAACTGTGACTAGTGTGGGGTCTGAGGATGGCTGTGCAAGAAGTTAGGAGACTGAAAAGTGCAGCACTGCCAATTCCTGCACAACACACTCCTAAATGCCAGTAACAGCTGCTGTGGGCTGAGCAGGGGCACAGCTAGCTCTCCCTGCTTCCACGCCAGGCACTTCTCTGAGCAGTGCCCCAGGGACTGCCTGCTTGCCGGACCCATCCCCACCCAGTTTCATCCATGGGACAGGAGATCAGACTCTTTAAGGTCCACTGGAAACTGTCCGGAATACTGTCTGCTGTTTGGAGCTCTGAGAAAGAAATTCTAAAATACGGAGTCAGATTTTTAATTAGAATGCCAAGGATTGATTCTCCATTCACATCCCTAGTTTTGCTCTTTCCTGCAAGGACATACTACTACAAACAATAAATAAGCCTAAAGCACAGACAAAAGCCATAAAACACCAGTATGTTGGTGTTCGATGTGTTTGAGTTCATCTAAGGTTATTTGAGGATGTTCAGGTACACAGATGAACGGAAAACTAGAGTACTTTATTACATCAAATGTATTTTTCAAAAAATCAAAGACATTGTCCAAATCATTCCTTACGTCAGGTAGTATCTGTTAAAGCATTAATGTACCATATGTAAAGGCATATAGATGAGCATTACATACCAAGGAAGTTAAAACACTTGATGCAGTGTGTAACTTGGCTTGTTGAAACAGTGTGTTCACAGCTGCACAGCTGTGCAAGCATTGAGTAGTGTGAACTTTTCTTGAGTTTGACAATTTTGTTGCTCCATACCAAAATGTATAGTTAGTGCGGGTTAGAAGGTCTGAAGAAAGCTTTGCTGGTGCTCTCTGCAGCTGGTTCTGTGACTGTATCTTTTGGGACTGTTACCATCCTACACACACACACACATATATATAGTTAACTGTACTAGATACACTTCTTATACAGCAGCCACACTGTCAGCAGAGGTAGAACACACAAGCTATGAGCCACAAAGGTACTACTTTCTTTGAAATTGATCCCCATGGTGAAGATCTATACAGATATTCTCCAGGGTAAAAATTTAAAATGGCTCCAGAAATTAAATGAGTGGTTACACATTCTTTGTATCGATTTTTGTATTGCTTTTGGGCTCCTACTGACCCAAAGGCACCCCGTGCAAATAAAACCTTGGCACACTTTGAAGATTATGCCACATCCTGTTTGCTTGATGCACAGAGGTGAATTCAATGAGATTGCATCTGAGCACAAAGCAGGAGAGGTTTACTCCCGAGTTCCTTATTTCCTTGGCAAACTATTGTTATAAAACATGCTGCCAGTTCTGCAAGCATCTAAGCACTGTATTTAATTCATTTGTTTATATAAGCAGGAACATTTATCTGCTCAAATGCTGACCAGATCAAACTCTATGCCATAGCTGGAATTTTCATATAAGGTCATGCTTTAAGGAGGTAAGACACTCCTTACTTCAAGTGGTTTCCCACTGCTACCGCAGTAATGATGTGGGTGAGGGCTACACACCCAAGGGTTTTAAACCTGTATTTTGATACAGTGCCTTTCTATTTCCTTGTTGTGAGATTCATGGTTAAAGATAAGGTAACAAGAAGTGCTGGCCTTTCTGGTTTTAACGGACTCAGGGTATTCACATGGAGTTACATTTTGCATATACAGCTACCTGGCACAGAACAAGCTGCTGTTAACTCTTCTTGCAATTTAGCAGGGGCAGAAAAAAACACCAACCTCTCAAAAAGAATCATCTGAGATGTTTGGCACACGGTTAGCATCAGTCCCTGTATACTGACAAAAAAGGAGCATTTTGGTTTTCCGGCAGCAAGACAATGACACAAGTCTTGAGGGAAGAAGACCAAGACAGATGGTGGCCAACAGAAAGAAAAGGCAGAGAAGAAAGACATATTCCTGTACCTAGGCTAGGACTGCTCTGATTCTTGTACCCAAGTCAGAGTTTGCTGTGGGCCAACACTACAGAACCAGCAGAACCAGAACTTACAAGACACCCTCTCACAACCCTGGAATAGCTGTTAAATTAACCCAAAATATGTGGAGTGTCTTCACTGATTTAAGTGGGACTGAGTTTCCTCACATTTAAATTAGGGAAAATATCACCAGAGTCCCTGCAAATGCTTTCTGGCTTATTTTTTCAGGGGTAGAATATTCAGAATCCATCTGCGGGGTAAGGATTAAATAACCTATGTAATACAGTGTTGAGAGTTAGTACTTGACATCTGTGAAATTGCCGCTGCACAGAGTTCCTGAAGGGCACAGATAGAAGTCAGATGCACAACGTTCATACATAAACTATTAAGACAAAAGCCAGAAGACCAGCAGCTCAGCCAGTTTTCATCTTAATTCATCTGGCAGGAAGACTTCCAGCCATAGAGGCCATGAGCTGCAGAGGGGCATGACAGAGGAGTCTACTCCCACCAAACCAAGTGCAGAACAACATCTGTTTCTGTCCTCTCTTTCTCCTCGTCTCCCACCTTTCTAGTAATCAATGGCAGAGGTGTAAGAATCTCCTTCCCTTTCAGCTTCTGTTGCCTTTGGTGTGGTTACGCATATTTCTTCTAAATTACTTTAACATACATATAATATAGCAGGTACGATTCCTGATTTTCCCGGCACCCAGCTGAGTCCTCATTCCTACTCATTCTAATCTGTCCACTACAAATGCTTTAGTATTACGGGAGGTGATACTACAACCATCCTAACAAAAAGGGTGTCCACTTCCCTGAAGGCAATACTTCACCAAGAGAAGATACTGAGCAGCGTCTAACTGACATCAGTAAGAGCTGCACTTCATGCTTTTCTTCATATTCAGCCTGCATTTTCCCCACTTTCTTTTAGTCCCAGTTACAGGCTATCAAACCATCCCAGCCTTACTTTACCTTCTGAGGGCATAAATTTGAAGGGTAGTCATATTGTGAAAGCATGCTGTTTTATACCAGCAGAACTACAGCTCATTCCTCTTCATTTCCTTTATGTGTATAGATATTTCCTTGGAGATTACTGTTTAGCTAATATTAGTTTATTCCTAACTTCATATTGGAATGCATATAAAATATTCTTACTTGATCTGTTTTAATAAATATTAGGGTGGCTTTTTTGCACCTCTGTTTAGTAACCCTCAGCGATTTCCAAGTATGAAACTGTCCTCTAAATAATTCATAAAACAACAAAATTCCTGTTATTTCTTTTCTTCTTGCTAAAGTTTAGGGTCCCATCAGTTCCACGAGGTGGTTTTTCTAGGATTCAACAGGATTCTAGTTTCAAAACTGTGCCAGATGTTAATGTTACAGGCTGTTCAGTTCAGATGCTTTTGTGCTTTTTGTTTCTTTACAATTTCAGCTTTTCTTATTAATTTTCTGTGTTTGACATGGAGTAGAGGAAATGGCATTTAGGATAAACCCCTGACAGATCACCTGACTTAACCTCTGTGGTTTGAGTTATTGTGTATTTGAATAAATTACTTAGAAACTACTTCATCTGCTAGAAAATTAAGTTTTAAATAAATGGAACTCTACAAGAACAAGGTGGTGAAATCCACAGCAAGCCTTTCTGCATGTCTTGATCACAGAAGCAACATTGTGCACTTTTCCCTGGTTTTGGGGGTTGGAAGTTTGCACTTTTTTTCTCTTGCATATTTGGTTCTGTCCTGAAATGATGATGGAATGCACATGCCAGCATTTGCATGCTTTTCTCCATTTTAAGTGTTTGCCGTTTCAAACATTCATTGAAACGTGATTAAAAAAATGAAAAAGTGAAAGAAATCCCAATATGCATCTTCAAGCAGAATTTCAAAGTAAAATCTGTTTTGTAGGGGCACGAGACGTAGGTCAAACAGCATGTTCTGAAGTGTGATTCATCATTTGAGGTAACTGGTGCATCGTAACTTATGCTTCCCACCTGACAAAGGCAGGTAATGCACCCTTTACAACTCTGTCCCAGGCCTTCTATCCTTGAGTCATAAATCCCCTAAATCCTGTCTTTCACACAGTAGCTAAAGAAAGCAGCACTGAGGAGCATACTGCCATAGTTCTGCCTGGCTGAGGCCTTTCTCTATGGCTTTTCCTCTAAACACACGTTAGAGGCATTGCAAAATGAGCTTCACCATTTCTAGAGTCTCTTCTTCTTTTTTATAAAAAAGTATTTGCATTGCTAGTGTGACACTAAGTTGCCATGTGGCATTTTCTTGTACCTAACATGCTTATAATGTTTAATTCCATATTTTGATGATATTGTGAGCAGCTGTAAGCTTAGGACCTCATGCGTGCATACCTACAATGTTAACAGAAAGTAGCATGGGTCATTTGAAGTTCTTGTGCGATCCTCCTTATGATAAAATTTAAGAGTTTTGCAGTTCCCTTATAGGGGAAATTCTCTTCCTTCATAAGGAATAAAAATACAGACAGAAGTCTCTGCAAGTCATTGCAGCTGAGTATTTTTTTATCTAAGTCCCACGCAATGCAACTGAAATAAAGCAAAAACGTAGGCCAAATTATACAGAAAAATGGTTGCAAAACAGATAATTGACCCTAAATCTTCCTGTTCAAAGTGACTTTCTGCATGTTGCAGTCCTAATTATGACTGCAATGAAGCATCAAGTGCAAATTAAATAAATTACGTGCTGTTATTCTCTCTTCAGTCCCTGCTCCTCTTCAGTCTACGTATACTCAGTCTTCCTTTCACCTCCTGTCTGCATTGCAGACTATAATTCAACAATGAAAATCTGACATTTATTCATAGTAGAAAATTGTTTAAAGGACCATTTAGTACATTGACAGTTTTGTTTCACTAGTACAAAATTTGTCCTTAATATTCCTTTATTCCTTTTATTCTTCCTTCTGTGAATTTTAATGGTCTCATCCTCATTCATATGCTCATTCATTTTGCATTTCGTTTATTGGTTTGACAGGAGCCAAACAACAATGCAGCAACCAGTGAGACCCCTTATCTGCCTGTATTTTCAAAAAGCACATTCAGAGGAAATTTACGGAGGAAACCATATGTATAATTAAATATTAGTGACCAAGAAATATCTGACATGTTCTTAACATTAAAGGGAAATTCCTTCAGGGATGATTTCCAGCTAGGGAAGATTTCCTTCTTTGCCCCTTCTCACTATTAGGTTGTTGTATAGGAGATCTCTTGCCTGCTGATCCAGTATAACATGGTGGCCAAACTGCTACAGAAAGTTTACTACATAGGCAGCCTCTGAAATCATACCCATAAGAATTATAGCCTAAAAGCCATGTTCTTTGTGTTGTGACATAGCTAAACACAGCCAACTGTGAGAAGTGTAGGTTTATTCCTTCTCCATAAAAGTACTTGTTCTTCATTGGCAGGGTTTGTGCTGAGTCTCCAAAAATCCTCCAAGAACCTGACTTCAGGCTGTACTCTGTGTCAGGAGGAAATCTGAAGCACAGGATAGCAGCCCTCCCAAGGAGAAAATGTATGAATGGACTGATGAAGATCTACACAGAAGCATCAGTGCTGGCTCATCTGCAGTGGACAGCAACAGACCAAAGACTTTAAAGTCATGCTTAGAAAAGAAGCATTGCAATGTCCTTTTCACTTTTCTCCTTTACAAAGTGACTGGGAAGAGTGCAGAGTACTGTACACGTCAGTGCTTGCTTGTTTTCATTACCACAGTCCTACTGCACAGAGAGCAGAACGATACAATTCCCATGCTCAGCTATGGAGATGTCTTTCATCTCAAAAGGGCAGTTCGCAGACAGCTGATTCAACATAGCCACTGACCTCAGCGAACAGGGCTGCTACTTCTACAGCAGCAGGTGCAACAGTAGAACTGTTCCTGTTTTTATGGCCTGACACAGAGAATGCCATCCTCCTTCTCAGCTTCTACAGACCATAGTTTCACTGGCTGTTTATTTAATCCTGACTAACCCTGGACTCAAGCCATAGATTTTTGAGTGGATGAGATGGAAGGCTGAAGCACATATTGCAAGAAAAAGGAAAGCATCATTCAAAAAGTAGATGCTTTTACTCCTCTGTCTGATGCAAACCAGATTATTGAAGCGCTAACTAAATGGAAATACTTGCTTATGAAAGGAGCAAATTATTTAAACTTACAGATATTTATCAAAGTATAAAGATGTGCCCTTCCTCTTCTCCTCTTCTCAAAGTTGTTCTTGCTGGCAGAAAAAAAAGTCACAAGAAAGCTACAATTTAAAAAAACTTAATAAAGCTATCATAAAAGCTTCGCTAGTAGAGTCTTTCAACAGAATTGAGATCTAGATATCTGCACCACCGATTTACTCCCTACAAGTAACATCTACTTTACCATCGAAGATGACTGAATTTCCGCTAAAGTTATCAAAACATCAAGTCTTTGTAGCTGTAAAATACCAGCTTTAATACTGAATTCATGATGCAATTTGTGTTTTGTGTTAAGTAATTAATTTCCCATAAAACTAATGAGTGAAGATTTGACAGCCCTCCACAGTTCTGAGTTTGGGATTAAATTGTTGAAAGTAGTTTGGAAAGAGTTATCTAAGGCAGGGAAGTACTAGGACACAGCTCTTCCTGTAAGTTGTCAGCCTTTATTTTTAGTTTTCAATTGTCCATATTTTTTTTCCCTTTTGTTAAGGAAGTGTAAAGAACTGCCAGTACTTAAAGCTAAATTACTTCATTTAAAGGTCTAGTAGGATACAAACAAGACTGATGATGCTACGCAGCATTCAGACTAGTGCAGCAACTCCAATTGGCACGACCTCTAAGGAACAGAATCATCCTAGACTTATGTCACTGAAATTGCCACAGGTCTGTGATCTCGTATTACCTGAAGAACTGCTTGAGAACTTGGTGCCTTGGGGAAGGTACAGGCCACTTTTCCAGGTTAAACTTTTAATGCTACTTCCACATCAACTCTTTGAGGATTTACTTTGCGGTGTACAATGGCACTCTCTGTGAATGAGCAACTAAATGCTTCCTTTACCGATGCGCGCAGGAACAGAGAAGGGGATTAATTTGATCCTGCTACATTAGAAAAGCCACCGTGTTTCACCTGAAGACCATAAAGACTTCAACACAAATTCTACCCATGCAAACAAAATCAATTCATAGATTTAAATCTATCCCGTGTTTCATGAACATCAGGCTATAGCAGAGGTACTAATACCATGATTAATTCCTATCCTGAACTACTGCTTGCAGAAAACAACCTGAAGAAACCTTCTATTTTGAAACTTAAATAAAGAATATGGAAAGTTGGTTAGAACAAAAAGCAAAACTTAAATATTTAAACAGGAAGTATTCTTGGCTGTATTTAATGCTTTCATTAAAGCTGTAGCGTACACATCAACACTTCATGAAGGAGAACAACAGAGCAGAAAGCTCTAATATCTCAAAACCTAAAGTGCTTAGAACTTTCTTACGTGTAATCATTGAGTTCATATCTGTTTTGCCAAACTCTGTGTAAGCATGTACATACCTTGAGTAGACCTTAAACTCGCCTTAAAAATACCAGGTCCTGGTAAGCGGCACTGCTAGTGTGTCTGTACAGGTCACAAAGGCACCTCTGGGCAGCAACACCAAGGCCACCCCTACCTCTTGGATACAGCAGCTGAACTGTAGCAGACCTGAACAAGCAGTGAGACCTTTCCAACAGAATTTCCTGCCTGCCTGCAAAAGATCTCTAGAGAATTTTTTGATACATGACATAGTTAAACTACAGTTTAAAGAACTATTAGCTTTAAGGTTTATCTTTCAAGACTGATGATGCAGACTGTGGAATAAAGGCACACACCTGCTCTAAAGTTCTGCAGTGCCAGTAAATCTGAAAAAGTTTGTGATTGAACCATGTTACCGTGAGACTATTAAATTATGGTTTCTGTTCTAAAGAATCAACATTTTCTCCTCCCAAGTTATTAAGTGGAAGTCCCTGTAATGTTTTAAACAGCTTCTTCTCTTTTTAACATTATTTATTATTGATCCTAATTAAAGAAAATAAAGATATATATGAGCACAAAGTCAGCAGTATCAAGAACAGATTCACACCCAGAGTAAAATGAAAATGAAAACAGAAGCTGGGGAGATGACTGGGTACTAGAACATGAACCAACATGTAAGCGTTGAATAAGGGGAAGAAGAACAGCAACCACCACCAACTGGCACTTTAATTAAGAAGCCTTTAATTACCAGCTGCTCATTAAGCAGGTTTGTGAGAGTCTTTCAAGGTTGGAAAGTTAAATTTGCAGAAAGCAAACACCTGCTGGGCCCAGACAGTGACCAACGAAGACACTTTTAGGTTTGATTCCCATTTACCCTGGTCTGGATACCCCATGGATTCCTATTTAAGATCACATTGAAATAAGAGCAAGAAATAGGCCTGTCAGTCTCTTACTTTAGGATTCTTTTGCCTATCATCTCAATTTTCCTCATCTCAGCACTTCAAAATTCAGTTTGTCTTTGCTGCCCAGGAATGTATAAAGACACCAGGAACATGGAATGTTAATGCACAGACCATATACTTGCCCAGGAGTGTAAGAACAATGATTCTGAAGGCCATTTAATTCCACCAACTTTTTTTTTTGTCCTTTATTTTTCAGCAGCAGCGTCGGGTAATTCCTTCATTTTTATTATGAGTATTCAAGATGTAGGTAAGATGAAGCACACGAATGTCTGTTGAATCCCAAGGCTGATCCTGTAAGCTGAAATTTCCTTTCTGTTGTTGACATATCTTTCTATTAATGTGTTAATTCTTGTTAAAAACCTAAACCACCTGACAGCAGAACAATAGTTGCAGGAAAATAGCTTCTGCACCTGCAGTTTCCTGAACCATCATACAAAAGACTGCCATCTGCTGTTGACATCAATAAGTCTTTTGGTACATATTCTGCGTGGTAACAGGCAATACTATTTTACATCACTACTGAAAGAGGGAAGACCTACCAGGCCTCAGTTCTATGAAATCAATCTGAAGGATAAGATCACTAATACCCTACTCCCATAGCTGAAAGCAAGGGTCTACAAGAGATGAGTTCCCTGCAATACCAGCATGCCATGAGAAGTATACCTTAATGGTTGAAAAATCTGTCATTCTTGACAGACCCCTGTTTAACTATTTCTGCTTAAAAATTAGTTGCTTTGCTTGAGTTACTATGTTCTGTTTTGTTTTCTCTTTACAGCTGCAACTACCTTCTTTTTCTCTCCCTTGCATACCCCTCTCTTATGCTCCTTATGGGGAAAAAAATGTCCATGTCGGCAGGTTGCAGAGGGATGGGAAAGCATAGAATGTAACTTGTCCTTCGGGAAGTAAAGAACACACGAGGCCTAGAACAGCATATCCTCTACAGACTGAGACATTTATTTTGTAGTGGAGCCACTAGACCGCAAAAAAAATAGCAAGACCTACACTCATTTCATTCTATCTCCTGTAATTTGCCTGCTGCCTTCTAGCTACCATACAGGGAGTATCAGTACAACTGAGAGTTACTGACAATACCTTCGCTGCTGGCCGCCCTACCAAAGGCAGCCAGAGGCAACAGTTTTTATTAAAGAATGGAGTGCTTACTGCACTGACATGCTGTCTGAGGAAAAGAGACTGGATGCAGGCACTAGCCTTCTGGTTTACACCATCAGTGAAGCCATGTCAGAACCCACATGGATATGCAATATTGACATCTTAGCGGCTTATTAAAAATAAACAGGACCACTGGGATTTTAAACAGAGCTGAGAGGTATATCACCAGGCTACCTCACTCCTGTGTGAGGTGTTTAGATCCTAGTATGGAGCCTGTTAATGATTTCACAGAGAAGATTCTATATATCACTATAGTTGTATTTGGTTACGATTAAAATGGAAGTGAACAGATCATTGTGATTCATTCCTCAGAAGGAAATAAGTCTCCTTCAAAAAAATGGAAGTCATAAGGGCTTATTAAATAAACTCACTTTAGGCAAGATCACTTGTGACTAAGCAACAGGCTTCTTCTTGAAAAATGCCTCAGTAAGTCAATCTATCATCACAAGATAAAATGAAAAACCTTTAATTCATAAACCATATGATCTAAACCAATATCCTTAGATTAGGTTGTGGCTGGGTTCTCTTGTTCCACTCTCATCTAAGAACTCAAATGCTGCCATTCCTGCTCATTCAAAGGTGTGTGGGAGAATAAAAAACACTACACATGCTCTCCCATCTGTAAAGCCTGAATAATTTATTCAGATAAACCTTGGGAACTTTCTCAAACATCACAGTATATTAGTGTACAATTAATGAGAACTTCAGAAATCATGCTTTTGGTGCAAAAGAAAAATTTAATGGTAAATGACAAAAGATGGTTTTTCATTACTTCAAAGCAGCATGATTGACAATAAACTTATAAATAAATATTATCAAGATTAAGAACTGTATGGAATTTGTATTTAGTTTTGAAAAACTCTGGATTGCTAGGGAACAACCCCTGCCTGACAACTGTCACAATTAAAAACATTCCTGCCTGAAGAACACCATTCACCAGTGTACTTTTGTAAGAGAACTGTGTGTCTTGCATTTCCGTGGAAGCACCTTCCACAGAAGAAATGTGTTACGGTATCACAGCAGACAGTAAATCAGTGACTTGGTTCCAGCCTCTGTTTTCCTGATAACAGTATTTAACTCTTTTTAAAATTTTGCTTCAAAACAGGTATCCACCTCTGGTTTTCAGAGATCTCATTACAGGATATTAACCTTGTGGGAAGAGGGGCGAATTTTCCTCAGGATTCATGCTTTTCTGTTGGCTTATCAAAGTACGGAGTGTTGTCCTGTAGAAGATCTTTCCTGGGTATAAGCACTGTAATAGAAAGAAAAACCTGTAAGATTATGACCTTAAGGAAAATACTATTTTAAATTTTAGAGTTGTTTTTACATTTATGAACAAAAAATCAGGTCAGCACAAAAAATTCACGTTACTAAAACGAGAATCTGAACTTCTGGTAAGCATATAAGCACCATCATGGTATCTAGCCAAAACAAAATTATATTAAGATTTTTACCTTCTGCTGGTCAGAATATTGCCTTCACATTTTTCCTTTCAAAAGCACAGAAAATATTTTAACAGCATTAAGAATCAAAAAAAAAAAAAAAAGGTAAAGTGTGGCAGTAACTTTTAGCAAGAGAATGGCAATTTTATCATGCCTGAGTCAGATTACGTTTACTTCAAAAATTCAAAAAATTACTACTAATCTTGAATTACCTCTCTCCCACAATGTCCTGGCATCTATCTGTAATACTAATCTTATCACACCTGTTTTAAAAGGCCAACAGGAAAAGAAAGCATCAAATGAAATTTACGGCCACTGTATCATCACAAAAGTGCAGTGTGTTAGGGTTTGTCTAATTATACACCATTTTAACCTCTTCCTGGCTCTAAGTTCTTGCCATCTAGCTCTTCAGAAATAAACTTGTTCTTCCTTAGGAAGGGAAGGAGCTACGTCATGTCAGATTTGCTCCAGCAGCAAAAACCTAAAGCACAAACACCTGAAATCAAAATGCTCTACTTTGACTAGGTTGGACAGCTGAAGGGTACAGGAAACCTGTAAAACTGTGTGTGTTCATGTGCCTTTGTGTGTATGAGAAACATTCTGTCTGAAGTGCATTGATATCCCCTATCTTATAAGACAGAAAACTGACTTCCTTGAAGGTATGTTCCTTTTCATCTGTATACTGATACTGATGCATTTAATAAGTTTCTGAGAGCCTTAAGTAAAATTTCAATCGCATTTTCTCTTACATAAAATACTTGTGAGGAAATTTATGACAAAACATGTTGATCTACACAGCTGGAATACGTACATGAAGCAGAAATAAAAAACCCCCACCAACCCAGAACTGGATATAAAGTATTGAAAAACAGAAGTCCAAGTAAATAAAGATTGAAAGAAGAATTTTTAACCTTCCTTTTCAAAGCTAAGTTTTGAACATACACTACCAACACATGAAGTCAAAATCAGCAGAACATACTGCATGTGTGGTGTATTACTAAAATGTAAGCTCTCCTTGTATCAGACTAATCTGAAATTAAAGTGAAATGAGTAGAGTCAAGACATTTGTCTGAGCAACATAACTCAGACTGAAACATAAAACAAAAGTCAGGAAAATTGTCTAATATGATTAACAAGTTCCTAATTGAAATTGTCTTCTCTTTAGTAAGAAAACCTCAGCCCAATCTCTTTTCCATTTTTTTTTTCAAGATTTACCAGTGAATCCCAGCATGACTACACACCACTATGACTCAAATTCTTTTTAAAGAATCACACTGCCCTGTGCACTGCTTCTACAACAGCACAGAATATCTTCATTTAATGAGGGAAAATATTCCCCTTACCAAAATTTGTTCTCACTATCTAAGAAAGTGGCTTTCTCTTTTCAGATATTAAATAGTTACATCAGAGATGCAGGATTGAACAAAACAAAACAAAACCCCACCAGGTGTATCTAAAATGTATATTGCCAGATACAATAAAAAAAGAGTCAAAAGATTCTGACAGTAACTCACTTAATGAAACCAGCTGTAGCAATAAGTTTTACCTAGTTTACTTAGGTTTACCAACATTTAACCTAGGTTCTTTTTTCCCTGCTCTTCTTTCATACAACATAGCAACTGATCACTTCAATCTTTTTTGGGGCAGGGTGCACAATGGCTTCAGATGAAGCAAGAACATAATACTAATTTAAATACAGCCCAAACGTTAAGTATTTTACAACATTTTCTTTTTTTTTGCAATGGGCCAATATACGTTCCTTTACAGCAAAGTAAACCTTCACCTACAAAGTTTCCGAAACAAATATATAGCACCTAAGATGAAGCACTTCGAAAAGTAAACATCTCAGCTGAGGTCACTTATTTTATTTGTCTACAAAGAGCAAGCACCTTAGGGCTGCATTTCCTTTTTTTTTTTGTGTGTGTGTGTGTTAATAAATCTGTTCCAAGCCTCTCATTTAATACAAGATGATACCATAAAAGCAATGAGGAAGCTAACTATAATTCTATTGGCACTGTAAGTTACCACAGAGCATAAAGATTAAGGATCAAAAAGGTTGGTTTTGTTCTGCAAAAACTTTCTTAACCAAAGCTGTACTGGGATTGAATACCTGTTCAATGTGCTACCTCAGCAGACTCACAGAGCCACACAGGCATTTCTACAACAAACTTCCCATGAGAAACTTGGCTTCTAGGTGCCAAAAAGCAAAGGAAAGTGAGAGAGTATGTTCATCATATACATCCACAAGACATTTGCAGGGGACACAGCCAGGACAGCTGACCTCAACTGACCAAAGGGATATTCCATACCATTTGAAATCGTGCTCTGCAATAAAGGCTAGAAGAAGGAAGGGGCTAGAGTTTGCAGTGATGGAGTTTGTCTTCCCAAGTAACCGTTATGTGTGATGTAGCCCTGATTTTCTGGGGATGGTTCTAAACACCTGCCTGCTGACAGGAAATACTAAATGTATTCCTCGCTTTGCTTTGCTTGCAAGCATGGCTTTTGCTTTACCTATTAAACTGTCTTTATCTCCACTCATGAGTTTTCTTTCTTTCACCCTTCCAATTCTCTCCCCCATCCCACTGCTGGGGGAGTGAGCGAGTGGCTGCATGGCGCTTAGTTGCTGGCTGGGGTTAAACCACACCATCACCTAGCCACAGATTCAATGGAAAGTTGAAGTCCCACTTCCAACTTTTTCCCTCTTTTTAATATCAGAGAACTTTTCTTTAGAAACAAGAAAGGACAGAAACAGTCGGGTGAGATATTCAACAAAATGGAGCAGCGGTGGAAACCATACCCATTTATAGGTAAATTTCACCTGCTGTACTGACCACACTATCAAAATATGGTGACAATTACATCAACTCCCTAAAAATCCTGAATTTCTGGTTTCAGAGATTTTCTAATGGCATACTCTGTGCTACTAGAGACATTAATAATATAATAAAAACTACACCAGAATTGCCTAGCTCAGAGTGCCATCTAATCAAAACTGGATTCTTGAGAAAGATGCAAACACATTGGGAAGCCTGCTCAAAGAATGGCACTTAGGAATAATGTTCTGTTACTGACCAATTTACCATGGTAGGGAGGTCTGCATATTCCTTCTGTAAGGATATTTGCTTTTACACTTTCACTACACTACCAAGTTAAGAATCAAATTTGATCTTCTGCTTTTTTGGATTTTGAGTAATACCTTGCGCTCCTGGCCACAAAGATTTTTTATTACCATGACCTTTAAGAATTATTTACTGTGTAAAATAAAAATGCTATTTTTTTTCTTAGCTTTGACTATAAATTCCTGAGTGTTCTTTACATTTTAATCATGTCAAGACAAGTAAGAATATCTA
This sequence comes from Bucorvus abyssinicus, assembly GCA_009769605.1. Taxonomy (NCBI): domain Eukaryota; kingdom Metazoa; phylum Chordata; class Aves; order Bucerotiformes; family Bucorvidae; genus Bucorvus; species Bucorvus abyssinicus. The sequence continues at coordinate 72,116,925 of CM020063.1, read as the reverse complement.
TCCATTCCATACATTTTTAAATACTGCTCATTCTCATTCTGTGAACTTTTATCATGATACTCTGGATTTCTTTTCTAAGCATTCCTGATCTTTTAATTGGTGATTCATTACATTATCAACACTAAATATTTCTCAGTGCAATATATATTCCAAACATACAGTCTGAGAACTGTCTGGTTTGTGTAATGGCTGTTTCAAGATCAAGGTTTTGTTCTTACTGCAGTAAGATCAATCACAGAATGAGAAGCAAAGCTTAGACCTATCCAGAACAGATACAGGGGAAAAAAAAAATTAATGGGCAAGAGACTGCATAGTGGCATCCTTTGCATGCATAAGCAGGTCAAATCCACCCTATGTACAGATGCACTCTGGATTTTTTGCTGCAGGACAAAGTCTTCCTGGCCAGTACTAGACTCTGGAAGACCTCCTCCTTCTACCCTAACCTCATTGCCACCATTTCTCTAAGAAGTCTGTAAAATAAGGAAGACAGCAATTCTATCAGTTTTTGTTTACGGAGATTTTAAAGGAGACAGCATTAAAGCTCTGCTACACTCAAAATGGATTATCCCCACTACTCTTCCCTTGTCTGCTGAGTCAAATAATTTCACTGTAAAAGAGCATCTGATTGGTCAGAGAGGATCTCCACTTCGTAAATCCTTGCTGACTACTTCCAGTCCCCATTCTGTTCTTAGAATATTTGGAAACACTTTCCAGGATCAGCTCAACCACCTTTCCATGGATCAAGGTGAGGCTGACCAGTTTCCCAGATCCTCTCTCTCGTCCTTCTTGAAAGGAGAAGTGACATTGGCTTTCTTCCAGTCCTCAGGCAACTCCCCTAATAACCATAACCTTTCAAAGATGATTGAGAGTGGCCTCGCAATGGTATGATCCAGCTCACTCACCACCCATGGGTGCATCACATCAGGTCCCATGGATTTCCTTATGCCCCATCTGCTCAAATGTTCCCTATCTTTTTCCTCCTCTACCAAAAGCAAGTCATCCTCACTCCAGACATTGCCAATTGTCTGAGGCCCACGATTCCCGAAAGCAAATCTTAGCAGTAAGGACTGAGGTGAAGAAGGTACTGAGTACCTTTGTTACCAGGTCACCTGCCCCATGCAGCTGTGGGCTCACATTTTCCCTCCTTTCCCTCTGCTGCTGATATACCTGCAGACGTTTTCTTGCTGTCCTTTATATTCCTTGTCAAGATCAACTCCAGGTGGGCTCTGACTGACCTAATCCCACCCCTACACACTCACACAGATTAGAATATATATTTGCATCTGCATGTGGATTCATGTGGCTTTTGCAAGAAAAGTTCTGCCTCACAGTCCCTGCTGGAGCTCTCTGAACAGTTCTTGAGGGACTGCCACAACATGCCTGGATTCCCAGCAGTTCCTCAGCAAACACTTTTTAGAAAACAACAGCCTTATTACAACAGAAGGTCTCGCACAGGTAAGTCACTGGTTAAACTGTAGGAAGTGAACAACAAATGAAATGGTCTCCCAATGGAGGGATGTCAAAGGTGGAGTTCTAGAGGTATTTTTGTTGGCATCCATGTTGTTCAACCTATTTGTAAGTAACCTGGAAAACAACAGTTTTTAATGATATCATCCTATATTCTTTAAGAACATTACTTACTGTAAAGAATTGCAGCTTAAGACTTGATTGAGTAACCAGTAAAATGACAGACAAAATTATATGCAGAGACATGCAATGCACACAGGTCAAAAAAAAAAAACCCACCTAACTCCACAAAGAAAGTGATAGGTTCAAAACTGACTATGACCATTCAGATGAGTTTAATGAAGACTAGAAAATTTTGTAAAATAAATAAATATACGTACGCACAGCAGCCTAAAATGAAATTTAGAATTAGGAATGACTAGGAAACCAATTGAGAATGAAAGAGTAAACATCATTGTGCCATCGTTGTGTATAAATACCCGGTTTGCCCCTGGCTTGATGCCTGTGCTTAGCTCTGATTGAGAGCGCTCTTAATCATGTTGAAAGATACAGAAGAATTGAAATGGCTTCAGAGAATAGCAACAGAATGATCACAGGCATTCACCTGTTGTTTCACAGAGAAACTGCTCCATGGTGGGGGGCAGTAACAAAAGGTAAGTAAGGGTCTTAAAAGCTCATGAACAGTTTGGCAAAAACGGACAGCAACTGAAGAGCAGAACCAGATTCAAAATTACAGCAAGTGGTTCTTCATAAAAACCAGATTAAATTCTTTATCAAAGGTTATTGGATGCAAGAAATTTGCATAGGTTGAAAGGAACAAGTTCACGAGAGAGAAACCCTCTGAGGATAAGGAAAACTGAAACCATCCCTACCTCAGGAAGTGCTGCCAGGTATAAACAGCTGGAAGATGTGAAAGGACACTTACTCTGTTCCTACTCTTCTGTCATCTGCCTAGGATCACCATGGAAGACTCAACACTGGTCTAGACGTATCTTTGGCCTTGATCAAATTGACTGGTCTAAAGTGAAATGCTTTACCAAATCCACAACTGAAAATACTTACAAAGCTTTACAAACCCACTAAACAGAAGTGAAAGGAAATAACGTACACAGATGAAGGTTTCTCCTATTCTCTAGCACATACTTGAATGCTGAATGTACTACTTCTCCTGTGTTTGACTGCAAGATAGAACAACTTTCAGAATTTGATAGGCTTTGCATCAAGGCCATCCTTGTGTCATGAATCTTCCAAGCTGTAACCTGAAACTTAAATTGTTAAAGGACAAGGTTTTGGGGAAGAACACTCAATCCTCAAAGAAAAAGCTATTCTATGGATAGTGTACATACTGCATTTTCTAATTCTCCTCAGGCAGCTTTTACCTATTTGGTAGAGCAAGCACCTACAGATACTGCAGCTACTGCATTTAGAGACATACACTGACTGACCAGCCAGTACATGTATGCTGAGTTGCTACCTAATTGCTGTCACTCATAATAGTTAATGTAACTTACAACTTCTCTCAATGAGGGGATTACATGCAGTCACTGCCTCTTTTCTACCAGCCTCCATTTTTTCAAAATATGTATTGTAGAAACACTGTACTTTCGAAATCTCAACCCGTCCCAGATACTGACATTAATCACCAGGCTTAAATTAAGGGTCTGGGCAGAGAAATGACAGAGACAGACTTTTGCCCTCTCTATCCCTTTACTTAGTTTCCACATTTTACATTTATTTAACAAACAACATTTTAAAACACCTTTTTACATGCAGCTTTACTCACATATTTTGTTGGAATCTGTGTGAACTGCCTGAATAACAGAAGTTCTGAGAATCACTTCAACATCTGTAGCTATTTTCAGAAGCTAGTAAAAAGAAAAAAAAAACCAAAACAAACAACAAGCAACACAACAGAGTAATTTAAATTATGTGTAATTTCTGTAATTATTTCTGAAAGTAGTTTCCAAACTAGACAGTTTTTCAAATAATAAAGCCAGTCAGTTCTATTATTCAGTTAGTTGTGCTCTACCTATGCTTTTTTGGGGAAAGTAACAGAATAACCTAGAATAACTTACAGGTTCATATATAAGTTACTTTGACATATGCCTTTAGAGGAAGGAAAATTCTGCTGAGCAACATATAGTAGTATAAAATCTATATACTCAATTTAAACTGCAAACTAATAAGATAGAATGCAACTACCAAAACAAGTAGCTAGTTTCCAATGATCAAATACATTGGAGAATGCCTCAATAACATCTGACTACCCCTAATGAAAAAGAAATCCGGTTAACATTCCTGCTCTTGAAATAAGGAGACAAATATAAGGGCAAAACATGACAAGAATTAAGAATACTGAGGTTTCACAGAAAAGCAGTACAGGAACAAGGTGCTATCTAAAGATTAGCAGAGGCATTAATATTTTGAAAAAAGCCTAGAATTCCTTCCCTCATTAAGACGATAAGCAGAAGCACCACTGCTAGTTTTGCAGAGTGATTAAGGGAAGCCTAACACTTGCATGGTAACTGTGTCAGAAATAAATGAAATTGCACAAGTGAGTCACTTTGGGACACATGCTTAGGCTACCAAGTAGTGTGTAACAACAGAAGTGGATCTTTGCAAGAGTTAGAGCTACAGGCTTGACATCTACTCTGAATTTCTCCTCCCTCCTTTCCCTTTTAAGGGTTTGGTATCGTCTAGTGTCCCCCTCTCAATGCCCATTACCAGCTGGGCGGCATGCTCCTGGTGCACACCTTCCACTTCAGATTGATATTAAAGGAATTCAGCCATTTGCTCTCAGACTGGTTCACAAAACGAGCCAAATCACAGGAAGTGGAGATAACCAAGGGAACTTCAGAAGTGCATTCCTAATCTGAACTAAAATGCTGCAGTAGATTCAGCTGACACATCTCACTTTCTAATACTGCAGATAGTTACTCCTATGTCTTTAGGTCACTACATAGCTAAGTATTTGACACCATGTTGGAAGATATTGCAGCTTTCTATTCTGGCAAAGTGATGCACACTTGGTTGGTCAATATTCATTTTTTTAGCTCTTGTCCAAACCAAAACACTAACACCCTCATGTTTATGCAAGCAAGAGCACAAAATCTCACTAGCCCTGTATATCATTTGATTCGACTCCTCTGCATCTGAGTCTATTTAGTATGCATAACAAACATGACAGCTTCTACAATGTTCTAGGATTCTGTAGTCATGATGAAAGTCTAAAATTTCTTCCACTGTGACACATTTAATCAAGACATCAACTAACCCATAATAAAAAGTTACATGTATTTTGTAGGTTGCCATTCCTAAAAAATACAGATTTAAAAATTACAGCAAGCATTTTTCCTCTACATCTGTAACAAAAAGAACATACAATTTAACAGATCAGACACAGGGAACACAAACACAGAAGTCTAACTATAGGGGCCTGATAAAAGCAGAAATACTAGAAAGTCCTAACTAAATGCTCAGAACTATTTGTGTTACTGGTCAGTGTCTGGTATGATGCAAAGATTTAGATTTACTTCTGCAAAGGACAGATGGAAGCACTTTCTTCCAACTAGCACCCAACGACAATGTAAATACAGTCTGTTTAGAGGATAAGCTACGAGGACTATATTACTTAATCTGTAAAATACAGATGTTTCATTTCAGGCCTCAGTAAGTTTTAGAAAAATGACATAGTAAAAAGTGTTAAGATAACAACTGAGCAAAGGTAACTTACACAGTTAAGAGAATGTTCTACTACTTTTAATGCACCATGAGGAAAGAAGAAGCAAAAAAACCCAGTAGTATAATACCTCAATATTACAATAGTCATCAGGAATCAAACTAAGTTCTTAAGTCTGCCAGCAACTGCACAGATACATTTAATTTCTCTGTATCTTTCTGTGTTTGTCTATACAAACATCAGGTAAATGGAATTGACCACAGCTCACACAGATGTAAGTAAAGTATACAAAATATTTACATGAAAATAGCAACATAAAACATTTTTTCCATAACTTTATTATAAGCATCAAACTAAGCATATTGAACTACCAGAAAACACCTTCTCCTTAAGCTTGTTTGTATGTGCAAAACTCTGTAATATAGTATTAATAGCCATGGAGGTATTAACATAGTTATAAACAAAGCTCCAAGTAAAAGCCTTTTTGAACTCACCTGGCTCTCACAATGTCTCTATAAGTACTTACATTGGTTTAGAGATCCTTTAAGTAAAAAAAAAATCTCCTCTATAAGTATTCGTATACAAAGCAGAAAAAAACAATGAAAACAAGAAGTACCTCATTTATCTTCTCTTCAGATGTCTCATCTTGGTTATTTCTGAATTCTTCATTTATCTTTTGTCTTGCAGCTAAATAAAGTAAACGAAAAAACTAATGTGTGAACAAAGAAAAAGCAACCCCAGGATAATCACCAAGGTTCCAAAAAAGAGATGTTTCGCTTACAAAATATGGCTTGAGTGCTTGAGACTTACAATCAGTTTTTTGTTTCAAATTGAAGTATGCCTGGTTACGGACACACAAGTTTTCCCAATGAATACTTATAAATGCGGAAGAGAATAATTCAAAGGAAGATTATATTAAGAATACTCTTTCTGTGTATTCGGAGAAGAAAGTTCCACATAGGTAAGCATGCACCACACAAAAGAAGCATCTAACCTTCAAGGGCTCTGGGATCATTTTTGAAAACTTCTTGCCGGGTTCTGTGTAATAATTTAAAAAGCTTCAAAACCTGTCAATAAAACATCAATAGAATCAGCTGGTTTGCTAGCAGGTTTCTTAAGTTAAAATGAACATGCTGCCATTAAAAGTGTTCTTGCTGATCTTTCATGTTTTTTTCATTCAGTACAGGATCTGGTATGAAATCAGTATCTAAGATACTTTACAGCAAGTCCTGATGAAATAACTTGCAGCCAAAGCAGATGTGAGGAAATTAGGCTCTTAGACAGCTCTAGATATTTGAAATTTATTTAAGATGCCAGAAAATAGTAGCACTACACTCCTAAACAGTAATTTGGCATGACATGAATAGAATCCCAAAAACACACTGATACAAACATATTTATTGTGCCAATGTCAAATAAACTCAACAGAATCAGAAAAACTCTTAAAAGTCAAGTCACCTGAAGGATCTGTCTGGATATACTCCAGCAACTATGAAGAAAAGATAGAAACATAAATGGCTAAAGTATTATCACACTTAAAAGCCAATGTGAGAAAAGTGAATTTCAAAAGGATATCAAACTGTATATTAACTAATTCAGTAATTATTTTTCATGTCTCTGTATAATACCTGGGCATAATCTTCTAGAGGTTATGTGGCAAAACCAACACTAAGCAAAGTCCTTCCCTAAATATACCTGCCAGATCAGCAAATAAAAAACTTGAGTATAAGCAAATACTTAAAAAATTAGGATTTACAATGTAGAAATGACACATCTCAGTATGTACTTCCGTACATACTGAGCAAAACCCCTGATAGTCACAGCTTAGAGCCATGTGGTTTTGGCTATTTATTTCTAGTACTTCCTAGTGTGTTTTGGCATCTCTAGAAGGCACAATTCCAGGTACTTCATGATAATCCCAAATTGCTTTTCACAATTAATATTCCAACAATTTCTTAGAAGAATGGAGAGGAAACACAGGATTGTACCTGAGAGCTGAGCATTGTCTTGATCAGCATGCTCTGTATCTGTGAGCTGGAGATGCAAACAAGATTGTCCCATAAAAGGCAAATAAAAACACCCTAGCAGGGCTCTAGAAAAAGTCTTGCCTCTGCTTTTAATCTGCCAGTGACAGAGAAAGAAAGAGCAAGCTTTTCTGAAAGCTATTACTGCCAACAGACATCAATGTATTTTTAGATTTTTCAAGCTAAGGTCTCACCTTCCACTCAGCTGGTCACTCGGCTACAGCTTGAGATAATTCACCCATAAGTGTACACACACAAAAAGACCATTTTTAGGAAGATGAAGAAGACACAAACCAGTGAGAACAGGTAACTTTTCAGTTCAGTACTGCTTCTTTAACATCGTAATACCACTTCAGTGCTATTAAGGGACAACTTCAAAATATGAACAAATTTAATTCTCATTTCACCACATGGATTAGACCACATCACACTTTCTACTATAATTTATGATTTAGCATCCTGCTGAATACATGCTACTGCATTGCAGATCTTTCTGGAAAGAGGACAAACTACTGCATTCTCAATTGCATAAGTGTCTCACAAATGTAAAAAAAAAATTGTTGTTTTTACAATTAGTATGAGACTTGACAATGAGTTAAATCTATCTGACAGGACACATATGAAAGAGAACATGGACTCTGCTAACTCTTTTTTAGCTTCTGTGTCCTTAATAATTAGCAACTGAACCGAACCACATTGTCTTTAATTGCAGCATTCCCTATATGGCTGAATCTGTGGAAAGTAAGGCAACAGAATTAAAAGCCAGCAAATAAATCTCTTGTTCTGTAGATGCATTTTAAGAAATGCAACTAAATTATTTGGACAGGGCATCCTGAAATATTTCTACTCCATCATATTTTCACCATCTTTGCAAATAGGAAAGTTAGTATTACAAATGGTTTTGTGCCAAAGACATGTAGGGCAAAAAACCTGTCGAAGTGTTTTATGGTTATTTCATCAATAATTTTCAGGCATCTTCCTCTGCACTTGTCTATTTCTGCAATCCCCTCCTGAAAGTTCTTCACCACACCAATCACAGAGTAGTTATATTAGACGACTTTGAAGTGAGATACATTAATGCACAGACTCCTTTGGGTCACCTAATGAAACACAGAACTTCTGTAATACCTCTGTATTAGTACCCCTAACACTAGGCTTTAGAACACTTCTGAAAAGGGCTTAACTCCCTGTAAACTATACCGTAAAGTCCAATGATTTAAAATCTTTTGTCTTTGCTTTTCTTCATATTCCCATCACAATTCATTCTCTTGATGTATCTTAACCTCTACTCAACCATCATCTCGTTTCCTTTTTCCACAACGGCCTTCGCATGCAAAACTACATTTTCTATTACCTAGTTTTGTGTTCTTCATGCCCTGGAAGCCTCGTGCCTGCTGATGACACAAATACAAGAGCCGGGTAGGAAAAAGTTCCTACCCTTCAGTGACATCCAAGGAAAAACTCCCCTAAGTACATTAGTGCCTAGTTACTGCTTACACCCTAAGGTTGCGATCTGAGGGGGCACAAAGCACGTTTCTTCGGTGCTGCATAACGCAACCACCAACCCGGAGCACGCTGGGGAGCAAGGGGCGCAGGGCGGCAATAGCCCGTCGGTGGCCGCCTTCCCGAAACGCCCGCGGCCCTCCGGAGCGCGGGTGACTCTCGGCCTGACGCGTGGCGCTGGCCAAACGGGGAAGGCAAGGGTAGGCCCCCCGGGCCGCTGTACGGCGGCGACGGAGAGAAGGGCAGGGCCGGCAGCCTCCACGGCCGTCTCGACAGGGCCGACGCAGCGCGGGCCCACCCCGTCCCTTCTTCACCGGGGCTGGCTCCCATTCACTCAAAGGGATGCCCCAGCAGCAAGGAGACCCCACTTCCCCCAGCCAGACACAGGAGACACGGCGAGGGTGGGGCCTCACCGAGAAAGGCCAAGCACCCGCTTCGGGGGGGAGCGGTAGCTGCTGGCGCCCTCTCCCCGCCGCGACCCGGCCGTGCCGCCACGCATGCGCGCCACACACACCTGCCCACGGCTCCCCATAGCGACCGCCGTCGTGTTCCCGTCCGGGGGGGGGGAAATCGGTGGAGGCGGAAATGACGATCGAACGCGTTCCGCGCCTCTCCAACGCCCTGCCGCCACGGTGCTGCTGGGTGTCCCGCCAATGCCGCCCCCCCGAGCACAACTCACCGTCGTCCTCGTTCCGGGCAGCGTTTCCTCGGAACCCACCCGTCCCCCGAGCCCCAAGTTTCCCTATGAGCCCCCCTGGGGCCTGCAGCGCCGCAGCAGGGCCCACCTCCAGCCCTGCTACAGCTTATAGCATGACCTGCAGTGCGGGTATGCGGAGATGGCCACCGTGGGTTCGCAGGATTCTGTCATACACAAGGACGCCATGGCTTCATTCTCTCACTTTCTCAGTACCAGAAAATGATCACCTCTAGCCAGTGTACCTGTGGTTAATCAGGCAAATACAGATCTGTCTCAAGCTATTATAAATTACTGTCAGCCACTGATAATAGCAGCAATCAACTGTACAACGACAGTCAACATTATAGCAACAACCGAGCAGATACTCACTGTAGCAATTACTACAGACTTAGCAGTAGTGAAGCAATGTACCAATGATGTAACGGCACATACAGTGTAACAGATTTTTCGTATGGATATATATTTCCAGTACCAAGTGAATTAGATTTCAGAAGGCGGCAAACCATCCCAGAGGTGGGAGGACAGACTCGGCCAACTCCAGCTGTGCTCCCAGCGGGGGAACGTGAACTAACAGTCTCACTTCAAAGATGACCCACGGCATGCAATCTAGAGACAGCCAGGTGTCCTGGTCCAAGATCTTGTAGAAAGTTTCTGCAGAGAATTCACCCTATTTAGGAAAGGAGAATTCTGTGCAGCATGGGATGTTCTGAGAGAGAGATACTCTGTTTTGGAAAAAAATTCAGCAATTTTTATATCCTGGAGACATAAGATGTAGGACATCACCACTGGGTACTGGTAATTTCTATTTTCCACATGAAACAGCCAATAGATGATGACGTTTGCTGTTCTCTCACTTTTTATTTTGCCAGACTGTTTTCCTGCTCTTGCAGATACAACAGCCAACAACGGTTACAAATTCTTACTTTCTCAGGGTGTTCTCCCTTTTCCCAGACTATTTTTCACCTTTTCAGATAAAAAGTTGCTGTTACAGTTCCTTGTTTCTGTGCTTATGGATGGTGTACCTCAGGATGTCCACAGCTGTACTTAGAAGACGCCATCTGCACTTCTCAAGGGTGCTTCTGGTTCTCACACTCACAGCTCCCACGCTTGCAGGCATTTTCTCTGCTGGTGTTTTTCAACAGGCATTTTCCTTTTCTAGCCAGGGCACCTTTTTTGCTGCTCACATCAAGCTCTGCACGGCCCTGCCTTGCTTTGCCCACAGCCTGACTGACCAGCCCAGCCTCAGCCCAGCCATCCCAGGGCTGTGTCTGGTACTTTAAAATTCAGCTGTCAGCCTCTAGAAAACCGAACAAGCTTATCTGTCAGTAACAGACCATCCAGCATTAGCTCAAGGCAGGATTTTAAATGTAACCAGTGTTAACTGCTTTGCTAGACCTCTAGCTTCAATATATAGCCTCTTTCATTGTTTAACTGCTATTACAGTCAAAGCTAACTGAAGTGTCAGAATGCTAAACTATTACTAAATATTTTTTAATATTTCAAGCTTCCTAAATGCACCTATTTTGGACTGCATAAAGAAACTTGATTCCTTAGCAGGAGAAATGATCCTTATCCACAGATCTGTTTGAAGGAATACTTACTGCAGCTGTGAATGAATTAATTAAATCTTTGAAAACGCCTAATTATATTCAAAATACTACAAAATTTTCCATTTACATGGTGAGACAAATATTTGTATGTTGAAGACAACTATATGAAAGAAAAATGCTTTTGCCTTTCAGAGAAAGGTTTTCAATTGTCTTTTTTATGTCTTCTCTTAACAGAGAATACACTTTCTAGACTGACTCCCTGGCAGCCCATGGAATTACTTCAAGTATGCTGACATGTACAAATGGATCCTGAATAAATAGTTGCATGTTAAGCTGTTTCCGAGTCTGCCTGGCTAGAAATATCAACTCTTCTATTCTTCAACAAAATATGTTTAATTCCTAGGAAAGTAGGGGAATAAAATTATTCATATCTTTGCCTAATAACCACAGTTAGACAACAACAGAAAGCAAAGAAATTAAAGGTCTTTGTCCCCGAAGCGCCAATCCCATCCTTGTTTTAGTTGTCATACTCCCAATACTATCTGTAGTATATATACATGTCAAAATACCTTAATAGAGTACCATCAAGTGAGGAACAGAATATCATCCCAGTGTTCAATGTGCTTCACCAGAGCTTTGTTTAGGTTATCTCAAGATATGTCATTCCAGAGTTATTACCATCAATTCCACTCTTTTTGTCGCAAGTTCAGGTAATCAAATGTGGAACCATTTTAAGGTTTAAACCATTTAGCAGTATTTATTCCCTGCCTCTCTCTGGAATTGCCTTTCCTGCAAGATTTTTGTCATGAGACAAATATATATGAATGTAAATATTAAAATCTTCCTTGACAAAGTTTCAGGGAAATCAGATTAAACCTACTTTAACCATGAAGTTTAGAAAATGAAACTTTGTTGTGACTCTTTTAGATTTTGCTTCGGCTTTTTTTTTCTTACTTTTTCATTTCTCCTATTTCATGACTGGTGTCATACCTACTTAAAAAAAAACCATTTATAACTAGATTCGTAGCTGCATAATACGTGTCACCCTCAGTGAATTATTGCATGGTCATATTGACTGGTCTCTTTCACGGGCACCCCCTTGCCGTAGGGAAAGAACTTGCGTGCCCTTGCGAAGTTGAGAGCTATGCTGGTGGTCGCATATGCCTCTGGTAGGGTCTCCCAAGCCAGACAGGTCTCAACTGAAGGGTCAGACAAAGTGTGTCCACAGGCAGGATGGGCTCACTAGCCTTCGGGCAACCATCCTAGGAGAAGGACAACTCTAACTCCAAATCTGGGCAGATGGAGCTCGTTTAGCCCTGTAAGGCCATCCATCTAAGAGAAGGATACTCTAACCAAACCTACGACCTGAGGACTTCGCTGTCACCGTCCAAGCTCGCTAGGCCCTGGCAGATGAACCTCAGGTGTAAAGGGTGGGGCCAGTCTCACGCACGCTGCGCCTCACCTAAAAAAATCCACCGCGCAGGCTTGAAGGGTGTACTCACTTTTAAAGCCCTTGCCAAATGTTCGACCGCGAAGCCAAGCCATGATGATGATACCGACTGGTCTGTTTTATAGTTTGGAGAGGGCCAACACATCAAACTGCCCGTTATGTCCCCTCTGCAGGAGCCATCCTGATGCTAGCAGCCCCCACACCTCAAACTAAACCCTGTAATTTACGACTTTACCCTCCAGGCTTTGGGGGCAGTGCTGACGTTTATAAAAGCACTCTACCTGGCTCAGCCCAAACCCCGCCTTGATGGGCCCCTGCAGCCTCAAAAGCCCTTGAGGCACCGGTGCAGTCTGTTCACCTTGTGCTCTGTGCCAAGGGCCGCAGAGCTTTCACCCCGGAAGCCTCAGCCAAGTCAGCAGAGCCTCCAGGGCAAGATTCACTGCGGTCTGGCATTCTCCTGCAAACCTGTACGGGAAAGCAAAGGGCAGCCCCGCCAGAAGCCGTCCTTGGGCGGCAGGGCGCAGTCTCAAGAAGTCAAACAGATATTTCAGCTGGATTTGAAGCAGCAATAACCAGTATTTACGGCAGCAACAGATTCTCCTGCGACACCACGAACTATAACGACCCCACTCCGTCACTACATCGCACCATCGATCCTTCCGCGGGGCAGCCACCAGCACCAGCGCCCGCGCCCCGCCTACTTTCCCTTCTCCCTCTCGGATCCCTCCGCGCCCCATCACTCTAGGCCAGCGAGGGCGGGCCACCTGAGTGGAGGGGGACGAGCGAAAAAGACAGGCAACAGCACCAATCGCGAGGCTGGTCGTGACTCGTTGACCCAATGAGAGTCGTGCGGGGCGTGGCCGCGGGAGGAAAAGCGGCGCGACCGGTAGCCGTGCTGCGCATGGGCACGGTCGTCATGGCTGATGAGATCAGCAAGGCGCAGGCCGCGCGCCCTGGCGGCGACACCATCTTCGGGAAGATCATCCGCAAGGAGATCCCCGCCAATATCATCTATGAGGACGAGCAGGTGCGGGCGGGGCGCGGGCGCCTCACGCCCGCAGCCGCCCAGCCCGGGGTGGGGGGGGCCCTGTTGAGGTGCTCGGGAGCATAGCGGGGCGAGCTGGCGGGGCCTCTCCGCACCCTCGTGTAGCGTCCTTACAGTCTCGGTCTCCTTCGGTGTGCGGCCCGGCCTGCCGGGCGGTGCCTGGGCGGATGCAGGGCTGCGGCTGCTGCTCGGCCTGCCCCGGCCCCAGCCCCGCTGTGTCACCGGCCTGTGTGTGGAGGAGGGCCTCTGGCATTGGCCGTGTCGCAGCCGTACGGCTTTGCAGGCCGCGCGGGCTTTACTGCCCAGGGACGGGGGCTCTCATACGATTTGTAGGAGGGTAGTCGTGAAACCTTAGATTAACCAGCTACCAGAATCGGTTTCTGTGCTCAGGTGATACTGGTAGCATTCAGCGATGCGGGTGCACCACAGCATGCTAGGAGTGAAGGGGAATGGTTAACTTATTAAAAAAAAAAGCAGCTGTTATTTCTAAGATGTAAACTAAACTAGTATCCGGTATAAGGGGTTTTTTTTAATTGAAATACAGTACCTTAACAAAGGCTTTTGAAAAACGAGATTATCTGTGCTGTGCAATGCAGACTCACTAATGATGCTGTTTGTCTGGTTTATGTGCTTAAAAATTACGCATAGTTTGGGAAAATGTTGTCTTAATAGGTAAAGAAATGTTGCAGCTGCTATTTATTCTCAAGAATATTGGAAGTCTTCACTGCTCTGTGTTTATATGAGGATGTGTATCCTTTCTTAACCTGAGTCAAAGTTGCATGCGGTTTTTCCTTCGCTGCAATGGCTACAGCAGTGTAACTTGAGCACTGTGCCTGATTGAGAATTAGGCCATTGACTTTGGGTGACTTGAGAGCATAGAACCTACTCTGCCATTAGTGCAGAATTATCTTCTGGAAGATTAATTACCTGGGGTATTTTAGTTGATTTTTATCTTGAACTACACAGAAATATAGAACTACTTTCAGAGTATAGTTGACTATAGTGGGTGATCTTTAATTCATTTGTTGACTCTATAAAGGGCTTTTTAGAAGTGGCTGGAAGTGTTCCAAGGAGAAATGTAAGGAAGGCTTTTAATCATTATTTGTCATGCAGGGAAAAGGAGAAATTAGTAAGTACAAAGTCTATGTGGAATTATGCCTTATCACTGTTCTAGTTGAATCTAAACTTGCTGAAATGAAGGTTTACCACGCACTCATGGACTTTCTGTGATTGTGCGTTTGTTCAATACTAATTCTACTCTCTGTCCCATAGAAAATTACTTCCTACTGATCTTCTGCTCATTAAATGCTTTGACTCTGTTTGCCCATTTATACTTTGCCTCTATGTGGACCACATAGGATAGAAAAACTGCTTACAAAATCATAATTCGAAGTAAGATTTATGTAATTAGGTGCAAATTAGTTTTCTTCCTCTGTTCTTTCTTACCACCCTTCTCTGTTTGGGAGAAACAAGCAGTTTGTCAGAAATTTAAAACTGAGCATTATCTTCATGAACATAGCCTAAAATAGGACAGATTGGAGGTATGCAAGAGAGGCATTGTTAATGTAAGTAAAGTTTGGGCTTTTTACTACCTTTACTCTTGGCAAAGCCCACATTTCTCCTAGAATTAAAAAGTAGTATAGTCACATAAAAAATTAATTTTGATTCACGGTTAACTAAAAGATGTTTTGCTGTTAAAAGTGATGGTTAAGGTAGCCCTTTGCTTAGTAATGGCAAAGTACTTACTTGATTAGCATGGGCATCTGTAGATTGTGGTGATTGCAGTAGCAAGTCCTGATTCCGTGGTTGGCGGTTTGCACAAAGAGACATAGCTTCCTTTTCTTTTTCTCTCCTTTCTCTTCTATTTCAGTTATCATCTGGAAGTTTCTAATTTGAGATTTATTTGATGTGGTTAGGTGCTGCATGCAGTTTGATTGATAGTCATTTTGGTACTTGCATAAAATCATTTGGGTGTCAACTGATTTCTACAGATAGTTCATATTTCAGAAATGATGTCTTTCCCTCAATTTGAGAGTGTTTTGAATTAGAGGCAGCCTTAATACATTGTTTTGAAATTTTTTTCTGAAATACTTGGTGCTGTTGAGAACAGAAATGTAATATGGCCTCTATCACTTAACTTAGGTTCTTTGACTCTGTCTTGCTATCTCTGACCAAGGCAATATTCAGACATAACTGAAAGATGATTAGCAACTGTTTGCCATTTGTTCTGTTAAACAGGGTGTTAATAAAGAAGTGAAATGAGCATAAATGTACTTCCTATAGGCATATATGCTGTCAGCTTTCTTAGTTGTTATGCATATGTGGAAATAATAAATCATGAGCCTAATTGCATTGTAACTTGTTAAGAAGACTTAAGGCAGAATGATTATCTTTTTCATACCAGTGGGTCTTGGTAAGGAGGTGGTTTGTGTTTAGAAATTAAAAGACTTAGGTGATTTTCTTGAATGTTATATTATCCTATCTTATGTGCTACAGAACATCTCTATCTTTTAATCTGCTTAAGTATGTGTTTAATGGGGCATATTGATTTACTTAAACTCTTGCCTTTCTCTGAAGCAAATTATGTTTTAACTGTTTGCTTTTCCTCCAGTGCCTTGCGTTCCATGATATTTCACCCCAAGCTCCAACACATTTCCTAGTGGTTCCTAAGAAGCCAATTGTCAGGTTATCTGAAGCAGAAGATTCTGATGAATCTGTAAGTACTCTAGAAGCTTTCTGTATACCAAACTGTACCTCTAATTACTTAATAATTGATTAGACTCTTCCCTTTTTCTTCTTGATGTTTCAAAGAGGTAGTTTTCCAATGCTGTAATTCTTTTCCTCCAGCTTAGAATGGGAATGGAGTTAAGGTTTTCCAGTAAAAATAGTGATACAAAGCAAAATGTTTCTCTGGATTTGCAGTGCAAAATGCATTGTTATTTTAGACTATAGTCTTGATGCCTGTTTTCATGATTTACAGGTACTTTGAATATGGGCTTCAGGTTTTTTGGCAGGTCAGGTATTAAGAAAGGGAAAGTTAGGTGAGAGGTGCTGAGTATTTAAATTGTAACTATAAACATCAAGTTAAAAGGTTTTGTAAATCTTTGCATAGTAAGGTAAAGTTTCTTTTCCACAAGAACTTGTATTTGCCTGAGTAAGTGATGGGGGCTTTAACAATGAGATAAATTTATCTTCTGTGATACTTTTGTAGTCTGTTACTGCCTAGCATGAAAAAAACCCTATGCTTTTTTGGAAAGTATAAGTTGCAGGCAGACAACAATTTGAAGAGCAGTGTCTGAATTTCTAAGGATTTAGTTTACTGACTTACCTAAATGGTTCTCTGCTCTCCTTTGTTCCCTTCCTGCCCTTTCCCCTTTTTGTGTGTTTTCTGTTGTGTGTTTTTTGTTGTTTTTGTTTGTTTTTTTTTTCCTCCTCCAGCTTCTTGGGCATTTAATGATTGTTGGCAAGAAGTGTGCTGCTAACCTGGGCCTGACCAATGGATTCCGGATGGTTGTGAATGAAGGGCCTGAGGGTGGGCAGTCTGTCTATCACGTACATCTCCATGTTCTCGGTGGTCGTCAGTTGGGCTGGCCTCCTGGCTAAGATTTTTACACCACAAGAGTTAACTGCATGCATACAAATTACCACCGAATAGAGTTAATATGTTGCCCATATGTCTAGCCACTGTTAATGTATTTTTTTATGTGTATCTACGAAGGGTAATAAATGTTCTGAACAACACTTGCACAATAAAGATTTAGCATGTGGAAATTGTCTCTGTCTGCTGTGCCTTACAGTTGGAAAGAATTCTGTGAGTTAAAATGGTGTCCTCCGGAGTTGGAGTAGCGTGTTTCAGTCTGCTGTTAACAGTCTTCTGTAGGTAATGATTTGCCAAGGTATTTGAAACCTGAAGATGCAATTGCTTAGCAGTCTTTCATTTCTTGGGAGGAAGACTTTGAAGCTTTTTGAGTATGGTGTGTAAATATTCATAAAGCTGGTGTAGGCTACTGCTAAAACTTTTCTGGGAAGTGTATGTGAAATTCTGAACATGGTGTGCAAGGGTTGTGTCAGTATACTGCAGGGTGTTGGAAACATACAGCTCCTGTTGCAGCCTTCTGTCAGTGGCTACTTTATAAGGCCCTGTCTTTCTGATGAGAAGGGGTCAAACAATACTCTTAATGGTAACTGGTATTAGCACACAGGTATTCTAAGTCATGATTTTGATGGAATTGAGGATTTTGAATGAAAATATTGAACTGTGTCTGTGCAGTCTTGTAAAATGCTGAAGGCATTCATCTTGGCACATAAGCAGCATGATGTAGTGTGTGTATGTTTTAGATTCCAGATTTCATTGGGCAAACTCTGTCCTTCAGTGAATAGTAGTTTCTGTATGTTGCTGCATACTGTTTATGCGACACTATCGTTGAATCTTCAAAACAATGAATTTTCCAAGAGTTGGGGCTACAGATGTGTCTGCCAGTGTAAAGCAACTATTTTTTCTGTTAAAATTGCAAAGTCCCAGATAACGAGTTTTTATGATGGAAGATACCTCAAAGCAGTTAGGCAGATGCCTTAAGAAAACAGGTGTTTGAGCACCAAAGTTCTTACAAAAAGAAATGTGCGCATGTAGAAAGTGGACAGGTAAAGGCTGTGAGTTCTGTTTTCTATTCAGATAAAAACCTTTAAGTTGGGTAAAGGCATTTGAATTTATTCAACTTGAAAGTATTCGGTAAATATTTCTGAAGGTTCTGAAATGTCAGAGTTTTTACCTTAAGAGATGACTTAAACTCGAAAATCAGCGCTTCTGAAGGTAGCTGGTCTGTAGTTGAATTAGGAATAAAAAGATGGTCCTGTTGCGGTAGTCTGACAGCTGTTCTCCTGGGTGTCCTGCACAGAAGTGAAAAAGAGAGCCATTCAACCCCAAGAATTACAGCATCCCTGAGCAGGCAGCTGAACATGTGTCATAGGAATGGGGTATCACTAGCAGATACAGTAATTTGTAGCTGGAAACTTGCTGTTGGAACAAGTTCATGAAAGGCACACCAAGGATACTGAGATTAACCATTGGCACCCAGATGTAGGAAGAGACATGGGATACATGTACTGCTGTCACTTTTGTAATTTCTGTCCTATGTGTGTGCTTCATACTAACATTGGCATTTGTGAATTAAAGCATGTGTGATGAAGCTTATTGCATCATTGCTGAACCCTGTATGGAAGTAACCCCGTAAAGCTTTTGTTGCTTTACTTGGAATCTGACTTGCAGATGTTCCAGTTTTAGGAAGGTAAGATTTCCCTGTGAGGGCAGAGCATGGAATTGTTGCAAGGGTAGCTGCAAGGTGAGCTTGCTAACTAGTTTAGTTGTGCTTCAGTTTCACATGAGTGTGTTCTGCAGGACCTTGAAAACCAAAGATTGATGCTGAAATGATGAGTAGTACTGCACTTAAGACACCTGTCAGACAATGGTGAACCCAATGTGCGGAGAAATATAAATTAAGGAAAATTTCCCTGGTTTGTGGCTGTTAAAGAGGGCAGTGAGCCTTAAGGAAACTGGAGGACTGCGTGTTAGTTGCCCTCTTCTAGCTCTTGGAGGCACCTGTCAGTTTGTTGCTAAACGGTGGACTTCGGCCTTGCTGCCATACATTTCCTTTTAAGTTGCAGTCTGTTACTTTTGTGGCTAGGTAATCGGCTCTGATACATCTGCTCTGTCCTGAAATTTCTAAGGCCAGTTATGAAGTGAGAGGTGTTAACTGCATCACAGGGAGACGGCAAACTTCATCTTAAGATATTAAAAAATACAGGGAGATGGACATGGGAAAGCAGAGTTATCCTGTGTAGGCCTTCAGCTCTACATTACTGACGGATCTGAGACACCCAGTAGAAGATGTCAGTCTCTTCTAATTTTCCAAGTAATTGAATGTAGTTGGATGACAAAAGCCTGTAAGCAACCCAAGGACTTTCATGGGCAGAAGGTGGAAATTATTTAACAGAAATAGATAGGAGCTGATACATGGTCTGAAATTGAATTTTTGTAGTGTTTGTGTCTACCTAACAGAATGAGCTAGGCAACATCTATTGTTTTGTCTCTGTAAACTCCCTGAGGTATCTGGAAGGTGTTCCTGATATTCAGAGGTAGGGATGGAGCTGGGAGTGTGTTGGGAAGCAGCAAGGGGAATTTTGAAGAAGGTAGATAATGGCTTACAAATTCAAAAAGTGCATCGTTACTGTGTTTTAGTGGGCTCTGGTGGAATCTCTCATCTTGCAGGTACTGTTCCAGTGCTTCAGATCAGAGACAACAAATGGCTATTAAGCAATAATCCACTGAAAAAGAGCTTGGCGTGGAAAATTACTGGTAGAGAAAGCTTATGGATCATGTAGTTTATTGCATTTTTAAGGATTTAAAAAACAGTAATCAAGAGGTATGTATAAATCAGCATTTTTGTTTGGATTGGAACTGTTCTTTGAAAGGGAGTTTGGCTATGTTTTAGTTTGTGTTTTTGGAATGGTCTTGGGCTGTGTTGATTAGATTCTTCTTGAATAAACTGGAAGATGCATGAAGGACAGACCAAATACACTCCAGTCACAAGTAGGCATTTGGTCTGTGTCCAAACTAGAGCTTGACAAAAGAACAAACTAAGATGTCAAAAGGTATGTGCTGTGGGTGTTAGATTCTCACATTAGCTTTAAAGACTGGCTGTTACTGATCTGTACTGCATGCTAATGTATTATTTCTTGTAAAGGTGGCATCTGTGGAAACAAAGGTATGAAAAAAGATGCAGAGCTTACACAGAAAGTTTAGGATGAAACTTGGAAGATCATGGACTGAGAAGGACTGAGATTTTGTGAGCTGATCACACATAGAGGGTGAGCTTATTTCATTGTCCTCAGGACAGCTGAAAAATGTAAGGAGTAAACTGACCACTTTAAAGGATGTGTCTCCAGCTTTAGAGAGCAATGCACAATGCTCAAGTATTCAAAAGAGTGAAATGTCAAGTTTTATTTTTGTCCAGCTTGAAGTAATGGTTACACTAACAACAGCATTGCTGTGTTCAAACCCTCAGTGTGTTTAGGTTTTGATTGTATCTGCTGCATGTTCTGTAAGAATTAAACCAGGTGAAAAGGTTGATTTCTTCAGGAATGAATGACAGGGATGTGTTTGAAAGAGCCATGGAAGACTTCAACAGGTCTGCACTAGCTCCAAGTTGCTGTGGGCTACAAGAGAGTTCCATTTTCTTTAAAGCCAGTGTCTGTAGTTAAGACTGTTCTGTTTCAGGGTCCTAAAATTATGCAGAGACCCAAGTAACCCTCAGATGACTATCAGAGAGATAAACTATACATGTGACATTTACATCAGCCTCTTAAAATGTCAGTCACTGAGTTAGAACTAATGCTTCATAGGTGTGAAATTCTGCGTTCTTTTGGGTATTGAGCTATCCAGTCTTGTTGAGCCAAGCTGACTACCAGTACCCATGCAGTTCTTGAAAATCCCATGTCAGTAACTGTTACAGATTTGAAAAAGCCATTGTGATTTAGGCTGTGGTTGTTTTATCCCCTCCCTGTCGGAGAACGATAATGACAGACTGCACGCACTTTATGAAAGTGATAACACAGACCTTTATTTAGTGACACAGCAAGCCTTATATGCCCTCTGTCTCTCAAGCAGTGATTTTCCACTAAAGCAGTAACTTCCCATTATCTTATCAGTTCAGCCTCTACTCCCTGTATTTCCCAGCGCTTGTCTGCTATTTCCCAGCGCTTGCCTGCTATTTTTTAACTGGCGGTTTTCTTTCTCCTGTGTCTTCTGCAGCTGCTCACTGATCCCACGGCTTCTTGCTTACCAAAGCGATTATGTCTTGGTTTTCTGTCGCTAATCGATCACCAGCTGTTCCCACACCTCCCCACCCCTTTTCTTGTGTGTTGGAATTCATTTCTGTGAACCTGTGAAGACTGAATTTCTCTTGAGCACTGTGTTGATCTTTTGTCTGATTATGGCTGTATTTCATATGGATTTAAATACTGAGTTCTCTTTTTATTCTGTCTGTTTCTTCTCCAGTTACTGGGGAAGAAGCATCCATGGCAACAATTTCCTTTAGTTTTTAACAGACAGGGAATGTCTGCAACAAAAGATTACATTCTGCCAAGTTTATTGTTATTTCCAGTTACAAATTTCCGTCCTTTTGACAAGTTGTAATAGTGTACTCTAGCTAATTTATAGCTGAGCTTGAAGAAACTAGGGAAAAATAAAAACTTAGGCTAATACTCTTGGGCAGAGCTGTCTGCCAGGGCCACTGGAAATACACCCTGTACCAGTCATGAAGGAGATTAAAAGGAGATGTGGGCTTTATTTGACTGTAATGTGCTTAAAACCCAACACTTGAGTAGGTTACGGGGCAGCCAGGTAGAAAAAAAACTTGGGCCAAAGCCTGAAATGCAGAGTCTTCTGTATAGCAGTTGAAGGGTGGCGGTGTGGTTTAAGGAAAGGTCACTCACTGCTTTGGTGTCTGGAGTAGGAACATGACTCTTTGGAGATAAGAAACTTGGGAAATATCTGGGGATCCAGGCCCTTTGAGGGGAAGCTTTAAGAGAGATTTTCCCTGAGAAATAGAAGGATCTTGAGAGAAAAAGCATCTAGAGGTTTCAGAAGAAAGAGAGTACTGCTTCTCAAGTTGGGGCAAGTGTGAAAAAGAACTGGCAATCCTGCATGCAATGGTTAAATGTAAATATTAGCCTGGTGGATGCTCTGTGTGTTGGAAACACAGCAATGCCTGTAAAGATCTTACTTAGAAGATGGGGCCTTGGTTAACTTGGTCTTTCTAAACTTGGTCAAAACAGCCTTACAGGAGGTGATGCCCTGAGTCTGTGAAGGGTAAAGGGACAGTAAGTGAGGCTGGAGCTCTAGTTTCTAACCCCTTTGTCAGTAAGGATTTGTACTGTTGTTTGGCTGAAGGCCAAGTACCGATCAGGCTTTTATAACATTTCAGTAGCAGAGGAGACTCACACCTGGGAATAACTATACCTCAAAACAATCAGGTATTTTTATTTTGTTGTGGTCATAGCTGCGCTTCTGTCAAATTTTGTCAATGTAAAAACGCTGATACTGTGAAGAAGATAGTGAATTATCTAGAAAACATCCTATTGATAGTGTATGTTGGTCAAAAGATGGAAACTAGACATGGAAAAGAACCACCCTACTATCTCATAGCTGGGAGGAGGGTGAGTGTTCTGCCTTGCTTGTGGCTTATATTTTTGTTTATAGCTCTCAAGGGCCTTGGAATTCTATCTTCTTGCAACACAGGAACAGTTCTGTCAATTCATTGTAAAATGTGCATCTGTGCTGCAGGTACTGTTTTTTTAGTTCTCCAAGAGTAGCCTGTCTCTAAATGCTGTTTTACATAAGGAAGGAGGTATGATCAGTGTTTGAGCCCCCGGGGAGCTCGTGCTTACTGAAGCGTCTGGTTGGAGCCATATTGTTTGAAGTCTTTTATAACATCATTTACCCCTACAGAGCTGAGATAATGCTATTTACTGCTATAACTCTTGTTTTATTGTTTTAATAAGGTCTTGACTATGGTGTGCGCAGTGTGGCTGGAATAACAATTCCAGAAGCTTCCTTCAGGAAGGAAGGGTCTGTTGGAAAAACGAAAGATGAGGAAAAGGGAGTGAAGAGTAAATGGAACATGGTAATTGAATGGGGTGATGCTGCAGTGAAAATCTCTGCCTGTTTTTGTTGTGCTACAGCAGGAAGGGGGATATTCTTGGGAGAGGCCCCTTCTGCTTGCTTACATGGCACTGGGAGCTTATGTATTCTCCATGTTGTTCTCTAGGTCCTTTGCTCAGCGAACAGGTGTAGAAATCTGGAGGTGAAGTTGCATAGCTCCAGAGGGTGGTTCTTCCTCTCTGATTCTGCTATGTGCCGGGAGTCTCTCTGTCAAGTAACCCAGTACAAGCCAAGGGATGCTCAGCACCTTGGTTTGCATCAAGAGCTCACCCACCTGTCTATAACATCTCTGTGCGCTTGAGCAGAGAGGAGGTTCCAATAAGCTATGGTGATGAACCTAACATCACAGTACTTGCATAGGTCTTCCTTTCTGTAGCTGTTGATTGGAACACATTCAATGATCAGCTTGCAGATGATGGTACTTCTTGTTAGTGTTCGTTCTTTTTTCTTTATAGTGATTTCTACAAAAGGATTTAACTTGATTTAATTCGTAGTCCAAAAACTTTACCCCATAAAATGCATCTGGATCTCAATTTAGTAAGAACACTTGGGTTTATGCTTGGAGTTAATTGGCTTGTTGCTGCCTTTTTTGTAGTTAGAAGAACGTCATTTGATTCTTAATATTGTGGCTTTCTTGATAGTTTGTGGCTCAGCTGTGTCCACAAAATTGCTTCCACTTTTCACAATATAGAAAACAACATGCATTTGCTTTTTCAGCTGTGACACAGAATCATTCAAGCTTTTAATCAAAAGATGTGGAATAAGTGGGAGGTTGTTTTTTTTGCTCTGAGGCATCTCTCTAGATTGCAACGTGGTCTCCCTGGAGACTCTGGTTATCAAGTCCGAAGGTAGCCTCGGGCCTTCCTCTTTTATATCTGTCCAAACAGAAAGGAATTTCAACATTGTGGGCAAACAAGATGCATCATGACTATAGTCCAGTGGTTAGGATGCTTCTTTATGTCCAGTGAAGCATAGCTAATTGTGTAAAACACAGTTGTCCTGCTCCCAGAAAGGGTGTTGAACACCAGCATGAGCCTCAGGCTGATGTGACTGTTCTGCAGAGGAGGCTCGGAACAACAAGAGGGTGCAATTATATTCCTGTACTTTGAACTCAAGACCTCTGTCCCATAGTAAAGATATGAGATACAATATGCTGACTACTTTAAATGTAGACTATAGGATACAAAAGTAGACATTTTGTAATAATTAGAATTTTCCTTCAGACAGTGTTTCTTAATTAAAAGAAGAAAAAAGTTCTGACTTTAAGTGTTTCGATCTGGTTGGGGGATGTGTCTATGTGGTGCGTGTGTGTAAGGTATGCTGTAAGCAGTGTTACCACAATCACCCTGAGAAAATGTGGGTAGACATGGAGCTTTCTGGAGACAACTGGGTTAAACAATGGGTTCCCTGTACACTTAAGTACTTGCAGGGCAAGGGTGATGTTCTCCCTGAGTTTTTTTGGACATGGATGAGCCTCGTATCTGTTATTGTCAGAGTTGAATGAGAGGCCATCTGTGTTACAGAAACCATCTGCATAATTAGAAGAACATACTGTCTATTACAGAGAAAAATATGTTTATGAAACTTTGAGAATTTTACATGGGTACATTTCCTGTTGTAAGAGGTGCAGACTGTATTTATGATTAATTGTAGCACTTCATCGGTATGTTATAGTGTTTTCCTGAGTTCACCCCTTGTATTGCTGCAAGAAAAGAGAAAGTGCGTAGCAGAGCAATGACCCTTGTCTTCAGAAGAATTGACTTCAGCTTCTTGAGTGAGCTTGTAGATGTGATCCAATGGAAGGCAGTTGTTGAAAGTAAAGAATCCCAAGATACCTTTTTGATTGTCAAGAATAGCCCCCTTCAGGCATAGAAACTGCATGTTTTGAATTTCACAGACTGAGGGGATTTGGCAGAAGGCCCACATGGCTGATGGGGAAGCTTTGACTGAACTTGGAGGCAGAAGGCACTTGTACATAGGTGTGCCCTTGTGGCCAAGAACACCAGTGGTATCCTGGTATCTCCCTCCAGCAAGCTGAGGGAGATTCTCCTCCCCCTGTACTCTGCCCTGATGAGGCCGCATCTGGAGTGCTGTGTCCAGTTCTGGGCTTCCCAGTTCAAGAGAGACAAGGAACTACTGGAGAGAATCCAACAGAGGGCTACGGTGATGATTAAGGGATTGGAGCATCTCCCTTGCAAGGCAAGGCTGAGGGACCTACTTCTGTTTAGCCTGGAGAAGACTGAGAGGGGATCTTATCAATGCTTATAAATATCTAAAGGGTGGGTGTCAGGAGGATGGGCCCAGACTCTTTTCTGTGGTGCTCAACAACGGGACAAAGGGCAACAAGTGCAAACTGGAGCATAGGAAGTTCCATCTGAACATAAGGAAAAATTTTACTTTGAGGGTGTCAAAGTGCTGGAACAGGCTGCACAGAGAGGTCATGGAGTCTCCTTCTCTGGAGACTTTGAAAACCCGCGTGGACATGTTCCTGTGCAACCTGCTCTAGGTGAACCTGCTTTAGCAGAAGGGTTTGGGCTAGATGATGTCCTGAGGTCTCTTCTGATCCCTGCTGTTCTTTAATTCTATGAGGGCTCAGGTGGAGTAGAAGAGCCAAGCTCAGCTGGAACTGAAATTTGTGACAGATGGGAAGGGTAACAAGAAGGGCTGTTAGAGCTGCCTAAGGAGCAAGAGTGGACTAAAGAACATCTAGACCTGCTGAAGAATGGGGTGCTGGGCCAGCCTGATTGCCTTATACAATTATGTGATTATCAGTGGTGGTGTGGGGAGAGCAAAACTTTTGGAACAGCCTTTTTGTATCTGAAGTGGAGAAACCTGTACTAGACTGGCAGATAAACAGGTAAGTGAAAAACTGGCTGGACTGGTGGGCTTAAAGAGGATGAGTTCGGATAGTGGCTGGTTAGGCCTGACATTGCTCAGGGGGTTATACTAGAGATGCTAGTATTTAATGTCTTCACCAGTCACCTGGAAAATGGGATGAAGTACATGCTCAGGAAGTTCACAGATGATGTGTAGTTGAGTGGTTGCAGTTGACCCACCTGAGGGATGGGATGCCATCCAGAGGGACCTTGACAAGCTGTAGAAGTGGGCCCATGGGAACCTCATAAGGTTCAACAAGGCCAAGAGCAAAGTCCAGCAGCTGGGTCAGGGCAGTCCCTGGTATCCATACAGGCTCGGGGATGAAGGATTGAGAGCAGCCCTGTGGAGAAGGACTTGGGGATACTGGTGGATGAAAGGCTGGACATGAGCCAGCAATGTGTGCTGGCAGCCCCAGAAAGCCAACTGTATCCTGACTATGTCAAAAGAAATGTGGCCATGTTTGGGGACTAACTGGCTGAGCAGGTTTCTGAAAACAGGCGAAATGCAAGGGGTCATTAATTTGACTCAGCTTTGTCTTGCACTGTGCCTTATCTGTGCAAAGATGACTTTGGCGGAGCTGTTGAAACAGCTTAGCCCAGAGTTGTCTGAATACTGCATCATACTAAGAACGGAAATGAAGTGAAGCCTTAAAATCCCTTAACAAAAGAAATGTCCTGAGCCCCTTTTAACCACAGTTCAGTTTCAGACATCAAATTAGCAAAAGAACAAGCACAGGCTATATCTTCCTCACAGGAGGATAAGAGCCATCACACCACCAAAGATAAACATTCCAGATAGTATAATTTGCTCAGGCACAGCCCTGCCAAACCTCACGTACAACAGGGGTTTAAAAAACATGAGTTTTGGGGAGGAAAATTGGAAGTGTATGGAGACTCTTTCCCCTTGGCCAAGACCAACCAAGGTCGCTCTTTTGGGATTTGGAAGCCTTATCTGAAGGGGTAAGTGAATATTTAGCATGTTTTGAGTTTATGAATGTGAGTGATTAATGTACATGTTATCTTTAGTGCATTTTGTGTTATTATAGTGTATTCTTGCTTTTGAGTATTAATAGTGCCTTCTTCCATTGTATCCATGAAAACCTGCAATAGTGACATAATAAACCTGTAAGTGAAGTTCATATGCATCGTTTTCTTGAACCTTGTAGTCTGGTAAATCTGTAAGTGAAGGTCAATGGGCAGTTTGAACTGTGCAATCATTTTTTGTCACAGGCCAGCAGGTCAAGGGAGGTGATTCTGCCCTTCTGCTCCACTCGGGTGAGACCCCACCTGGTGTACTGTGTCCAGCTCTGGAGTCCTCAACACAAAAACCACATAGACCTGTTGGAGTGAGTTCGCAAAAATAAGAGGGATGGAACTGCTCTCCTATGAAGAAAGGCTGGCAGTGTTGGAGAAGGTACTGGGCAGATGTTATTGAGGCCTTTCAGTACTTAAAGGGGGCCTACAAGAAAGATAGGGACAGTCTACTTAGCAAGTCCTGTTATGATAGAACAAGGAGCAGTGGTTTTAAGCTAAAAGAGGGGAGATGATGAGATAAAAGGAAGAAGTGTTTTTACAATGAGGGTGATGAAACATTGGAACAGGTTGCTTAGGGAGGTGGTAGATGCCCAATCCCTCTAAACATTCAAGGTCAGGTTGGATGGGGCTCTGACCAACCTGATGTCGTAGAAGATGTCTCTGCTTACTGCAGGCAGAGTTGAACTAGATGACCTTTAAAGGTCCCTTCCAACCCAAACCATTCTGTGATTCTATTTTATGATTCTATGAAGTTCACAGCTGACACTGAACTGGGGAGGGGAGTGACTGATAAGCTGGAGGTCAGAGCTGATATTCAGAGGTACTTCAAGAGGCTGGAGAAGTGGACTGATGGGGCCCTTTTGAAATTCAACAAAGTCAGATGCAGAGTCCGATACTTGGAAGGGACCAGCCTCATGCAACAGGTGCACTGGGGACTGACTGGCTGGAAAACTGCCTTGCAAAGCAGGATCTGGGAATTTTGGTGGACAACAAGTTGAACAAAAATCAGCAGCATGCCCTTGCAGCATTGAAGGCAAAGCCTGCCCTGGGCAGCATTAGCAGCAGCTTAATTGAGGGAATTCATTAATTCTCTCAATTCAGCGCTTGTGAGATGGTGTCTGAAGTGCTGTGTGTGGCTTGGGCTCACCAGTACAAGGAAGATGCAGTCATACTGATGAGAGTCTAATGCTGGGCTGCTGAGATGGAGACTGGAGCTCATGATACACAAAGAGTCCGAAACTGGGGGTTTTTATCTTGTAGAAGGGATGGCTTGGAGGAGGTTTTTTAGTTTCTATTTTCAGCTATCTGATGGGTGGTTGTAGAAAAGACAAACCCCTGGAGGTACTGAAGTGACAGCGTGAGAAGCACTGGGCTGATACTACAGCAGAAGTTCTGGATATTAAGAAAAATTTCTTCATGATAACGAAGGTCAAATGTTGGAGCAGGTTGTTCAGAGAGGCTGTGGCATCTTCATCTTTGGAGATACTCAAAGCTCAGCTAGACAAGGACCTAAGCCATGTGGATCTGACTTGGCTCTTGTCTGACCAGGAAAGTGGACTACACACTAGTCAGTCTCCAAAAGTCCCTTTCAGTGTTCTGTGGTTCCATTAATAGTAGCATAAACATCTTCAAAGAAGATTCAAATAAAGGGATGGAAACAACAAGAAAGTCACAAGGCAAAAAAGCAAAAAGCCAAAATTGCAGAACTGAAATAAAAAGCATGTAGGAGAGAAGAGTCAGTTGTATTTGAAATCTTGTAATTTTGAAAGTATAAATTTCCATTTTTAAGACTTTATATGTTTGTATGGAATTTGACATCTCTTACTCCTTTTGTTTTGAGAGTGGGAGAAATGCCATATCAAGCTGTTCATTGTTAGCCACAAATAATTAGAAATCTCATTTTTTTCCAACACCAAAGGAAAAGAAATAGAACAAAAGATAATCAGAGCTGTTAAAAACAGACTGAATTTTCGGTCTTAAAATACTTGATTGTTTCTTGCTTTACAGGACAGAAATGGTAAGAGAGGTGTGGATAATGTCCCCTGACCCCTTTCCATCCCTTGATGGACTGCAGCTCTCAGGATGTCAGTCAGCCACTGTTAATCCCCATAGGAACTCAGTGCAATTTTCAACCTTGTAACCTGGAAAAGAGCTTGCTCACGTTTTCTCAGCTGATAGACCTCAATATGTGAAACTGTGCCAGCACTGAAAATGTCGATAGGCTCAGATAATTGGTAATGGTGATTTAAATGGTGCAACTTGCAGACTGCCTACAATTTTTCATTTTGATATTTATGTGAGCTCGTGCCCATCTCAGATGCTTGCTTGATTTAAAATGTATGTGTAAAATGTACATGTGTTACTTGGCTTAAAGTAAAGCAGAATGTAATGAACATGAGTTATTGTTTGCCTTTATACAGTAGTCTCTGGATTCTTGACTGTTGCACAGCAATCCCAGCCGGCTGCTGGGAGGCCAGTTCTGTG
This sequence comes from Bucorvus abyssinicus, assembly GCA_009769605.1. Taxonomy (NCBI): domain Eukaryota; kingdom Metazoa; phylum Chordata; class Aves; order Bucerotiformes; family Bucorvidae; genus Bucorvus; species Bucorvus abyssinicus. Next base: position 72,087,397 of record CM020063.1, on the reverse strand, counting down.
TTGCCTGTCTGATTGCTCACATCAAAAAGAACCTTAATGTTTCTGCTGCCCAGTCAGGTCACAATTTCTGGCTGACAAGAAAAGCAGATCCTGAAAGAAAAGCTTTTGGTCAGATTTTTGTTTGAGTTTCAAGATATTCTGGAATTCTCAGGGTTTTTTTTTTCAGCATCTGCTTTATATAGCTGCATAGATTTCAATACTGTGACTTATCAAAATGGCAAATTTTTAATTGAAAAAAAATGAGTGAATGGCTACATGTGGTTGAAAGAGTAGATTCCCATGTAGTTTTGTTTCACAATACTTTTATAAAACTTTACCAAAATTACACAAGATGAAGTCTCAGTACGTGTACTTGATTGTTAAAAGATACAAAGCAGATTTATTTAGTGATGTATTAATGGTGAGCTGTCTGGGAGTAGTTACAGCCAAACAAAAAACTGTTCTATTGGTATTGGAGCCTGAAAAGCCAACCTCCAAAATTCAGGTTGAATCTTAATCCTCTTGTGTCTTGTATCTAGAATATTTAGGAAAGCTAACTCCTATTTTGCTTACGTTTAGAAAAAAGTAGAAACAAAGGTGTTCATGTGATGTAAATATACTATTGTAAATAGTGCTGTGAAGATTTACGAATTTTGTTGGTATTGTGACATAATCAAACCATTTCCTCTGTCACCTAGATTTTTCTTCTGCCTTTTGAGCTTCTAGTTCAGGAAGCCATGTAATTTACCTAAATTAAGGAATTGAAAAATGACAGTACTTATTGGGTGCAGGTGTTTAAAACTCTCTTCACTGTTGTGAAGGAACTGACTTGTGGCAGTTCCCTGGCTAATCTAGACATGTGCGGCCAGACATTAAAACTCTTCCTCTTTTCTTGCCCCAAACAAAGTAAGTTATTGCTGGCTAACACTACATTTCTTCTTTTCTTGTTATGATCAGTCTGAATTTTCTGGCAGTTTCCGTTTCAAAAAAACACTGGGATAGATTTAAAACCAAGATAACTTCTAATTGGTTTTTCACAAGGAAATATTTTATTAGTTGTTTATCTTGAGCTGCTAGAACTAATTAAACAAACTGCATCTGATGTTTCAAAGGTAATGTGATAAAATGAGGTGAAAAAATTAATACATTATCAAAAATGAATACATTGTAAATGGAACAATGAATAAGTGATCAAAATAGAACAAGAAAGACTAGGACAATCACAAATCTAAAAGTTATGTAGTGTAACAAAGGAATAAGGTGAATTTCAAGACAGGTGATGGGAAATTGAGACTGATAGGAGATTAAATAAATATGGCTTACTGAACTTGACTGCCAGTCCAGGTGCTAGAGTATTGCAGTAGGTATTATTTTACATGTGTTTTACTGAACTATTTTTCAAATGTTCTTGACAGATTTTTGCCTTTGAAATGTACACTGTTTTCAGTGGAAACTGCATTCAGCCCTCCCTGACCGCTTCTAAAAATTTCTTATGTCCTGTCTGGTCACACCAGAAATAGAAATTTCTTGTTATAGTGAAAAACATTGGTACCTGATGAAGGACATTCTCATTCTAGTGTGTGTTCTGTAATTGAAATAATGTGTACCTTAAGTGGATAAAATGGAAAATGCCACACCGAAGTGTCCACAGTGAAGCATTGCTGTTTCTTGTTACAAATCAGCATGCCGATTCATTTTTTTTTCCAATGAAAGAATCGTCCTTTAAAATGGCAGATAAAATTTCTAAGCAAATTTTCTGAAATGTACTTACGAGGCCAGTCCACTTGAGGGCAGCGTAAGACCGTTACATTCAGCCTCTGGTGTTTCAGCAGAGCCCTTGAGTGTCTTGGCTTTTCACTTAGTTGCAAAAAAACTGTGAATCCTGATTATCAAAAGTTTTTTTAAAAAAAACAAGTGATTCAATTTCTAAAATGGCTTCTTCTCAGAAGCACAGAATTTCTTGTTTGCAGAACAGCATCCATCAGCTCAGCAAGGTTAATATGGACAGCCTTTTCCAGAGTTTTAGCTTGAATCAGTCCTGAGAGCTGCTGTGTGATAGTTCAGAAAAAAATCTTACTGGTGTCCTTGTACCTCATGCCTTGATTATCCATGAGAATTTGTCACTTCACATACACTTGTGTTTACACTAGCTTTATGCCTTCTGGAAGGGTCCTCTCCAAGGCTTAGTGCAAGTGCTACCAAAGCTGTACTTAGTTTCATGTTTTGGAGGTGGAATGGGTGAGAATATATATTCACATGTGATAAATTGTCACTGCAGGCACACAAAACGTAGGTGGTCACTTAACAGTTTCCTATAGAAATCCTGCTGTTGCTGTCTATTCAGATAAGGATTATTGCAGTGTATCATTACATTTTTAGGACTGTATTCAGAACATTTGGAGGGAAATGAGTGATAACTATAGACTAACAACCACTCAACAACTAGTTTTCTTCTTAACTAATTATATATCAATGTAATCTTTCTTTGAGAAACATTTTAGATTTATGCACAATATTATAAAATACCCTACTGTCAGTCACTTAATGTTGATCAAGTTTTTTCAAATCACTCTTTTAGGTGGAGGAGTGCATTTCAATCAGGAGGACCATTAAAGTGTAAAATGAGGGACTGAATGCCACATGTTGTTAAGGGTATTCTGAATCACACTGGCTCTTCTAAATTTTTTTTTTCTGCCCTCTAAGTGGGCTTCTCATATCTTATTTACTACCTCCTTCTATATATCTTGATTTAAACTTCTGATGGTGCCATGGGTGCCTCAGAACCTTACTGAAGCAGGAGCTGATCCTGTGTATTCAACAGGCAAACACTGCAATTAACCCAGGGAAGAGATAATTTGACTCTACAATATCTGCTAAGCGGGTGATTGTCTGCGCAGGTCTTGGCCTACAAGGATCGAACAAGAAAAAAGCAACCCTGGGAAAGTTGCTGTGTGAAGGCAATTTTGATTTTGAGAGAAAATGAAGAAGTTAAATGCTGTAATCTAAAGCAGGATTACGAATTTGAGTCAAGAACAAGATGAGAGGTTTGGCTGGAATTCCTGTTATTTTGCCATATTACTAGAATTTAGAAATTCTCAAATAAACAGAGAATATTTTATCCCTTAAGAAGTCCCATTGTCTTGGACTATGACTTACATTTACTGTAAGGACCATATTCTGGCTCTTTGCTTCTAAAGTTATGCTATAACTTTCTAAGATCTAAATGATAAAAAAATTGCTGAACTCTGGTGTATGTGAATGGGAAAAATGTCTGCCTGGATGCTGTCACATCCCATCTGACCCAGCAGGGTAGAAGCTTTATTGTGACTATTAGTGACAATCACTTGCTACCTACCTGCTGGGTGCTGGACAGTGATGTTTTGGATCTGTCAATCTGCTCTTCTCAGTAGATTTCATGTTCACATTGAGATTTGCAAGTATGGGGCAGCTTGCAAGATGAGGTCCTTGACTTGTATATTCTTCTAAGCACAGAGGCCTGTTGTTTGCCAGAGCATCATGAGTATATTTGGTACTAAATAAATAATTCCATATTGAGGAGAAAAATATAATGCAGGAGTGCTATCTTTAGGTTAGCTGCAGACCTGTTTTTAAGTAGAAAGCAGGGTAAGGAAGTGTGGTGTAATTCTGAAGTTGAAAGCTGTAGCGGTAAGTGATGAAAACTAGTGAAAGATTTGTGTTTCAGGCTACTCTGCTTCATCATCTGTAAATATCCTTCTCAGTCTGTAAGAAAAATATATTCTATTTTCTTTGTGCCTTTTCCTAGTTGCTGCATATGCGTGTGTGTCTGTACTTCACTGTTGTTAAATTAGCAAAATATCACAAGACTTATTAATGGTATCATAAACTGGATGAGACTTTTAACACCATGTGTATCTCATTTCTGTCTCTAGGATGCCAATGATTTGAAAAGGTAAACATGAAGTAGAGAAGGATATATTTTCTGAATCTTAATACCCAGTTCAGAGTACCTTGGGAATACTCCTTTCAAGATGGAAATTGTTTTAAATAATCTTAATTCAAGGTATCTCAGAAATACTTCTTTCAAGAAGGACATCGTTTTAAGGGGCTTATTATTAACGAAAATAAGAAAATGTAGTGAAAGCTGATATATACAGTTTGGCTCTCTGAAATCAGGTATGACTCCTGTGTCTTCCTCTCCCTCGTTATGGGAATCTATTGATTCCTTGCAACTTTTTCAGAGATTTGATTTGCAGAGGTCTGCAAGTTTTGCTGTTTGCTTTATACTTGTGTTCTGCCCTCAACAAAGCTCTTAACAGTTTGCAAAAAAATGCATTGCTTTAAATACCTTAATTCACTGGGCAAGATCTTCCATTCTTTGTAGTGCAGGTGTTTTCAGAATGTCAAAAAGTGGTAGGTGGCAAACAAGGGAAACAGGTGAAACTGAGGGGCATTTATTTTTGAGGTGTAACAGCAGCTCAGGAAAAATATTTCCAGTTAGCTTTTATAATCCTTGTAATGCATTAAAAGTTGCTGCTGGTGAAGCTCTTGTCTGAGTGTGCTTGTGTTTCCTACTTGTACATGATTGGTGCAGTAAGAACTAAAGGTGAAATCTTAATTGTATTTGGGCCTCAGAGTAAGATATTACAATTTTAATTTTGCCCAGCTGCATCAACAATAGCCTGTGTCTCTTCACAAAGTAGTGAGTTAATAAAGTAAGAAGAGTTGTAGGGAGATTTTAGTATTTCACTAAAGCAGCTGATCTGGGGAAGGAACAGTCCAGCTTCTGTTCTCAGAACCTCTGTTCATGTATGGTGTAAAAGCTGTAGAAGTGTTTGTGCAAGTGTGTTCTGCTATATGATGACTTGCGTTGAGAAGCTAATCCAGATGATTGAAAGCCCAGTCAGAAGAGAAGTGTTACTGGACCTGATGCTCACCAACACAGAGGAACTTACTGGAGGGATCTAGGCCGGTGGTAGCCTGAGCTGCCGTGATCATACCCCAGTGGAATTTGTGATCTCAAGGTATATGGGCCACGTGAAAAGTATAGTCACGGCCCTAAACCTTAGGAAAGTGCATTTTCAGTTGTTTAAAGAAATTGTGGTAGGAACACCCTGAGAGATAAAGGAGCAGAAGAGAGCTGGCACCTATTTAAAGACGTTTGTCTTAGAGCACAAGAACCTTCCATGTGCAAAAAGTCAGTCAAGGAAGGCGCAATACCAGCATGGCTGAGTAAGGCCCTCCTGCACAGGAAGTGGAAGCAGGGACATGCATCCTGGGAAGATTACAGGGATACTGCTGGGAGAGTAGGGATGGGATCAGGAAAGCTAGAGCACTGCTGGAGCTAAATTTCACAGGGGATCTGAAGAATAGTAAGGGTTTCTACAGGTACTCCAGTCAAAAGAGGAAGAAAATAGAAAATGTAAACTCCACTCACCCACCACACCCCTCCCCACCCCCTGATAAATGAAACAGGAGATCGTGTGACAACTGACATGGAGAAGGCTGAGGTATTCAACAACTTCTTTGCACGAGTTTTCCCTGCCGTTGCTCTTCCCACGGCTCTTGAGTCCGTGCATGTCAAGGCAGGGACTAGGGGAATGAAGTCCCACCCACTGTGGGAGAAGATCAGGCTCAAGACTGTCTGATGATACTGAACACATACAAGTCCATAGATGCCAGTGAGGTGCATCCCAGGGTCCTGAGGGAACTGGCAGATGTAGTCGCTAGTTCAATGGTTCAATGCCCAAATGGAAACAAGTCACAAATGGTGTCCCTCAGGGGTCCATATTAGGACCAGTACTGCTCAGTATCTTTATTGGTAACATAGAGGGATTGAGTGCACCCTCAGCAAGTTTGCAAACGACACCAAGTTGAGTGGTGCAACTGATATGCTAGAGGGAAGGGATGCCATCCAGTAAGACCTTGATAGGCTGAAGAAGTGAGCCAGTGTGAACCTCATGAAGATCTGGGGATATTCAAAACCTGCCTGGATGTGATCCTTGTGCAACCTGCTGTAGGTGAACTTGCTCTAGCAGGGATTTGGACTAGATAATCTCCAGATGTCCTTTCCAATCCCTACCATTCTGTGGTGGAGCATATCTTCTATGAGGAAAGGCTGAGGGAATTGGCTTTGTTTGACCTGGAGAAGAGAAGGCTCCAGGAGACCTTGCTGCAGTGTTTTGATACATAAAGGTGACAACTTACCAGAAAGATGGAGGGTGACTTTCTGAAACTGAAAGAGGGTAGACTTAGACTGGATAAAAGGAAGAAAAATTTAAAATGTCTCACCACTCTCATTGTAAAAGGTTACCCAAAAAAGTGGGTGCCCTATCCCTAGAAGTGTTTGTGGTCAGGTTGGATGGGATTTTGAGCAACCCATCCAGTGAAAGGTATCCCTATCCAGGGCAGGGGAATTGGACTAGACAATCTTTAAGGTCCTTTCTAACGCAACCCATTCTATGATTGCATGTCCCTGCTTGGACCAACTCCAGTTTCCTACCTGTATTTTATGATTGGCCAGGTACAGTATTGTGCTTGGTTTTTCTGGTTGGAATATGCAAGCTGGTGACGGGTCTTCAGCAGAGAAGTGCAGTTTTATCACAGGTTAAGTTACGTGCTTGCTTGATTTGACCTCACCCATACACCAAGTATCTGCCTGTTATGAGCATTTATGGCGGCAGAGTTTAATCCGTGAATTAATCTATGTGAAAAGTAAACATAACAGAGTAGAGCATGAGTCAGAATTAGCAAAAATATTAACAGACTTATATTCCCACCACTTTGCTCAGTACATCTGGGCTATGATTGCCATAGCTGGAACAGCGTAAGCTCTGAGGTTTTCTCAGCTTTGTACTAGCACTAGCAGGAAATGAGTGTGTTTTAAGTACTGTCTGTGACTAAAGAACATGTTTTGTAATAAGCTGTTTAATGACGGCAAATGCAAAATAACTATTTTCTTTTTTAGATTTCTACTTCAGATTGATTAAATGCAAGCTGCAGAGCAAATAACCCCACTGATTTAGCTTTGACACTTCTGTCATTATAATAGGGAAAACTAGTGATCAGCTGCAGCTATGTTTATTTTTGTGGTTTCACAGAGAAGAGATAGGAATGAGAGATGAGAAGTGGAAAATGAATTTGGGAACAGTCATTTTTGTTTACCTAGAACCTCTAAAAACATTATGAAGGCACCAGACCTCTAGGGAAATAGAATGTAGCCTTGAGATACCTGACAATCCAGGAGAGTTGTGAGAGGCAGTACCTTTGTATGCTGCCCTGAAGAAGGATTACTCTAACTCCTGGCTTCTCTCCCATAAAAAATTCAGTCAGAAAGCCACAGCTCTATTTCACATCCTTCTGGAATATGTGAGTTTTCACATCACTGCCCATTTCTGTCTCAGTTTTGAAAAGCACTGACTTTGTGCTACAGTGGTTTCAGGTTTTCATATCTAAGTTCTTAAAGATACCGGACTCCCTTTTCTTCCTCCAGTGATGTGGCCCTGAGCCAGACTGCTGCCACCACTTGCCACTCTTTCAGGTATGCTTTGGATCAAACAGGAGCTTGGACTGTACCAAGCCTTATGCTGTTGTAGGAACCGAATTTTGGAGTAGCCCAGATGACAAAAATTATTCATAGTGGAAGTATTTTTGGTGACATTTTATCACTGACTGAGAAGTGCAGGAATCAGTTTTTCACTAGGCAGCCTTTGGACAGTCTTGGCATTCAGTTTGCCTTTTAAACTATAAAATACTGTTTTCTTATCCTCATTTGAGGTAATTTTGATACTTAACTATTAGTTGATCCATACGTTTTGTATTTGGATACAGCAGAGTGTCTCTATGGGAAAACAGGATTCATTCCTCCTTCATACCCTGTTGCTAGCTTTCATGAGGCTACATTTTTAAGTGTCAAAAAAAAAAAAAAAAAAAAGTGCACTTAATAGGTAAGTGATTTGAGCTTACACTAATTCTTTGTAAGATGTTCAGAATCCAGCCCTGCTAATGCATGAAAATAACCAGCACTCTATTTAAACACCAGATCCTGGCAGGGAAATGAGCAGAGCACTACTTGACATCCAAAAAAAGACAATTAATAAGAGCTTTGTCTTGCTTCTAAGTGGAAGTGCAATAAAAAGGCTGTTAGCAGGTTAAAGAGAATTTCATGTGTTATACCTATTGCTGCTTTTTCCAGAAAGCTTCAAATAGCCCTTGTAAACAGGACTCTTCCAAACACACAAAAGCTATGGATTATTTTCTGTTTGTTTTTATGCTGCTTTTAATGTAGGCATTGATGTATCCATCTCCATTGAAGTATCAGGATTACTGTGAAAGCCACCTGTGTGGTTTAATACTAGGTGCTTCACTGCTAATTTCTGTTTATGTAATTAGAAATCATTTTGGGCATTCCAAAGATGCTGGCCAGAATGCTGAGCCTACTGAAAGGTTTTGGGTAGCTATATGTAAAGAAGCATATTAGCGTAGGCTTCCCTACAGTGCTTCCCGATACACCTGATCATTAGAGTGAATAGTTAATGAATGTTTCACTTCTTGACCTGTCTGCCACTACTGGCAATGTCGTGTCAGTGATAAAGTTTGCCAGCCTGTTTGATATGGGTGAATTATTTTTGGTTGTTGGTTCAGGCATGTACCTGCTAAAAAAGTATTGAGAGAAAGAGTAAATTCCTCTGGCCCTGAATGTGCTGATCAGAAGGCTCAGGGCAGCGTGAAGGAGCCTGTGTCAGACTTTCAAATGTCCTTGTAAGGCAGTTTATGGGGGAACCTCATCTAACGATATTTGGGGTGAGCCAGAGGTGGGGCTGGGAGTTGGGAAGGTGTGTTTAAAGCAGGCTCCTCTCTGATCTGACAACCTGCAGTTAGAGCAGCCTGGGGGTGCTGCTGTGATTTTGAGAACAACAAGGACTGTAACACGGACTGGACAACAATTAATGAAAAGTCCTTGTTAGTCCCTGGAGAACAGCAAAGAATCAGGAGGCTGCAAAATGTTCTCATTCTAACGCTCATTCTAAGTCATTCTAACATCCTTTCCCAGGGTATTTTGGGTTTTGAGCAGCTCATTCTCCATCATGCCTAATAGAGGAGCTGCACTGCATCTTGCTCAGTTTCTATGGCCACTTTGTATCTGCCCGTGTTACCACCACTTATTTTGATAGCAACTTTCTGATGGCAAGTTTCTGTAAATGAAGCTCAGTGGTAGTGAGGAAAGACACCATGACTGAGACTCTCCCAGTAAGCCTAGTGGCAACTATGTTTTCTAATCTGAGGAAGAATTTACCCACCTGTTACACTGGCAGAAATGAAGGAATTTCATAATTTAGGGAAATATTCTTTCTTACAATCTCTCTGATAGACCATGACTGGTGCTTTCCTACAGATACAAGTGAAAGCCCTAGGCAAGGGTAATGAATAAGACATTAAAGTTAAGGTTTACTGTATGGTTCTGATAGGAAAATTTGTTCATAGTGTTTCCTGAAAATTAATTAGTACACAGGAAGCACAGCTGATTCCTGATTGTTCTTACATAGTGCAGTTGTCAAGGTGGAAATAAACAACATCATTAGACAAGATTCAGTGTTATGGGAATGAGACTAACATTTGTTTATCAGTATTTCAGCTATACTCCTACCATCCTGCGACTGAAATCCACTGTTACACAAAAGCTGGTATCATCCTTGTAACATGATATTTGACTGGTGTGTGTGCTGTTGTTACATTACCTTGTAAATACCAGTCTGTACAATAGAGATAGGAAAACCTTGGCGGTCTGGGAAAGGAATGGCTGTCAGGGCACACATTGCTGACTGCTGTGGAGCTGCTGTCGACCAGCACTGCCACATGCCTTTCTGCAGGGCTCATTTCCAGCCACTCCTCTCCCCATTTATTCTTGTGCCTGGCGTTACTCCAGCCCAGGTGCAGAATCTGTCCCTTGCTCCTGTTAAATGTCAGATGGGTGGTGATTGCCCAGCTCTCTAGTCTACCCAGCTCTCTCTGTAAGGCCCCCTCTCCCCTGCTTGCAGCAGAGTTGTGTGAGGAAACACGCCCGCATCCCCCCCCGCCCCCGCAGTGGGTGTGGGGTGGGTGACGGGCTTGGGGATCCATGTGGGTGTCCTTCTTGAGGGGCCTGGGCACTTCTGCCTCCCCTCGCCAGGGCAGCAAGTGACCATGGCCTTGCTCCCTTTTGCAGCACAAGACAGCCTTTGGAAGTGCTGGTGCCAGCGAGGGGGAGCAGCTTCTTACTCTGAGCAGCGGCAAAGCAGGTGCAGCACAACATAGCCAGAGAAACAGAGAGGAGCTGCTCCCTGTGCCAGCATCTTGCAAAAAGCTTCAGCTTCGTGCAACCATGACAAGAGCAGAGGGGAAGGGAAGGGTGAGGGTTGTCGGAGGGTGAGGGTTGTTGGAGGGGGAGGGTGAGGGGAGGGTGAGGGGTGAGGGTTGTTGAAGGATGACGGTTGTTGGAGGGTGAGGGTGAGGGGAGGAGGAGGAGGAGGGGTGTGTAGAGTAGGTTAGGCTAGGGTAGGGTAGAGTAGCATAGGTTAGGTTAGGGTAGGGAAGGTTAGGGTAGGGTAGAGTAGCGTAGGGTAGGTTATGCACAGGGTAGGGTAGGGTAGGGTGGGATAGGATAGGTTAGAGTAGTGTAGGGTGGGTTAGAGTGGAATAGCGTAGGGTAGGTTATGCATAGGTTAGGTTACACATAGGGTAGGTTATGCACAGGGTAGGGTAGGTTAAGGTTAGGGTAGGGTAGAGTAGAGTAGGGTAGAGTAGAGTAGCCTAAGGTGGGTTAGGGTAGGTTAGAGTAGAGTAGCCTAGGGTGGGTTAGGTAGGGTAGGTTAGAGTAGCGTAGGATAGGTTAGGGTAAGGTAGAGTAGAGTAGCTTAGGGTAGGTTTGGGTAGGGTAGAGTAGGTTATGGGTAGGGGAGACCAGGGAGGGGAAGAAAAGGAAAAGAGAAGAAGAAAAGAAAAAAGAAAAGAGAAGAAAATTGAAGAAAAGAGAAGAAAATTGAAGAAAAGAAAATTGAAGAAAATTCAAGAGATGAAAATTGAAGAGACGAAAATTGAGAAGAAAATTGAAGAAAAGAGATGAAAATTGAAGACAAGAGACAAAAATTGAAGACAAGAGACAAAAATTGAAGAGAAGTGAAGAAAAGAGAAAATTGAAGAAAAGAAAATTGAAGAAAAGAGGCAAAAATTGAGAAGAAAATTGAAGAAAAGAGATAAAAATTGAAGACAAGAGAAGGAAATTGAAGGCAGAAGAAGAGAAGGAAAAGGAAAAATAAAGAAAAAAGAAAATTGAAGAAAAGGAAGAAGAGAGCAAAGAGAATAGACAAGAAAACAGAAAAGAGAAGTAAAGAAAGAAAAGAGAAAAGAAAAAAAAAGAAAAGAAGAAAAGAGAAGAAAACATTTTGAAGATCTTTGTGAACAGACTTCACAGACCTGTTACAGGAAGGTCATCCCTAGATTCTTCAATCTAATGAACTATTCAGACTAATGAACTGAATTTCCACACCCCCCCCCCATGTTTCAGATTTCTGTAATTTTGTTTGATTTCCTAATTAAAATTACCTGTATGAAAACCCCCGATCTAACTTCTCTGTCTGTCCTGAAACCTGTGGGCCACAGATATACAAAAAAAGGGTGTGGTGGAAAGATACTCCGTGCACCCGGTGGTGATAATAAAAAGAAAATGCTGCTTCTTAATGCTACATTGGCATTAAGGAGTTTTTCTTCCGAATTTTCGGTAACACTGTAGGCTTTGAAGAGTTCCTATCATAAGGGCTCCCTAAACCACAGTGTCTGCCTGTGCTGAACCCACTGTAATAAACTGCCTTTTTTTGGTGATCTAGTGCTATGAATGGTACATATTGGACTCCTACAAATATTTTTTGGTACTTTTTCCTTCTGTTGGTTAAGCTGTTGAAGCAGACCATCTGGTTTGTGATGTAAGAAAGAACTGTGTTTATTTTGCAATATATATTTGATGCCCCGACTATTGTTTTGTTAGCTCTGAACTATTGTCACTTTGTAAGGCTATTATTATCTCAATACCAGAAACAGAGACGGCCTCCACTGACACTAATTTCAGCTCCCATCCTAGCTTTCCTCTAAAGAAAGTTTTGCATCCTTTCTAGATAAGTGACAACCTTAAACTGAGTTCCCTAATTAGTTGTGCCTATAAACTGAGTATTTGTAAAATGGGAACAAGGCGTTAGAATATGTAGAATGTAATTGGGTTATATAAGCATCTTGCCAAGGGACTAAATGTTACAACAACTCAACTATCAGAACTGTCAGATCTTCCATTCAGTGCATTATTCTTATTATAAATATGAGAGTATTAGTTAATTTTATTTTTCGTACCTCTATTTTACTTTTGTGAAGACAGTCCTTTTGCTCTCCATTAGGAGACCATATCCAAAAGTAATTTTTTTTTTTTTGGCCTCTGATGATGTTATTTTTTGACACAGTGATCCAACATACGGTGACACATTTTAAGTCATTCGAATTCCTCTTAACAGGGAACACCCTAAAATGAGCATAAATAGTAGAATATTTTACTAAGATTTGATTGTCTCCTGTATTTATGCATAAACTGAGTTCTAAGTCTGTGTTTAGAATTTTATTTTTTAAATTATATATTTTTTTGTAAACTGTTCCACTTTTTTCTAATTTAGGAAAACCTGGTTTTTCATGAGAAGTTAAATGATATCCAGCTAAGTAACATAAAATTTAGATGAGAGTCTTTTAAGCAAGAGAATTATGCAGAAGAAAGTAAGGGATGTTGGATAATTGTGTTGAGAGCTGATTCTTCTTAACATTGACTTTGTTCTACTCAAATGCATGAGTTTTTTAAGGCGTATCTTTAATATCCAGCAGCTTTTTTCACACACACAGAAATGAATGTTCACTCCGAACACAATCACTTTAGGAATCTTTTTTTTTTTTCCACATCTATTCAATGAGCCTACCTCTGCTCTGTGATCCTCCAGTAAAATGTAGGGGCGTGACTTATTTTTCAGAAACATTAGTCAGAAGTGTGGGGAGTTCAGGCAAGAAGCGATGCTCATGCTTTCTCTGACATAGTGTTGCAACACAGAAAACAGCATGGAAAAGTTGGCTTTTTGCAAGGGGAGTGGTAGAATAATAGGGCTTTCTGTGCTGTTTTTGTTACTGGAGGACAAAAAAACTTTAGTCTTACTCAGGATACTGTTGAATTTTTGGACAATTAAACTGTAGCTTGTGTTTTAGAGTGTTCCCATAGACAAATATTCTTTTAACAGGAAGCTGAAACATTGTCCGGTCAAATGTTTGAAGTTCAAGAAAGATGTTTGGCATCTTCACATGCTAGTGAATTAGATGAGATTTGGGGAACTCAGTGGGATGCACTTCAGAATTCAGTCTGTAATACTGCAGTTGCTGGAAGGGTTCTATTTGTTTCCTAATTTTAAATTCTACAATCATATATGTTTTTTCCAGGTATTTTCCAAGACAGCAGTGTTTGTGTTCCATTAACACTCATTTCTTTGTGGACCTGTCATGTCCATAGTACACGGACCTTTTCAGTGTGTTACTTAGTGTTTAGAGCAGCACTGACGAATGCATTAATCTTTTAAGGAAGTGATTCATGCAGAAGAATGGAAGGGTTGTTTGGGTTTTGGGTTTGGCAGGGGTTTTTTTTTGGTAGAGAAAGGTGCTATAAGCTACTGTCTAGGCACTGGGATGTCTGTTCTGACTTTGGCTCAGATTTTCTGTTACTTTGGGAAGGACCTCTAGAGGTGCAGCTATGGGATTTGTTGGCCAAAACCAAGAGGTCATATGCACCATGCCAGTCACCTTCTCAGTTGTGCTGATACAGCTGAGAGTACAAGTCCAGAGCAGTTTAAGTCTGGGCTGTCTCATTTCTCACCTTCCCCTCTTTGTGCTTTCTGGTCCCTCTTCTTGTGCCAGTACCCACACTGGTTCCATTGCATGATGAACTGGGAGGTGACTAGGCTAAAAAATTTTACTACTGCCACCACTAAAATATTAATTTTTTTCCCCAGGTTTTCTTCCTGCACTGACTTACCTCATAGAGCCAGTACAGAATAGGAGATCAGAAAGAAGATGGGCCAGGAGGGGAGTGCAGGACCATTGCTTCTGGGATTTAAAATGCCTGAGTCTGCCATGGCACCCTACTGCTACCTGATGTGCAGACAGTAACTAACACATGTCACATAAGCCTGTGTAATCTCCTATTCTATAGAAACAGGAAATACTGGAGTATCATATAAGCATTAAGACCCACTGTCTTGGTTTGAAACAGCTGGCAACTAAGCACCACACAATTGTTTGCTCACTCCTTCCTACCCCTGGCAGGGAATGGAGGAGAAAAAAAGGTAAAAGTGAAGCTGCATGGATTAAGATAAGGAGAGTTTACTTGAACAACACAAAGAGAGAGGAAACAACAGAAATAACAATAATAAAGTGAATGATATACAACACACGTGATATACTGCTGCAGCCCCTGTGCAGTTTGAAACTGCATGCCCTCTCTGGCTGCTGCCCCCTTTATAATATTCCAGGCATGACATCAGTATGGTACAAATATCCCATTGGCTGGTTCAGTCTGGCTGTCCTGGCTGTGGAAATTAACCCTATCCTAGCCAAATCCAGGACACCCACTAAACAACACGTTATTGGTAAAGCAAAGTGCAGATGACAAATTATAATCTCTCATTTTTCTTCTGTTCTCTAGTTCATAGGCAGATTTTACTGTTTTGAATCTATAAAGTTTTCATAATGTCAGATGCACTGTGGATAGTTGGGATATTCATAAACTGCAGATTCTTCACAGACTCTTTCTTTTGCATACTCATTGTCACTTTGCCTATCACTGAATGAGTTGTCTTTTGGATGGTGACAGAAGGCGAAGGGAAGGTATTACATCAAGTTTCTGGCTCCTTCTTTTTTTTCTCAAGAAAGTGAAACCTTTGATCTGAAAAGAGCCAGGACAGAGGCACTGTTGTCTGATGGGACAGGGCACATGGCTGGATAAAATAGAATTAACCCACCTCTCTCCCTTTGTTTTCTATGTGATTTTGAGTCACTTGCACCGTACTGTTTGAAAACCACGTTGAGGTTCTTAGCTCTGTGTTAGCAGAGACTGTCTCTCTTCATACATTTGTACAGTGTGCAGCACATGAGGGTGATGGTACCTATCTGTCAGTACACATTGCCATAATTAATACCTGATAGTTTCCTGGAAGCTCAGTCACTACCTGAGTAGATGGCTACTAGTAAAGTGGTGCTAGTGTTCAGGTTAGAGTGAAGCCTTAACACCTTGAAAAATGTTTTTATGTAAGACTAGTCGTAGGGAGTGTATCTGGGTAATTATATAGCTTATTTAATTGAATTTTTCAGTTTAAAAATCTTGGGTATCCTATGTTGACTTTTCTCAAGCCCCATCTCTTCATACTTCCCTATTTTAGATGAAAGTTCTTTAATTGATCTTTTTCTTTCTGAGATCTGGAAAAAATGGTGAACTCTGCTTTCTGTTGAGGATAATGGCAGTGAGGTTTCAGCTGGCTGTGCCTTGTGGCATTGGTGTGCAGGTCCTGATCCAACTACGTGTGTAATTTCTAAGTCAAGGGTAGCCTTTAGGTGAACTGCACTTAATATGAATCACAGAATTTCAGAATGGTAGGGATTGGAAGGGACCTCAGGAGATATCTAGTCCAAATCCCCCCGCTAAAGCAGGTTCACCTAGAGCAGGTTGCAGAGGATCACATCCAGGAGGGTTTTGAATATCTCCAGAGAAGGAGACTTCACAACCTCTCTGGGCAGCCTGTTCCAGTGTTCCTTCACTCGCAAGTGAAGAAGTTTTTCCTCATGTTCAGATGGAACTTCCTGTGTTCCAGTTTATGCTAGTTAAACATGAAACACATGACTTACTGGATTGAAGTTTTAAATGCCAGATTGATTTTACCTCAGAAACACTTATGTTTAAAAAAGAAAATTAAGAAAAAGACCTTCCAATGAAGGTCTCTAGGAAATTCTGAGTACATCTGTGGTGCTAACTCTATGCAGATTTCTTCGGTTAGCTCAGACCCTGTAAATGTTTTTTGCCAGCATTTGGCAGTATGTAAAAACATGTCACTCAGCCTTTTTTCCTTCTTCGCCTCAGGGTGCAATAATGTAATATACTGTACATCTCAAGGTTATGTCTTGCCTGTCAGAATTTGTTCTAGATCCCTAGTTTGCCTGACTATAATGGGGTCAAGGCACAAATAAGTGAAAAGTGCCTTAGCTGCCAGTTGCAGTAATAATGTTAAAGTTCAATAGGAAAGAAAGTAGTGAATCAAGCTTGATTCGTAATATGGGGGGCTAATCTCTGAATAAGGATGAACCTTTAAAAAAAGTGTATTACATAAAAGAATAAGCCTACTTTTCATTTGAAACATGGAGCTCTTGCGCCCTCAGCTGTTTGAAATGATCAGCGTGTCTTTCATACTTGTCCGAATCGGTCAACACCAGAGGGAAACACAGGAATCAAAATTTTTAGGGTCTGGGAAGGAGCGAAAGGAAGTTAATATATTTGTTTAAAAACTATAATGCTGGAGACATACTTGTGCTTGCTGTAGTTCCCCGCTGGAGCTGAGCGTTGCTGGATAAGTGTAAGGAAGTCCTAACTCCTCTTTCTGGCTTCTCGACATCCTTATTTCATGGGACAGAGCATAGAAATAATCTGATCTGTACTGATGTGCCCACACCTATGGAAAAATTTTACCTTCAGAGAAGTGTTTTTTGTGGATAAGGTTAACAAAGAAAATGTTGAAGAAAGTGAATGATTCTCTGATTTCTGATTGAGAACTAATGTCTGGCCCCTTGGAGTGACATCCTTATGTTGTCTTTCAAATACGTTAATAAAGGCACAAAAAGAAGGGGCTTTTTTTTTTTATTTTGTTTTCAGGACTGATAATGGACACACCTTAAATGCATTTATAAAGTGAAGGAAATGCAGTATTTGTGCTACATGTAGGCGGAGCAATACACCTTGTGATGAAGTTAATAGTGTTTTCATGTGGACAACAGTCACCTGCAAATTTTAACTATAATTTTTCTATTTCTAGTGATATTCTATACTGTTACTATTCTTGACATTCAGCTATAAAAAATAAGGCAGTAAAAGTCACAGTGATTTGCACAGCTCTGCAAGGTGTCCCTATTACTGCATAATATCCATTATAATTTATCCGAGAAGAAATAATTCAACCCAATGCTCTGCAGGTTCTTTTGGAACAGATCAATAGGAGACAGGGAATATATTAGAGGTTTGCCTTTCCCACAGAGGGAATTAGGCAGGGAGAAAACTGCAGTGGGTCTGCCTGCTTTCTGTTGAGGCAGTTCTGGCTTACTAATGAAATATGCAATTACTGACTCCTGTGTGTTGACAGAAATGCAAAATGAGGGAGAATAAAATGTGTGTTACCTCTTTTCTTTGCCCTCGTGGAACAGGAAAGACTTTTTGTGGATAGAGACAAATGGTGTTGATTTTATGGGTGGTGGATGATCTGAGCTTCGTTTCTCTGGACATATCTGTATGGTGATGCTGGCTTGCAACTCAGTCAGTGCTCCCCCCTCATCCATGCTGCTGATGTGCTGGCACACATACTAACTGGTCCGCAGCCAGCAAGTCACATCAGAGTGCACTTTGAATAAGAAATGAAGTTTGAGTCTTTTTCTCTGGTCTTAGGCTCCTTATCCAGAAATTTTGAGCAGTATTTGGGATTATTACAACCCTGTCATTACCAGGTTCTGATGTTGATGGACATGATGGCACTTACAAACCCATTTAAGCTGCAGCTCAGTGCTGTGACACTCAATAGTTCAATGCCCTTATTAGCTAACAAGACTTCTGCAGGTGTTGCAACAATTAAGTGTGAATTCCAGATGCTTAGTGTGTATATATATATATATATATATATATGGTGTATATATAGAGAGAGTATATACGGTCTTGCAAAGGACTGAATCTAATCCTGTAGGGAATCTAGCAGACATTAAACAGAAAAGAACAGTGACAGAAAAAATTAACTGTTCTGATATGTGTGTGTTGTGCCTATTTTTCTGAAAGGATGCCTTACAAGTACAGATTTATATATGTACACAACTTGTTATTCTTATGAAAAGATGTGAATAAAACCAACTTGACCTCAGTGCTCTGAAGCCTCTGACTTAAATTCGAACCACATTGCTTATGCCATACTTTGTTTTCAAATAGACAATTTGTGATCTCATAGACAGTTCTGCAGCCTCTGACTTAAATATGAATCAGAAAGTGTGTGCCTTGCTTTGTCCTCAGATAGGTAATTTTGTGGTCTCGTACACAGTTTTCTGCTGCTCACTCCTGTAAATATTTTCTTTGAATATTTCAACACTTCGGAGTGTCTTCTATCCAACGGTCTTGCCCAGCTTTTTTGCAAACTGCATGGATAGACCTTTTCTACACAAGCTGTCTAGGTATCCTGAATGAATCTAAGAACTCAGTGTGTAAGGTCATCTTTCTTTTATACTCCTTGAGATTTTTCTTTTCTATTGCCATTTCTTCAGCCAAGAAGACTGTAAAACTTTACAAGATACATTTATAGTTTCAAGTATTAGAATGGTCTGTTACTCAGCTGCCTGTGTACTCTTCCTGAAAGTGGCCAATGCTTACAAAAAGTTAAGGAAGGCAGGGAGTAGTGTGGTGATAATTCCTCAGTATGCTCTTCCAGCAGCCTGAGGCTGAAAGACTTTCTGGTCTAGAAGTAGTATGATTTGGGGCTTTTTGACTCTATTTAAACATTTTATTTTTTTACCAATGGATTTGTCAAATTACTTTTTGGATTTTAATACACCTTCGTTATCCAGAACATTTTGCAGCACTGAATTCCCTAGAAGGGAAAGAGACCTTCCACAGACACATGGATTTGCAGCCATGAATCCCAAACAGAAGACAGTACCTCTCTGTAGCCTATGGTTAGAACTTTAACATTTATTTCTAAATGGGATTAGAGTCTCATTCCTTTCCTGGCACTTTCTCTAAACACATTTAAGCAGCAGATTGAATCAATATATTGATTTCCATAAAGCTCACTTTTTAGGGTGTTAATTCTCCCTATATATGACATAAAAGGCATATAAAAGCGACTGAGCAGCAGCTGTCTATGAGCTGGGTATTACAATGCCTAAATTCCACCTGCAAATCTAGCCTACATGCTAGAATTAAGACATTTTGGCTTACGAAATTTAACGTCTATTCAGAGATATTGTAGGTCTTCATGATTACACTTGTATTATGCAAGGCATTTATCTCCCCACCCCTCCTTTCCTTCTAAGTGATTATTTCTTTCCTGAACTTTTATTCTCTCTCTCTCTCTCTGTACTGGAGATGTCAGTTTGTTGTTTAGTAGTACTTCAAAAAAGTGAAATAGAGTATTACTTCTCTAGTTTCTAGTTGAGAAGATTGCCAAAACCAGTATGTCAATGTAAAATTTCATCATGTGTCTATACCATGAACACTGTGTAATTCAGACAAAAGGGAACATTTGAACAACAACAACAACTTTAAAAAAAGACAACTATTATGAACAAAGGCACAGCCTTGCTGCTGTACAAGAAGAAAGTAAAAAGCTGGTGAGGATGAGAGAGAGGCCTGCACAATAAGAAGTTACCATAAAAAAGGTGAATAATACCTATTCCACATAATGTAGAACCCTAAGAGCATCAAATTAAACTACAAAGTGTCAAGTTTTAAGTTTTTAAAAATTGTTTATTATTTTACCACCTACCCAACAGACTTGTGTCTTTGTATCTTGACTTTGGGAGAGGTTAAGAAACAAATAAAAGGCTATAAATTAGCATGGCACCAGACTTTCACATTCAAGAATTGCAGAAGACTGAATTAACAATTAAGTAAGGCTTTGCAAGCATTCAAATGCGGTAGTCAAACTTTTGAAGCAGCTTTAGGAAAGGTTCTAAAGCCTATTACATTTTTTTTAGATTAGCTTTTCCCTCTCTAAATGAAAGAGGTTAAATACTCAACTGAATGATTTTGTAAAATTCCCAAAACATAGCCCAAAGCTGTTTTTTTGAGTTTGGCCTTTATATGCCTTGTCTGTTCATTTCACTGCTTGTGATGAGTCAGTTTCTCCATTGACTCATTTGCTTTTAGACCTTCCAAAACTGTGAGTTTATAAAATTCCAATCTGCAGCTGAAAGATAACCATAACTGGTTAGAAAATGTAGAACGTGCCTTAGAGGCATAAAATCCTGCATCGTCTTTAGACAGAAGCTAGGCCAGTTAACCTGCAGCCACTGCAGGTTTTACCACATTCTAGTGCTGCAAAGTGCTGCTGCAGAAGGCAGAAATTGCCAGCGGTCCAGGACCTTCACGCTGCAAATCCTTATCCCTAGAAACTGTTATCACAGAAAAAAAGGATAGTGTACATGCAAGCTGCCAAATTGGTCTTCCCTCCTGCAGGGGTGTTGAACAGTCCTGTGTTCGCTACTGAGATTGGCTTTAGGGCAGCCCTGTGTGTTGGAGATTTTTTTCTGTTGTTGTGTGGGTGTTGTGGAAACAGAAGAAGCAATAAGATAAGCTGCTGCTGCTTTTTCTCATTTAATTTTTTTAGTCCGTATGAATGGATTTATTTAGTAGGATCCAACATCTGTAATACAGAAAGTAGATGCTATAATCCTGTGTTGAGTTTTGTTTTGTTAAATGTTAGGTCTTTGGAATGGAGCCTGTGTTCTCCCGTGTTTTATAAATCCCCATGTACATTCACAGTGATGTAGAAGTTCTTTTTTTTTTTTTTTTAAATGAAAGAGGAAACAGTAAAAAAGGACCATGAGAAGAATTGTGCACCTGGAAGCTCTAAATCCAGTGCAAAGATTCCTGAAAATTCCCAAGTGCATTAAAATTTCTAATGTCTACAGTTAATGTTCTTACACAACATGGGTTCCAGCTGATATTTCCCAGTATTTACATTCCAAAATGAATTGGTTTTGGGGTTTAAAGACAAAGTTTTTGTTTTCAAGCAAGGATCTAAATATGTCAGAAACAATTTTACAGACAGAAATAAATCTATTTATAAATGGCTGCAGATGAGCTTAATTTTCTCTGTTTTATGTGTTTACTACTTTTTGCAGCTGCAAAGAAGATGTTGGTCTGCTAAAAAGGGCTTGCTTTTTGATGATCTTAAAACATATTCTAATTGTAAACAGGCAGCTGTATACTTTACAACTCTGCAGTTGGCTAAAGCTTTACTGCACTTAACAGGTGCGTGTTTGTCTAGTCCAAGGAAGGCTGCCCTTCCGCTATCCTTGTCTTCCAAGAAAAGGTGCTTCTACTGGAGAAAACGGTCACAGAATCTGCTGCTGGAGTTAGATAAAAAGTGTGAAAGACACATGACCTGTGGAGTCTGCTTTACTGTTGGGTTGATTATATCTTTCTGTAGATTAGAAGTTCTTTAAAGAGTTTTATGAAATGCTGTGCAATCTGGTCTTCCAAAGATGTCTTTATACCAGGCAAGTAAATCTCTTTTGTTTGGGCATGCAGAAGGAGTAAGTTGCCAGTGTGCTCATGCCTTAAGCACATGTAGCTGTCCCTGCGATTGACTGTAAACATCTGGAGACAGGATCCATTGCAAAACAGTAAAGAACAATAGTATTTCAAGTGTACTGAGAGATCTCTATAAAATAGACGGGTTGTCTTTTCCAAGATATGTACAGATGCCACAGAAGTGTGTATAGTAGGTAAAAACGCACTCCGTAGGAAGACTCTACATTTTGACACCACTTTGGTTCACATAGTGTTATATGAGGGAAGACATTTATTTAGGCTGTCTTTAATCTCATTGATACCTTTTTTCATAGCCAAAGATGAAATATCTTCTAATATATTTTCCAGTTGCATCTAGTCAGTAAACACTGTCTTTTCTCTGGTCCATGGACACTAAATTTTTAGGCTTACAATTTACAAGCAGGAAATTCTTCCTACTGAAAGAATCCCTTATGAAATGGTGAATACAGTTACTAGTGTTAATTATATGTGCATGCAACAGCTTTGATGGAAAAACTTCCATTGACTTTGATGTTAGTGAGCTGAGTCCCTTTGTGACAACCTCAGTAGTGAAGTGTTCTTACGTTGAGTTGGGAGAGCCTTGATTGTTGTTCAGAAGTGATGGATTAAATCAAAACCCAGTTGTTGATGGTGAATACCAACAGAGCTAACCAAAATGCCTTTTAAAATAACATTAAACAAAACATGAAGTTATTTCAAATTGGTATTTTGTGTTTGCTTTTCTCAATTTCGAGAGGCAGTGACTTAACTGCAGTAGTTTATAGCTGTCTGTGAAGCCTAGGATGAGGCTGCAAATTGAGAGGTCCCTGTGGATCAGTACATGAATCTCAGCTGTTGAAGTGTAAACATAAAAATAATTGGTAGTTCTTTTTCTTAGTAAAGATAGAAGTTTGTACGCATCCTGTGTTATCAGTAAGAAGTTGGAAGCACCAATTTTCCTACTGATTTTACTTACACTCACAATTTTTCCTGCTTCTGTGGAACTCTGCCTGCATGAGAACTTCTGCAGATCCTGTGGATGTGCTCGTGTAGGATTTTGGTCAAAAGCCACTGGTCTACTCAAGTTATTAATACATTATAGATATGCTTGGATTCTTGTTTGTTAAGGGATTGCTTTGTTTTCTAGACACAATCAGATATATAAGACTTGTAAATGGTAAGATGTTGCAGCAGGAATAGCTCCAAATCAGAAGTGACTTCTTGTGTGGGGATCACAGGCAGAAGTTTCTTATGTCAGAAAGAGTACAGCACATTCTCTGCCTTCTGTTACTATGAGAAAAGGATTGCCTTTCTTCTGCTTGTGCATTTTCAAGCTTTTCTGGCATCTTGAAACCAGATGGACTTCAGGAAGAAAGCCTTTCTCCCTTATTGCTCCTTAAGCGTCAGATGCTGCCTTGTCACACTCTTGCTGCAAGTGTGGTTACTACAGCTGTACAACTCTAAATGTTGTGTAGTGATCAGGACAGATAGCACCTACTCCAGTAAGTGATCCTGTACTTTTAGCTGAGTGCTGCCTTTGTCGGATATTTTGCTGTATTTCATAATATCTCCTAAAGGGGGCCAGGAAAAGATTATATTTTGCATGTATGCTGGACATGTTACCTGCAGTGTATCTGAGAAGCATTTGATTTCCATAAGTGAATGTTATAACTGATGGCAGACAGTGGTTTCAAGGTAGAAAAAACAGTACGCATGTGCAGGGGAATGAGTTTGAGCACATGCAAATGGAGAAGTACTTTTCTCTGGAACAAGAGAGAATCACTGAGGCAGCAGCTCATCATTCATTGGCATACATGAAAATTGGTGAGAGGGACTTTTGATGGCAATGCCAACGCATCTTGCAAGTAGATATCTGGTCTATAGGATTGTTTTAGGGACCTTTCATAAAGGGTTGCTTGCTGAGAGTTTTGCAATCTCTTGCACAGTCACCAGTCTTCTTGAAATACTGGATGGATGGTAAACCAGTGGGCAGTAACGAGCCAGGTCTGACATTTGTGTGCGGTGAAGATGCTACTTGATGGGGCTTTCCAAGCAGGACTTGGAACAGGCAGTTGCTAGAAGTGGCAGACCCTGCTGTGCTGAAACAATGACAGCCTGAATTTCTCAGAAGACAACCTCTTTGGCTGGGGGACAGCCAGCAAGTTACAGAGAATTAATGCATTAATAAAGTCATTTGTACTTCTGTTGCTGTGTGGTGTAGTGAAAGACTAGCTGCTCAAGGTGAGAATTGAAAAAAGTCATGGGAAAGCATGCAGAATCATAGAACAGAATCATTTAGGTTGGCAAGGACCTTTAAGATCATCAAGTCCAACCATTAACTTAGCACTGCAAGTCCACCACTAAACCACGTCCCAAAGCGCCACATCTAAGCTTCTCTTAAATACCATTACCATGGGTAGCCTGTTCCAGCTTTTGGTGAAGAAATTTTTCCTAAGATCCAATCTAAACCTTCCCTGGTGCAGCTTGAGGCCATTTCCTCTTGTCCTATCACTTGTTACTTGGGAAGAGAGACCTACATCTACCTCTCTACAACCTCCTTTCAGGTAGTTGGAGAGCAGTAAGGTCTCCCCTCAGCCTCCTCTTCTCCAGGCTGAACAACCCCAGTTCCCTCAGCCACTCCTCTCAGAACTTGTTCTCTAGACCCTTCAGCAGCTTCATTGCTCTTCTTTGAATATGCTCCATCACCTCAATGTCCTTCTTGGAGTGAGGGGTCCAAAACTGAACACAATATTCAAGGTGTGGCCTCACCAGTGCTGAGTGCAGAGGAACAATCAATTCCCTCCTCCTGCTGGCCACACTCTTGCGGATACAAGCCAGGATGCTGGTGGCTTTCTTGGCCACCTGGGCACACTGCTAGCTCATGTTCAATCGGCTGTCAACCAACACCCCCAGGTCCTTTTCTGCTGGGCAGCTTTCCAGCCACTCTTCCCCAAGCCTGTATCATTGCAGGGAATGTTGTGACCCAAGTGCAGGACCCGGCACTTGGCCTTGGTGAACCTCCAACCATTGGCCTCTGCCCATCAATCCAGCCTGTCCAGATCCCTCTGTAGAGCCTCCCTACCTCCAGGCAGATCAACACTCCTGCTCAAGTTGTTGTCGTCTGCAAAAGATGTTAAGCACATCATTGATCCATGCTTGAACCTCAGGATTGCAAAAGACAACCTCTTGCGTACTCCAGACTCTGCTCTGCCCTTGCTGCATTGATGTATGAGACACTGTTAATAAGTTTCTGAACTGCTGCAGTCTATATATGGCATGATGTCCGTTTCAGGGTAAACTTTACAGAGTTTTGCTTGCCTTTGAACTGTGGGTTACAAACTGTTGTTTTAGGGGCTGATTGGTGATCAGTGTGATTGGGAGAGGAAAACGTCCTATTCAACTTTCTAATCTGCACTCTGTTTTCACTAGGGTTATGACCCTAC
Organism: Bucorvus abyssinicus; assembly: GCA_009769605.1. Classification (NCBI taxonomy): domain Eukaryota; kingdom Metazoa; phylum Chordata; class Aves; order Bucerotiformes; family Bucorvidae; genus Bucorvus; species Bucorvus abyssinicus. Next base: position 72,062,401 of record CM020063.1, on the reverse strand, counting down.
AGCGCAGTAAGAGGTGAGGGTTTGCAGGAGAGTAAGTGGTAAATCTGTCTTTGCATAAGTAAGTGAAGGACACCGTTCCTGGAGCTGGAGGAACAGGTGACTGGGAAATGAGTATGCCAGGAAAAAGGTAATGATTGGCTTCTTCAGGAAGATGAAAAGCCATACCAGCATGAGTTAAAAAACCATCCAGGGAAAAGAATCATATGCCTTCTATTTTGAGGTGTCTTTTACCACTGTGATTATGACATGAAATAATTTCTTCATGCCAAAATGCATGTGAAAATTTGTTCTTTCAAATGCATAGAGAACTGCAGCGTGCCTGCATTGAGATAAAGGGAAGGACAAATGTGGCAGTTTGAGGAAAAACCCTGCTTGAAAGTTTTGTTTTAAACTGACCGATTGGACTATTCCCTTCCATGTTACATTTTAGCACCTCATTGGCTGTAAAAGTTTCTCGCAAGGATCTGTCCCTTTAAGAGGCACGTACTGCGGGCTTGCTGGTGGTTGCTCTTTTGCGGCTCTCTGCGCTTTTTGCTCTCCGGGACCTCCGGGACACTTCTGGCTTTGCACTCCAAGGGGCGCCGCAGACTTGCAGTTTCTCTCCAGGGAAGACTCGTGGCTTGGCTCCGGGGACCTTACAGGCTGTCTCTCCTCGGCTCGGACCCTGCCCGCCTGCCTGCTTGCGGCTATGGCTCCCCCGCGCTGCTGGAGCGGAGCGGAGCTGTGTGCCGGGGAAGCCCCCCGCGCCGCCTGGGACAGACTCCTCTTGCTGCTGGAGATGCCACGTCTCGGGGCTGCCTCCTCCCTGCCGCCAGCACGCCAGCACCGCCGTTTTTCCCTGCTTTGCTTCCTTTAATTCGCACGACGAGACTGGTAGGAACAGCGTAGCTCGGGGCTTGCGCGTTGGAGCCCGGCGTTCATAACAGCCGCGGATCCTTTGTTTACTCCATGAAAGCGTCCACGTGGCGGCGCCATTTTGGACTCTGCGCGGTACCGTCCCCTTTTCTCGCACTCGCGTTTAACCCTCGTTTCTCCATCCCGTATAAACCCTCAGATTTTGCATTGGTTTTTGCCTGTATATAATATATTTTGTTCTGGTGTTATTAAACTTTGTTTCAGTTTTCCAAACGTTCAGAGGTCTCACAAAATTTTTCTTCCTTTTCCTATTTCTGCTTTTTTTTTAACCCTTTCTCTTCCGGTCAGGGGAGAGGGGGGTTTTAGAGATAGGAGAGGACAAGTCCCTGCAATTGGCTTGCCTCAGCCAACCGGTGACAACAAACAAGAAAGATACAAAAGGATGGAGGAGAGAGCTTAGGAGTTATCTAGCAGGTTTCTTCAGCTCACTGTGTCAGACCAGTTGCAGAGAGATTTCTGGTTTGTCCTTAACTCGAATGCAGTCTTGAACAGACAAGTCTATGGATGGGATTTCTCTGCCAGCCCTGAGTATATAGGACCTAATGTGATAAAAACAGGGGCTGTGAATGGGCTCAACAACACTGAAAACCCCTGTGAAAACAGACTACCGTGACTCTTAGAATTTTTATCAGTGATGTGGTGCTCGTGCTTGTTCACATTATTCAGCTAATTTTTTGTTAAAGAGAAAAATTGTAATAGTGACTGCAAACTAAGGTTTATCTGGTCACTAATGATGTACTTTTGCCTTAATATTAGGGTTTTTTTTGTTTGTTGTGCTGTCCTGACAGGAAACAAACCTTTCTGATGGTTACTGGAATTGTCTACAGATGTCTGGCAAACTTGGGCTATCTTTAGGATAGTATTTTAATCCTACTTTAATACTGATATCACTTGATTAATGCAGTCAGCTGCAGTGAAACTACAGATTATATATACTCCAAAGGGTATTTAATCTTTGGCTATATCTAATGACTAATTTTAGTAATTTCTTTAAGATCTGCCACAAGAGACACAGACCTGGGCTTCCACTTTAGGTGCTTGCTTGTAGGAAGATAAAGGTCAGATGGAAACATGCCAAGAGATACAATGGGTAATGAGAACTTAAGGCATTTAAAATATATTTTAGAACTAGTATCACATTGTTATTTTGTTACTTGAAATATCCTAAATTTTCCTTTGCACTAAACAAGTAATATTTCATAGATGTAAATTAAATCCACGAAATAGAGATTTCTAACATCAGCTTCATTACAAAATAAGACTTTCTCTTGTGGCTGATCATGATAGTTTTTCTATAGATATTGGAAAAGCAAGTGCATGCATGCTGGCTTTGTTAAGATACCATTTTCTAGAACAAGATTTAGTAGGGTAATTGGGTGGATAGCATTGATTGATCGTACAAGAAAATATCAAACCTGTTAGGGGTTGAGTCTCCGAGTAAAACTCAAGGTCCCTAACGCTCCTTAAATCCCTTATTGATACAGGGCAAAGGGAAACAAAACTCAAATCTCGGAATATATGGATGGGAAACGGAAACAAACTTTTAATAATAATTCTAAAATACTATCATATCACACAACTATACATTAAATACAAAACAAGAAAACAATACAGTAAGGGTTAAAACACTGCAAAGGGAGGAAAAGGAAAAAAACTACAATTATGGCCGATTGGCCATAGGCCAGGAGATGACGTCACACCAGGATGGTAGCTCTGAAGTTGGCGTCTATCCAAAATGGCGGCGGGCCAAGTGATTAAAAGTTTTTAACAGCTTAGAGAAGTGTTTTAACGAGTTCGCAGGGAGACCTTTTTCAGTGGGCGGCTTCCGATACGGAGAAAGGAGAAGCCCTCACAGCCAGAACGCGAAGGGGGGTGAGCTTCCCCCGCATCCGAATCCAGCGGTAGATTCTCGCCGAGTGAGAAATAGCTCCTCTCTTACCCGATACGAGAGAGAGATGCTGACTGAGTCCCACAACAATTCACAGCAGAGCTGGGTGCCGATAGACAGAACCAGTTCTGAGTGAGGCCCCGGGTGGGGGGCAGGCCGCAGGCTTTCGGCCTGGACGGTAGCCAGCCCTCTCGCTGTGGCTCTTTCTCCGAAGCTGTCCGGTGTCCAAAGAGGAGGAGACTCCTCCTGGCTGCAGGGTTTAAGGAGCATCTGTCAGAAGAAATCTTTTGACCTGCCCTTTTAGCCAATGTGATGCCGGGTTTATGGAGCTTGTATGAAATAATCCCGATACTCTATTGGGCACATTTCCAAAACAAGGAAGTCTTGGCTCAAACTGGGACAAAACCATAGCTACTTTTGATATAGATATGTCATTGTAGGAGAAGTAGCTGTAGGGCAAATTTGCAAGCATTAAACAAATTTGTGAAATTCCGAATATCTTTAAAAGCATATGGGAATGAGAAAAAAAATCTATTTCCTCATTGTTTTATGTCACAGTTTGAACAAGTACTAAGGCCAAAGTGAAGCTTCTCCCAGACAGTTAGATGTTTTATTATATTCTCCACAAAGTCTTTATATGAGACAGAATAATTCATGTGTTTGTGAATTAATTTACTGTACAACCTCTTTGTTCATTGGCCTATAATTAGAGTTGGAGTATCTTCTTTGTATATTTAGCCTCTTTCCACATGATACTGGAATGTGCTTAAGACAAGAATCACATTCTTATAGTAAGTATGAAAACTCCTGGGAAGAAAGAGATGTGGCGCTTTGCTTTGGATTTATCCTGTCTAATTTTAGTTGTCTCTTCATATGGATTGCAAGACACTTCCAAGCAAACTTTAATAGTTCTGTGGATCGTACTATGCATCATGCTCTCTTGGTTTTTTTTTTTTTTTTTTCAGTCCCACAACAGCCCTGAGCAACTCTGACAACTATTCAGAGAACAATGTTCTAGTTCAAGAACAAGTACTTAGTATATTCTTAGCATTCTTAAGTCGTGTATTATCTGGACTTGTGCAAAGCTGTTGGCACTGTCCTGCTCAACATCTTCCTCTCTGAATTGGGGGAGACATGGATTTGGCAGGTGAACCGCTCTGGATAAGGAATTGACTGGATGGATGCACTCAGATGGTCAATGGCTCTATGTCTGAATGGAGACCAGTGATGAGTGGAGTTCTTCAGGTACTGGGACCTGTGCTGTTTACCATCTTTGTTGATGACATGTGGGACAGCTGGATCGAGTGCACCCTTGTCAAGTTTGCCAATGACACAAAGCTGTGTGGTGCAGTCAACATGCTGTAGGGAAGGGATTCCATCTAGAGGAACCTTGGCAGGCTTGAGACATGGGCCTGTGCAAACCTTGTGAAGTTCAACATAGCCAAGTGCAAGGTCCTGCACCTGGGTTGGGGAAATTCAAGCACAAATACAGACTGGGAGGTGAGTGGATTAAAAGCAAGCCCTGCAGAGTTGTTCTTGGTTGTACTGGTGGTCGAAAAGCTGAACAAAAAGCTGGACATGAACCAGCAATGTGTACTCACAGCCCAGAAAACCAATCGTATCCTGGGCTGCGTAAAAAGAAACATGGCCTGTAGGTTGAGGGAGGTGATTCTGCCAATCTACTCTGCTTTAGTGGGACCCCACCTGGAGTACTGTATTCAGCTCTGGAGTCTCCAGCATAAGAAAGACATGGACCTGTTGGAGTGGATCCAGAGGAGGGCCATGAAGATGATTGGGGGCTGGAGCACCTCTGCTATGAGGACAGGCTGAGAGAGTTGGGGTTGTTCAGCTTGGAGAAGAGAAGGCGCCATGGAGACCTTATAGCAGCCTTCCAGTGCTTTATGGGGGCCTACAGGAAAGATGGGGAGGGAGTGTTTATCAGGGAGTGTAGTGATAGGACATCAGGTAACAGTTTTAAACTGAAAGAGGGTAGATTTAGGTGAGATATAAGGAAGAAATTATTTACTGTGAGAGTGGTGAGACACTGGAACAGATTGTTTGGAGAGGCTGTGGATGCCCCCTCTGTGGAAGTGTTCAAGGCCAGGCCAGATGGGGCTTTAAGCAACCTGGTCTAGTGGAAGGTGCTCCTGCCCTTGGCAGCATGAGTGGAACTAGAAGATCTTTAAGGTCCCTTCCAACACAAACCTTTCTGTGATTCTATAATTACATTAGTTTTTTCTGAAAATTATAAATATTACTGTCTGTTTCTTCTCCATCAAGTGCCTCCACCCATTTGTTTTGGGTTTTACATCTATTAACATGAAAAGAAGTAGAATCATGTGATAATCAATTCTTTATAGATCGTTAATAAATGCTCGGCCAACACTTAGTGGTCTACAGAGAAGCACTGACTTGCCTCAAAATACTTTTTTCCAAAAAAATCTGAAGATCCCTAAACTAGAATGTCTCTGAATATGAGAAGAAATTGGAGTTTACGGCAATTACTCTTGCCCTTTTTTTCCTGTAGCCTTGATAATAAAACCAGTTAAAAATGGGCCATTGGCCATTACCTGTTGTTTAAAAGCCCTACATTCCAAATCAAAACTAAAGTAATATTTGATGATATATAAGATGAAGCTTCACAGCTTCTCTTGGCAGAAGACCTATAATAAGTCGTGCAAACTAAATTGACTTATGTAGTGTTTAATTAGTAGGAAAATACATGTACAGGTAATTTCTTTCTGAACAGAGATGACTACTCATTTATTTACAGGAGATTAGTTAAAAAACTTGTTTTTTAATAGGCTTTTTAACTAGTGTATTTAAGGATAAATTCATGAAGAAAAGAAAGGGCAAAAGTGTGTGAATGGCTGAAGTTCAAGAATGTGAATGAAGATTTCTGGAAAAAAAGTCTATAATCTTTGGAGTTTTGTCATCATTGAGCATACTTCCCAGGGGAATGAAAAACAGTGCAATTGCTGTACTCAGAAAATTAAAAACCTATCTGACCTCATATCACACCCTATAGGAATCAAACTGGAATATGTTTTTTTCAAATAGCAAGAGATACCACATTATACGCTGTCAGAACATAGCATGGAAAACCGGTAATGAAGAGTCTGCTCTCCGTGATGCAAACATAATTGGTAAATGAGGATGTAAACTGATTTAGCAATGTAGTTATGAAAAAGCCAATGTTTTTCATATTGAAAATTTTTCTATTTTTGTTTTCTTTTAGGTAAAGGCATGGTCCACTGTGGTATGCATGCTTTACAAGCTGACAATATTCTCTGTGTATGGCCAGTCTTGGGTCAGTACAATGGCAAGTTTTTCTAGTCCATAACAGGGTGTCTTGGGAAAGGCATTTCAAAATAGAGAGATTTGTGGCCACTGTCATGTTGTAATAGTTCTCATTGCTGCCAAAAGACATGTATTTTAGAAGGAGAAACTAAAAATTATGGAAATTAAATTGCACTGTAAACAGTTTGAAAATGGTGAAAAAGCTATTAATGGAAAGAAAGAAAGTGAAGGAGACTAACAGAAAGCAGAGCTGTGCCTGAAAAATAACCACAAGCGGGTCAAAAGCTTGTGGGTAAGAATGAGAGACCAAGGCAATAAAGGGAACCTTGTGGTTGGTGTTTCCTGCAGGCTGCCTGACCAAGGGGAGCCTATTGATGAAACCTTCTCACTCCAGCTACAGGAGGCATTGCATTCACAGGCTCTTGTCCTGCTGGAGGACTTCAACCACCCTGACATCTGCTGGAGAAATGTCACCGCAAGCTGTAGGCAATCCAGGAGACTTCTGGAATGCATTGAGGAGAATTTCTTAAGCCAGGTAATAGACAGCCCCAGCAGAGGCGATGCGATACTGGACCTGATGGTCACCAATGCAAGTGAGGTCATCAGTAATGTCAAGATTGGAGGCAGCCTGGGCTGCCGTGATCACACACTGGTGGAGTTCACAGTCCTGAGGGACATGGGTCAGGCAAGAAGTAAAGCCAGGACCCTCAACTTTTGGGAAGCAAAATGCCAGCTCTTCAAGGAGTCATTCAATAGCAAAAGAGGGCAGAACAGAGCTGGCAGATCTTCAAGGTCGTTTTCCAGAGAATGCAAGAGCTGTTGATCCCTAGGTGTAAGAAATCAGGCAAGGAAGGGAAGAGACTGGCACGGGTGAGTCAAGACCTGCTGGTCAAACTAAGGGCAAGAGGGAACTGCACAGGCAGTGGAAGCAGGGACAGGTATCCTGGGAAGAGTATGGGGACACTGCCCGGTTGTGTAGGGATGGGGTCAGGAAGGCCAAGGCACGGCTGTAGCTGAACTTGGCAAGGGATGCGAAGAATAACAAGAAGGACTTCTACAGGTATGTCAACCAGAGAAGAAAGGTCAAAGAAAGAGTACCCACTCTGACGAGCAAGATTGGCAAGCTAATAACAACAGAGGAGAAGGCTGAGGTGCTCAACAACTTTTTTGTCTCGGCCTTCACTGGCAACTTCTCTTCCCACACCCATGAGTTGATGGATGACAAGACCGGGACCAGAGGGCAAAATGCTTCCCACTGTAAGAGAAGATCAGGTTTGTGAGCACCTGAGGAACCTGAACATGGATTTGATGGGTGGACTATTTGGTGAATAACAAATAGGTTGGATGGTCGCATCCAGAGGGTAGTGTTCAATGGCTTGATGTCTGGATGGAGATCAGTGACAAGTGGTGACCTTTAGGGGTCCATATTGGGACCAGTGCTCTTTAGTATCTTCATTAATGACACAGACAGTGGAATTGAGTGCACCCTCAGCAAGTTTGCAGATGCCACCAAGCTGAGTGGTGCAGTTGACATGCCTGAGGGATGAGTTGCCATCCAGAGGAACATGGACAAGCTCAAAAAGCAGGCCTGTGTGAACCTCACGAGGTCCTGCACCTGGCTTGGGGAAGTCCTTGATATCAGTGCAAGCTGGGTCATGAAGGGATTGAGAAGAGCCTTGTGGAGAAGCACTTGCGGGTACTGGTGGATGAAAGGCTGGACATCAGTCAACAATGTGCGCTTGCAAGACAGAAAGCCAATAGTATCCTGCGTTGCATCAAAAGAAGTGTGGCTAGTAGTTTGAGGAAGGTGATCCTGATGCTCTACTCTGCTCTGGTGAGACTCTGTGTCCAGCTCTGGAGTCCTCAGCACAAGAAAGACATGGACCTGTTGGAGCGAGTTCAGAGGAGGACCACAAAAATGATAAGAGAGATGGAGCACCTCTGCTATGAGGACAGTCTGAGTGAATTGGGGTTGTTCAGCCTGGAGAAGAGAAGGCTCTGGGGAGACCTTATGGAGGACTTTCAGTACTTAAAGAGGACCCGTAAGAAAGATGGGGACAGACCTTTTGGCAAGGCCATTTACATTAGGACAAAGGGTTATGTTTTTAAACTAAGAGAGGGGAGATTTAGACTAGATATAGGGAAGAGATATTTTACAATGAGGGTGGTGAAGCACTGGAACAGGTTGCCCAGAGAGATGGTAGAAGCCGCATTTCTGGAACCATTCAAGGTCAGGTTGGATGGGGCTCTGGGCAACCTGATCTAGTAGAAGAGGTCTCTGTTCACTGCAGGCAGGGTTGAACTAGGTGACCTTTGAAGGTCCCTTCCAACTCAAACCATTCTATGATTCTAGCAAATGTGGTTTCTGTGTTATCTTGGTTGACTCTGAGGCTTTTATTCTGCTGTGGGTCTGATAAGAAACAGAAGACAGCCTTGCAGAGAGATTTTGTGCTAGGTGGCATAAAAATATCAGGTTAGTATATTATTACAATTAGTGTATATTCAGCTCTCCAGCACAGTTGCTCCCTTTGAATTTAAGCGGAAAACTTCCATTGCATCATTGACAGTATTGACAACTCTTCTCCCTTGGCTGATAAGGTTGAGCATTTTCTTCCAATGAAAATGTATGTGTAATCCAGTTTTTGAACCTTTAGTTATGAACTAAAACTTTTTTTTTTTTTAATTATGCCTTAGTTTTACTGGGAACCTTGAAAAAACATGGTTCTTGAACTGTGAAATAATTCAGCCCTTTAAGTTCTATGAAAATACCAGCGATAAAGCATAATTTGGACAAGCACAATTGTTCCACAAAGAAATCATAGATTAAAAATTAAAATTATTCAGAAGAATACTCATCTCTGAATGGAGCAGAAGGAGTCTATTCTTTCCACTCAGAAAGCCTTATATTTAGGTGGATAATACATTTTTATGATTACTCCCTATTTGTAATCGATAATTATGAATCACAGTGGTTTCTTTGTCATCTGTGACATTAGACATACTACATGGTATGTCTCACCTTCACAGTTCAATTGATGATGTTTTTGGAATTTCATTCTTACAAATGATTACTGCAGTGACTCAGAAAATCTAAGGGCTAAACTTTACCCATCAGGTTTTCCACTGCAAACACAAAGATACGTCTCCAAATGTGTGAGTAAGCTTTTTGCCATTTTACCTTCTTAGAAGGTTAAGTTCATTCTGTTTCTTGATGGTCATATTTTGTTTATTATGACAAAATTTTGCAAAATAAAACCTCAAATGTGTCATCGTATTCAACTCATGCATTCTCAAGGAGTAGAATATTTTCCTTTGTAGCAATTGTCTCACCTATTTTTATTGGGTAGAAAAATGAAACCTGTCTCTGTCCTCATATTAATTTTTTCCTTTGTTTTTGACGGTGTTTTGACACTTTACTATCAATTAAAGAAGCCTCATTGACCCATCCTTCATCTGTATGCCCAAGAATAGACTTCTTGCAGTGGAAAGATGTTGTGAAAGTCCCTGCTTGCATGGCAATTCCTGGTCAGAACAAACCGTCATGTCCAACTTGCATGTTACAATCACTCTAATGCTGTCATTTGAAAACCCCACAGGAATATTATTCTCTCTTCTATTTTTTTTCAGTTTGCATTGTTTCCTTTTAAAAAAAGCTGACCAAAACAACCAGAGAAACTTACTTTTAAAACAACTCTATTTTAAGTGGTATAATGCTGAAATGGGAAAGATTATGAGCCTTATGTGTTTATACAGAATGATGTACCAAACCATTATACTGGATTTCTTTCTCGTTTCATCAAACTGTGTCAAAATTGAATGAAATGGCAAATAGAATCATACTTTCATGTAATCTTGAAATTAAAAAAACAAAGAAAGCAACATTGTCTGAAATGTCACATTTTCTGTAACTTGACTCGAGGCACTCACGAAAGAGATTTTCTTCCATCTCTGAGCTTTCTTTGTAACTACTCATTCACCATAGAATTTTGATACAAAATGCAGCTGAAATTCAATATATAATCATAGGGAAAACCAAGGCTCCATTGATTTTGGATATCACAAAAGCTGAGAGTCTGTGAGTTGAGAACAAACAAAATATATGTCAGTCAGGCAACAAAATTTACTGTCCCAGTTTTCTCATACCAAAGTCCCAACCCAATATTCCCAACAGCCTCCCCATCATCTTTTGATGCCCACTATCTTACCAAACTAAGTTAGGACATACCTGTTTACATCCTCCTCTTTCACACCCGACCCTTCATTCCCTTACAAAGCATCCTTGTGCTTACTGACCACATCTATCCTGGACCTGGCAAGCACAGATATTATATCCATTTCTCTAAGTGTGGTCATATCAGGGAGAGGCTGAATCAGCCTCTGTACTAAACATGACAAAAGTCCACTCCCAATACCTGAGAGCACGCACTTATCAGGAGCTGAAAGGCAGTTATAAATCTTGCCCCCTATCTTTCAGGAAAGATGTATGTCTTTCAAGTGGAGGAGCCTCCTCAGCTGGAGATGAACTTGCTGCGTAACAACTTCCTCACTGTCTTCCATCTGTTTTAATTTGCCTTAAAATTTTCTAAGAGTGTGTTTGTATGGGTTATCTTCACACACTTCCAAAGCAGATGTTAAAGGGCGTTAGCAGCAAGAACTAGGGAAATCCAACTGAGAATAAATAAACCTTTGAGTGTCTGAAATAGCATTGGCTCAAGAAAGGGAGAAAGTTCTGACTGCAGATGATAACTGCATTTTTTGAGGCAGTAATATTCCCTCCGTGACTGGAAATCCAATGACCTCCTGGAAATACTACCCAAGATTTTCTTTGAAATGACCATAAAATACTAGGTTTTTGCAAGATTTATCATGAAAACATCTCTGGGACTCTCTTGGTGGCCACTTGACAGGTGATAGAGCTGTTGCTGTCACTATTGAACTGATGCTTCTTGAACTTATGCTGGTAATGATACAGCAGTGAGCTATGATCATGATGATATGTAAGTGAGAATAAATTGCCTGTGTGGTTTCGCAGTGAAGTAGCTGATCAGGGCAGCATGTGTTATTTTTGACTGACTTAGAAAGTAGAGATGTCTCAGAGATCTCTCTTTAATGCAGGACCCTGTAAAAATAAATGTACTTTACTGCTGAGAATAGCTGCAAACCAATATCTGCTTCCTGTAAACTCATGCTAACTGATACTTTTTTTGCTAAAACGGACTTTAGGAAGTCGAGACAGTGTTAGATTTTCAAGTCAGTATTGAAAAAGTTGCAGGCAACTACAGGAAGGGAAGGCCACAAAGGATGGAGAAAGAACCTTGCCCCCTGAGAGAGGACAAAGAAAGTCAGCGACTGATGTAGCAGGAGTCTCAAACAACGAAGGGAGGAGGATGTGCTTCTGCACATGGCAGTTGTGAAAGTACTCTTGCAAAAGGGATACTGGCTTTTCTGGATGATAGATGAAACAACATCCGCATTCAAGAAGATCATGCGCGGTGTGGAGCTGAACTTTCATAAGCAGAGCTCTGTCTTTTGAATTGCTTCAAAAGTAAAATAGATCATATTTCTGCAGCATCTTTCTGAAACTAAAATTTCTTCTTCCCACTACTATTACTACAGGAAAACTTCTGTACTGTCCAGAGTTTCCTATTTTTGGTGAATGGGACTCCAGCTTGCTTCCCTATTAACCAGAAGGGGATATCAGCACTGCTAACTCCAGTGGGACTTTTTTTCTGGTGGTCTGTGGAGGACTGAATTGCTTACTCTCTCTTATTTACTTTCTGGCTGCCAAATGCTTACAAAAGAGGTTAATGGTACTTAAACACTCTCCTAACACCACTTTCCTACATGCAAGGCCTGCAATGTCTTGGATATTTGTGTGCAAGGGTCCTCAACTCTGAAAAGGAAGGGAAGCGGTCACCAGGGAATCCCTTCTATAAGAACTGCTTCCCTTCACTAGTGACAAATTTTGCTAGGAAAATGGACTCAGAGATATGGCTTTATTATTATTTTTTTTTAAAGCATAGCTTTACTGTTCCTATACAGAGAAAACTAGACTAGAATATGCTTTCCAGGTGCTATTGTAGATTTTAATTCAGTCCAATCCCTGGTGTTAGGGATTATTTTAAAATCACAGTTACACTTATTTTCACTTCCTAGCTCTCTAATACTGGAGCTAGGGAAAGTGTCCCAATTTCAGTCCTTCCCCTTGCATGCAATAATCAATATTAGTAAACTGCTGTAATCTGTATGACCTGTGTTGAAAACTATGAAAAGGTTACAGTTACAAAATGCAATTTTATATAACATCTAATTAAATAATGACTTAAAAACTCAGATACTAAATGCAAAGCCTGCCTTCTGTTCCAGAAGAGCAGAATGTCAGATGCACCTACAAAAAGTTCCATGAATACAACTGGGAAGACTACTAGGATAAAATATTCACAGGCTATTGTGATGTAGTTAGACTGTTCTGCGTTATTATTTATCACAGGATTAAGTGCACTTCAAACAACTTAAAAGAAAGCCAGCAAAGAACGAACACTTGTTTAGTGCTGCCACACGGTCAGGCATGCAATGTGCGAATCGCCCTCCAGATGGCTCTCGCAGCCGGCTGGAGCAGTTTGCTCTTGAGAAGCTGTGAAGAACTGCCTGATGATGATGAGATCAACTCATATCGACTAACTTAAGCGGTGCTGAGGTACTGACATAGTTGCACGATAGGGCTTGCAAACTTGTGTAGCTTAGTGCTGCAAAAGGAGATGGGTTTGGATCAGTACTTAACCACTGCCACAGACAGGGTGCTGCCATTGGTCTGATCCACTGAAGAAAACAGCCCGTTTACCACTACTGAGTAAATTCTTGACCCCAGGGGAGTTCACAGATTTTTGCATGGCCAGAACATCCCCTTATTTTTTGCAAAACTTTTCTTAATCTCTATGCAGTTGTAGAACAGCAAGTAATTTGTTCTTACTTGTTTGGAGAATTTTACTCTTCCTTTTTCATTTTTGCCAACTTTTGGTGGTATTAATTTCTGGGTTTGTCCTGGGATTTCTGGGGACATGATTTTTTTCCTTGGGCAGAGTAAGGGTTTTGGAATTGAAAAATGTATTACAGGAGCATAAAATAATAATATAATGATAATAGCAGCTTGGAAAAGAATTTAACAGAATAAGAATTAGCAACTTTTCCTTTGTTATGCCAGGAGTGTTGCAGTAAGAACTTACTCTGTAGAAAGAATGGCCAAGTAATGAAAGCCCTAACAGAAATACCTGCCTGTGTGCATTCCCACTGGTATAATTCCTCTGTCAGCTACTATGTGCAAATTTTGTGCAGCCTGTAATTATCTGAGTAGCTGCAGTAGCCTTGTGCTGCTTTGAATCTTGATCTTTGGCAAATGGAAATGTTCCTTTCAGGTTTATAAGTAAGGTGATCATAAGCATGTCATCCTTGACAAGGTGTTCTTTCTGCTGTGGGATCACATTCACTAACAAAACAAATTGCTGTTGTAAGAAGTGAGTTTGTTTGATAAAGAGAAGTCTTTACAAAGGTATTGTGAATCTATGTACATTTTAAGAATATGTGTTGTGAGCGAAGAGGTTTCTAAAAGATTTTTCTGGGGGGAAATGTGAAGGTGTTTTTAACTGACTCCTGCTGTTTTGATTTTTCTCTGACAGATGCATGGTGAGGCACAGCTGCATCAAATTTTAAATCATTCTCAGTTTAGGTTTCATCTGACGAGTAGTCACGTTAGTATCTTAAATGCCCAAATAACTTCACTGAAACTGCTTGGGCTGTAGGCATTGCTCACATGAATAATTTTGTACTTAGTTTTCTGAGCTGGATGCTTACTTGCTAAATGTGGATAGCTTTAATACCTGCACAAAAGTGCAGCTGCTTAGAAAAAAATACAACGGCATTGAATGGCAGAGGAAGAGTGGAAAGGACATGGCTTTCTTTGGCCCTTCTCTCCTCCTCAAGCAGCACTCAGGGCACTCAGTGTGCCCTCGCTTGCTGGATGGGCTGCAGCCAAATTGTTCTGTTGTCTCTTCCATCCCACTTTGACCTTGCTGGTCTGATTACAGGCTTCTCAGCAATGTAAAAGTGAATCTGGACAAACCAAGAATGACGACCAAACAAAACAAAAAGCTGTCTCAAAACAAGTGTCTGGGACAAATGGCCAGCTGAGAGCTCAGGAACTGAGCTTCCTGCTTCTAATATCACTGAGGAGGTTGTAAAGGGTAGCTTTTTCTTCTGCAAGAGACTGTGATTGCAACCATCTAGATCTTTCTCAGCACTGTATAAGTGACAGCAGCAGCTATAACCATGCCCGCTGCATATAGCTCTGCAGGTTGGAGGCAGAGAATGAGGTTAAGTGCAGCATATGTTGGCTGGTTGTACTAGGTAAGACAAAAGTGTATCTGGCTGAAGTAGACAAACACATATTTAGTACTTACAGAGGTGCATTGAAACAGTCTGTAATAGTTTTATTAGTGTGTCCCTAAGGATGTTTTGCAGCTCTGCTGCAACTTAGCAAATACAGAAACTGGATCTTTCAAATTGTTGGCATCCTCTTTTACAAATTCCTGAAGAGTGCTTGCACTTAGTAGTGGTGAAGGTAATAAATTTTTGTGCCTCAGTGTCAAGGAGCCCATTTAGAACACTTAAAAGTTAATATAGCATTGATAATTTCCTGCATAATAAAATAATAATGCATGTATGTTAGCCAGAAGCTCCAAATGCTATGGCTGTGCAGCAGCAGCCTGTATTTAGGTAGATTTGGCAGAGAACTGCATCAAAGCAGATTTTGTTGTGGGCATGTAAACTCCTTGTTTTGAGCATATGTTGAAGTATCATAAATGTTAAGGGGCAGCGTTTGGTCATGTACCTCACGGAATGTAGAATCAATAATGAGGATAATGAGCAAGGACTCGGCCTCGAAAACATCCTTCCCTATATTTCTATGTGTGTGTGTGGCTCTTGGCACCATCCGGAGGGATAGCAATTGGAACCATTGTTAGAATTTCAGATAAAGTCATTTGGTTGCGCTGCGTAAAGGCATGCAGCCAGGAGCTGATTAGCTACAGGCTCCAGATCTCCCTGCCCTCCTCTGACCACCTCCAGAAGAGAGGGGATGAACGACATACGAGTCAGCTCTGGACGTGCTGCACTCATAATGCAGTGTGTCACAGGACACTGGCTTTAATCTCATTTGCTACGAGTCTGCTGAGCACCGGACTGTGTAGCTCGGAGGCTGAGATATGAACTGTTCTGCCACTGCTGCAGTGCATCTGCAGCCTCAGGAGTGGGGCAATGCTAGCAGGTAGGGATGCCAGCTGCTGCCGCTGACCTGGCTCACCCACCGAGCAGGCAACCAGCACTCTCACATCGTGTCCTTCCCATTCAGCTTGCTCACAAAATGTGGACAAATTTCCCAGTTGAACATCTAAAATATAGATATATATCTCTATACATATATAGATACGTATAGAGAACACTGCTATCTTGTTTTCTCTTTTTGCTCTTACTAGCATGTACTATCAGCACCTTAGGGAATACAGGATATAGACATCAACATTTCCTAGGGATGTTTATCATATCTTGCCTCTGGCTTCTTCCAGTGATTCTTACCTGCTGAAACTGAAGGACTGATTACATACTTGCAGCATGATTGCTTTAGGTTGTACCATCTGTTTGATGTGATGTGGAAGAAATGAGGAGTACCTTGTCTGCTTGCCGAGTAGATATTTTACTATAAAAGCTGATACAAAGACTTTCTTTCTAGTTCAAATTCTGCTGTCCAGTGAAGTATTAATAGCAACATTTTCCAGATGAAATCTCCCCATATTGTTATAGGAAGCAGACCAAGGAAATGATGCTGGGTCCAGAAGTATTGAGAATACCTTTTGAAAAGATCACAGAAGCTTTATCCAGGATGCGCCAAAACTCAATGCTTACTCTTTGTGAAATGTTCTTCGTTTAATGACAGGATATTAACCCTGTAAAAGTATTGAAACAGCAAAATGCATGGACCCAAGCCTCTAATGCTTGCAGTCATTGTGATATAAGGGGTTACATAGATCCCTGAGAGCTCTCAGGCCACAGGCAATCTCAGTTCCAATTGATATTTCCTTGTATCTGATGATGATGTTGTGCATGCTACAGGAAATGGCAACAAAATAATGCAGTGTATAGCATATCCAGTTTGTTTTTACATTTTCTTGCATTTTAGGCAGGACATGTCATACCTTAAATGTGCTAATTAATTTTCAGTTAATACACCTTGCAAAATTTCAGCATCCCTTCCAAATCATCTCTCAGGTAAGTAATAGATAAAAATGTAAGTACTGCTTATTTTGGTAAAGAAAGAAAGATAATTAGTGCTATGATTTATATAAAACCCTATTCTTAGTCTGAGTTTTTACATGACAAAAGAAAAAAAAAATGAATGGTAATGTTTTCAAAATTTGCAAAAGGGGCTAATCTGGCCATCTATCATGGATAATTTTCCATCTTTGGGACCTGTATGGAAATTTCTGTAATGCATGTCCTTTAGCAGCAACCTTCAAAGGAATAAAAGAGAACAGGGAAACAACCAGCCATGCCCTCCTCCAGCACTGCTGTAGACAGGAGTCATGTATGTGTCCATCTAAACTGCAAAGTGAGTATCTAGGGTAACAGTGTCCTTAAGGATTGCAGATAAAACCTGTGTTAGCATGTTGGGATCTGCTGTTGTTATCTCTAAGTCTCTCCTAGTCGCTTGCAGGCAGGGAGGTATAAGTCTCTGGCATGGCTCAGTTATTGCATGAACAGATATTCTGAATTCTGTTTATTATTTGGTGTATCATGAATATGGTATAAGATTTTTTGTGTAATGTAATGGTGTGAGATAGACTCAGGAAAACAATGAATGTGAGGGGAGGTTAAATGGTTCCTTGCTTAGGTAGAGACAAGAGAATTGTGAAGAGGTTTGTGTTTGAACTGTAGCCCAAATGTTAGGCATGAGAGGTAGGTTTTGCAGAACATTCTCCTGGTGTATTAATTAGAGATTTGCAGTTCATACTAGAAAGGAATTATGATTTCATGATGGGATACAGAAGTGTGTTAGAGGTACTCTACAGGCAGATATTGAGTTTGACACTTGAGCTGAGTTTGTGTAAAGATCTCTTTTCCTGTGAATAGCTGTGCTTTATGGCGATGCTAATTGGTCTTGAATACCTTGTTTTTCCAAGATACGTTTCTTGTATCTGCCCTGTCTCAATAAGCTTTCTCCAGTAAATAATTGTCTATATGTATGTATTTTCAAGTTCATCTTAACAACAGAAGAGTTTCATCTTTTGCTCTTTCTCAAACCAACTTGGGTGCTGATGTTTCAGATAATTAGAATCAACTACCAAACCATGCTTCATTTTTGTTTTATAAAATGTAGCTTGTTCCAGAAAAATACTTTAAGTATGATTTCTAAATGTAATAGTTTGTTCTCTAAGAAAACACGTTAGAACTGCAGAGAGATATCAAAGTAAAATTTGTTATAAGAAGGCTTCTATCTTCTTAGGCTCTAGCCTGTGAATGTTCACATACTGAGAAATTTTATGCACATGTAAAATAGCATTGCTTCTGTATGTGAAGTTAAGTCAGTGAAGTACCCCTTAAACTGTGACGGCACTTATGAAAATAATACCTACAGCATAATTTGAAGTGAATATCACTTATAATTCATGAAAGGTCACTCAAAGATATGCTCTCAATCAGAATCAGAAAAATAGAGAAAAAATAAAGTAAAATCTGTCTGTTGCCTGCTTGAAAAATCTGCTTCCTTTGAGTCTTTTTTGCCTGTCTCATATCTGCATGAACTGCCTTTTACTCCTGAAGTCTGCATGACAGTAGAAACATCCCTGCATTTTACCTAGCATTGGCAAGAAATGGTTTTCTGATCTTTTTAGTATTTAATCTTAACTGGAGGACCCAGAGCTGTCCTTCTGTGCTTTCACAACAATTCAGAGATATGGAAGTGCATCCCCTCTGTGATCTGCTGTGCACCAGTCCTTAACAAATATTTTTTTCAATTTAGTCCCTTCATATTTTTTAGGCCTATACTGAATTATTACATAAAACTAATGGGAAAGTCTATAGTAGAATCATGTTATTAGTAAGTAAATCTGACCATAATCTCAGATTTGCAGAAATTTGGAAGAATGGTACACCTGAAATTGTGTAAGTCTTGGGACTAATTGTTGTCTTCTGTATCTTTGCATTATTCCTGCAAGGGGATCTTGCTTTTGAAAGTGAAAGGTAGCTTTTAGAGAAAAGCATGTGTAAAAGGTACTGCTTGGATCAGGTAGCCTTTTGGATCCACTTTCATACCTGTTGTGAATGATGAAACTCACTTTGTAACTGACAAGGAAGCAGGAAAATCAGGATCCTTCATGAAGTTTAAAACAACATATTTATTAATGTGAAAATAACTTTGAGCTGTTCAACTGCATAAAAATACAGTATATTTTCATCTTTGGTTACCATGTCTCTTTAAAGCTGGCCTTAGAGAAGGGTGGAGAAATTCTGGTCTAGCAGAAACTTTGCTGCTCCTGGGCCAACAGCCTGACGCTATTTTTTAGAGATTATCAGACTGGTAATGCAGTGTCTCTCCTGCCACTTTCTTTGTTATCAGCTACCAACTCCTTTTCCTTCTTTCACTGCTTTGGAAGTGCTGTGTGTCCTATCTTGCTTAGGTGCAAGAAGTGTAGAATAGAAACTGGGAGTCATTGAGGTTGAAAGGCGCCTCTAGAGATTGTCTATTACAACCCTCCAGCACAAGGAAAGGTCAAGTGAAGCAGATTTCTCAGGTCATGTCCAGTTGACTTTTTAATATCTCTAAGGATGGCAACCCCACACCTTCTCTGGTCAACCTGTGCCAGTGTTTGATCACACTTACCATAAAAAAAAACTTTTTTCTTACATTTATGTGGAGTCTTTTGTGTTTCAGATTGTTCTCATTGCTTCTTGTCCTGTTACTAGGCACTGCTGACAAGTTTGGCTTTATTATCCTTTATTATCCTTACATCCTCCTGTCAAGTATTTTTACAAATGTACAAGATCCTCCTGAGCTTTCTCTTCTCCATGATAAACAAGATCCAGCTTCCTCAGCCTCACCTTCTATGAAAGATGCGCCAGTCCCCTCAAGAGTTTTGTGGCCCTGCTCTGGACTTGCTCTGGTATTTCCATGGCTCTCTTGTACTGGGGAGCCCAGAATTGCGCTCAGCACTGCTCGCTACATTAGTGCTCGATATATCTCACCCGTTCTGAGAAAAGAGGAGGAGTCACTTGCCTGGCCTCGTTGCAAAGCTTTTCTTAGTGTATAGCCCAGGGAGCTGTTGCCCTTCTTTGCCATAAGGGAGCATTGTTGACTTACGTTCAACTTATTCACTAGGACCCTGAGATCCTTCTCTGCAGACCTGCTTTCCAGCTGGCCAGTCTCCAGCGTATATTGGTGCCTGTGGTTATTCCTGCTGAGGGGCAGGACTTCAAATTTCCCTTTGCTGAGCTTCATGATGTTTCTGATGCTCATTTCTCCAGCTTGTAAATCCCTCTGAATGGCAGCACACACCTAGTAAATTAACTGCTCCTATCAGTATTGTATCACCTGCAAACGTGCTGAGTGCACTCAGTCTCATCACTAGTCATAAGTTTAAACAGAGTTGGTCCCAGTATCAGCGCCTGGAGTACACTACTAACCACTGGCCTTCAGCTGGACTTTGCGATGCTGATCACAGCCCTTTAGGCCTGGTGGTTCTGCCCATTTTCAATACACTTCACTGTCCACTTATCTAGTCTGTACTTCTTCAGTTTGTCTAGGAGGGGGTGACGTGAGGCAGTGCGGAAAGCCCTGCCTGCTAAAGTTAAGAGGAAACAACTTCTGTTCTCCTGTTGTCCTGTCATGCACCATGTTACTCATCATCCTAGAAGGCTATCAGGTTGTTCAGGAATGATTTCCCCTTCATAAATCCATGCTGAATACTCCCAATAACCATCTTGTCCTTGAGATGTTTGGATCATTTTGTCCATCACCTTCCCAGCAGTAAAAGTGAGACTGATCAGCATGTAGTTCCCCAGATCATCCTTCTTCCTCTTCTTGTAGACAGGAGTGACATTAGCTTTCCTTCAGTCCTTAGAAACAACCCTTTGCCCCTTTAACTGCTGTGATCTTTCAAAGATCATTGAGAGAGTCTCACCATGTCATTGGCCAGTTCCCTCAGCACCTATTATTTGTGCATCCTATCAGGTCCCATGGACTTGTGTATGTCCAGGTTGTTGAAACGTTCCCTGATTTGGTCCTCCTCTGCAAGGGGTTAGTTTTCTTGCTCTGCACTTTCCCACTGGTGTCCTCACAACTTGCAGTCGGCCAGGTAGCCACAAGCTAGTAAAAGAGCTGAACCACTTTGAGACCAGCTGGAGGAAAATTCTGGGTGCCATACTTGACTGGCTGTGGTATGAGGGCTATCTACATATCTCACCATGAAACAGGGACAGGTGAGTTGTTTCTCCATAGCTAATGACAACATGATCAGCATGGCTGTGTGTGGGTGCGCACCCAGCAGAGAATCAGGAGTGCTGGTATTTTGGTTACATCATTGCTCATGAGAGTTGGTGGGAATGTGTCTATCCTTCCTGCCATCATAAAAAGCCTGCCCTGGGAAAAAGGCTGCCACCTCTTGATGAGGACGGTAAGAGGAGTCTGGTCAATACATTGTTTCCAGTACCAGAGTTTGGTTTCTTTTTGCGTCCTCCCCTATGAGTGAAATGCAGCAGTACTGGGCCTGTCGCTGCTGCAGAAAATTCATTTTTTGTTTCTGTTTTTTGTAAGTGGACAAAAGGCACTTAGAAAAACAGCAGGGAAAAAATTCTTGAAAGTATGCTTAGGAGATTTACCTAGTAGGAAAAGCTATTTTATAGGACCTCAGTTTTGAGCAAAATTTTCTCAGCATCATCCCTTTCGTATGACTTCTGTTTTGTCTGGTTCTCTGGAGCAAACTGGTATTTTCATTACAGTTGAGAAAACAGAGCTGACCAACCGGAGATTACAAGGACTCTGCATTGACAAGTTGACCACCCAAATACTGACGTTCCATTGTGCTAAAATCTGCAGTAAGAAACTTCAGTGGCATGCACTCAGAAGTACAAGCTAAGATGTTGTGGTTTAAGCCCACCTAGATGGCAACAAAACACCACGCAGCCACTCACTCACTCCTACCCACCTTCAGTGGGATGGGGAGGAGAAAATACAACAAGTCTCGAGGGTCAAAAGAAAGCACAGGGATGGCTCGCTCATCAGTTATGGTCACAGACAAAAGGCAGACTTGACTTGGGGAAACAAAATCGATTTAATTTGAACAAAACCACAACCAAATCACCAATTGAATCAGAACAAGACATTATCTCGTTCATCACAAATACAAACAGATCTCAAATAAATACACCTTCCCCACCATCCCTCCCTTCTTCCCAGGCCCAGCTCAGCTACCTCCTCAGGCCCAGCAGCACAGGGGGGCAGGATATGGGGCAGAGCTTGTGGTCAGTTCCAATTAATTCCCTGTTGTTCCTGCTACTCTTTCCTCCTCAGGGGAAAACTCCTCACAGTCCTCCCCTGCTGCAAAGTGGCATCCCTCCCACATAGGCAGTCCTCCATGAACTTCTCCAACTAGTGTGGATTCCTTCTGTGTGCTGTGATTCCCCACCTGGGACCACTCCAGCGTGGGCTTCCCTCAGAGCCATAGACTTTTTCAGGAGCAGTCCTGGGCTCTGGCCTGAAGTACTCCACAGTCGGCAGCCAGGACTTTTCTCCACCATTGAGCTCTGTGGGCTACAAGGGGTCAGCCTGCCAGCTCATCACAGACAAAAGAGGAGTGGCTGCTTCAGCATTCCTCCCCTGCTCCTTCCTTGCTGACCTGGGTGTCCACATGGTTGCTTTCCTCCTGCCCAACTCCTTTCCAAAACAAAGAACATCCAAAACAAAAGAAGCCACTCAACAGGTTTTCCCCTCTTAAATATTGTATTGCAGAGGTGCTGATAGGCTTGGCCTTGGCCAGAAGTAGGTCCAATTGGAGCTGGGGAAGCTTCTAGAATTTTCTTATAGGAGCCACACGAGTAGCCCCATCGCTCACTACCAAAACCTTGCCAGACACAAACTCAACGCATAAGGACATGAATCCTTCAGGAGAAGGGGAAGGGATTATAGTTCATAGAAGAAATCTGGTAAAAACACATGAGCATTGACAAGTGTATGGAACACAATGTATTTTAATACTGTACACATATGAATGAATGAATGAAATGGAAGTCACACAGAGGTTGTACACTGGAAAGCTGTTAGTGCATGTGCTTCTAAAGGCATTGTAAAAAGCTGACAAAATAAGTGAGTTGTTTGCAGAATAGTCACATACTGCAAAGCAGAGTCTGCTGCTATGGTAGTATTGACAGAGACTGAAAGGGGATGCTTCCTGCCTGAAGTGCAATTTATTAGTTTAGAGATCAGCACACTTGATTAATTAAAAAATTCAGCATATTTTTCTGTTCAGGCCTTATGCTTCTGTGTTATAGATATTTCCGCCTCTAGTTAGTCTGATGTGGGTTCTCATCCCATTGAGGTTAATGAGATTGCCTGTATGTACGGAAGAAGACTGAGACTTTGAAATGATAAAGCTAGAACACTGCGGATGGATGAGCACAATGAAAATTTGTCATCAAAATCGTATCATGGCTGCTGAAGAATAGTAAATGCTATGTCTCTTAAGCTTCTGCAGTAAATTTAGCCATTTAATTTACTCCCTGAAACATGGGGCTACTTAATAGCAGAGTTCTTCCCTTGCTCTCTGTGAATGCCTCTTTATATTGTGTCTACAACTTTAAAATAGCTTTACTGTATCCTTGTTGCTAAAGACTGTAAACTGTTTATGTCTGAAATCTTTTAACTGAGAGATGACTTGGTCATTAAAACCTTTACTGAATAAGTGCTACCTGGCACTAACTAGAATCAGATATTCTGCAGGACTTGGACAATTATTTCCTGTATCAGCATTCTGTGAATTGCAATGACTGTTTGGAGTGTAAGTGTTTTTGAGAATTTTGACTTTAAATAGTTCACTCATGAAAGCCTTGTGGTGTTAAGGGAGGACCCCCTGTGCCCAAGTAGTGCTGAGTTTCTGCAGGATGTTTATGTGAAAACTGTGCAGTATTTTTGCAGTTTAGATCATGACTGATCTGTAATCCATGTGCTATGACAGATGATATGAAGATAAAGAAGTAGATTAATTTTCACAGATTTATGAAGGTTCCCTTTATTTTTCCCTGCATTGGTGACATGTCTGCATTAAGAATATTCCGAAGTTAGTTTTTCCTATGACTTTTCCTTAGTTGTCCTGTCTCTTTGGGCATCATGACTGCTTTTAGAACTCCTTTTTCCTCTAGAACCTCTGCTGGTGGCAGTCAGCACAGAGCATGGAACAGACCTAGACCTGTGTTCACAGTGTAAACTTAAGTTAAAACCAGTCCAATTATACACTGTTTGGTTTGGGGGTTTTTTTTGGTTCTTTTTTTTTTTTTTTTTTTAAATATATGGCACAGAACCAGTCCCTTTCAGCCCTTGGTAGATACCAGTGTCTCCAACCTGTAGCAGTTGCAGTAGCTGTGGACTGCCTGGACTACATGGGAATGCACTCCCAGAGCTCTCACCCTCTGGATTTCACTCCTGTTTGCTGCCAAATATGGTTATATTTGTTTGTGCTGTGTCAGACTTATAGGCATGCACACAAATATTTGTGGCTTTCTTGGGTATCCTCTTTCCTCTAAGTCAAGATGAGGACTTCAATGCCTCTGAAAACTTATGTAACATAGGTAGAAACCAGACATAGCGTTATATTTGACTGGCCTGGTTTATCTATCCTTAGTTTTTGTGAAGTCAACTAGTGAACTGTTTTGATGCCAGCACTGACCTGAATGGAAGAATCAAAACCTTTATTTACATCGGTGAAAGGCAGTGCATTACCTTGGTTGTTAATACTGAACAGAAGCCATGCACTGTGTAAGAATGTCTCTGAAAGTCAGGCAGATGTGGTATCTGATGCAAATTAAGATTGTGGGCTGCTGTCTCGCATCTACCTGACCAAATATAACTACAGAGTGCAGGAGAACTAGTTGCAAGTGTTTGGTTCTCAGAGCCTGATTCTTTCCAGTATCAGCCTACTTTCAGGCATAAAATCAGGCATTAGATAATATACAGTGAGAGTGGGCCTAATTCTGTGTTTCCTTAGCAACAGGAGGCCACTACTTTATAAATATCCTTTTTTTTTTTTTTAATCACTGTAGTTTTATTTCCATATTCTTATTTTCCCTTTTCTCATATATTGTCTTTACAGTTTCCCACTTCTCTTTCACAAGGGACTGCTGTAATTTAGGCATCTTGTAGTATTCTGATAGTCTTTTTTTTTATTTTGGAGATACTCAGACTTATCTACCTGGAGCTGTATTTTAGCCTCTTGGGATCATAATTTTACTTCTATTGAATTGCAGAAAGTGTTTGAAGGCTGCAATTGAATTACGACCCTATTGTCCAAAGCAGCCTGTGTTCTTATGCTAAGGGACAGATCAAAAAGGCAGAGGTTGATTTTGTTCCTTTATAATTTTCTTTGTTTAAGGTGGTACGGTACATACAGGCAGATAGGAAAGATAATTGAGAATACTGAATTATTAGAAAGGAAATAACAATTTCAAGTTTCCTTCATATCTCTTGCATTTTGTTTTAATTTTTGTATCTTGTAGGCTTGTAGATAATTGCATTGTCTTGAAATTGTTTACACAGATCATTCGTATATGTATTGCAACAAGCAAGTACAGATTCATGGATATTTTTGCTTCTGCATATGCTGAGATTGGTATTAATTCCATTACTTGCAATAATTTGTCCTGAAGGTGTTTCCTCAGCCACTGAAAACTATATCAAGATAGTCATCCTGTTAAGGGAAATATTATTCAGCATCGTGCAGCAATGTCATATAAAGTACAGCTCATATATCTTTTTTTTTTCAGAAATCTTTTTGTTTTGTTCCATTGTGTTCCATTTTGTTTCATTTTGTTTCATTTTGTTTTGGCTTCCTAGTGGTTTTCATAGGTCATTATACAATGCATGACCTTATCTACCTGAGGTCTGCAAATACAGCTCAGAAGGATGACACCGAACATGCAGCATGATATATAGCGCAGAGGAAGCAGTCTTTTCTACTTAGCTTTGTGCCATGTATTAGTTTCATTTTTTGTCTTAGACAGTATGAGAAATTGAACCTAAAAGTCATTGTACACTCTTCTTACCAATTTGTATCCCCATTTCTGGTAAAATTTTATAGCAATTGTACACTTCTTCCACTGGATGTACTGGATAACTCTGATAACTCTGATGCTATTTTTAATAATCCTAAAACTTATCTCTGACTTCTTTCCTTAATTTAAACTTTTCATAGGTTAATTACTTTTGCTGTTTTGCCAGAACAAAATACAGCATCACAGTGTGGTTGAGGTTGGAAGGGAATTCTGGAGGTCATCTGGCTCTA
Source organism: Bucorvus abyssinicus (assembly GCA_009769605.1). Classification (NCBI taxonomy): domain Eukaryota; kingdom Metazoa; phylum Chordata; class Aves; order Bucerotiformes; family Bucorvidae; genus Bucorvus; species Bucorvus abyssinicus. Next base: position 72,036,706 of record CM020063.1, on the reverse strand, counting down.
TACCTAGAGCATGCTGCTCAAGACCATGACCAGATGGCTTTTGAAGATCTCAGAGGATGGAGACTCCATCACCACTCCAGGCAACTTGTTCCCATGCTGAGTCACCCTCACACTAAAAAAGTGTTTCCTGATGTTCAGAAGAAACCTCCTGCATTTCAGTTTATGCCTTCTGCCTTGGGTCATGTCACTGGGCACCACTGGAAAGAGTCTGGCTTTGTCTTCTTACACCCTTCCTTCAGGTGTGTGTGCAATATGATGAGATTCTCATTCCCATGTCTCCTTTTCTTCAGCCTGAACAATCCTAGCTCTGTCAGACTTTACTCACAGGAGGGGCGCTCCAGTTCCTTTATCATCTTAACAACTCTGTTGTGATCTTGCTTCAGTAGCTCCATCTCTCTCTTGTCCTGGGGAGCCCAGAACTGGGCACAGTACTCCAGCAGTGGCCTCACCAGTGCTGAGGGGAAGGATCACCTCCCTCTATCTACTGGCAACACTCCTCCTCTTGCAGCTCAGGCTACCATTAACTTTCTTTGCCACAGTGTTGTTGACCTATGTTCAACCTGGTGCCCACCAGGACCCCCAGTAATGGGGGGCATACAGTGTATGGAAAGAAGATATTCACCTATAAATTTCCTATGGTATCTTAGTCTGTGTTTTTTATAAGTGTATGTAGCAGTCACATTGACTGGCTGAGGCACTCAACGGTTGGCTTTGTTGTACTTGAAATAACTCAGTCTTCCACTGGAGGCTACTGGCCTCTTGATAGTGAGGTGAGGATTTACCACTGCAGTGATGAAAGTGGCTATGGAGACCCTGAAAACACCCATTCTCTGTTCTCACCAGAGATGAGCCTCAGTTCTGTGAAAGGTTAGTTTCAAACCCAAATCTGGTTCAAATTCCTGTTTTTTCAGCTCCAGGGTGTGTCATACAAATGAATACTGAAACAAACTATAACATGGCTTTCCGGCCAACCACTGAAATCTACACACTACCTGGTGCTTTTCTATATACATTGCATATCCTGTAGGAGAAGTGGTGGATTCCTTACTGGCAGATCTACACTACTGTAAAGTAATAGTGAGAGTATTTTCTGTTCCATGACTCTAAAAAGAGATACTTTGGCTCCTACAGATGTACTTTGAAGAAGAGGGTTCTGAACATCCTCTAAAAAGCCTTCAGTTTGTTCCATATTGTATTTCTGTTTTCTGGCAGAACAAAACCATCTTTTCAAAACTTGTAGTTCTAGTTCTGCAGAACAATGTCATAACCAAAATCAGCATTTTTGCATATTGAAGGTATATTGCTTCTTTAGGACTGCATCATGCATCTTCTGGGCACCCGCATGTGATAGGGGCTTTGAAACTTTATCCTGTTTTTCAAGAAATGGGAAATATTCCTTTCACATTTGATTTTTAAAAATTACAACTCTGTGAAGTTTCTTAGAGCTTTGAGAAGCTGAATCTAGACTATGAGGTGAGTCACATATGTATGATAATCCATTTCTGTTATCTATGGAAAGATTTTACCTCCAAATCACACTTATAACCAAGTAAAGAGAGAGGACACTGGAATATTTTAAAAACTTGCATATATTTTTATACACAGATCCACAGACTAGAAATTTTAAAATTCCACCAGCTGAATAACACTATATTCCTATGAAGAGTTACAATCCACGTGTATGCCTACAGGACATCTGAAGTTTTCTATGCCCAGGACTGCATTCACATATTAAGTCTTTAAATACATACATGTACGTACATACATTCATGTATACACATATATATTTATATATGCTACATTGTCAAATATTCTTGGGCTAAACTGCACCTAAGATGTTAATGATAGCAAGCCATAGAGCTGTAGAGAACAAGTTACAACTACATAAATATTCTGTTTACCACAGATGCACTACAGAAGGCACAAGAGAATGTTCCTTCCTACATCTCCTGAGAAAGCATCCATTTGCTAAAACATCTTGTGGCAGTTTGAGGAAAAAAAACAGTTTCTCTCCTGTTTGGAAGCTTTTGTTTTAAACTGACCAATTGGACTATTCCCTTCCATGTTACGTTTACACCTCTCATTGGTTGTAAAGATTTCTTGCGCGCGTCTGTCGCTTTAAGAGCCGCGGGCTCTTTGGGGCTTTGGGGGCTTTCGGCTTTTTTTGCTCTCCAGGACACTTCCGGCTTTGCACTGTGAGGGGCGCTGCGGGCCTTGCAGCTTCGCTCCGGGAAGAGGCTTTTCCAGACTCGCGGCTTGACTCCGGGGACCTTACAGGCTCTCTCTCCTGGGCTCAGACCCTGCCCGCCTGCCTGCTTGCGGCTACGGCTCCCCCGCGCTGCCGGAGTGGAGCGGAGCTGTGTGCCGGGGAAGCCCCCCGCGCTGCCTGGGACAGACTGCACTGGCCGCTGGAGATGCCACGTCTCGGGGCTGTCTCTCTCTCTGCCGCCAGCGCTGCCGCTTCTTGCTGCTTTGCTTCCTTTAATTCGCACGACCAGACTGGTAGGAACAGCATAGCTTGGGGTTTGCACGTTGGAGCCCTGTGTTCGTAACAGCCGCGGATCCTTTGTTTACTCCACGAGGGCGCACACGTGGCGGCGCCATTTCGGACTCTGCGGGCACCGTCCCCCTCTCTCTCTCTCTCTCGCGTTTAACCCTCGCTTCTCCTTTCCTGTATAAACCCTCCGATTTTGCATTGGTTTTTCCCTGCATATATATATTTTGTTCTAGTGTTATTAAAGTTTGTTTCAGTTTTCCAAACGTTCAGAGGTCTCACAAATTCTTTCTCCCTTTTTTCTATCTCCGCTTTTTAACCCTTTCTCTCCCGGAGGAGAGGGGTTCAGGGATAGGAAAGGGCACGTCCCCGTAACTGGCTTGCCTCAGCCGACCGGCGACACATCTCTAAATAAAGCTCCAAATTCATGGACTCTTATTAGAGCTCTCTTTGCTTGATACTGCTTCCAGTTCTGTTTGGGAGCTGGGCTTCTTGTCGCTGTAGGGCTTTTTTCAGAATAAGCATGCTGAGTAGATCATAGTGCTGCTTATAAAAGAAGCCTGGCTGAGTACCGGCTTTTATCTTTGATTTCAGGTGAAGACTTTCCAAGTGTGGTTCAGCGGGTGGCTCACTGCCTCCCCTGCTCACTTTGAATTTTAAAAGTCTCTTATCTCCCACAATGATTTCTTTGTCTTTCCTTTTCAACAAGAGTCTCTTTACTGAATCCGAAAGAGAAGAAAATCTTGGATGAAGCTGGAAAATGAGGACATCTTTTCCCGGGAGTAATGTATTTTTTCACCTTTGTGAGACGCTTGTCCATACATTCCAGCACAAGATTTCATAATAAAAACATCTGATGCTCTGTGTGAAGTCTGATTTTTTTTCTGCAGCAGCAAACTCCTTTGTTGGTATAAAGGTATAAAGATCTCAAGCACACGTAAAGATCACAAAGTGCAACACAGCACTGTTTGGATCTAGTGTCTTGCTCCTGAAAGCATGTAATGTCTTGGGTGTAAAACCTTGTTCCCACTCTGCTATGCTAGCACGGAGCCATGCCCAAGCTAATTTGTCTTGCAACTAGATGGAAAAAACTATGCTACAGCAGCTATCCTGTATTTCTTTCTGAAGCCAGTGTGGTTTTCACTCATTCTGTTGTCTATGTTTCACTCCACAATGTGATGCAGACATGATTTTAGACAATTCTCTTGGTTTTGGAGGCTTCTAGCTGGAACTGTTCTTCTACTTACTAAGGAGAAATCAATAATTTGACATCACAGAAGTGCAAGAACGCTGGTTTGTTTTTTTTAATTTTTTTTTTTTCTGCCTGACTCTCACGCTATTGCAGTAAGATCGTAATATGTGGCAGTCTTCTTTCACCCTGCCTTTGTGGTGCCTTAAACACTGAAGTACTCCAGGGCACATCAGATTCACACTGGATTTTCCAGATGAGCTCTAGACTCAAATGAGACAAAATTCTATGTATTTACAAGTTTATTAGAAACCCAAATTCAAATGATGGTTTTGAATGTTGAAGCTTCATGAACTAGTTTCCAAACCGAGAGTTTTCCTGAGTTCATGATTGAAGAGTTTTAAATGGACTGCTAGAGTATTACTATGTTTTCTGATATGCAATGCATCAACGTTTTCTGATATGTAGTAAGTCCGGTATTTTTATTCTAGGACCTTGCCTCCCATAAAGGAGATTAATGGTGTATGTCAAATGCTAAGAAGACTACAGCAATTCTGTAAGATGTGTATAAGCATCAGTATTTCTGCAAGAAGAATGGAAAAGCTCAAGGCAAAGGTGCTCAGTGTTGTGCTCAGGAATGTACTTATACGTGTGGAGCCCAGGATAGAACAACTACTGCAACCGGCAGAAGTTCTTCCCATGTTTCTGCACACTTCAAGTGGAGTATGTTACTTTCTCTTCAGGAAAATCATTGATAGAAAATGTATTACTGCAGATATACTGCCAAGGTCTTATTAAAGCAAATGATATTACGAGATTTGTAATTAAATAAATGTAATTTTTTCTTTGAAGAATTCTGCCTATGCTGTTGCCATCCTGTGGGTTACTAGCGTCTCCAAATTGCAAATGATTGTGTGTACCTTTTACTTGGTAATACCAGTATCTTGTCAGTTTCTGTGCCTGTGAGAGTTGAAACTTGGAATCAGATCCAAGTTGTTATTTGGGCAAGATTTCCTTGATAGGCACTTTTCTTGCTTTACAAACTTGCTGCTGATAAGCAAGCAAATATACTGCAGACAGCACTGTAAAAGAAGAGTATGAGTGTTGTATACTACACTGGTTTTCTTTCTCACCATTTTGCTTTTTTTTTTTTTCTCCTTCACCAAATGTTCTCCTAGACGCTCTTGGAAAGCTGCCAGTCCAGAAATATAAACACTTCTGAAACTCTTCCCAGCGTTAGATTTCTGACATCCTTTTCATGGGGTAGTCAAATTAGAAAGGATCCCCAAAGTAATTTCTGTGGAGGATGTCACTGGAGAAGGGAGGGCAGGGTCAGACAGAAGATCCCCAGAGACATGAACATCTCCTTATAAAAAACCTAAAGCTATTCATGCTTTGTGTGACTACTCAGGGTAATATAAACTTTCAAGAGACAGAGCAATGGTAATCATTCTTCTAGTACATGTTTACTCCCTTTTTTCTATCCTGCTTTGGGGCTTTCTAAGCCCTCTACTTAAACATATGTAATTTAAATTGAATGAAAATAAAGGAACTAGAAGGTCTGTTGGGTGTTGGGGTTGTTAATGGGCTGCAATGCTTAAGGGATTCTTTGCAATTTGCCCCATTAACATCTACATTCATGATGATCTGTTAGGTGGCTCCCAAAGGACCAGCTCAGTAAAAAACCACTTTGTTTACATCCATCACCCTGAAGGTGTCTCCACAGAAACACAGAATCATTTTTCTTGGAAGAGACTTTTAAGATCATCAAGTCAAGCCATTAACCAGCACTGCTAAGTCACCACTAAACCATGTTCCTCAGTACCACATCTACACGTCTTTTAAATATCTAAATACCTCCAGAGGTTGTGACTCCACCACTTTCCGGGACAGCCTTTTCCAGGGCATTATAACCCTTTCTGTAAAGAAAATTTCCCTAATATCCAATCTAATCCTCCCCTGGCCAGCTGGCAGCCATTTCCTCTCATCTTGTCACTTGTTACTTGGGAGAAGAGACTGACACTTGCCTCACTATAACCTCCTTTCAGGTAGTTGCAGAGAGCAATAAGGTCTTCTCTGAGCCTCCCCTTCTCAAGGCTGAACAACCCCAGTTCCATCAGCCGCTCCTCTCAGAACTTGTTCTCTAGACCCTTCACCAGCTTTGTTGCTCTTCTTTGGACATGCTCCAGCATCTCAATGTCCTTCTTGGAGTGAGGGGCCCAAAACTGGACATAGTATTTGAGGGGTGGCCTCACAAGGTCTGAGTACAGGGGGACAATCACTTACCTAGTCCTGCTGGCCACACTACTTCTGATATAAGCCAGGATGCCATTGGCCTTCTTGGCCACCTGGGCACACTGCTGGCTCATATTCTGCAGCTGTTGACCCAACACCCCCAGGTTTTTTTCTGACAGGCAGCTTTCCAAACACTCTTCCCCAAGCCTGTTGCAGGGGATTGTTGTGACCCAAGGGCAGGAGCCGGCACTTGTTCTTGTTGAACTTCATACAATTGGCCTCAGCCCATCAATCCAGTCTGTCCAGATCCCTCTGTAGAGTCTCCCGACCTTCAAGTGGATCAACACACCTGCCTAACTCGGTGTCATCTGCAAACTTATTGAGGGTGCACTCAATCCCCTCATCTAGATCATTGATAAAGGTGTTAAAGAGAAGAGATCCCAACACTGAGCCCTGGGGGACACCACTTGTGACCAGCCACCAGCTGGATTGAAATCCATTCACCATCACTCTCTGGGCCAGGCCATCCAGCCAGTTTTTTATCCGGTGATGCATATGCACATCCAAGCCATGAGCAGCCAGTTTGTCCAGGAGAATGCTATGGGAAACAGTGTCAAAAGTTTTACTAAATTCTAGGTAGACAACTGTAATCTACTAAGCCTTGTCCTAGAAGATCAGTTTAGTCAAGCATGACCTGTCTTTCATAAACCCATGCTGGCTGGGCCTGTTCACCTGGTTGTCCTGTATGTGCTGCATGATGGTGTTGCCAGGGATTGGTGAAATAGTCAAGCACTAGATTAGATATAGATAGATAGATAGATAGATAGATAGATAGATAGATAGATAGATAGATAGATAGATAGATAGGTAGAGCTTTTATAGTAAGTAACCTATAGTCATGTAGGCTTGATTTTGGAAACTAAATCTGCAGCTGAGAACTGGTTGTGAGTACCTGTCGCAAAAAGTTTATTATTGGAATTGTTAAAAATCTAACCATGCATGTCTCAGAACCATCAGAAAACAAAGGTAATCACTGAAGCCTACGCAAAATAGGCCTCAAGCCAGCACTTTGGAGCCAAAAGAAGATCAAGGTCTAAGATGATCTGCTCTCATGACCATATATGGAGACTTCAAAGGAGAGTCCAACCTGCCGATTCAGGGAAGGGGTGTTTCACGACCACCTAGGACCACCAGACGACCCTTGACACAAGAGACTTAGCATGCGCGAGTGGATGAGGAATATTATAATGATTTCTGGGAAAAGTAATGATTATGTATCAATATTCCAGGAATTGTTGGTGAATATGTATGAAGTTTCTGAATATAATCTGCTCAGGTTTGTAGACCAGTATGCATGATTAGAGGTACAATCCTCTGTGCATCCGATGTGTCACAATAAAGAATGCCTGCTTCTTAAAACTACCTTGGTGCTAAGAAATTTGATCCCAATTTTGGTGACAATGGTACTCAAGATGATCTGCTCCATAACCTTCCCTGGCACCGAGGTCAGACTGACAGAACTACAGTTCCCAGGGTCATCCTTCTGGCCCTTCTTGTAGGTGGGTGTCACATTTGCTAACCTCCAGTTGACTGGTACCTCCCTGGTTAGCCAGGACTGCTGGTAAATGATGGAAAGTGGCTTGGTGACAGACACACCCTATGACACACTGCACAGTAATATATAAATAGATAAATAGATAATATCTGTCCTCTGGGACCTTGGCAAAGCATATCTAATACTTGTTCTGCCCCAAATAGTCTGCTTTTGGCTCATCTGTGTTGGGCAGACTGGCATGCCACAAATCTACCAGCACCTCGTAGCAAAAGGGTGAGGAGGTCTGGCTGCCTCTCCCAAGGAAGAAGTGCTTATTTGGGGGTCAGTTGAACTTATCAACCCCTGGCAAGATGGCTTAGGTCACTGCACTGAAAGCGTAAGGGTAAAACCCTTTGGGGATCAATGGTGTGTCAATTCAGATTGCTCCCCAGAGCACCTCATCAAGAGGCAAAACACATGTAAAAGTGACACACACCTTACCTGTGCCAGGAAAATAAATGGACTGTTAGTCTGCAGGACAAAAATAAAATGTATTTTCCCATTTGCAGGGCTTGTGAGAGAAGAAGAGGATGCCTTAGAGTCCTGACATCATGTAGAAGTCACAATGGTCAGAAAAGACTGTCTACTGTCTTAGTATGTAACCCACAGTTTGGCCTCTAAACAGTAGACTGAGAGACATCTGACCAGGCAGCTGATTTTCCTGGGTGAAACAGAGCAATCTCAATGGATACAAAGGTGCTTTTAACATCATGAGTCGGTTCTCAGCTTTCATTTGCACAGAGCTGAAGTCATGTGGGACCTAGATTTTGAAATGTTTCAGTATAGGTCTGGGGTGGTCTTTCCTCAGACATAGCCCTGTGCTGAATTCGAGGAGCCATCAAGGGCACTCCACACATCCTGATCCAGGAGAGAACATTATCCAAATTATATTCAGGCTAAAGGGAAGATTTGCCTTCTTCCTACAGACATATTTGTTGTAGCAGGCTCTCTTGGTTGCTGTTGGGAGATTCCCCTGGACAAGGATGGTGATTCTTGCATCAGCTGCAAATTGGATTAGGCAACGATTTAGTTGGCCCTGTTGATGGCATACAGGACACAGAGAGATTCTCCATACAAGAGCAATGCCAATCCTGTGTCTGCCTGCCTGCCTGCTTGCCTGCTTGCCTTCCTGCCTGCCTGTCTTCCTGCCTTCATGCATTCCTGCCTGCCTTCCTGCCTTCCTACCTGCCTTCCTTCCTGCCTTCCTTCCTGCCTGCCTGCCTGCCTTTCTGCTGTCCTTCCTTCCTTCCTGCCTTCCTTCCTTCCTGCCTTCCTTCCTTCCTTCCTTCCTTCCTTCCTTCCTGCTTTCCTGGCTTCCTGCCTTCCTGTCTTCCTTCCTGCCTTCCTGCCTTCCATCCTTCCTGCCTGCCTTCCTTCCTTTCTTTCTCTCTCTTTCTTTCTTTCTTTCTCTCTTTTCTTTCTTTTTTTCTTTTCTTTCTTTCCCAGCATCTTACATATTTAAAGTCTGTCATCATTTTCCCTTAAGCTTTTTTCCTCTCCACCCCTCTGTGTCCGTGGCTCATGTAGTCTTTTCATCTTTAGACTAAACAAAGACAATTATTTCAGTCTTTCTTCATAGCTCATGTTTCTCAGATTCCTCTTTCTCTATTCTGGCCTGTCTCCAATTTGATACACATGATTTTTTGAAGTGTGGTGCCTAAAACAGGGCATTATACTTCAACCACTTCAACTCATTCTTTGTGCTGAGTAGAATGGAAAAATTCTTGTGTCTGATAATGTTTTTGCCATTTCTATGTTCGTCTAACATTTGATTTTTTTTTCTAAGCATGCTCATTCATGAGCAATTTGTAGTTTGCTCTAGTCCTCAGGATCACTTTTGAGGACTTATTACCTTTTCAAGTCCTCTGCCATTTGGTATTTCCTGTTTGTGAAACTGGTTATTCCCCAGAAAATACAGACCTGCATACCCATCTAACAGAATTGCATCCTCTTTTTCTTTTTTTCTAGACCATGTTTTCCGTCTACCAAGGTCTCTGTGAATTCTAATTTCGTCGTCCATCAGACTTGTAGAGATCCCATCTTACCATCATCTTAGAAAGCAGCATGCTTTCAAAGACTCATCAGGCTGCTTCGTCTGAAGCAAGATTTAGGACTGCAGTATTTGGACTTTGATGATTCATTGATAGCTAGGGGAATAATTTTCCAGTGCTATGCTGAACAAATCTGTTAGTTACTGAGGTTATTTTTTTCTTAAACACACTGCCTGGAATCTGTGTAGTTTTCACTTTTGGCTATTTTATTTCAAGTTCAAGTGTCGTGGATTTATACTCTCTAATTGGAAGTTTCACAAAAAACCTCACTCCTTGGAATAGGGTAGAAGTTGCCTGCCTGCCTGGCAGAGCAGGGCCACATCTGCAGTGAATTGTAATAATATACTAACTGCTTAGTACTCCCACCAAAAAGTCAGCATTCTGATCTTGCTCTCCCTTGATAAATTCTGTAAATCTTGAGATTCTTTTTTTAATTCTAATTGATTGGCTTATGGAGTTAACAAATCTGGAAAAGGTTTCAGATGTCATATTTGCTTCCAGTATTATTACTTCAGTATTTGATATTTATTGGTTTGTTAAGAATTAGTCACCAAAGGAATTTGTGAATCATTCTGAATAATGAATAAATTTATGAAAACAAACAAAAGGAGAAATTACGTTTAAGAATGTTAATTCACTTCATTCAAATAGGGTTTTTAGGTATCTTTTAAACTTACAGACCACTTAACAAAAACAAATGTGATGGCTGAATGTAGAGTTCAGACAAAGTCAAAAGTAGGGTCAGGATTAGACTTTTTACCTTCTGTTTATTTCATTTGATGGTGACCGGTTTTGTTCCCACATTAGTTCATGTCTTCAGAGTCCTTGATGTTAGGAGTATGGATGAAGGGCCTTGGAGAGCCATGCAAATCCCAAATTACAATACCAACAAGCTTATCAATGAGGAGGACAAAGAAAACAGCAACAAGAACTGCAGTGATGACAAGTCGAGGCCAAGTGCAATACTCGCAACTGCTTTGCTATTTAACTTGGCAGTGTGGTTACACACAATAATAATCCTCTTGCACTGACTGCTAATTCCAGAGCAATCTGCAACTCAACACAGGACAGATTTGGCATCACAGAGTGAATATTAAATGCAGAACATAGAGCACTAAGCGCCTTGTAAGCAAATCAGAAGAGGAGGCCAATAACATTATGAGGTAGGGGTTTTATTTTGGACCACTGTCTTAAAAATTAGATGATAATGCTTTATGTATATCTACCAGGAAATGCCAAAAATGTGTAAAAAGAAAGATTATTCACAACCCAAATATGGGGTACAAACACAGAAAGTCAAATAAAAAGAATAATCTTTGGAAGCATGAAAGAAAATCTTGAAGAAAAGGACTAGGAAAGCTGAACACTAATATTCTTTATGTTCACCTGTATGTCTGCTTTCATCAGTTCTCTCAAAAGCACAAGGCAGCAATAACCAAATCTGCAGTACAAGGTATTGGAAAAGGCCCACAATAGTATTAGTGAATTAAAATAAAAATCAAAGCTGAAGGGTTATGAACAATAGTTGAAAATGGACCCCAAATTAGGGACTCCCAATAAATTACATTTTCCTCATAAAAGGGCCAGAATATTGAGGAGTAATTACGTGTTTCTAGGAGATAACACCACTGAACTGCTAATACTCTAGTACAGGATGGTTGTGGAAGCAATTTTTTGTATTAGGAAATTCTGTGAATAATGGTTTAGTTGTGTATGCTCACTTCTTGCTTTTGCCTTCTTCTCATTTGTTCTGTCAAAAGAGGTATTTGGAAGAAAGTTACTCCAGCTTTTGGAAGAAAGGAGGTATTTGATTTTACAGAAGTGGTTCGGTGTGGCTAGTGAACTGATGAGAGCCCTCTTGTGTCTTGGTGGGTGACTGCAATGTGAAAGCATATTCCCTTGTTCAGTTGTATTTTAACTTAAAATATTACGGGTATTGGAAATGTGTTGTGACTAGGCTCATCACCGTGGAAAACTTCTTTTGCTAGTATTTGCTTTTTGTTATTAGTGATGATGTCTTTCAGATTACCTTTTCAGTTACAGATCTCATCACTATGACTCCCCAAAAATCCTGCTTTGACAGACTGGAGTGCTAGGTGGGTTGAGCAAAAACCCAACCCCTTTCCAGAGGCTGAGCCTGTGGTTTTGCATTTCTTTTGTCTAAATACAGAAAGACCACAAGCCATAGATACTGTAAATCTCTCCATTCCAAAGTTCTGGAGAAACTCACTGCTGTGTAAATGTCAGCTACATGGTACGTACTTGAGTAATGTGACAACCCCCCACAAATGCAGATGATATAAACAGGCTTTATAGGATTCAACCACACACAGACTATAGAGACATTTGAGATTCTCATCACAAAGCACAAAAGCCCGTCAGACAGGTGCATTCAGAGAGATTTGGTCTACAGAGCCCTCTCCATCCTGCCTACTCTTGCCTCCAGGCAACTCTGCTTCTGCCTTCACCTTGCTGCATTGAATGGTGGTCAGCAAGGACTGACAGGTTGGTTGGTGGAGTAATATGGGCTTTTCTGGTTTCAGGAGTTGCCTCTTTTACTCTGTACTCTTATATGTGAGCAGATACTCACCCTTGGATCTGTGTTTCAACAGTCCTGGGTTTTGAAACAGGATCCTGAAGCGTACACAAGGCACCTTGAAGCCACCTTCACGTTTGTCAGTACAGCAAAGTGAAGAATGGTCAGGGATTTTCAGTGACGCTTTTTCTCCCACCAGGTAGAGTTTCCCACTAGACAGCAGCTGCTTTCAGGCCTCTGACCCAGCCTTGCAATGACAAGTAGATGTGGGCAAAAATATTTTATTTCCTTGGAAAATAGAAGCTGTCGAAATTAGAATTTAGACAAATGGTCCAATTTAGACCAATACAGATTTTTCTTTTCATTAAGCAAAGACTTCTGCTGTGGTGGACTGCAAAGGCTGGTGTACACCAGCACTGATTTGAATTACCTAGTCTGGACAAACACTGAGTTTCACAAGCTGTGGTCATCTTAATTGGTGAGATACAAGTTTCAAATTCAAATGCTTCAACCCCAAATTCTTTATACTTCTTTATTCTTAAAGCTGATTTCCTGTTTAAGGAGAAGGCTGAGAACTAACTGGTCCTAGGTGGATTCACTCATACATGAAGTTAGTGTCTGCCATCATTAACCCCAGCAAGAACCTGTCCTGGACTGCTAAAATTGTGAGGCACAAAGAAACCCATGCACTTACCCTGCCTTACTGGCTTAAGTTCTCAGTAAGTTCGCCTTTCTCTGCAGTTTCTGTCCGGATTTCCTATGCAAGAGTGTGCTTCCAAGGTATTTACATGACAGTCAGTGGCTTTCTCTCAGAGCTTCCCGTATTCCTTAAGCAGCAGTTGCTACCTATGGTGCAGCACCACTTTCTCCTCTTCCTATACCTGTCAAATTATCTTTTCACTACATTTTTATTTGTTTATTGATTTTTTCTAGATAGGAATTCTTATCTTTGCTTGCTTGAATTGCTTTTATTGCTTTTCTGTGGAAAAAAAAAGCGTATTCTTTGGGAGCTCATCAGACAATTCAGAAGCTTGAACCTCTACCTCTCAGAGTCCTACCTGACATACCATACAGTTGAGACTCTCTCACAGCAATAAAAGACTCTGAGCCTTCCCTGTAGTAGTCTGAGATACTTTTCATGCATTTGAAAATGTCTAGAAGATAATTCAGGACTTTTTGATTAAAATTGTCATACCTTCTTTCCACTTACCCAGGATTTGTGCTGCTACAAGGATAAAAAATAAATCAGTGGCATAGCTTAGGTGGATTTGAACAATGGTAGGAAAATAATCAGAGCATTTCACTGCTGCAACAAGCATGGTGAGAATATTGCCTGAAGGTTGGTCTCGCAATGTGCCTACATCTCCTTAATGATCTAAAACTAAGGCATTATGAGTAAGAAAGGTGGAGCGGGGTGGTTGAAGGTTGTGAAGATTTTGCTACATCTGCTTCTGCAGCTTGTAGATTGATAGATCTGAGGATTCTTTTTTTTATTATTTTAAAAAAACGTAAGACAGAAGCATATACCACTGCTTTCCTCTCACTGATTTAATAGTGATTATTTTATCTTGAACTCATATAAATGGCTTTTAGAAGACTCACTTAATATATTGAGACCAAAAGGAATGAGTTCAACTAACATAATCAATTGAAATCAAATGGAAAAGGGAGTCTAGTAAATAGAGGCTGCTTTCAGCCTGTCTGTGAAGAAAAGGGTTCTCCCCTCTCCAAAGTTTTCAGCTCAGTGGCTATATCTGCCCTCTGTAGTGATGCTTAGCTGCTGCATTGGCTGGTGTTCTTACCTTTTACTGTTTGGGTATGTCCTTTATTTTCATCAGGCCTCACATTTTATTTGATACATTTATATATTCATGGGAAAGAGCACAACTATAAAGGAGTTGACCGAAGAGATTTACAACGTTATGTTTAGTTCCTGAGAAACATGATTGAGACTTTCTCTGAAGCCGCTGATCCACAAATCACCCCAACATACATTTCATACTGCTTTCCATCATACCGTCCACACGGGTGTACAATTCTGTGTATCCTTAATAACAGGGAGTTGAGAAGACATAATTTTGGCTCTCTTCTTTCCTCTCTGAATTATTGCTTTTCTTTATTTTTCTATAGACAAGCTCACATAATTTTCTTTCCCATGCTTTTTCTCAGTGTTCTCGTTTCATATGAAAACACCTTTTAAAATGCAGCTGTACATGAGCACCACTTTGAGATTAGAGTATTTCTTTTTTTAGTGTCTTGTTATTACCTGTTTCCTATTGTCTCCAATTTTTCCTAACAGCCACCTTGTGAAATAACAATATCCTTTATTCAGCTATTTGTGCATAATCTGTATGATAGCTGGGTTTCAATTTCTGTAATTATAATATGCCTGACTACTGCCTTCCTAATCTTCACGGCATTATTTTTCAAGAAAATATTTTTTTATTATGTGTAAAATGTTTGAAGATGAACAGTGTTTTCTATTTAGTATGATACTATCTCCAGGAGCTGTCTTTATGTTCTCTTTCCTACCATCGACAAAACAGATTGAAGATGTACTTCTTTGTGTCTTATATTATCCTGAAAACGTAACTATCGAACAAGTGGGGTTTTTTTGTTGAAGCATTTTAAAGTATCTGAAGCGCCACAGATGACAGAGATGGAGAAGATGTTGTAGGCAATCCCATTCTCTTGGAGATTCAGTGTTCATCTCTAGTGCCTTTTAATCCATTTATCTGCAAAAGATGATGCCACCAACATGCTTAAGAAAGAATGGCATATACCTTGTTAGATAGCGGGGTTAAATGTCGGTTTTTATACATAAAAGTAATTTATTTCTCAAATTGAAATAAATATAGATTTGTTATAATTTTGCAGAAACCATAAATTTGAGGTTTTCAGCTATGAACTGAGCTTCAATTTTTGTTATGTCAGTAAAACCAAAAAGATGGATGCAGCTGCTTTGTTAAAGAAGTATTTTCACAGTTCAATCCCTAGGTTTTCTGCAGCAGAGTCTCAGGTGTCAAACTATATATAAAAATTAATCTGTTCAATTGCTAGAGCCGGGAAGAAACAGCTTGAGCTCAGTGCCTCCAGAGAATGATGCTAAACAAAGGAATCCCTGGGCAATTAAATCCTTACAATCTATGCACCTGCCCTTCATGCAATCTTCATGTGTCTTTCAAGTGTCTTTTTGTCCAATGGTGATTCTGGGCTGAGATCTTCCAATGCCTTATTGAATGGCTTCACTCTCTTGAGACAGGCCGTTATCTTGTCAAGTTGCAGCTTCTGCTGATGGTTGTAGACTTCTTATCTTCTGATTTAAGGAAAAAGTTCAGAAAAACCAGGTAAAAGTTCACAGCTTGTGGCCTAAGGCCTCAGCAAACCCAGCCACTCATGCTAAGCAATGCTAAGCAAGCAGTATAGTAAATCACACAACAGTATGACTCCAAGAGATTAATTCTATTTAAAACCTACCTATTTAACAGTCCTCCCTTTGTTATTAAGCATTCCTGCTCGTATGTCAAAAAGAACTCTCAAAGACTTTGAAGGCGATTAACTACTGCCCATATTCTTACATACAATATTAGTACAAGTAACAGACATAATAGAATCAAAACGAACAAGATTATCCCTGGGTAGAACAGGTGATTATAGATTCCTGTGGCTGTTGGTGACCACCTGAAGAGAGTTTCCCACCAGCAGTGCTCTCTGTCCTTTACTCTTTCCAGGACATGATGTGTCTGTTCTGCTGAACAGTCGTTTGCATACATACTGCTGGAGTCTGTTAAATTGGGCCTCTCACTTTGGTCTGTTGCTGGAATTACAACCACGCATTCTCTCAGTGGTTGTTGGCCTGCATCACTCGCAGCTGCGTCAGCTAAGGCGTTACTTCTACTAATTTCTGTAGTGCCCTTGGTATGGGCTGGGCATGGTATAACAACAGTTTCTTTAAATGGTTGGATTGATTCTCAGAAAAATTTCTTCTCCATTAAATACTCTTTTTCCTGATGATTGCTCTCACTGCAAAAAACATCTTTCTTATATTGCGATGAAACCTCTCCTGGTGCAACTTGTACCTGTTGCCCCTTGTCTTCTCCTTGTGGCTTCTTGTGAAAAGAGAGTCTCCATCCTCTTTGTAGGTGCCCTTTAAGTACTGGAAAACTGTGACGAGTTGTCTCCCAAGCCTTCTCTTCTCCAGGGAGGAGAGACCTAACTCTTTTGGTCTTTCTTCACAGGGCAGGTTCTCCAGCCCTTTGGCCATGCTTGTGGCCCTCCCTTTGACATTCTGCAGTGTGTCTGCATCTTTCTTGAATTATGGGGACCAGAACTGGACACAATAATCCAGGTGCAGCCTGACATGTGCTGAGCAGATTGGAATGATGAGGTCAAGGTCTCTGTCTCTGCTAGTAATGTCCCTGTGGGTACAGCCAGGATCTGAGCTGCTGCAACAGTGCTCTGCTGACTCATGTTGAGCTTGTTGTTCACCAGGACCACCAAGGCCCTGAGGGGTGACTGCTGTGGCACCCCAGCTACACATATGCTAGCCTGTACTGGGCTCTTAGGGTATCCTGACCCAGATGCAGGACTTTGAACATGGGTGCACACTATTCATGCTTGCTTACTCTACCACAGCCTGTCCAGGTCTCTCTGTAAGGTGACTCTCCCTTCTGATATGTACACCTCACCACCTATTTTGGTGTCATCATCAAACTTGGTGACAGTGCTTTCAATCCTACCATCCAAGTCATTCATGGAAACATTGAAGAGTATGGGGCCCAGCATCAATCCCTGGATGACCCTACTTGTGACAGGCTGATAGCCTGAGAAAAAAACAGAACGTATCATTTCTCAACATATACTTTTGAGAAGGCAAGACATATGTTTTGGGTTTGAGTGACTAGGTTTTCGTAGTGGGGGACAGCTACAGAGCTGGCTTCTGTATGACGCTGCGAGAAGCTGCTCCCATGTCAGACAGAGCCAGTGCCAGCCAGATCAAAGACAAACCCACCGCTGGCCAAGGCAGAGTCCATCAGTGATGGTGGTAGTGCCTGTGTGAAAACATATTTAAGAAGGGGAAAAAATTGCTGAGCGACAGCAGCTGAAGAGAAGAGTGAGAATACGTGGGAGAAACAACTCTGCAGACACCAAGGTCAGTGAAGAAGGAGTGTGAGAAGGTGATCGTGGCACTGGAGCAGAGATTTCCCTGTAGCCTGTGGTGAAGATCATGGTGAGGCAGGCTGTCCACCTGCAGCCCATGGAATTCCCCCCGCTGGAGCAGGTGGCTGCCCGCAGGAGGCTGTGACCTCGTAGGAAGCCTGCGCTGGAGCCAGTTCCTGGCAGGCCCTGTGGCCCTATGGGGAGGAGCCTGTGTTGGAGCTTTTGTCTGGCAGGACTTGTAACCTCATGGGGAACCTACAGTAGAGCAGTCTGTTCCTGAAGGACTGCACCCTGTGGAAGGGACCCATGCCGATGCAGTTTGTGAAGAGCTGTAGCCCATGGGAAGGATTCACATTGGACAAGCTCATGAAGAGCTCTCTCCCATGGGACGGGCTCCACAATGGAGCAGGGGAAGAGTGTGAGGAGTCTTCTGCCCCTGAGGAGGAAGGAGTGACAGAAAAAGCATGTTAGGGACTGACCAGAACCCCCATTCCCCATCGTCCTGTGTCACTGGTGGGGAGAATTTAGAGAAAATCAGAAGTGAAGTTAAGCCTGGGAAGAAGGGAGGGGTGGGGGGAAGGTGTTTCTAAGATTTAATTTCTGTTTCTCGTTGTTAAATTTATTCTTCTTATTAAATTAAATTGATTTCCCTAGGCCAAGTCAGTTTTGCCTGTGACGGTAATTGCTGAGTGATGTCCCTGTCCTTACTCGGACCCATGAGCCTTTCATTATATATTCTCTCCCCTGTGGAGCTGAGGAGGGGAGTGATAGAGTGGCTTTGGTGGGCACCTGGTGCCCAGCCAGGATCAACTCACAACACATGGCAATACAATGCCAAACCAGGCAGATGATGATGATGATGATGATGATGATGATGATGATGATGAAATCAGCTTCTAGACAGCAGCAGATAGCTCAGAGAACTGAACAACTATGACTTTTTAAAGTTATAAAAAAACCCATACTTATTCTACAGGATCTCAAAACACTTTACCAACTTTGGGTTCATTTTATTCATTACAGGAGTGAAAACACCTCTAAGAAAACTAAACACTATCCTTCACAATTAGCAATACAGAAGCTGAAGCATTTTCTCTGTCTTCTGTAAATGTTGGCATAGTTAGTTCTGAATAGCTTTAGTAGCACTGCTGTAAATATAGTAAACTCGCCTTAATCATAAATTACGTAGTGAGGAAAAACACTTAATTAGTATACCTCCCTCAGAAATTATTTACCTAATGAGATGTAATTGCAGTGAATGCTGCTTAATCGGAACACTATTAGCATATATTCCGTGCCATGGTACATACTCAGTCATTACGGGATTTCTGTGGTGGTTAACCAGGTGTTAAAATTGCTGCAAAATTTTAACTTTCTGTCAATTGATAAACAATTGCAAAAAAAAAAGATCCAGTTTATGCGAGCAGAATGTGATTTCTGTTCTTGCATTTCTATTCAAGTGTAGTATTTTATGTCAGCTGTCTCCCTAATTCTAAAATCAGAGACATAAAAACTGAGTGCTAGGAAGTATTTGTAATTTCTTCCATTTAGGCAAACACTATGAATTCCTACAGGAAATTATAGCACTTACTCGCACAGCCTTAGAAACTGCACATGCAAATGGACCATGGGTCCCAAGTCTCCACAGATGATTATTCCCAAAATCTCTTATAACTATAAAAGCCACTTAATTAGGACTCCAGGATATCTGATTAGATTTCTCAATTACCAAGATACAAATGTACCCCAAGCCAGCTCTAAGTCTAGGGGAAAAAAAAAGGATAGCAGGCATGTTGCCTTATCTGCTCTCTGCCTACATTTGCCCTGCGGAGAGCTGAGAGCTGAGTAATACCACTGTTCACTTGCGGGACTGTGACATGAGACAAGGTGATGGGGTCACCAGTTCACCTGGTGAGGAGGCAGAGGCAAACCAGGCAACCACGCTTCTGAAGCAGCAGGGTGCTCACTGCCAGCTGGAACTGGGGTGTTTTCTGGCAAACTGGTAGTATTTTAGGCTATGAAGACAGTGTACTTCCAAAATGCATTTTTAATACATCCCTCTGCATTTAGAGCCAGAATCTTACCCATTTCCTGTCGTGCTACTTTTTTACCAGCAGGACAAACACTTCTATGAAATCTGCACTGCAAAAACTGCCAAGATGGACCCAAACTCACCTGCTCCTTCTTTTGCACCACACAGTGACTTCACGATAGTTTACCAAAGGCTAGATGGAGCTGCCAGAGCAGAAATTATCCTTATATAGCAATGCGATCCGTATGGTTGTGTCTATGCTGTGCAGCCACTCCACTTGCAGCAGCCGTTTGGTCCTCTCAAGGCCAAATCTTCATTCACATTGCCATGGCACTAGAACTCACTAGGTGTGCTGGGGAAACAGTGCCCCAGACAGGCTGCCGTAAGAATTATTAAGGTTCATATAGATGACACTGACCCTTTGGGTGACGTCCTTGGGCAGCGTTGACAAATAGACAACCTGGAAAATACTCGATAGATGCAATCCAACTTTAGCAAGCCACATCCTTTGACAGAGAGCATCAGGGGCACTGAATGTCATGTTGTCCCACAGATCCCACATAGGGCTGTTTCACAACTGGATCAGGCAGTGCATCTGAAAACACACAGAAACAGGTTTCAGAGCCATCCTTGCTGTCCCAGTGTCACAAAATTCTTCTTTCGGTATTCAAAAGTCCATGGGATGTGATGGTCTTACCTCCTCTGTGTCTCAGACCATCACCTCCAATTGATGGTCAAATGCAGGAAGTTCATATCTATGACACAATCTCCTCTCAGTCTCATCTAGTGTCCACCCATCTCCATCACCTGAGGTCCACTAACCAGTACTGATTGGGCAGCCAAGTAGTCACTTGCATGTGATATAGTTCCCCAGGACCAGGGGCTGTCTTGCCCCTGGTATCTTCTAGATGGAAGCAGGAAGGGAGGAAAGGAGGGAGGAAGGAAGGAAGGAAGGCAGGCAGGCAGGAAGGAAGGAAGGAAGGAAGAAAAGGAAGGAAGGAAGGGAGGGAGGGAGGAAGGCAGGAAGGCATGAAGGCAGGAAGGAAGGAAAAAGGAAGGAATATACTCTCTTGCCTATGGTGGCTACAACAAAAAAACAGGCTTGTGGTGCAACAAGAGAGGCTGAACTTAGAAAAATCATGAAAAAAATATCTAATGCTAAACATAGGGAAGTACTGCGATAGATATCAAAAGGACATAGAATTTCTAACTAAAAAACTAATTTTTTTTAGAAAAACAAATTACACAAACACTTTCCTGGAGCGGATGAACATTTCTAATCCTTTATAGCCTTTTCTGTTACTATGATCTGTGTTACACTGCTGATCTCCTCTGGCCTCCAAATTGCCTTGACTAGAGTTCTGTGTCTGTATTTGATTTCTTTTATTTGCAAATATCTAGTTACTTATTAAGCCCTTAGGTCAATTACATTAAGAAATGTGATTTAAAAAGGGTTGTAAAAGGATTTAATATGTATTTCTGGAGAAAACAGGAATATGAGCTAATTAAGTAAATATTTAAGAGATCTGCATTTATTCCCTTTGCCTATATAATTATTAAAAATTGCACACTACATTATCAGTCTGTAATGAGATTTATAATCATTTACACTTCCCAGGATCATTCAATATGTGAACATATAAAGCATATCCTCTTACTTTGAAATATCAGCCTCGTCAAATGTTCATGCCTCAGTAAGTTATCACAATTTAATTCCCAACCCACTCACTTCTACCCCTAAAAAACACCTTCGTATGAAAAAAAATTTTTAAATATTTTTAATTGCATAACTCATCCCTGTGACATTATTATTTACTCTTGTAGCAAGAAAATGCAGCAGTGTCTTTTAATATCCACTGTCATGTCAAGAAAAAGTTCAAGGAATAGAGAAGGTATTACTGACTTGGAAAATTTTCATGACAGTGAGCCACCAAACACAAATCTTTTATCTGTTCTTTAACAGGCACATGCTGAATAGCAAATAATGAAATCTCAATCCTCCAATAAATCATTTGCAGCATATCAACTAAGTCACCTTGACAAGAACTGAAGAGATGAGAGCTTTGTTCCTGATTCTGCCAATAATCCAACCATCCCAGTCACGACACTGTTTCTCTTCTTGTATCTCATTTATGCAGATTATACGAATCCTTTGGAATACTTCCACACAGTGTATAACAACATTTTAGTTGAGCTTTGATTTCAACTAGGCACTCATGTAATGGGGATGGAAAATTAGTTATTAAGATACACAGAAATGCCTCTGAAACTAAATAGGCAGTGACCTCCGGTGGATTAAAAAAATGAGCAGAACTGACTACCCATTAAGTCAAAAACAACAGGACAATATCAACACTGCTAATCTGCATGACACAGAAATAAAGTTATTGATTACTGTTAGCAAGAGCCTACAGGGCTATATCTTCTGGATTAAATATTGGTAGTTTTCTATACAGGCACACAGAGCTATTATTAGTTTTCAGAAGATGGTCATGGATCTGTAAGTATTTTGCAGGTATTTGTTACAATAATCTACATTTACTGTCATAGTTATTGAGAAATAGGTAGAGATCAGCCATAACTGAATGTACTTTCTAATAACAATCAATAAATCAATGTACTTTATTTATAACTTGCTACTTCTGGAAAACTAAAAAATAAAAAAATAAAAAAATAAAAACAGTCTAATTGACGGACATTTTTGGTTGTGATTCATCTCTGATTAGGGAGGAACAATGCAAGTAGTCATTGGGAAAGACAGAACAGCTACTTATGGATCTGATAGACTCTGAGTAAATCTCCCACTGAAATGGGGAGCTCGGGCAAACTCATATAGAACAAGGAATATCGTGTTAAAGCTTAAACCCTGGTGCCACTAGCAATCACATGGAATTGCTTGAACAAAACATAGCCTGTAACACAGAACAACATGCAACAGTTGATGGCTTTATTTTTGCTCGTACACTCATATTTTCTTAATTCTGAAGTGGACCACCAGTCTGTAGTTTCTGTGGCTAAGAAACTGAATGGATTCAAGTACTCATTACATATCTTTCCTTTGGGGATTCCCATTTTAATCTGGTTGTCGGCTTCAAGGCATAAAGAATCATGTTTGCTGTTCTTTAAATAATGATTTTGACTGTCATAAGTAGAGTTGTTAGAAATTAGATCATCATTTTGCAGCTGTAGCCTTAGGGCAGACATTGCATTTTGGCCATCTCTAAGCTCTCTCACCCTCAAGCAGCCAAATAAGGTCAGAACTGACAAAATAAGAAGCATTAGCTAGCTTCCTGCTACAGCCACTGACTTAGGAAGACTGCACCAATCCAAAGGCTTTGTAAGACCACGCTGAAAAAATTCTGTTTATGGGTAAAGAAAATTATACTAAAAAAAGAAAGAAGATCACAATGATATATTCTCTTGTTAAAAGAAAAAAAAGTTTCATATCTTTCTGACAAGTTATTTATTTTCAGTGTTTATTTCTGCTATCTTTACATCCAGGCTGACAAATAAATTAAATAGAGATCTTGAAGCTGGGTCAATGAGACTGAAAAATTTGTAAAAGCTTTTGTGGACCTGCAAGGCTGGAGGAAGTAAGGGTTCCCTTCTGAGTACCACCTCATTCAATTCACAGCATGTTTTTAATTCTAAACAAACCACAGGTGCTTTCTGAATAACTCCTCATACCTCATTTCCTGAATTCCTTCATGTACCTTTTTTTTCCTATGTCTGTGGCTAAATTGCAACTTCTGTGAATATATATTAGTAAGGACAGGGGCTAACTTCACCTGCTCTAGGCAGCTTCAGTTTTTCAGAGTTATTATTACTATACCAAATACAACTACGTGTCATTTATTAACAGGTTAGAAGGTTTCCAGTGAATAAATATTTCTTATAAGATCTAATATCCTGAAGATATCAGTTCCTCTCCATTCTTAATACATGTTTTGATGATACAACAGGTCTTTTGATCATCTACAAGTTACATGGGTTTTGCTGTATCCTCAGTTTTTCTGTAAAAATGATTTACATTTTCTGTCAGGGTAACAACATTAATTGTTATGTTTATTACAGCTAATGTGATTCTTATTCTATTTATTGCCATTAGCATTGCTTCTAATGTTACTGTTACTTGGCTGCCGTTGTCAGACAAATAGTCCAAAAATTGTGTGTGAAAGAAGGAAAATAGAGAACAGAATTTTGCTCTGGAGTGTACAAAATTCAGAGTCAGACCTTGGAAAAACCTTTTGCTTTAGTATTGGTACAACAAAATCTCCTCACAACATTCCTTTGCAAAACACTCACGCTGAGTATTCATAAAGCATGCTGCCCATTATGTGTTGCTCTGAGAGCACAGAAGAGGCAAAGAGGTTTCCTCACTTGTCTAAACAGTTGAGTAGCTTCCTCAGAAAACAACTAAGTGAAATTTCTGCTTGAAAGTTTGCTGGTGTGCTGTGTAATCACAAACCTGAAAACACATCCAGAATGGTAGTGAATAACTAAATGCAGAGAGGGAAGGAAGAGCTTGCTGGAAATACCGAGAACCTTCTATTGGATGGTGTAGATACTCCAGCAGCTGAAGACTGCACAGGAGGCCAGCGTGGAGAAATGTTTTGTGTTGCACAGAGCACACTTCTTCAGATTTCATCTCAACCCTGCTGCATAACTACCAGTGTTTTGAGATCTGTAATATGGGCTTAATGGGTATACTCATTCTAAAGGAGGACGGCTCACTTGTCAATAGAGAGGGGTTTAAGCTAGACTAATGATTTTCACAGTTCATGGGCTATTTCCATTACCTCTGTGTATGCTGAAGTTCTGTCTAACAACAAATGGTTCAGGTCACTTGTAAGATGACATGAATATTCTTTTTTTTTTTCCCCAAAAATTTTTTGTTTGCTCCAGAAAAGCATGCTGTGTAAACTGTATAAGATATGCAGAAGATAAGATAAACTTAAAATATTTATAATTTTTAAGAAAATATATGTTGCTGTTCAATGCCACTTTTATCAAACATGCAGTTATCCCACCTTAAAAATGAAGATCCAAAGGTACCTGGCAGAAGTAAATATATCATGATGATAACTCTGAATTTAAATTGTAAGCCTATGACTGAATATTAAGTAGCAGCTTTCTCTATGTCATTAATTTCTCCATCGAGACCACTTTTTGCTCTTTGAACAAATAAACAACCCTAGTATTAATACTCACTAGTGAATGATGCTTCAGTTGTAGCTTTTCTCAGCAGCTGCATCCACATCACTGAAGTACCTGGCTTCACATTCCTTTGGAATTTTATCTAACTGAGCTGTCCTTAGTTCACCTTTAAATTGCTTATGGAGCTCTCTCTGTGTTTCTATATTTGGCCTCACTTTCCAACTAAATGAAATCTGAATTTTCTGTTCTAATTGCAGGAAATCTGATACTTCTCTTCCAAGTATCAAGATTTCTGCATTAAAACCAGCAGAAAGCACAGAGGACTACGGATCAGATGAGAAGACATCCAAAAAGCCTTGTGAATCTACAATATTGTGTTCTCGTTAATCTCACTTAGTCAGTTTGAGCCACTGCAGAGATATATTTAGGGATATGAAAAGTGGAAGTGGACCTTGGATATCCCACCGTGTTATGTCTTGGCTGGTATTCAGGCCTAGGTTTAAAGTCTAATCAAGATCAGGATTTGGGTTTGGCTTCAGCAGAATCAAAATTTTACATTGGTACTTTGAAGTTTTGCAGTTACACTTCTGGTGAAGCACTGCAAAAGTCTGAGGCCTGTGCTGCCCAGCTCGGCTCAGTCCGTATGTGAGCCCCAGCAAGCCCCTGAGCTGCCCCCCACCTTGGAGCACTGCCCAGTCTGAGCCACACTCTGCTGTATTGGTTAAGTGCTAATTTCTTAAGCCCAGGATTCCCACTATGTGTTTTCTCTCAGGAGGGGACCGCGACGCTGGCTGGAGCCTCATAAATCTACAAAACGCACACTCTCCTGAATAGCAAAAACTTACAGATACGCTGCCCTTGTAAGATATTAGCCTATTGTCATAACTGGAAAAACAGAGCTCTCCGGGCTTAGGCAGAAGTAGAAATAAAGTGTACAAGTGACTACACAACCAGAGATTCTACTCTCTATATTCAGCTAAAATTATGAAGGCGGCTGAACTTTGAAGTTCCCAGTTTAGAGTATTTCTATTTTAAAATTAAATATTTCAGAACTGTTATTAGCTAAGACAAGGAACAGCATTGCTGTCTTACATATATCACTTGAACTATGTGTTAGTAATATGAAAAGAAAAAGCAAAAATTAAAAAGCTGATCAATAATTCAAGAGTTATCAATTTATGGTAAGTGTAAGCCAGGGAAGAGGAAAGGCTGTGTCTTAATTGATTATGTTTTTAAAAAATTGTTATATATAAGTGATTATACAACATATCCTGATTAAAAAATCCTTCTCTGTTCGTTTTCTGTGTCAGAGATTTAGAACAGCAACAATTACAACTGATCAAGCCATATTAGCTGCCTGTGAAGAATGAACATACTAATTCAAGGAGGCAATACTTCTAAATTCCTTAGACTGGAACTAACCAAAATTATAAAGAGGAGGAAGCTGGTAGTAAAAGCAACGCTTTGCAGCTAGCACAAAGACAGACTGACACTTCACTAAGGAGGCCAGTAAAAACTTTCTGATACATACAAAAGGGGAAAAATAATTACATTACAGCAGGAAACTAATCTGCAACTTTTGCACCCAAAAGAGAATTTTAAAAATATTTATCATCTGCAAACATCTTCATTGCAAGACAGAATACTGCCATCTCCACTATACAACTGGAGAAACAACCTAAGAATGTTTAATCAACTCACCCAAGTTGAGAAGGTGCAGATGCAGACCTTACAGCATCTGATTCTCTCTCAGTTCACCTATACATTTGATCATATATGACTTTAGCTGTCAGATTGACTGAGACTGTTGACCTAGGAAACACTCTGAAGTTCTTGAGGAGTGTTTCAAAACAGGCTTTGCTCTGCTCTTTCATAGCTTGAGAATGCCATGGCAAGAACATTAAGCACTATAATTTGGCACCAAGAAGAAGTTAGACTTGTGACAATAATCACAGAATTTTAGATGCTCAGTGTGCACCTTAGCTGAAAAATTAGCTCCAGTACATGATTGTTATATTTTTGCCCAGCTTTATTCTGAGGGCAGTTCATTCTTTAACCTTTCTCTGCCAGCTAGCCTGGAGAAGTACAAAGCCCAGTTCCCATGGAGAAAGACCACCTCTATGGTGCATTTGTGAGGATGTTACTGGGGTATCACTGCTAAAAAGCTGAACAAAGTTCCTCACAGAAAGAACATAACTCTAGTTTCCAACACTGCAAAATCATGCAGTGCTAAAGGAATCAATTTTAAGAAATGAAAGCCAGAATATATGGTACCCTGAATAGCAGCTCAACAGAAGCTCTCACTGCCATCGAGCACCTTTCACCAGTGGCCTCAATTCTGACCAAAATCTCTGGCCACTACCAGACTCTAAATGAAAAGGGTTACATTCCTCAGTGAGGGGATATGGATTACGTGTGGGAAACTTTGTAAAAAGATGGGGCATATGAAAAGTCTAACAAAAGCTGGAACCTGTGGCATACTAATCTCTTTGGGGAGATAGGAAATCATCAGTAAGGTTTCCTGATATCAGGGATCTTTATGCTGATGTAAACATCAGAACTGTAAACATCAGAGAAATGCCAAGTGCTAGAAAAATCCCAAGAACAGACTCTTTGGGGAGTTGCCATCTAAAAGTCCTTGGGATGAGGTTCAATTGACTTTATCACCCAAAGGGCCTGAGAAACTCCTGAAGAATGTGAGAAAATCCACCCTAGCAATGAAATAGCCAACGCAGCCTTTCTGGGTTGTGACCGTAACTGCTATTGCGCAGTTACATGGTGACAATAAATGACTGCATCAGTGTAGTCACTGGTTAACATAGTGCCTAATTTGCAGCCACATTTCAAACCTCAGCCTAAGAGTTACATTCATAGGTAGTTTGTGGTCACCATATAAGCAAAATTTCTTTAGTTTACAAAACATAAAGAATTAGATACTTTGGTTTTGGTTTAATAATGGCATATGCTGTCAATCCAAATTTAGAAATTTCTGTATATAATTGTTAAATCTCTGACATCTAAAGTGATGTACTCAGGCTATTTTCACATATCCTTTTTGCATGGTTCGTATAAGACCACTCTCCCTGACACATAAAAAAGCACCTATGTGCTGTATTTATACTTAATTGACTGTAATTCCAAATGGTATATTTGCAAATCTAATTTTCCAGAATATTTGCAAATCTAATTTTTAAACTCAATTAAATTAATTGGTTCATTTACCGGTATAACTAATGAACACCTAAATAACAATTTGCTTGTGTAGGCAAATAAATTAAAAAGGCAATACAACAAAACCAAAGAGAAATAAAAACTTATATGCCTACACATTAATCACCTTCCATGCAAACAAAAACAAGGAGAAAAATTACTTTACAGTGCTTTCCACAGTTTGGCAGGCCTTAATATTTAATTACTTAGTTTATGTTAAGCAATCTCTTTCATGGGCACCCCCTTGCCATGGGGAAAGAGCTTGCGTGCCCTTGCGAAGTTGAGAGCTATGCTGGTGGTGGCATATGCCTCCAGTAGGGTCTCCCAAGCCAGACAGGTCTCAACTGAAGGGTCAGACAAAGTGTGTCCACGGGCAGGATGGGCTCACTAGCCTTCGGGCAACCATCCTAGGAGAAGGACAACTCTAACTCCAAACCCGGGCAGATGGAGCTCGTTTAGCCCTGTAAGGCCATCCATCTAAGAGAAGGATACTCTAACCAAACCTACGACCTGAGGACTTCGCTGTCACCGTCCAAGCTCGCTAGGCCCTGGCAGATGAACCTCAGGTGTAAAGGGTGGGGCCAGTCTCGCACACGCTGCGCCTCACCTAAAAAATCCACTGCGCAGGCTTGAAGGGTGTACTCACGTTTGCAAAGCCCTGTAGTGACAGGCAAGGGACGAAACGGCAGGTGGAAAGATGTCACTGGAAGCCGCAGACCCAACCCTGCATGCAGGCGGTTCAGGACATTGGTCGCTTGAGACTGACCCGGGAGATGACAGTCTCGTTCGGCAGCATCCTGAATGACCAAGCAGCCTTTTTCAAGGAGAGCACTGCTTGCTCCGCATGGAAAGGGGCCTAGAAAAGGTGGCCTAACCAAAGCTCATCTCCCCTTCCAATCCGGTTGGCTAGCCGCGGCCAACAGGCATCTTCTTCTGCGGTCAACCAAAGACAAAGAGACAAAGGCATACACCTGCCTCCAAAGGTGTGTCCAGATTGACACTCGCATGTTGGAACATCAGAACCATGCTCGATACAGCAGACAGTGGGCGTCCTGAACGCCGTTCTGCTCTAATTGCTCACGAACTGTCACGACTCAACATCGACATTGCTGCTCTCAGTGAAGTTCGCCTTCATGAGGAAGGCAGCCTTAAAGAACATGGTGCCGGCTACACACTGTATTGGTCAGGCAAACCCAAGACCGAAAGTCATCATTCCGGAGTTGGCTTCATGATTAGAAACTCCATCGCCTCTAAACTTGAAAATCTGCCAACAGGTCATTCCGATCGCATTATCTCCTTACGCCTCCCGCTACACAACAAGCAACATGTTGTTCTCTTCAGCATATATGCCCCAACTCTCCAAGCTGACCCTACAGAAAAAGACAAATTCTACACTGATCTGCGCTGCCTTACTCAAAAGGTTCCTGCGGATGATAAGATCATAATCCTTGGTGACTTCAACGCCCGAGCAGGTAAGAACTCTGAAGCCTGGAAAGGAGTACTAGGCAAGCATGGAGTTGGAAACTGCAATGACAACGGTCGCCTCTTGCTAGAGTTTTGTGCTGAGCAGCAGCTTACCATCACCAACACTATCTTCCAGCAGAAAGACAGCCTGAAGACAACCTGGATGCATCCTCGATCTAAACACTGGCACCTCATTGACTATATCTTAGTGCGCCAGAGAAATGTTCGCGATGTCTGTCACACCTGAGTGATGCCTAGTGCAGAATGTCAAACAGACCACCGCCTTGTGCGCTGCAAACTTAATCTCCACTTTAAGCCCAAACCTAAGAGGGGCGGCATTCTGAGGAGGAGGCTCCAAGTTAACAATCTTCAAACAGCTGCAGTGAGAGACAGCTTCCAGGCAAACCTTCAAACTAGGCTTGAAGACCATCCCATAGACTCTTCTCCTGAAGCGCTTTGGCAACATATTAAAAATAGCATCCTGCAGTCCTCTGAAGAATTCTTAGGGTTCTCCACAAAGAAAAACAAAGACTGGTTTGATGAAAACAATCCAGAGATCCAGGAATTGCTGGCAAAGAAGAGATCTGCTCACCAAGCACACCTCGCTCAGCCATCTTGCCATGTAAGAAAAGCAGCCTTTCGTCTTGCATGCAGTAAACTCCAACAGAAACTTTGAGACATCCAGAACAAGTGGTGGCTCAACCTAGCAAAAAAGACTCAACTATGCGCAGATTTGGGTGACCACAGAGGATTCTATGAGGCTCTGAAAGCAGTGTACGGACCCACACACCAAGTTCAAAGCCCCCTACTCAGCGCAGATGGCCAAACGCTTCTCACAGATAAAACCTCCATCCTGAATCGATGGTCTGAACACTTTCAAACTCTCTTCAGTGCCAACCGTGTAGTCCAAGACTCAGGAATCCAGCTCATCCCAAAACAAACGGTGAAAAATGAATTGGATATAGCCCCTACTATGGGAGAGACCCTTAAGGCCATACAGCAGATGAAAACCGGCAAGGCAGCTGGGGTCGACGGAATCCCGCCTGAAATCTGGAAACATGGAGGCCAAACGCTCCATGCTAAATTTCACGAGCTAGTTGTGCGCTGTTGGGAACAAGGCGAACTACCACCAGATCTCCGTGATGCAATCATCATCACCCTGTACAAGAAAAAAGGAGTAAAGTCAGACTGCTCAAACTACCGAGGCATAACTCTGCTCTCCATTGCTGGAAAAATCCTCGCAAGAATACTATTGAACAGATTGGTACCCGCTATCGCAGAAGAACTTCTACCTGAAAGTCAGTGTGGTTTCAGAGCCAACAGAAGTACCACAGACATGGTATTCGTTCTCAGACAACTGCAAGAGAAGTGTAGGGAACAGAACAAGGGTCTCTATGTAACTTTCGTTGATCTCACCAAAGCCTTTGACACTGTGAGCAGAAAAGGTCTGTGGCAGATCTTGGAACGATTAGGATGTCCCCCCAAGTTCCTCAAAATGATTATCCTGTTAGATGAGGGGCAGCGCGGCCAAGTCAGATATGGCGATGCACTCTCTGAGCCCTTCCCAATAGCCAATGGTGTGAAACAAGGTTGCGTTCTCGCACCCACTTTATTCACAGTTTTCTTCAGCATGATGCTCCAAAGGGCCACGGCAGACCTCGACGAACAAGACGGCATTTATATCCGATATCGTACCGATGGGAGCCTTTTCAACCTCAGGCGACTGAAGGCCCACACCAAGACCCTGAATCACCTTGTCCGCGAGCTGCTTTTTGCTGACGATGCCGCCCTTGTTGCCCACACAGAAGCAGCTCTGCAGCGCTTAACATCCTGCTTTGCAGAGGCGGCTGAGCTTTTTGGGCTGGAAGTCAGCTTGAAGAAGACAGTAGTTCTCTACCAACCAGCACCACAAGATGATTACCATCATCCCCACATCACCATTGGCGAGTCAGAGCTTCAGCCAGTCCAGCAGTTCAGCTATCTGGGTAGCATCATCTCCTCAGATGCCACGATCGACAAAGAGATAGACAACAGAATAGCAAAGGCAAACAGAGCTTTCGGAAAACTCCATAAAAGAGTCTGGTGCAATAAACACCTGAAGAAAAGTACAAAGATCAGTGTCTACAGAGCCGTGGTACTGTCTACTCTTCTGTACGGGTCTGAATCATGGGTCATCTACCGCCACCATCTGCGACTCCTCGAACGCTTCCATCAGCGCTGCCTCCGCACAATCCTAAACATCCACTGGACTGACTACGTGACTAACGTTGCTGTCCTTGAACAGGCAGACGTCACCAGTATTGAGGCCATGTTGCTGAAAACGCAGCTGCGTTGGGCAGGGCACGTCTCCAGGATGGCGGATCACCGCCTCCCTCAGATCGTGTTCTATGGTGAACTTGCCACCGGCTGCCGCAAGAGAAGAGCTCCAAAGAGGAGATATAAGGACTCCCTGAAACAACACCTCAGCCTAGGCCATATTGACCACCATCAGTGGTCCACCCTGGCCTCCAATCGGGAGATTTGGAGACACACCATACATAACGCTGCTGTCTCCTTTGAGAGCACGCGTAGAATCAGTCTCGAAGAGAAAAGACAGCGCAGAAAGAACCGTGCCTCGACTATACCACCCAAGGAGACCCTCCGGTGTGCTCTTTGCAACCGGTCTTGCCTATCCCGCATTGGCCTTTTCAGCCATCAACGCGCTTGCAATAAGCGTGGGCAAAGCCCTTCCCAAATCTTCGTCCGCGAAGCCAAGCCATGGTTAAGCAATACTTACTCTTACAAAATGATCTATCAGTATATTCAAAAGTATTACAATGGCATTTCCCACAGCCACATGAAGCTGGAATAGAATTTTTAGCAGGAAAATATCAAGATGTATTAGAAAGTCAATGGCTTACCAAATAAGTTCACACAATCCATTCTTTACCTGCCCTACACACATTGACTGATTTTGAATAGTTTTGCTGTTCCATTTTTCTCTTACATGCACAGAGATTATACTAAAATTTAATCCAACCTTTCCCATTCCAAAGCTTGTAGTGAGGCCAAATTTAGAGACACAAGGGAAAAAAAAAAAAAAAAGAGAAGTTTGAGACTTCCTGAGATCACATTAAGACTTTTTCAAAATGCCTTTTTTTCCCCCACTTATTAAGAATTGTATGAAAAGAAAAAAAAAAACCTACAAAGCTACTCCCAGATCTGTTTGCTGATCTGTGATGTAACTAATCCTTGGTTCTCTTTATGTCATTTAGTCATAGAAATTAAAGATTTGACCTTCAGGTCTTTTTCTGCACAGATAAGACAAAGTTCTTATTTGAAATAAATAATTTTCATTACTTATCATAAAAGAGCAGGGAGGAAAAAAATGTAATTATAACAGTGAAGGACTGCCAAATCTAGGTGCACTGGCACACAGGAATTGCTTGACCTTGAGTATGCCCTCTGCTCTCAACATCGTCAGTGGGAGTCACTATCCCCCTAGATCTCCACATAACCTATGCATGAGAAAGCCCATGTCATATTCTTCATGCATATCTGATTGAGAGTTCTGGGACTTGAATGGAAAGGACCTGTGTATCAGGTGGGGGTGAGGGAAATGCGATTTATTTACTTTAAACTAGGAACAGTTTCAACATCTTACAGCCTCCCCCAGGAAGTCAGAAGAACTGTCAGACTGAGAAACATCAAACTGTAGGACATTCTATTTCATGTCCTGTATTTGTACTCAGCTGTATACTCTTTGTACAGAGATAATAAAGTTTTCACAGGCACCTTCAAGAAGGAGCCCAGGACTCAAATATATTTGCTATGACCTCCTGGTTTCCTTACAGAAATCAGAACCAAGAGCATCCGTGAAGACTTGGGCCACCACAGAAGAATGCCTCTAAAAGGACAATTTTGCAAAAGGACATGTGCCTTCTCAGAAACCTTACACAGTCTCAGCTTCACTATCTTGAAAAACAGCTCAGATATCCCTCAAGAGTACATAGAAATGTTAATTTTACAATGGTCTGGTCAGATTCTTCTTTGAATGAAGAAGAAAAAGAGAATAACCGAATAGCTTGTCTGTTAAGAGGAAAGGAAAAGAGCAGGCTGGATAGTGATAGCTTTACAGTTTAAAGAGAGGAACAAAGGCAGAATAAGTCTTCGGCCTCTGAGCTCCTGCTTGTTTCACAGGGTACAGGGATTTCAATCAAAGGAGCGCAAGTAAAATGAAGAACCCACAGGATGGAGAATAAGTAAGAAAGCCAGTAAATTTGTTCACAATTCTGGAAAACTACCTTTTTATGTTAAATCAAATCCTTTGAAATGCAAAAGGAGCAATCAGGAACAAGAAGGCATTTAAATTTAATCAAGCCACCGAAACAACATGAGATCCATAAAAAAATTGCGTGAGTGCAAAAAAGCTGCAGCAAGAGTCTGACAAACTGTCGTGATGAAAGAGAACTGGACTTTGGTTCCTGATCCCAAATACACAAGCTATCACAATTATGCCTGTCATCTGGTGAGGTCAAGAGCCTCTGTCTCCATTCATTACTTTTCTGCCACTTCTACTGAGTTATTTAAATTAGTATGGTATTTCCCAGACATAAATGATAACCACAGAAACATCTTCATCTTTATAGGCTCATCCATGTG
Organism: Bucorvus abyssinicus; assembly: GCA_009769605.1. Classification (NCBI taxonomy): domain Eukaryota; kingdom Metazoa; phylum Chordata; class Aves; order Bucerotiformes; family Bucorvidae; genus Bucorvus; species Bucorvus abyssinicus. The sequence continues at coordinate 72,002,943 of CM020063.1, read as the reverse complement.
GTATGGAAACCTGACGTGCTGGAAGTAAAGCAGTGTATAAAGGGTAACATTTAATAAAGTTCTCTGAGCTATGTATGGACTATTAATACTTTATGTGCCTCTATGAAAATGCAAACAAGAAATGTAAGAAACAGTCTCTGTTCAGGAAGGAATAAAAAGCTCATAATGCTGGTAGGGAATAAACTGCCATAAGGTATAACAGAAAACTTTTCCAATCCTAAATCTTTCAGCTGATTTCAATAGTCTCACATTAAAGAGCTTTACATGTTTTACTGGGTTTGCATGGCAAACTTTTGGTGATGCGGGATGGCTACAGAGCTGGCTTCTGTGAGAAGCCACTCTAAGATTCCCCCATGTCAGACAGAGCCAGTGCCAGCCAGATCAAAGACAAACCCACCGCTGGCCAAGGCAGAGTCCATCAGTGATGGTGGTAGTGCCTGTGTGAAAACATATTTAAGAAGGGGAAAAAATTGCTGAGCGACAGCAGCTGAAGAGAAGAGTGAGAATACGTGGGAGAAACAACTCTGCAGACACCAAGGTCAGTGAAGAAGGAGTGTGAGAAGGTGATCGTGGCACTGGAGCAGAGATTTCCCTGTAGCCTGTGGTGAAGATCATGGTGAGGCAGGCTGTCCACCTGCAGCCCATGGAATTCCCCCCGCTGGAGCAGGTGGCTGCCCGCAGGAGGCTGTGACCTCGTAGGAAGCCTGCGCTGGAGCCAGTTCCTGGCAGGCCCTGTGGCCCTATGGGGAGGAGCCTGTGTTGGAGCTTTTGTCTGGCAGGACTTGTAACCTCATGGGGAACCTACAGTAGAGCAGTCTGTTCCTGAAGGACTGCACCCTGTGGAAGGGACCCATGCCGATGCAGTTTGTGAAGAGCTGTAGCCCATGGGAAGGATTCACATTGGACAAGCTCATGAAGAGCTCTCTCCCATGGGACGGGCTCCACAATGGAGCAGGGGAAGAGTGTGAGGAGTCTTCTGCCCCTGAGGAGGAAGGAGTGACAGAAAAAGCATGTTAGGGACTGACCAGAACCCCCATTCCCCATCGTCCTGTGTCACTGGTGGGGAGAATTTAGAGAAAATCAGAAGTGAAGTTAAGCCTGGGAAGAAGGGAGGGGTGGGGGGAAGGTGTTTCTAAGATTTAATTTCTGTTTCTCGTTGTTAAATTTATTCTTCTTATTAAATTAAATTAATTTCCCTAGGCCAAGTCAGTTTTGCCTGTGACGGTAATTGCTGAGTGATGTCCCTGTCCTTACTCGGACCCATGAGCCTTTCATTATATATTCTCTCCCCTGTGGAGCTGAGGAGGGGAGTGATAGAGTGGCTTTGGTGGGCACCTGGTGCCCAGCCAGGATCAACTCACCACAACACAGCAACTTTTTTTCCCTAGTATATTTAAAGTATAGCCAGTAAGTAAAACAGAATGTAGTTCATGCTAGGTGAGTTCAGCTGGTGGAAGGCAAGAGAGGGAAGGACAGGTCTGTCCCACGATCTCTCAGCAATATGAAGGTAGAAATCATTATAAAGGACTAAAACTCAGTGTTATTTTCTTCAGTTATTGGTTGAAGAGAGGTCTTGCTGTTCGGTAATATTTCAGAAGGGCTGGTGCTGGGAAATTGTCCAATTGACTGGGTGTTTTAGATTATGTTGCGGCTTGGGATGATATAAGGCATCCTTTATTTTATTTTCTGGGAAAAGAAGGGAGAGGTTGATTTATATTTCTGTTCTGAATTATTAAGTCATTTATTTTACTGTTATTCTTAACTGAGATCACATCCTGTCTGGCAGAACAAAATAAAAATACATTGTCACAACTGCAGTGCCAATGGTGTTACAGACTAAATAGCACGGTGATGTCAAACAACTTGCCTAAGGACAGAGAATGGGTCAATAGCAGAGGTGTGCACAGAGCTCCAATCTCAGTCTTTATCTACTGATCCACACTGTCTATTGAAACTGTCTGATACGAGAAATGGAGTGCTGCAGACCCGGGCCACAAATGTGGAATTTCACAGGAGATAATGGTGGGATGTCCCTCAGTTTGTATCCTTCCCTGGAAAACTACATGTTTTCGCAACACCTGTTTCCTACAGACAGTTTTACTTACAGGTGTCAGCATATCCATAAATCCTGCTGTTATGTTCAGTACGTTAAACTTCCTCCTTCCAAAGCTTTATCCCTACAGCTCTGCTCTTACCCAAGGTATGGAGAACACTTTCCTGTAGTATTCTGAATATGTGACTTCAAACTGCAGTGTATAGGCCTTATGGCTTCTAAAAAGTGCAAATATTTGTCTATTTCCTGTGGGAGAACTAGAAATGCCATACTTCCTAGTGATTTTTTTAGTTTTGCTTTACTGTTTTTGGTAAGTAAGAAATATAAAGTAAAACTGAGTATAGCAAAGCACAATTTCTGTGCCAGATATTCTTCTGTACAGGTTGATCAAATACATCTCACAGCCATAATCCCCAGTCACCTGGTACATCAGTTCCTTGTTCCATTTAAAAATGCTGGCATTACTGTAGTAACTGATAGAGCACTTATTTCAGGGATCAGTGCTGAGGTCTTGTCATGGATAAAGATACTTAACATGGTAAGTAGAACACTTCCTGTAGTGGTACACTTCCTTGCTGTGTTTAATTATGAAGATTACTCATCATTTGTCTACCTGAAAAAATAAGAAGGGGTCTTTGAAGCCTTTGCCCAAAAGCCAGTGAATTTTTCGGTAGTGATGGTCTCTGACGCTGTTAGGAGCCCCTCCTTAGAGCATTGGGCAGACGATGATAATCTTCCCTTCCTGTCAGAGCACAGAGTGGGTGCCATGTTCTGACACTGCTATGACTCATTTAATCTCCAGGCTGACAGAGCTGTACAGACTATTAAGCATTCCCTTTATAGGTCCCCCATTGTAATCAGTGTATTTTTAGTCTTTTTTTCTAAAAAGGTAAAATTAAGATCAAGGAAATTCAATGCACTTTTGCAATAACTGCCTGTGAGGAGACTGGGGATTTTGTTTGGCAGCTTTGTTATCTTACTCTGTTTTTCAGACCAGCCTGAGGTCACAAACTGAAGTAATGCAAATTCTTGGGACAAATCATTCAGCTGAAAGAGAAATGGGGAGTTCCTCTGCACTCCTTCCCCATCCACGTGTCCAGTGTGCCCAAGAGGGGCTAGGAGGGGGAGTGGAAGTGGCTGCAAGGATTTTAAACCATCAGACAGGTGATATCCTCACAAGTAGCCTGGCACTATGACAGCGTGCATGGTAAAGACAGTGGGAAGCCGGGAAGGACTCCAAAGGATCTGCTGCTCTTAATGTGGAGAGCCTTGGGTAACTCACAAGCAGAATATTGTGAATTTCACTGTGCTAGTGCAGCAGTTCACTCAGCAGCATGACCGTCCAGCCACGTGAGGGGAATAATAAACTACCCTGGAGAGTCATAGTGTGCAGATCATGTTGCATTAGCACTCACGGAGCTCAGTGTCCTTCTGTACCCTGGGCTGTTTGGGATCTTGCACACATGAGTCACAACATTAACTAGACTGCTTTGCTTATGCAAGGTGCTCAAAGCCTTCCTGGGATGGCAGACCTAGGGAAGCCTCTCTGTTCTTCTTGAAGGGGTCATGAGTTTCTGCAGACCAAGTGGCAGAGTCTAGGCTAGCATTTTTTTTTCACAGAAACATTATGGTCCTGGCTTTGCAGCATGGAGAAACAAAAAGAAGTACAGAACGATGAATACAGTGGCAGAGGTGATATTCTTCAGGAAGCAAAATACGTGGAAGGCATCTTGCCATTTCTGGCAAGAGAGTTTGTTAGTTTTTACAATTTTTACAATTTTTCTTGGTAGTATTGCTTACCCATCTAATAAAACAATATCTAACTCACACACATCCCAATAAATTCCGCTTCTGCAAGGTACCCACCAAAGAGAAAATGCACTTTTTTTTTTTTTTTTAACACAATGATTCTAATTCTGGCTGCCTAGTTCTGAACTGAGTTCTGGGTGAATTCTGTAATGGACAAAACATAAACCACCTCAATAACTGAGCAACACGTCATCAATACAATGGGTGCCTTAGCTCCTGCACTTATAGATACAGGAAGTTCTAGAAAGCCCTGAACAAAGCTGGTGTGAGTGGGAGGAGATGGGGAGGAGGCGACCTTGGAAGCTGTGCTGACAGATCACTCATCCAGATTTTCATTCTGCGGTATGAGTAAGAGGCCTGAATAATTACTCTGCGGACAAGTTCCTGGAATACCTGATGGTCCTGTGCTGAATTTTGGTGTTTTGATGAAAACATGGACTTGATATGTAGTAAAAAAGCCCCCACATTTCTGAAACTACAAGATTCAGTTTTTTGAGTTCTCTCCTATGGTATTGCAAGGAACAGTGGACAAAATTATGCCTGCTTAACTGCACAGATATCAATAGGCTGTGGGATTAGTTGTTTTAGAAGTTTAAAGCTGGCCTAGATTTCTCAAATTCTCCTTGAACAGTGTCAGGTGTTGTGTTCCTCTGCTGCTCTTCTCTTCAATATTTACTCCCAAAAACAGTTAAATAACAAGTGTTGTCACTAACTACTTTACTTGTACATACTTACAGTATGGTCATCTTTTATACAAATTAAGATGTTTTAAAAACATGCTACATACTAGATAACTTTTATTTTTTTAAATAGAACTTCCTGCATACATTGGTTTCTAGATACAAAACCCTCTAAAATTGTGGATCTCTCTTGTTTTTACTTGAATTATAATTCTTGCTTCTGGACATCTCAGGTAAGCACCATAAATGCTCAAAGAGTCATACACTAGTCTGTTAAGTATCCATCTGATATGTCTCCAGATTAATTCCATTGGAAAAAAAGACTAGAATAAGGAATACTTAAAAATGTGCTTCCTACAGTGACTATTTGATCTGATAAAATGTGAAAAACTGTATTTTTTGATAAAAAACCATTTACCTGTGAACAATTTAAAGGCATTTTTAATATTACTTACATTGTAATATAATTTTTTTTGCATACTATGATCCTGAATATTGAAGGTGCAGTAACAGTTTGGAACTAGATTTTAGCTTGCAGGTACAATACTTGGTTTTATTTGGTACTCCTTTCAGATTGCCCCAGGAAAATGCTGCTCATTTTTCAGCAGCCCTCCTACCAATGTCACCTGTGCTGGTGAAAAAGGCTCTTAGAGCCTTGCTCATCCTATTGCTGGCAAGCAGCAGTAGGCAGTAAGTGAACCTCAGCTGGCTTGGCAGACCTTTTCATGGTGCAGAGAGAGGGGAGGATCTCGCACCATCCCCACTTACTTACTTCTCTTTCTTTAGGGGTCTGGACACTGTTCTAGAATCCTGCAGCCCCTTTCAGCCCTGTAAATGGGAACACAGCAGTAAGCAGCTCCCTATCACACAGACTGATTCCAATTGAATGTCTCCAATTCAATTTTGAATGTCTCCAAAAATAGAGATTCTGCAACATCTCCGGGAAACCTGTGCCACTGCTCAGTCTCCCTCACAGTGAAAAAGCGTTTTTTCGTGTTCAGATTTAATTTTTTTTTTTTTTTTCCAGTTTGTGCCCATTGCGTCTCATTTTCTCAGTGAGAATATTCTGTCTCCCTCATCTTCATTCCCTCTTTTTGATCAGGTGTTTATGCACATTGATAAGATCCCCTGGAGCCTTCTCTTGTCTAAGCTTAACAGCCCCAGCTGTCTCAGCCTCTCCTCGTATGAGAGATGCTCCATCTGAGTTACCCTGTAACCATCTGAGTGGCCCTCTTTTGGACTTGGTTCAGTATGTCCATCTCCCTCTTGTTGGGGAGCCCAGAGCTGGCCATGACGCTTCAGATGCAGCCTCACCGGTGCCAAGTAGAGGGGCAGGGTCACTCCCTTGACCTGCTGATTATGCTTTTCCTAATGAAACCTGGAAGGCTGTTGGTCTCCTTTGCCCTGAGGGTGCATTATATTTGTTGTTTCATACTTGAAAAGAAGCAGCAGCTGAAGCAAAAAATGACCTGCCCAGTAGTCAGTTCTCTGAGCAGGTGTTGAGAAAGCTGTTCCACAGAGTTGAAAGCGTATTCTGCAACATGAGCTGATTGCCAAATGAAGTAGGGCTTACACTCATTCGTCTTGCTGTCAGGACTCTCCACACAGCACAGAAAGCAGCTCAGCAAGCAGAATACAAGCCCCAGGTAGCAAAGCCTGAGAAATTAGTTAAATATAACTCTATGAAATTTCTTTACTGGCCATGGCAAACAGGATTCTTATGTTAGCCTAAGAGATGATTATGTTGGGTTTTTTTTTCCTTTTTTTTGGTGTCTGTCTATGAGACAAAATATATATTCTTCATTTTAAAATGTAAAGAAAGAGAACCATACACATGGAAGCAGATAGCTTTTCCTGGCAGCTAATAAACTCAGAATTCTCCTTCTCTGTAGCTCAGCTGTGCACACACAAATGTATTGTCATTACTTACCTGAGCATCTTTCCATTGCCTATAGTAAATATAAAAGTGGTGTTATATGAATGCCTCTGTCTTCACAGGCTTCGCTGCTCCCTGGGATCAGAAGCATAAGTCTTCCAATATTGCCACTTATTTGGGGAAAGAAAGAAATAGCAGAGTAAAACATACTAACCTTTTCTGATCTTAAAAAATTTTGACACCCTTTTAAGAAGCAACAGATCCCTACATCCTGAAGATATGACTAACCGGGACTTTTTGCAACAGAATTAATGGGCCTTCTGCAATTTCAGGGCACTACTGCCAAGTTCAACTTTAGAGAAACTTCACTTGCCTGTGCAATACTTTTTCTTCTTTTTTCCCCCCAGTTTATATAATATATATGATGTTTTCTCACTGCCATTAAAAGATCCCAGAAAAAAGATTTGGAGACTTTTGGAATAAAAACTGACCTAAAGCTTTTATAACTGAACAAACACTTCATTTTTTAAATAACCTGGAGCTGCAGCCACTATAATTCAATGTAAGACTATGATACACACACCGTATCATTATAATATACACAGGAATTAAAAAAAATTCTCAAATCTTATCTTAAGTTAAAGTTAGATTCCTTAGTAGCAGGAAGGGTGTAGTAGAGTTTTTAAGTCATGATTTAACATAATGTCACCAGTTGGCCAAGGCTGGCCAATTACAGGACAAATTCTCTCTCTAATTAGCCCCTCTCCCATTCCAGGAAAAAAAGTTAATGAAAGCGATAAGAAGAAAATAAAAGTTTGTGTGACCTCTGTTAAGTTTAGGAAACTAAAACAGTTTTAATAACAATAGAAATATACTATACACAGAAAAACATCCAAGATATTAACAAGTTTATATAGGATCAGAAAACTGGTGCAGGAAGGGTTAAACCACGGTTAAGGAAACAAAAGCAGTGATAAAGCTACCAGTCTGTTCGCGGTGGTGGCAGAAGCAACTGCAGAGCCAGCAGAACATGCAGCGTGGCAGCAGCAGTCCGGTCGCGGCGGTCCACTCGCAGGCAGGGCTGGTGAAACGATGGCAGAAGTCGCAGCAGGAACACGCAGCAGCGGCTGGGTGGAACAAAGCAGTCGAGATCGGCAGTTACAGCAGTCGGTAATGGCAATGTGGGGTGGCCCCAGGGCGAAAGCAGCGGTAGGGGTCACGGCAGGAGGCAAGTGGCAGCGAGAGAAGCGGGGTCGTGGCCACTCCAAGTGCGCATGAAAGAGGGGAGTGGTTTCTGCTGCACGCAGTTTTTAAAGAAACACTGTGCCCACCAAAAGCTCCACAACCAGTGAGAGGTGCTGACGTACATGGGAGGAATACTCTAATTGGCTGTTTGATGTGGCCATCACAAACGAGCCAACCCTGTTTATCTTAAACCAGGACACATAAATAAAATCTAGGAGAAAAAGAATAGAAAAAAAAGAAAAATAAAATTAAGGGAAAAAATAACATGTAGGAGAAAAAAAATGTAATGACCTTCATAACAGAGGACCTGACAAACAAATTATAAATAATTTTTGCTAGTGAGATTATGGTTGTTTAAGGATTTGTCCTAAAGTGGTCCAGACTTCTCTGAGCAACTAAAAGCCTGATGCAGTCATACAGAAATGTGACTAAATACAGAGCCTTTTTTCAAAGGCTTACTTTGTGTTAAAGCATTATAAAAGACAATTGAGGTTTTCCCTGTGAACCGATTGAGTGTTCTTAAAATGTCATCCTTTAACTCATCTGTCAGACCAGAGGGACTGAATTATGACAAGGGATGGATCTGGGCTTGGAAGATACGAAAAGTGCACAATGGGAAAAGCCTTACAGGGTACCAGGCAGGGAAAGGGTAAACTAGACGCCACTAAGATTTCAAGTCAGCTGTCAGCTTACTGGTGAGAAGAGTTTTCAGCATATGGGAAATAGTTCAAGATTAATAACATTTAGTTGAAATTCAACTTTCAGCAAGGTCTGGTTTGTTCTTAGTTTCAGAACGTCATTTGTTCTTAGTGAGAACATTGGTTGTCTATAGGAAAATAATAGCTGATTTAGACTTTAAAACTGAGAAGAGTTTTCTGCTTATGTTAGCTCTGCTGAATTAAAGGACTTTGGAAGCTCAGTTCTAAAGTAAGGGGTGATTGTTTATTAACTGTACATTTACATTTGAGTAGTAACCCCGGAGAGTCCATGCCATAGCTGTTCTTCCCTCTGTGACGTATATAAACCAGTGCCACATTGCTTCTAACTTCAGTTTTCTTCAGCATCAAGGAAAGACGAATTGATGTAAGTGGAAAAAGAGAATTGGTTACTGATTGCTATGAATGGACTGATTTGGATGTAAAAACAATGAAGGGTAAATAGTGCCCCTGATGAATCACCTTTGTGGAAGAACCATATCACCAAGCATTACCGATTTTGTTTAGATTGTGAGTGTCATGTATTTATGTTTTAGTTAGATTAGCAGAGGACACACTAAGCATTTATGATTCCTTTATGCCAATTTTATGCTGACTTTTTGAAAACATATGATGCCTATTGGCATAGAGCACATCAGTTCAAAATACCTTGAATAAATGTAAAATAGAAGAATGAATTACAAGGGTGCAGTATTTTTAACTCTGTATTAGCAACCTGAAAGTTGGATTTACAATGCTGAAAAACTCCAGTGTGAGAAGAGAAGCAAATAGGTATGTGGAGCTGAGGGACTGGGGATAAATGCTGGGATATTTGGCAGCTTAAGCCCAGTGATAGTTAGTTGTTCAGAAGAAGGACATTATAATCATGAGATATGCAAGGTAGAAAAGTAGCCATAAAGAGAGATAGGGCTACCTTCTAATGTTAAATATTGGGGGAAATAATAATATTAATGGAGATAGCCTTTGCGCATTTGGCTCTAGTGTGGTGGCTTGATTCTGATGGGCAGCTGAGCCAGTTGCTCGCTCACTCCCCTGCAGTGGAATGGGGGAGGGAATCAGGAAGGCAAAAGTGAGAAAAATTGCAGGTGAAGATAGAGACTGTTTAGTAAATGTAGGATAAAAATGAAAAAAACAATGTGATGCAAAGGCAATTGCTGAGACTTCTGAGGCTGCGATGAGGGAAGACAATAAGTCTCGAATTATGCTCAGATTGTGAGATCTTCTGACTCTCATCAGAAGGCAAAAAGAGAGCGAAAGCTCTCTTTATTATATCCCAGCAAAAGGCAAGCAAGCTTAAGCTAGCTCAAGCTCAAGCACCCACCTTATTTTTTCCCATCTCCCTTTTACACAAGTTTTTCTAACTCTACAGGCTAACATACAATTCTTTATCACTGTGGGAGAGAGGCCGCAGACTCTTTTCATCTTCTTGTTTACTAACCTTGGCTTTTTACTCAAGCATGCTCAGCCAAGCACACGGTGACCGCATTTGGTCACTATCACACACCCTGAGCAGCGTTCTGCTTGGTTAACATCTAATCATTCACATTCTTTCTGTTTCTGCTTCCTTATCTCAATGCTCTCATCGGTCCATCACTCCTCTGTTTTATATATCTATTCTACAAGCCTTTGCTCTGTTTCCAAACATATCTTCAAAGGTTATTATTAGCAAAGCCATCTGCAGCTCTTAATACAAACCATTTCTTTAGCAGTTATTAATAGCAAAGCCATCTACAGGATCTAATACCAACAGCGCCTTGAAGATTGTTAATAGAAAAAGCCATCCGTGATGATCAATGCAAGAGCCAGGTTCTTCAGCACCCTGCTACAGGCAATTACAGCAGACTGATGCCCAACTAGTCACTGAGCAACAGCTGCCTTAGAAGAACTGTCTCCAGATTTATTGCTGGTCTGATTAAGAAGTTCAGTTAATTGTCTCTTCTGCATTCATAGGTGGAAAGTTTGCTTTTGTGCAGGGTCAATGCTTGCTCAATGATTTGGGCTGTTTTTGATGGATGCTTAAATATCTACTTCGTGGTGAAGAGCTTATACTGATGTAACACGAGGAGAAGAAAGAGGATTTTTAGGTACTGAGAGAGGGTAAGTTGGACAAGTGGTTGGACACATATATATGTCATTGTATTTCAGGTTTGCACAGCTTTTAGTTATGACAGCTTGGAGAGAAGGGCAGAGTGAATGTAGGGCAGCTTTTACCTGCCTGTATAGATCTCTCTGATAACATAAAGTTCATTATCACTTTCCCCAACCCAGAGAAGATCCTAGAAGTCTTTGAGAACATGTGAAAATTGAAAAATCTCCATGTTTCTTCAATGCCACTTTTGTAACCGGAAATTTCTGCCTGCTTTTATCCTCAGTCCTCAGTGAGACACTGGTACAGGTTGGACACAGGGACAGCCAGAACTCCTCATCCCATCCTCAGTGGTTCCAAAACCCTTCCCTACACTGGTACCTGGGTCAATACTACAGAGGGTGTGGGATCCCAGTGGAGTCAATCCAATCCTTGGGAAGGAACAGAAATTTGTACTGGTAGCCGGGGAGGTATGCAGTTTAAGCACAAGAAGCAGCAGAGAACATCCAGAAAAGGACAGAGGCTTCCAACAGAGAGGCAACATCTTCTCACTCCTGGGTGGGAACAAACTGGGACAATGTTTCTGCTCAAGGACTTGGCAACACAAGTCAAGTTGGCAGCCTTTCTTGGGAGTTATGGTTACGGAACTTTGTTTTTTTTCTCTAGGAGGGAAGACATGGTCAGAGCAAAAGAAGAGCTGATCAGCTCGTGAAACTGAAGGTTGGACAACTGATTATATTGACAATTAGCATTTGTTACTTTCCTAAAATAACTGGTAGATGGGACTTGAAATCTGACAAAAATCGGAAAATCAAAATCCACAAAGACAACCTTCCTGAAGTCAGCTGTCCCTCCATGGTTGCACACAGAATCACAGAATCAGCTGGTTGGAAGAGACCTTTAAGATCATCGAGTAGGTGCAGAGAATGATAGACTTCTACATAGAATTCACCGTTTGTACTTTTACAGAGAACTAACATTCTTTATTACTTCTTCTCCTTGCACAATTGTCTGTTTAATATCCTGGCTTGTACGAGCGTATGTTATAGTTTGAGAATAACTATTTGTTCTCCTACATTCATTCTAGCTGAGACTATTCCTTACTGCAATTTAAAAAAGCCTAATTTGACATACCTCGGTATATAATAATTATAATTTTTTCAGAGTTGCAGTTTGGCACTTCTGAATTTGGATTCCAAAGAGCAATTTCTAGGGTGAGTGGTCTGAGGTCTCTGACATACTTCTCCTATGCATGATTTTTTTCTGACAAGCGTTCATTGTGTAGCCTTCACAAAAATAGCAGTGAATGATTTCTATTCCAATTTAGAGAAAATACTAAAGAGAGAGTCATACCAACAAAGTATTCGAGAAGAAAATGGATAAAATAGAATGCAACCTTTTTATTTCATTAAAATGAATAAGCCGTCCGTGGGTGATGAAAGTGTGCTCTTATCTCCTTTTAAGGAGAAAAGCATATGGCTGAAGGTAAATTGTAAGATATGAAAAGGTTGAATTTAGTTTAACATTTAATCCTGTAGACCAAGGACTTTGAAAGTCAACAGATAGGTCTCTGTGCTGCAGAAGAATTTAGATTTCCCTAGACCTCTATGTCCTTTGAATTCTGCGGTGATACAGATTTGTATGTTTTAGTTCGGCTGGCAGCCATGGTAAAACATGCCAAATACTTGGATATTTATACAATGCTTTCAAACACTCCACTTTCTTTATTATCAGAAAATAAACTCACCTATAAATGCATGAATGGGGAAGGAGATGTTGTGTAGGAAATCATTGACTTTTGTCCTTTGATGGCACAGGACCATTTATAGGTTGAAAAGCGAGGGTGGCTCCTGCCTTTAAGGTGAAGTGGGATGGATTTTTACCAAAGTGATTTCCTGGATTCTCTAGCTGCTTTTATTCTTACCAAGCATGCCTTAAATCTTTTTATCTATGTTTCACCGTCATAAGGTAGGCTGAATATTGTAACACCAGTGCAGGCTTTTCTGACTTCTAAGCAGTTAGCAGTGCAATCCTTTTCAAGTCCACATCAAAGCTGCCATCTGCTAATAGTGGTAGTCCTGCTTACAGTGCTCTCTGGGTGGTAACTAGACAAGAATTCAGTAGAAACAATGAGGACAGGGCTGCAAACTTTTTCAGTAAAAGGAGTCTATCTGCTAAATTAGGAAGGAAAAGAATTCCTGGGCAATTACACAAGAAGTGGTATTTGTGTATCGATTACTCTGAATGAGCAGACTCACTCTTTATGTGTCCTTTAAGGACATAAACCTAAACCAGTCAATACCCTGCTTGGAAGTTCTGTTTAAGATTTCCTTTTCATCCTACTCTACTAGCTTTTCCTCACCTGTAACACATGATTTGTTTTACTTTGTTTTGTTATTTATTTTCCTGCCACTACATACCTTTTATATTTTGTTTCCCACACAATTATAATAACTGACATTCTTCAATCTTTCCTGCATTTAAAACACACATTATTTCATTAGCGTTGTTATCAATGCTTTAGTGATATATGACTAACTTTTTACTTAAAGTGAGGTTTTGTTTGCTTGTGTAATAAGGCTTTCTTAATGGAAATAGGAATAAATAAAGAACATTGGATATTAAGCAAAGCCACCTGCCTGGACAGCTAGATCTTTCATTTAGTTCCTAAAATGCCTAATGGAAATTCACGTACAGTTGTTCTGTTTCACAGGACTTCCCTCTTTCCACTGTGTCTTTTATTAATTTAGTTTATTTATTCATTAATAGAAAGTTATTTAAAACAATCTTTTGAAACCTGTTGTGCACATAGCAATTAAAAATGCAATAACACTTTGAAACAAGTTTATTTTAACTTAAACTCTTTTTCCTTCTCTAAAATCCTACTTATCCTGAATACATAAGCAAGGCAGAAAACCCTGAAGAAAACTGTGTGAAAAAAATGTTGAATTATTTTGAAGACCAGATCTTGTTGCTATTTTTCTCTTTCATCTCTCAAAGTCCCCGTGACTTCACCTCATTTCTCAGCTTCTCATTCAGCCGATTCTTGCCTGACATTACAGTGGAGTGGTCAGAGGGTACATCAAATAGCAATGTTAACTTCAGCTGTACTCTATGTATGAATAGATCTTCCTGCAGGAGCTCTACAGCAGCTTGGCAGGAGCTCAGACACCGTATCTATAGCTCCAAAGAGAGGCTCAGGCTTTGTATTGCCAGCTCCTTGAGGCAGAAATATTGTCCCAATTTGTTCCCACCCAAGAGTGACAGAGGTTGCTTCTGTACTGGAAGCAATTTGAGATTGCCTCTAGGAATATTAGTCCATGTCAAAGACCTTGTATCAAGTTGGCCTTTTTGGACATCTAGTAAGCTTTTTTTTTCTCATCTGTACTTGTATTTCCCAACTATGTTTAATGCCATGTACCTGCCCATATTTAGGCACAGAACTGAGGAGATTGAATTTTAGGCATAGCATTCTGCTGTAATTTCTGTTTGTGCGCCTATATCTTTAACTTGCTTCTTCTTTGTCCTGGTGTTCTTATTACAACAAGAACAAACGCCATATTTTACAGAACAAACAAGACCTAAAACCTTTAATTTTTAGGGAATGCTCCCTTAGTCTCTTACTGAATCCCAAAATGAAGCAGAGGATAAACCAAATTAAAATTAACTGAGATAAATTTTAAAATTAATTAAAACTAACTGAAAAATCGGAATTATTTTTTATTGCATTATTATTCATTAACTTTTTCCTCAAGCTGGGAATCATTGTGCAACTCAGAGAGCTTGTGTCAGTGCTGAGTCTTCTCTCTTTCTGCTCTAACTGGTAGCCAGGCAGTTCGGTCAAGGATGACACCTGAAAGAAGCTACAAGCCTCATGATCATGTGAGAAGGACAAGGAGCTGGTGACATACTACAGAGGACAGAGGACAGAAGCTGAGGATGACAGGCAATGATCAACACGGGGTGAAGTTTGAAAGGAAAGGACCCACCAGTGTCTAGAAGCCTCAGAAGGATTTAGGATCTTTCAGCAGATCCTGTGCAGATAGCATTAAATGAATCAGTGCTTAATATCCTGTATAATTTAATTGTTATGGTTTATTTTATAGTTTACCAATTATAAAACAGGTTTTTGTTACATCATTAGACCTCACCTTAAATTAACAAGTATATAAATAAAGCATTCTATTAGCTTCATTTTACACTTCTGACACGTAAGTCCAAATGTTGTCACTTTAGCATATGACCGCTGTGCATTTATCATATGTCCTTCAAAAGGATGTTTGAAGTCTCAAAACCTTTGTCACAGCTCTTCAGGAGAGTAAAGGGGAGACTTACAAAGAGGTACAAAATTAATTAAGAGTTTGCAAATGCAGTGGGACTAAAAGGTCAGTTTTGTCTTTGCAAAAGGTTAACAGCAGGACACTGTTTGGCTGTGTACTCAGACTGTTATTTATTGTGTTTATAGATCATATTAGTAACTCCAATTGGTCTGAAGCATTTGGGATAGCATGGTCAAGTGTCAAGTTTTGAGGAATTACCTCCCTCTCTGTGCACAAACTCGCCCCACCCCAGGAGTGAAGCAGGGACCAGAAGCATCGCTTTGGTCTGGGCAGATGCCATAGTGTCAGGAGGTGAACCTGCTACTTAGGAAGCTTTGCAATGACTGGGGCAGGAAAAGACAAGGTTAAAACATGTTCACTGATGTGAACCATCCACATTTTTGGAAATCACTACTAAAATAAGTGGAAATATTCACTGTTGGTATAAAGTGAGTAACAGTGCAAAGATAAAATGCAGGAGAAGATGCAAAACAAGGTGTGTAGTTGTTAAGCCTTGGTACTTTCAAAGGTGAAAATTTCTTAAATTCCATTTTAAATTAACTTCTAAATTCAGTTTTGAAGGAAAGGCAGCTTTCTACAGCTCTGTTTTCCATATGGCTTTTGCATAAGAAATGTCTATGCCTTATGTTATTCATATTTAGCAAAGAGAATCTTCAATGCTTACCTGTTTGGTTTTTTTTAAGAGCAAATTGCGCTTATATTTTCATAAAGCAACCCCTTATAAAAGATTGTGTAATACAAGATATTAGATTAACATTAACCACATTTTAAGGTGAAATATTTGAAGTCCTCACTCACATTTTTATTTACTTTTTGTTCAGGTAGTCTTCCTGAATAGCAGAGCATTGAAAATAAAAGATACCAGAAAAGCAATCCTCTCCAAAGCTCTATTTCTGTTTTTGCAAAGATATTGTATGGATTCTGCAAAAGCTCTGTCAAGTTCTCAGTATATTACATATTAGTCAAGCAGTAATTTTCCCTGCTCATGTTATGCCATGTTATTTCTTAGTGAACTCTTGGTGCTACTCTGGCAAAGAGAAAGGTGCCAGTAAGTTCAGTGCAATAAGTCCATGGCAGTTCTGCTTGCAGCACACTAAAGAAGTTTAAAAACATCTGTCTTCTCTTTGCAAAGAAAAACATTATTTTAGAAGATATTTAAATAGTATTTAAAAATTCCAAGGAAAGCCCCATTCAATAGAAAGCCTATTAAATACTTGTTATAAAGAATTAACAAGATCAGTCAGACAGGAAGGGCTGGCAGTTAAACAGAGCTTTGCATTTCTTGTTAATCTTGATTTGAGATCCTTTATCAAATCATTAGTGATAACTTTAATTTCATATTTGCATAAAATCAATAGAAGACCCAGCACTGTTACCACCTTTTCTTTGCTTTTTCAAAATATAAAATATTTTTAATCTTTGTTACTCTTAAATGTATATTTTTTAAATCTTATTGACACCTGGCAAGTTGGCTGTGATAAGAAATTCGTTCAAGAAAGTGTTTCACAAACTAGAGAGGAACTAGTCAGGCTGCAATGAACTTTTGTTCACAAAAGGTGAAAAAACCCCTGAATTTTCACTGTCAAAACAACTGGGTTTTTCTTAAAGATCACTGAAAAATAGCTGTTCCAATATATACCATATATACTGATGTACCATATATACTGATGTACCGTATATACTGGTGCATTTCATAGAACTGCAGAATTACAGAATACTTGGGGTTAGAAGGGACCTTCAAAGGTCATCTAGTCCAACCCTGCCTGCAGTGAGCAGGGACATCTTCAACTAGATCAGTTCTCCCAGAGCCCAGTCCAACCTGACCTTGAATGTTTACAGGGATGGGGCTTCTACCACCGTTCTGGGCAACCTGTGACAGTGTTTCACCACCCTTATTCTAAAAAATTTCTTCCTTCCAGTCTACATCCAGTCTAAATCTCCCCTTTCAGTTTAAAACCATTACCCCTTGTCCTCAGGTAACAGGCCTTGCCAAAAAAGACTGTTCTCATCGTTCCTATAGGTCCCCTTTTTAAGTACTGAAAGGCCTCGATAAGGTCTCCCCGGAGCCTTCTCTTCTCCAGGCTGAACGATCCCAATTCTCTCAGACTGTCCAGAGCACGGGTGTTCCATCCCTCTTATAATTTTTGTGGTCCCCCTCTGAACTTGCTTCAACAGGTCCATGTCCTTCTTGTGCTGAGGGCTCCAGGGCTGGACATAGTGCTCCAGGGCTGGACATAATACTCCAGATGACGTCTCACTAGAGCAGAGTAGAGCATCAGGATCACCTCCCTCAACCACACTTCTGGCCACAATTCTTTTGATGCAGCCCAGGATACGGTCGGCTTTCTGGGCTGCAAGTGCACATTGTTGGCTCATGTCCAGCCTTTCATCAACCAGTACCCTCAAGTCCTTCTCCACGGGGCTGACTTCACTCTGCCTGACCCATGTCCCTCAGGACTGTGAACTCCACCAGTGTTTGATCACGGCAGCCCAGGCTGCCTCCAAGCTTGACATTACTGATGACCTCACTTGCATTGGTGACCATCAGGTCCAGTATCGCATCCCCTCTGCTGGGGCTGTCTATTATCTAGCTTAAGAAGTTCTCCTCAATGCATTCCAGAAGTCTCCTGGATGTCCTACAGCTTGCGGTGACACTTTTCTGGCAGATGTCAGGGTTGAAGGACCCCAGCAGGATGAGAGCCTGCAAGCACGAGACCTCCTGTAGCTGGAGCAAGAAGGCTTCATTAATAGGCTCCCCTTGATCAGGCAGCCTGTAGTAGGCACCAACCACAAGGTTCTCTTTATTGCCTTGGTCTCTAATTCTTACCCACAAGCTTCTGACCTGCTCATGGTTATTTTTCAGGGACAGCTCTTCACACCCTATGCTTTTATTGATTCAGAGGGCAATGCCTCCCCGCTCCTTCCTCCACCGCCTCTTCTGACCAGCCTGTAGCCATCAATAATCACACCCAGTCATGGGATTCGTCCCACCAAATTTCAGCAACAGCAATCAGGCCATAGCTTTCTAGGAGCATGGTAGCTTCCAGCTACTCCTGTTTGTTGCCCATGCTGCACGTGCTGGTGTAGAGTGCTTCAGCTGGGCTGTTGGCTGTATCACCTTCTTGGAGGAACGCCCCGTAATTTCTTGGAGGTATTTCACTGGTGTTTCCCTGTTGCCTTCTGTTACCTCAGGAGCCCCTGGCTCATCCCCATAAGACTTCAGCAGTGCTGCAGTGTCCTCAGCATGCCGCAGAGCAAGGTGCCCTTGGTAGCACCCTGTCCCTCTAACCATGGCATGTCATGACACAGCTTGTCACAGGCAAGCCTGATATTATCCCCCTTCCCCTTCGAGTCTAGTTTAGAACCCTGTCCAAACATGTACTTTTTGGGGTATATTTAATGATAATTAGAAAACAGTACTAGATGAAGAACAGAAGACATGTACAATGTCAATTTAAAATAAAAGAGAGAATTTTTCTGCCTGTTTTATCATCCAGGACCTTTGTCTAGACTTTTTTTACAGCAGAAATTCAAAACACTTATGACTTTAATTAGTAAAAAATCTTGGCTTAGTACATTAATGATTTTCAGGAAAATTAAATATTAAAAGCAAAGTCTGAGAAGCATAGCTTAAAATATCTGAAACTAAGACTCAAAAAGAGGTATCTTAGCTGTGAGGAGGGGTGTGTGTGTGTTTGTGTGTGCCTGCTAGAACTAATGACTAAGGCTCATTTAAGAATGGGTAAAATAACAAGAACAAAGGAAGTGCTGAAGAATGATTTATCAGTGGTGCTAAAATCGGAGGCACATGTATTCCTTAGTCTTTCATGTAAGGAAATAATTAAAAATGGCAAGAACTGACCTCCAGCTTTTGGTCCAAACCTAAAAAATCAGTCTCAAAATCTCAGCAAAAGGAAATGTAATTATAAAGAACCTCAGCAGATGCTACAGAGCCTTTTTCAGGGTTTTGCACACTTTCCAGACAAGGAAAAAATTCACGTCAGAAGAAAATGGGATGAGAGATGGGGTGAAAATAACTGCGTGTCTCAAAAAACGGATCCCTGTAGGCTGCTGTGCATATTTAAGGCAGTAGATAAAATCCATGGTAATTATAATCTCTCCTCTTTCTTGGAATCATTCATTTGTTTACTGAATTTAATTTTTTGCTCCTAATGCATGTGAAATTTCAGTAGCAGAACTTTTTAAAAATTCTTTTTAGAAGAACCCTTGAAAGGCCTTCGCACAGAACTTCTTGCGTCAAAGCGATGTACAGCAGTCCTCAAATAAGGTGTGTTGCCAGCAGAGTCTTTGTCATATAGCAGAATTTTAATATGGTAAATATTCATTGGTAGACTGTTGCAGATCTAAGAATAAAGTAAGAACAAGTTTTACTCATGTTTAAAATGCCAAATTCTTCCCAAAATTTTGGGACAGTTTGCCATTTTGGAAAAGCCGTAATGCAGGAACAGGGTATTTGTTTTTATGCAGGCAAGTCAGAATGGGATCCTTAAACGGCACCTAGCTTTGGGCAGCCACTTAAAAATGAAAAAACCCCTTGGACCTAACCTTGCTGAGTGCAAGCTGTGTTTACGTGCTTTCTGCCAAGTGCTTTGCTGTTGAGAGATGTAGTTTAAGTGCTCTCTGTCACCATGCTGTTAGCAAGGGAGATTTCATCCCATTTCATTGCAGTACTTTTACATGCTCGTTTCTTGGACTCAGCAAGACTGCAGCAGCATGTGTGGAAGGAATTGGCTGAGAGATGTCTGGAGACACTCCTTGGGACCATTCACTGAGGTCAGGAAATCCATGAAGTTGTTTTCACAAGCAGTTTGAAATGATAGGCGTAGTAAGCTGTAGAACAACAGTGGTAACTCCAAGATTAAAATAAACCATGATTAAAATAAATGGAGCTGAGAAGATGGGTGTTCTTAACCTCCTCAGTATTTGTTTCAAGAGCAGAAGCCTTATAAGATCTGTATGATACACATTATATACATAGTTCCTTCTCTTTAGTGTTGCTGCATGTCCATCCACGTTGTTCCTGATCTTGTCTTGCTTTGCAGCAGCAGGAGTGCAGGACATGCTAGAGAGTCCACTGGAATTTATTCCAAATACCAGTCAGGGATCTCACAAATCAAAGCCTCCATTCACTGCTATTTAAGCCAGATGTTAGTCCCTCTAACCTGGGAAAATAACGGTAGAAACACAACCTTTCTACAAGCTACCTTCAAACTGAAATAAAAGGTCTTTCTGACGTGATGGTGCCTGTTCTAGAAGGTGGACCCACGTGACAGAGAGATATGAAAGAAGCAGAGGAGGACAATGAGGTGTCTAACCACAACAAATCTGTCATGTACTGTGGGATGTCCTGTTTTCCCTGCAGCATATAACTGTGGTACAGCCTCTCACTGTATACCATGAACCTCTCAGGTGGCTGCCAGCAAGGGAAAACACATGAAACTTGATAACTTGATTATTTTTTTGCATTTCCTTGCTTTACCCCTGTTCCTGTGCCCGAGTTCGTGCCTCAGTGGGCAACAAAGACAAGTTCAGAGTCTCGGGGCTGCCTTTATTCTTTCCTCACTCAGGTTTGTTAACTCAGCAGCTGGTCTGTATTAGCCTTCCTAGCATAAGGAAGGCCTGGAAATAAAGAAGTCTCTTATTTCCTTTGCCTCCTTCCACAGCTCTTCTTCACGGTCTTCCTTTAGGCTTTCTTCGTTGCCAGTAGTCTCACCATTTCAGGGAAATTAATTGACGCCACCAGTCAGGAATGTAAAGTTTCTTTTATCACTTTTTTCTGACTTCTATTTTCTCCGTTTCTCCTACATTGTTCAAAGGGTAGGGGCAGAAACAGGTTCAGGGTTGATTCTGTTGTTTCATAGCTGTCTGAGCCAACAAAATAAAGTTTGGTCCTTTGAGGCTTTCAGCAACACTGGTATTTAGATATGTATATAGGAAATCTGGGTAAGAAGAGCTTCTGTATGAGTGAATGCCTTTATAAATAAATGTGTGGCAAATGCCCCTCCTTCAGGAAGGACCTCTGACAGCCAGCATCTGTTTCATTTTCAGAAGGAAAATACAGAATGAAGACCCCATTGTGAGCTGGCCATTTCCCTTTCTTTTGGGAAAAGTAATCCGTTTAATTGAATGAAAGTCATATTTGATGTGCACTGGATTGATTCACATCTCTTTGTAAGATAGAACTTGTGCCTTCTTTCCATTACTTTTATACCCTTCTGAAGCATGGGAAAAGCAGATTTAAAAAAAAAACAAAAACAAACCTGATTTTCTTAAAGTAATAAACTGTAGCAAGTGCGAGAGCAAACAGTAAAAGAAATATAAAGCAGAATATATACAAACTGTATGTAATGGAATAGTGAACATAATCCTAAACATATACTAAATAAATAAGTAAAATAAGAAGTGATTCGAGGTCTGGTGGATTTTTAGTCCTATGGTATCGTTCAGCATTTAAACCATTTAAGGCAGAAAAGAATTCAACTGATGAAATGCAGCATAAACGTTAAACATTACTTATTAGGTGGAATTTTGCAAATCCAAGTAAAACATCATCTGCATTTTAAGGAGATTACAGTTTAGAACTAGAAATATTCAAGTATGGATTTTTACTCTATAACACTGTTTTTACTTACAACGTTACTTTCTCAGAATTGTTATTCAAACACCGCTTCAAGATCTCCAATGGTAAGCTGAAAGTCCAAATGTTTAACTAGTCATGTCAAGAGTTTTCACTGAAAAGATGATAATATCTGCAGGTTTTCAAACTGTCAGGTTAATACATTAGTCAGATCTTTCTAAAGAAAAAGCCGTATCATTCATTCTTTTCTTTAGAGAAAATAACACATCTATACTTAGTAGAGAAAACATTGAGAAAAGGCACCAAAACAAAAAAAAGTTACAGTGACAATCACTGAGAATACACAGGGAAAAGGTGTAGGAATGCCACATTAGAAATGAAGGATGGTGGAATTATTGCCTGTGGTTCTCTATTTAATCTGTTGCATAGCATGTTGCTCAGATAATCCTAACTCCATTGTTTATAGAGCTAGTAGTTGTAATATTTGTGCTGTGTCACAGCTGCCGCATATTTATAGGGCCAGAAATCCTTTTTGCTCAACTGAGGTGGCATGGGAGGTGTTTTCATGCTGCTTGGATGTGCGAGGCCATTATTTTCAGCCTCTCTGGTGTGATAGGGCTGCTCTTTAGAAACTGTGAAGAATCTCTTCAAAGTAACCAGAGGAATAAAGAGCACAGGGAAATCTCAAGCTGAAATGTGTTAGTTGCTATTCAGGGACTCAAAGTAAAGTGCATTAGCAAGCACTTAGTAGTAAATGTGTGCCCAGAGCCTGCTAGCCTTCAAATTTAAATACGTATTTAGGGACTATTACCTGCATTAATAACAGAAGACAACAGTTTTAAACAATATCCAGAATGTGTCAGTAAGAGGTAATTACTCCAGGGTCTGCATTATCCTAGATGAAAATCAGATTCTTGAGTGCCTTCCCATTTCATCAGGGCAGACTTAGTCCCTATGAGCAGGTACCCTGAACCTCTGAGACTGGCAGCAGGGAAGACTTGGATGAAGTCCTTCCTTTGCTCCTGTAGGAAACATGGTGGCTGACTGCATGCCTTGCCATCACAGGAGTAAACGTGAAGTTATTCATCCTCTGACGTGGTGAATATCTTCAAGCTCTGGAAATCAGATGTCCTAGCCATGACTGAGAGATGGTTTAGATGATGAAGCAGTTGCTGTCTCCAGTGAAAACACCTCAGATAGAAAAGTACTTTTAAGCTCAGTCAGTCCTTGAGCTTGATCCAATTTTAAAGAGAGACAAGAAGGTTTTTAATGGCTGCACTGGGAGCAAGATCAGCTCTCTGATGTCTGCAGATCTTTCAATTTTTGTTCCTATCTTCCATCTCTTTTTTCCAAATTTGCTTTATTCTAAACTGCATATAAAAGCAAAGTTTGGGATACCTCAGGGAAGAAATCTTACAGCCACACAAAGCAAAGCTGACTCTAATGCTCATTTATCCCTATACATTAAAGGTCCAATTATATTCAACAGGCAATCTGCATGTGTGAGGAATTCCAGGAAATGAGGGGTTTGTTAGTAGGGAGGGACTTTTTCTTTCAAGTCTTCTGCACTGTTTTGCTGATTAATTGTTTAGCTTTTAATCATTGACTTTTGATTTGATTGTCATTGACTGCAATCCTTTTGTTCTTTGCTCTGTGGAGCTGCAGCTAGCACACTCCTGATTGTACTTAGAGTGGGCCAAATTTTCTGTTCTCCAGGGAAGCAAGGTCTTATCCAAAACCTTCAATATTTCTTTGTCTTCTCTCATTCACTATTTTGCTGGAGTTAGAAACACGGGGCCATTAGTTTCACGGCCAGCAGATCATTTGTTTTGTTTAAAAAATAGTAATATCTCCCATAAACGCTGCTGCAACTGCTAGCCATGGATATGAGAATATTTGATATTCAAACTAGTTGTGAAAATGAGACTAATTAGTTTTAAGTATTAATCTGTGTAATACGTTGAAAATCTCAGTGAGAAGAAAATGTGACATTCTGCTCTTATGTGGCTTAAGAGAGTAAGGAAAAGCTCAGAACTGCACATTGTTTTGATTTAAAAGGTATTATAATTTATTTTATCCTGACTTGGAGAATGCCTGAAACAGCATCTGGCTGTACCAAGGGAGTGTGCTGTGCATCTCTTTCAATGTCTTAGCATTAAAGCCCTTCTGACAAATATCTAAGCCTCATACTGAGGCTCTGCTGTTTGAGTCATCCTTTGAGCTTATTGTCCAGCATTTGTGGCTTTCAAACCCGCTGAGGCTGGAAGTTGATAACAGTAATACCGAGCTATTGTACTTCTCATAAAAAATGTCTCTTCAGTTCATTGATTAAAGAATATGAACCTCAGAGAGGCTAAATGACTTATCTATCCAGTATCATATGAGAAGTCATCATCAGAGCCAGAGAAAAAAAGGCTCAAGTCATCTCTTCTAACCACAAGACTGCACTTAATTCTTATCTCTATACTGATTAATCACTGTGCCCAATTTACACCAGTATGGTAAAGAATCTTTGAAAACATAAAAAAGTGTTCAAAAACAGTGTCAGGAATCCATTCTGTGTTTTTGCTGTACTTTTTTCCTACATTTTCATTTTTGTTAGTGAGGTCAAAGGTTATTTGCACAAAGCAAATATTGTTCTTCTGGATTTTTTTCCCAGCTGTTTAGTTCCTCTTGCACAAGATATCGTCTGTGCTGTTTGACTTCAAACTTTTCCATGGGAGCTAATTAAGGACTTGTTACCTTCCTTGCCTGACAGGATAAAATAACAGCTGAGGTCGCCCAGTATGATAACCCATCCAAACTTTTATCTTGGGGATGTTTCCTTTCTATAAATTTTAAATGAGAGTGAAATTTATCTTCATTTCAAGTTGTACAATAGGAAGTATTGGAAATCATGGCTACACCTTCTTTCGAGCTTCTTTTTCCCTACTTTCCTCCTAACTTGACATTCTTCCCTCTGAGAGCCTTGATCTTAGTATTTACCTCTGCTTTGGCAGGCTTTCCATGATTACGGTTTAGTACAGCTCTTGCATTTAAGCAGCTGGTGTTATTGCTCCAGGTGCTTCTGAGCAATGCACCGTTTACATCTTGGGGTATTTGCTATCAGTCCTTCCACCCCTGTCACAGAGTCTTCAAGGAAGCCAGTAACTGTGCATCTTCTCTTGAAAGGGCAATAGTAACGTGGTTTAAAAACAGAGACAGGCTAAGGAGCTTCTGGAGAAACTCAAACAGAAGAAGGGAGTTTGCAGTACGTGGAAAAAGGAACTGGTCACCTAGGAGGAATATAGGAACACTGCCAGAGTATGTAGGGACGAAACAAGGAAGTCTAAGGACCCTCTTGGAATTAAATCATGCAAAGGATGTCAAAGACAACAAGAAGGGCCTCTTCAAGTACATTAGTAACAAAAGGAAAACTGGGGAAAATGAGGACCTGCTGCTGAATGAGGTGGGAGACCTGGTGACAGAGAAGGTGGAGATACTGAATGCCTTCTTTGCTTCAGTCTTTACTGCTAAGTCTGGG
The DNA here is from genome assembly GCA_009769605.1 of Bucorvus abyssinicus. Classification (NCBI taxonomy): domain Eukaryota; kingdom Metazoa; phylum Chordata; class Aves; order Bucerotiformes; family Bucorvidae; genus Bucorvus; species Bucorvus abyssinicus. The sequence continues at coordinate 71,978,017 of CM020063.1, read as the reverse complement.
CTCTTGGGCATCCCAGACCCTGGAGAGAGCAAGTCTGGAGAAAGGAAGGCTCTCCCTTTGTTGAGGAGGATCAGGTTAGAGATCATCTAGGCAAACTGGACACCCACAAATCCATGGGCCCTAATGGGATGCACCCATGAGTGCTAATGGAACTGGCAGATGTTATTGCCGGGCCACTCTCCATCATCTTTGAAAGGTCATGGAGAACAGGAGAGGTGCCTGAAGGCTGGAGGAAAGCTAGTACCACCGCAGTCTTCAAAAAGAGCCAGATGGAGAACCCTGGAAACTACAGGCCAGTCAGCCTCACCTTCATTCCTGGAAAGGTGATGGAACAGTTAATTCTGGATGTCATCTCTAAGCATGTGGAGAAAAAGAAGGTTATCAGGTGTAGTCAACATGGATTCTCCAAGGGGAAATCATGCTTGACCAATCTGGTAGCCTTCTATGATGGCATGACTGGCTGGGTAGATGAAGGAAGAACAGTGCATATTGCCTACCTCAACTTCGGCAGGACTTTTGACACTGTCTTTCATAACATCCTCATAGGTTAGATAACATTAGGAAGTGTGGGTTGGATGAGTGGACACTGAGGTGGATTGAGAACTGGCTGAATGGCTGAGCTCAGAGGGCTGTAATCACTGGTGCAGAGTCTAGTTGGAGGCGTATAACTAGTTGGTGTTCCCCAGGGGTCAGTACTGGGTCCAGTCTTGTTCCACACGTTTGTCAATGACTTGGATGAAGGGACAGAGAGTACCCTCAGCAAGTTTACTGATGATGCAAAACTGAGGGGAGTGGATGGTACACTGGAAGGCTGTGCTGCTATTCAGTGAGACCCAGACAGGCTGGAGAGTCGGGTGGAGAACCAAATGAAATTCAGCCAGGGCAAGTGTAGATTCTTGCACCTTAGCAGGAATAACCCCATACACCAATACAGGTCAGGGGTTGACCTGCTGGAAAGCAGCACTGGGGAGAAGAGCCTGGAAGACCTAGTGGACAAGAGGTTGATGATGACGCAGCAACGTGCCTTTGTGGCCAAGAAGGCCAATGGTATCCTGGGGTGCATTAAGAAGAGCAAGACCAGCAGGTCAAGGGAGATACTCCTCCCCCTGTACTCTGCCCTGGTGAGGCCGCATCTGGAGTATTGTCTCCATTTCTGGGCATCCCCCAGTTCAAGAGAGACAGGGAAATACTGGAGAGAGTCCAGCGGAGGGCTACAAAGGGGGACTGGAACATCTCTCTTAGAAGGAAAGACTCAGACAGTTGGTTCCGTTTAGCCTGGAGAAAACTGAAAGACGATTTTATCAATGCTTATAAATATCTAAAAGGCAGGTGTCAAGAGGATGGGCATCCAACTGGGACTTGATTTAAGAAAAAGAAAAAATGATTTTGAAAATCTTTCTTGTTATGACTCTTATGCTGCTTCTTCTTATCATTCTTCTCTCTCACACATTGACACAGTCCTGAGGAGATGATGAGCTGTTAATAGTGCTCTCTCTTTTTTTTTTTTTTTTTTTTTGATGAAAATGTATCTCAGTGAAGATGGAGAGAACAATAATACTAAAAATATGATGGGTAAGCAGAATTCTGAGCAGAATGAACTTTAAAACCTTTCTCCAAAACACTGATAAATGATTTCTTTAAAATGCTATGTTGTGAGAGATAGGGTAGTATATTCTTCATTTTAATACATATCTAGCATAGAGCAAGATCTACTTAATTTGCTATTTTTCCCGAAGAGTCACTGATAAAATCGAATTTTGTATCCAATCTTTCACTGTAAGATATTCAAATGAATTTTCCTGCCAGCAGTTTCAGAAACTGCTGAATGGAGTGTCTCCTTCCACTGCCCTTTGTTTATTTCTGACTTAAGAGGTTCACTAACATGGAAACTGTATATGGAATTTTTAATTTGTTTCAACGAAATTTTTTTTTAACTGGGTCTTGGAGTTTGTTTTGGACAAACCCTCCTAGGCTGTGTTTAGGTAATACTCTAACTCGGATGTCATATCCCTAAGTATACCAGTATGACAAAACAGAGGCAATTACTGGGATAAAGTGAGACATGTGGTTCAGTACTTTGCTGAGTGGGAGACATGACATCAGTGAAGGTATATGTGACTGCAGGGAAGATCAGGCAGTAATTTTTGCTGGCTTTATTTCCTGCTGTGTGAGGACCAAGCTAAGTTCTGCAAAGTTGAAGAGAATAATTAAAGAGGGAAGACAGATCCCAAGAACAGATTGCAAAGTAGGTTTTTCTTTTACTTTTTATTTTTCCCAGAGATTTATTCTTTTATTTTAGAAGAACAAGGAGGAAACAAAAATATCACAAGCACATTTTAAGCCTACCCATTCAAGAGGGAAGGTAAAAGTGTTCTGGAATTTCAGACCCTTGTTTGCTCTTTCATTTATTTTACATTCTGGTCCCTCTGCTACCCAACAGTTTATTATAATTTAGTTTATTTTTTGGTAGCTTTTGTTGTGTAGCTTGAAATGATATATACTATTAGAAAAAGTAATGCATTAAACAGGCAGCATTCAGTTAACACATCCTCATTTCTTTTACTTTTTTCTTACAGTATATGGCAGGCTTTTCCCTGTACTATTCAGAATCCTACAGAAACGAAGCATTGATGGAAAGGAGGGATCAAATGCCAGCAGTAGTGAGTGAGGGTTTAAATTCTTGCATCCAATCCAAATCCTGGTGTAACCTTTACGTTCCAGAATGGTTCAGCTACTGTGCTCAACACCTCCCTGAGTTTGTCCCTCTTGCAAACACCATTGTGTTTCTAAAGAGCCCCCTCTTGTTCTACTCAGATTTTCACAGTTTTCCCACCCTTCTATGAATATCTCCCAAAGCTTTTCCTTTAAATTAAACCAGTATTTCACAAGAAAATAACAACTTATTTAAAAGTGGTTTTTTTTAAACATCTGTGTCTGCTGCTGCACTCTTCCAGTTAATCCACTTGTTGAGTCCTTCTTGGAGGGCAAACCAGTGCTGTGCATGAGCTCTGAGGATCCTTGCATCAAAGTAGGCACCTGGATGAAGTGTTTTGTCAATCCACCGGACACAACCCAAAGGAGTGTATTAGAGTGACCTCACTCTAGGCTCATGTGGTAGTTGCCTATGGTGTTTCTGAATTAGGACTCAGCTCTGGCCAACATCAGCCAGCTCTCTATTGCTTCCCCAAAATGCTGATGGGATATCTTATCTGCCTGGAGTTACTGTGGTGAAGGAAAGAGAAGCAGTCGGTGAGGCTTCTGCTCATTTTCTTCTGCACCACCAAATGCCACAACGGAGTCTGTACTTATGGTTTCAACACAGTAGACTTAAACATAAAATGGACAACAGCTTCTTTGTTATGTTAAAAGTCCAGCAGCTGAAAGGACTCACTGGAACATGATGCTACTGCTCCTAGGTCTGTGTGGTCTATCCACCACCAACCAGAATGAGGGCAAAGCTGTATTTTTCTCCTTGAGTTTAATTCTTGGAAATATCTACCCTATCTTCTGGACTTGGAATGCTCCATCTCCAAAAACAAAACAAAAGAGCAAGGGAGAAGTCAGTGTACAATACACACACTTAATCTGATTTCATTAGATGGATGATTTTTAACTAAAGCAGAAAAAACAGCAAGTCTGTGTAGAGACACTCTCATTTAAGAGCTGAGATTGGTTTCATTGTAGCTTAACTGACCGCCTGAAACTAAAGATAGTCTGAGCACAAAAATGGTCTGAAATGAGAAATGTTGTGAATTATGGCAAATACAGCTCCTTTGGTCTAAATCTGTGAGAGGACCCATTTGCTTCCTAGTCAAAGTATATAAAATCAATTTACTGAAAGTCAATAGCAAACTTCCAGAAAGAATGTTATTTGTTCTTACCTTATGTCTTGAAGGTTTATGAAACCTATTACTCTGTTCCTTCTGATATCCCTTCTGATAAGCCTTCTATATTTAGCACCTTAAAAAGCATTATTTTTTATTTTATATTTAAGTCTCAAAACAAATTCCACAAACTGGAATTTTAGTGTTAAAAATTGTTTTAATTCTTCACAGGCTCATCAGTCTTCAAAAAATATGCTTGACTTCATCTGGAAGGGTGTAGAATTTGATGCTGCTGTTGAACATCTGCATCTCCAAACTGATTACTTTTTTTTTAATTCTTTGATGTAAAGCAGTGCTCTACAGACTTGAACTCTGTGTAGTTAAATGTTGCTTCATCGTGCTTACATACTCCTACATAAATAAGGCTATTTGACTGCAGAGTTCAAAATCATTATTGTTATATTATTGTATACAAGGTACAGATTACAGTGTGGGCTGTTGTTTTGCATTTGAGGTGAAACTTCTAATTCTTGAATTTAATCAACAAATTTTATGTGCATTCAAATGTAATTATAATTTAATTTGCTACACAGTTTTCATGTTCTCAAAGAGAATGATTTGCCAATTTGATATATTTATTTCTTGAATTCATTTTGTGTTGCCAGAAGCTCTGCCATGCCCCTTGAAGCCTGGATGCAAAGTAAATAAAAAAGCAGATTCTTAAAAAACCCCACCCTAATTCTATGTTTTACAAAGAGGTAGAACTAATTAGTTCTGCAATCCATATATTTTTCATAATTTCAAACCATCACTGCTGGATGGTGGAAATACTGCCGGAAAAAGAACTTGCTGACTTTCGCAGTATGATATTGCCTCCCTGTTGGCCAAAACCCAGAAATAGCAGAAAACACCAGAATGTTTTGACATCCGAGGTGGGCTGGAGAGGAAAAGTGCCTGATGAAAGTCAATTATTTTGGATGCTATAAGCAGTGATCCTAAAGCAAGACCCTTTGAGCTCTCCTGGATCGCAAAGGGCTGAGTCCAGCATCTCCTCTGAGCGAGACATCAATCAGGCACAAACTGCGCAAAGGGCCAGGACAAAGTCAGGCTTCTCAAGACTGAATTATAATCTGTTGAGAATGCTGAAGCATTCTGAGTGTTTAAACTACAGAAAAAGGAAATTTTAACTATAGGCTAGCCTCGCTCTTCTCCACCCACCTCTCTACCTATGTGTTTGAATATAAACATTTGCTTTCACAAGTGTGGGTGTTTGTATATTCCACTGAATCCAAATAACTTTGTTTGTGTACTTGCATGTTTTGTGGTTATATCTCTGCATATATATATATACACACTTGTATTTTAATTTGGAATATCTTGTAATTAGTCTGAACCTTGTCGTTATTTAATGCGTAGTTAAGTCATTGTTTTGATTGTAATGTATTCTACTGAATAACCTTGTTAATTTCAAATTGGTTAATGATTAAGTGCTGCTAAAATCCAATTTACCTCTCACCATCAATAAATCCCAAATTGCTGCTAAATCATAACCATGTCTACCATAACTATTTCCGCCTGCAACACCAAGAATGAGATAAATTACCTGATTAATTAATTAAAAGTCGTGGTTGTTTTGAGCTGTTTGGAGTGTAAGGGTGGCTGTCCATGGCCTGTGATCAGACTGTCATAGTGATGTTGAAATGTGCTGCTGCTGTGACCACAGTTGTCTAAGCCCATTTCTTTCCTTGTTCATTTTGTTCCATTCATCCAGGACCCATCCCCCTTCCTCTGTTTTTTGTGCATCTTGCTGTCACTTGGTCTGTTGCGCTTTTTTAAATTTTGGTACAAATTAAAATGACTCTGCTGCTGTCTTCAAGCTGACCTACATGATTAAAATAAATAACCTTACGAAGAGTCTGCCTGTGATTTCTTTTCTAGGTGAAAAGATAAAAAGTATTTGTACTGCCCATTGTGCTACCTGACCACTTACATTGATTACACCCAAAAGCTTGTTGTATCTATGGTAGCTTTTATAGTCAAGACCCAGCAGACAAGGTTGGAAGCATTCTGAGATGGGTTATTTGTTTAGAGGTACTTTAGCATCGGATTTTGTTTTGTTGTGTCGATGTGAATGGGCAATCCATTCACTATATGTAACTTGCACAGGTATGTGAGGAGATAATGCACTCTCCGAAGTGACAACCATGCAGTTCCATTACTTTCAATATGTCAATATTTTTAAAGGACCTGCAAAAATTTAATATATATTCTCAGTATACAAAATGCTATCAGTGGATTATTAGAAACAGTTGTTTTGTCAAGACAATTCTAATCTCCATAGATATGGAGCCTTTTATTTGCTTTTGAGTATGTTACTTCAAATCACTTTGAACACTAAAACTTTAGATTTCTAATTCGGAATAGTAAGAACATTTTGACATTTTAGATTTCATTTAATAACTAGTCCATTGACTTTAATAAAGTCAAAGAATTGATCTTAGAAGTAGGACTATTCAAACAGTGAAATTTTCCAAATTAGAACAAGATTAACAAAACTGGCCTTAGAGCGAATAGCAGGGGTCATCAATTCCTGAAGAATGCTTCAGAGTCTATCCTTTGTTCTGTCCAGGGTTAGATTTTGGCTTGGCTGATCCTCTCTCTGATAAGTATCTCCTAATTTTATTGCAAACAAGCCAGTTGCCTAATTTAATAGACACTTTTCCAGTAGAGGTTACACAGTTTTCCTGAGTGACTTCAGAGGCTTTCTTAAAAACATGTTTACCTATTTTGTGACAACAATCTAATGCTGTGTTCCTTCACATTAATAATAATGTTCTTTTTAATTTCAGTAGGGCAGAAACCTGCATGACTTTTAACACAACAAATCCTTGCTGCCTTAGTGCAAGGTGTACTTAGATCTGACTCAATGCACATTACCAGGAATGAGAGTATTTGATAACTTTCACAGATATAGCACTCGATTCCTAGTAAATTCCTTTGGTTTATTAACCCTTCTTGCCAATACACCATCTACAATCTAAGTGAATGATTCCTCCAAACTAAAATTTTTTTCCAGTGCCAGAACTTCTCTGATCGGAATGCACATAGCGTGTGGGGCTATGCCAATTTATAGCCATAGGCTGTTTTTTGGATAAAGTATGATCTAAAAGAGCAAAACTGGGGAAAGTATGTAAATTTTTTTTTTCTAGAAAAAAAACCAAACCTCCCAGTGAGAGAGCTTTTATTTTAGCTGTCTTTTCTGAAAAACACCCCTCAGTCTTATGCCAGGGACTATGTCTATTCTGCAGTTCCCACGTGTCTCATGGTGTCTCCATAGTCACAGCTCTGAAGAATTAAAATTTGGAAGGATGATCATGAGACAAACATCTTAGCGTGATTGACTTGAGTGATGTGCAGAGGAAAAGCAAGCTCGTCTCATGCCTGGAGCAGGCTGAGCAGGCACTTTACCATCCCTTTGTCAAGGCTTCCACCCAACACACACTGCTTGCTCCCTCTGCTATACTCTCATGTTCCTCATCAGTTTAGGGACCTTTTTTCTCATTTTTGGTATGTGTTTTTATCATTAGCAGCAATTTTGTTATATTTTTATTTCAAGGTTTGGGGTTGATGAGGGAGAACTGCAAGAAGGGAGGAAAGTATCTTATGGATGCAGAAGGCAGAAATGTAGAAGTATGATAAAAAATAAGTAACATCACAAAATTTTCTCTTCTGAACTGGAAAGTTAGAAAGTCCCAGACATTTTAGGGCTGGATTACCCTACGTATGATGTGGGTCATTATCTGTAATATTATATACTTCATTGTTTTATGATATAATCCTTGAAGATTTTTTTAATGTCAGAAATAAAGGTTTAATCTACTCCAGGGATTACTGCTTCAATTCTCTCTGCCTGCAGGCATGAGAAAGCAAAATTATTATTTCCAATGAAAAAACTGAAGCTGTTGTATTTGCCTTCTGTGTTTCATAAATAAGAATTTGTCTGGTCTCAGTAATTTTCTTTTGACAGAGTGCAGCAAAATTCACACAGCTTCACTGCCGATGAAAGAAATCTCCAGAAAAGTAACAGAAAGCTCAAACAGGAAGCTCAGTTTGACATTTTAGAAGCAGGCGTGTGTCTGTTCGATCCACATTGCTTTATTAAAAAACTGAATGTACCATCCAGGAAGGATAGAAAGAGATACACTTCATAAAATACTGCAATACATCTTCCAGCTTCACTCCGCATGAATATCTGATGCTTGATGTGCAATCCAATTGCTGCCACATAACTAAAGGACATTTGATTTTTTCCACAGTTCTTTTATTTGCCTGAAAATACTTGAAGCAAAGGACAAGGATAAAGCATTTTTGCACTATTTTACTGGTAATCTGCAGATTTCTGTTGGGTTAATATCTTTGCAGAGGAAGTACTCCTGGCCTAGATTCTGGCAGTGTTTATGCCAGAAATAACGTATGCTACTGAGAGAACTTCTCCGATGCTCTGTGAACTAGTATAAAATAATGACATTTTATGGGTGCTTCAATGTATTGGCATGTGTGTGTGTTAATACCACTTGTTATTCTTTAGTTCAATCACAATAACTGAATTAATTTATATTCATATTAATTTATATTCATATATTCATATATTTCACAAAGTGAAACCGAACCAGGGAAGATCTGGAGGAAACTTGTTTTTAAGATGCTTAGGTAAAAAATATCTTCGGTGCCAGCTGGGTGCTTGTTTTGGGACTAGATGATCACAGGAATTTGTAATAACTTAGTTACCTATTTGAATTCTTTTCAACTCATCAGTGGTCACAGTTTCTATCTATCTGATTCGTGTGGTGGCCCATTTTGACAGTCTCCATCAATTCACTAGCAGACAGCAATTTACATTAGAGAAATCAAGACAAAATTACCAGAGGTTAATGGGTCTCATATTCGGCACTTTGCAGAGGAATCTGTGTTACAAAATCTGACTCACTTTTCTGGGACCTGGCAGCTGATGAGTGAAGCATTCTGGTAAAATGAGAAGCTCAAATTGCAGCTTCACGAACTGTTGCTGCTATGCGGAAATGTGGATAATTCTCTCTTCGGGACAGACAGTCTTTTTCAGGAACTAAAAATATTCTTAAGTTCAGGGATAAGACACATATTGCTAGGCAGAAATGCTTTACACAGCTCATTTATGCTCTGTGTTGGGGTGTCATCATTAGAAAGAAAGCTAAACCTGTATCATCAATGGGTTTAAAAAAGGTTCATTTCAATTTAATTTGTTGACCATGCCAACTTCATTTACGTGTAAGAGAGGTAACAAGTAGCATAGTGAAAAGGAGTTGTTTAACATGCTAGCAAGTCCACATAGCTGCTACCATTAAATTGTCTAATTAACATAATTTAAAGAATAACACATTTATAACTTCTTTTTTCTTTTGTTTCTTCCCAACACCCCCCCCCCCCCCCCCCCACCCCCAAACCAGGATCAAACAAATCCTGACATACTTAAATGTATTTTACAACTGTTCCAACTGCTTGGTATTCACTGAGCGATAAAACATTAGGAGAAGTAGTGCAAACAAATTAAGTTGAAATTGCTAGATGAAAATTGAAGCTTGCTTGGTGTTTACTTGGGAAGCAAAGCATGGCATAAAGTAGTGACTGCAGTAGTACTGATCGATGCTGGCCTTGTCGCATTTAATAGTTACTTTTCTAGAGAATTTAATTGGAGGGGGATGAAGCAGAAATTGCTTGCCTCTGAGTGGAACTTGTTCAGTTTCGAAAAGACAGTTGCTCTTTCATTCAAAATGGAGAAGGCTAAGGTCAGATTCAGAAATCACTGTGGTGTATTATGGACAGTGACTGCCAGGGCAGTTTACAGGACCACAGGTTTTTGGAGAGACCAAGGTGTCATAGGTTGAGGCTGGGCTGGCCCTAAACAAATGACAGATGCTCTCTATTAACCACTCTCCCTTCCCTGAAGGTGAAGGGAAAGGGAATAAGCAGGAGCAACTTATGGGCTGGAAAAAAAACCCTGTAAACCATCTTTAATGAAACTGTAACAATAAAAAGAAAATAAAATTAATAAGAAAACAATTAAATATATATACAAATATCTATGAAACAATATCAAACTCCCCTGATGGTCACAACTGACACTTCAGGGCAGGCATTGGGTAAGTCCCAGACTGGACTCAGCAGCAGATGGGAACTGGAATCAGGAACTGGATTCAAGAACTCATGGATTGAGGTCAAAGGCAGAAGAATGGACAGAGCCTTCCTCAGATGCTGGCAATTGAAGAAGAGGGCTTAACCCCCAGCTTTATACTGAATATTATGTCCATGGAATGGAATACCTTGTTGGTCAGGTTTGGGTCACCTGTCCTGTCCACTCCTCTCCACCAGAGCGACTTCTACTTACAAACATTTTCACTTATGGTACTCCAGTGTTGTACACAAGATTTAGCAGTGACTTTGGTTTCTATAGGAGCAAGTATAAGCAAGAGTCTTTCGGCACACCAATCCCTGGTAGTAACTGTAAACATCAAGCGTTACCAATTCTAGAAGCAGACACTGTCTGCAAAAATATGCTGTTAACTTCAGACAGTGCAGTCACTGAGCAGAGACTGAGCTGAAAAGCAGAATCACTGAATGGAGAATTGGTTCTGTTTCAGCTTGAACCAGAATACAAGGCAACACCCAAGAGAACCAGAAGTATGGTGGAAAAGATTAAATATTTACCTGAAGTATTTGCAGAGAGAGAAAGGAAATATTAACACTCCAGGACAGGCAGTACCTTGTTGCTCTATGCTGTGTGGTGCAAAGCACATAGTTTAGCACTTCTGAGCACCATTGCAACATAAGATTTCTTGCTAAGCCATGCAGCTATCATCACAGATACTGGATGGGAAGATAATGTAATATCTTTCTAAAAGAGGTCATCCACTGACTAAAACTTGGAGAAGTTTCCTTGCTCTAAGGAGTCTTATCTAGAGTTCTATTTATCTAAGAGCACAACGAGAATACTCAGAAATTTCTGTCATCTCAATTTCTTTGCATACCTTTGTTTATTTAGAAATACTCTACTGAGATAAGACACCTAATTTACATCTTATAGTTTGGGGGACTGCAGGAGGCTGAGAGGGAATAATAATAAAAAAAGACAATAAAATAATCAGTTTTAAAGGGGGAAAAATATAGAAACAAAGAAAGAAAAATACAATCCACAGACACAGAGGCTGTAATTGGACTTCCTGGCATCTTGTCAGGATGAAATACTGTTCTTGGTTTTTAAAAGAGCACCTTTTGTTGGAAGTTACCAGTGACAAGGCATGAGAGACATCTGTGACTGTGACACACCTCAAGTCTCTGTGTATAGGCCTGGAAGCAAAGACATGGGTAGAAGGATAAACTCCCAAACTTCCTGTGCAATGAAATCAGACTCTGGTCTAACTGCATGAACATTTTGTGCAGTTTGATTTCTCTAGGATCCACATGAAATGTATGACCTTGGAAATGTCTTTCTTGTCTGTGAAATGCCTGATCATATGATCATTCAATGGAGGAAAGTTTTGGCTGTGAAACTGGAGAAATTACTTCAGAATTTGGATTTCTTTATTTTAATTTGTCAGATAACATCTCTGTTCTGTCCCGCTCAGGTGCCCAGACATGTCAGGCAAAGGGAGCTAAGGATTTTATTTTTGCATCTTTCAGTAGAATTAATTGAATTAAAAAGGATTGATTTGATTAAAGTCTTGAGTGTGACTCCTTACCAAGTCTGACAAGTCAGGAAGAACGTGGCCATTATCTCTCTGGGTCAATGAATCAAATTTATGGAACCTAATGTCATCAAACCCATGCGTTTGGAGATGGATCCAGTTGTTATATTTGTACCTTGACTAATACTGTTTTTCTTGTAACTTTTGCATCAGTAGCCAGCATACAAGTACTGTGTTCACTATGGAGAAAGAAACACTTAGGCTGGTCTTAACAGTTCTTACAGAATCTAGTGTTGATTGAAGTCATCCCATAAAGCATCGGATGAAAGCCGATTATAATTATGGTCAGCAGCCGTGCTGACCAGGACTTTGTATCAGTGTTTGTTGAGTGTCAGGAAGTTGGTTCTGGGCTTCAATAGGGACAGATGGACTGTTGCTGGGTAAACTTCCTCAGACCACTACTAGTTACAGGGTTTAGATGTCCATTGTGATGCACCTATGACACCTCAAGTGAAGGCCATGTGTACTCTCTATGTAGTTAGTAAGAAAGTCAAAAGGGATGAAAAATCCCAAAACATTTCTGAAACATTCCTGACAGCTTCTTGAACAATCCTCTCAAAACAGTATGCGTTCATCCCATACAATATTTACCAAGACATCAATGACTGTGGATGCCCAGAGTCAGTTCAAGGCCTGCCAATAGACAGGGCAAACCGGATTTTGCTGTTTCTGTTGCTAGCATTCACCTCTTATGCAACCAACTTGGCTTTGTAGCTGCAGAATGCCCTTCCCAGGTTTCCTTCTGCTGCACATAAAGTGGTGACACAACCATACGGAGGTACATGCAGTCAACATCTTTCATCATGTCCTGGCATGTCTGCTGCTGAGAAGACTTGCTAAAGGAATGGCACTAAAGACATAAATCCTGGCTTCTTCATGGTGAGAGGAAACACGTACCTCAACCTTTGTCTACCTTGTCTCTGCACCTGTGAACACAAGCTTTGTGAGATATCTACATGATCTCCTTCAGCAAGGGGCCAGCCTGAGAGTGGAAGGACAGGGCGGTGTGTTTCTGGGGCAGGAGCAGAGTGTATGCCTCTAATGTACAGTTATTGCTCCCACTCCTGTGGCACCACTGCCACCCTCCCAGGTGCTGTCATTTGTACCTTCCTCTGCATTATCTTACAAGGAGACGCTGTGGGATTAGCCCAGGCTGAGATAGGGCACTGTCTGTGGCTCCTTGAAATGTAGGAGCCTCCCCTCTTTCTATGCTGCATTCCCTTTTTATTCCCCTGCATCCCACTGTGGGTGAATTGGGGATGTGAAAAGGTTACATCCCTGTCTCTACGCTGTAGCATCTCTTCACAGTCCTGTAGTACAGGGCCATGGCTGATGCTTTTGTGAACCTGCTGATTATGTCAGGCTCCATCAGCTACTTCAGCTGCAAGTTTCAGATGTCCAAAACTCTCAAGTCAGCTTGAAGCCCTGGTAACCAGTTCGGGAAATCCATCTCCTCTCTCCTGTGTTTTCTGTCTTTGGGGTAAGGACCTCTGCCTGTCACACAGGCAGTAAAATATCCTCTGCTTCCTTTTTTCTCCCAGCCTCTCTAAGAAGGGAAAAGGAAAATGCTGTACTGAGCAGGCACAAGAGGAGTGAGATCTGGGATGTCTTTTACTTGGAGGCTATTTGGCTATCCAAGTTAGCTTTCGTTGTGCTTAAAGCTGACATTGCAAGCTTTTATTATTTGGGGAAGTTAATATTTGCAAAAACTTCTTGGAGGAATCTGTTTTTAAAATTGAAAGATGCATTTAGCAGGTGTTGGTATGGAAAAATAATTGCATTCTTACATGAGCCGCTTTACCTTACTTGAGGCACCCACAGGAGCTGAGCTGGGATGGACAAGCAGAGGAACAGCTCTGAAAATGAGTCTGCTGTTTGCAGGAGATGGAAACATCCTCCCCATCACAGTACAAGCTGCTCTTCTTCATCCTTTGGCAGCAAAGTGGTGAGTGCATTTGGTGCCCTTCAGTAATTTGCTCCTCCACGGTAAACTGCTTGCTTTGCTGGAACCTAGATTTGGCCGTAGTAGCCTCAGACGGCTGGATTTGTGACAAAGTAATGTGATTCATGTTTCGTTTTACTTAATTTATCAAAATGTCTCTTTCTGGGGCTGCAGCAAAAGGAGTTTTCAGCATAAGGTTCCTAAATGGAAGAGCGGATCTTATATGTAACATTAAAAGACAGCAGTGCACGGTAGCACCAACATTGACATTTTAAGAATAAGACCATCTCGTCAACCTTCTAGGTCACTTGAAGTTCAACACATGTTCAGTTAGCATCAAATGCTTATTTAAGGTACTTGCTGTTGTTGGAGGCTTTATGTAAGTTCAGACAGAAAGGGTCATTGCAGATGTGCATTAAAGAACATCAGGACCCCAGAGCACTGAGTGGGTGTGCTGTAGAAAATACTAGCGTTTGTTTAGAAATCTGACTCTTCAGAGTAGCTTTTGTTGAAAAAACTGTAACAAAATTTAATTAAGGTAAAATAAGGAAATAATAAAATAGGGTCCACCCTGTGTAGTTGAAAGTTTGAGATATTTTTGATTCAGGTCTAGATCCTTCAGAAAGTTCTGTGTGGATACATCTCATAATATCCTATCAAATATGTCATATACAAAGTGTGACTAACTTCCCAACCATACACGGTACTATGAGTCTCTTTTTCTCAGGAGGATGGTTTCAACTATTTCTTCTCAAGCACTGTGCTGCATTGGTGCCTTCTGCAGTAGTGCATGTGCCCTGGACACAGTCTCTTAAAATATTTGCCTTAATTCATTTTTCTAAGCTGTTGGGCACTGGGTGCTATGTGTGGTGGTTGTGTTTTTTCACTCTAGCCAGATTTTTTGCTAGAGTAGACCAAAAAGATAGACGTGTCTGTAATTTTGTAGTAACTGACAATAGATCTTAAACCCCCATCTATTCATTGAGGATATGTCTTTAAGGTCCAGTTAACTATTCAAGGTAGACCCTAAGATACCTGAGGGGTGTAAGCCTGTTAAATGGGAAAACCTCACTGTTTCTGAGGGGTTTTGCTGCATTATGTCTTTTGCTGTACCTGGCAGAGAAGGTTAGCAAAGGTGCTGGTGGCTGAAGATGATGGCCTGCCAGCTCACCCGCCAGGCATGTTGCAGTTGCTACGCAAAACTCTTCAGCTTATGCCTCTAAGAGAGATGTTTACCCGGCCTTGGTCTTGCAAGGGCTTAATAAATTTCTGCGTGTTTCCTCAGCAGATTGTAGTTGTGGAGGCACAGTCATTTAGTACGTTTAGTGATGCCTGATCCCACAGTAACCTTGGGAAGAGCTGGAGCTTCAGGCACTGCTACTTCCCTGCTTCAGGCACTGCTATTTCAGGAAGGAATCTCACTTGTCTTTCCAATTTTTTGGCAATCCTCAGCCTGCTGTGACTTCTGGCAGTGCCATCTGCCCTGAGTCAGGGGCATTGGCACAGGGAGGAAAGAGCTTTAAATTGTAGGACTATTATATATATTCACCAGCTTTCTACTCTGTGCCAAGGATGAAGGGTGTGTCAGGCTTGACCGTGGCTTGATGTTGAAGGTAAGAGAGCATTTTGGACCAAATTCTTATGTTATATGAAGTGTAGCCTTTGGTTCTCTTCATGCAGCCAGCTGCTTGGTTTGCCTGCCAGGACTCATTTGCCACCCGGTCTCTGCAAGGGGATGCATGGGCTGACAAGCAGTAGTAAAACCCTACTTCCAAGTACAGCAGCTTTGAAGAAACTGTGTATCACTGCAAAAATAAATCATTTGGACAGGCACATATGGATTGATGTGGTTGTTGGATATCTGCTACGTTAAACAACACTTCTGCTAGACACTATAAAGTTATACAAAATGTCAAATTCTATTTTTTTAATTTCAAAAATCCTACAAAACCTCAGTTTTGTTGGAAAATTCTTGACTAGTTCTATCAGAGAGCAAGCCTGGCTCCCTAATTCTCAGCCTCAGTGTTCCTTAAGCAAGAAATGAATGGTTCTGAAAGGGTCCTGTGTTATTAGAGAATCATGAATGCCTCCTCCTAGTTTCTTGAGTTCTCTTGTGTCCCTCATAACAGGAGGAAGCAGACAGCAGTGTATGGCTCTGTTGTCATTCAGATATTTGCCTCTGACAGGGAAATGCTCTGTTGGGAATCTTTGTGTGTAAGTTGGTTGTAAACTATTTGTATTATTGCACAGGCCACAGATATTAACCCACAATCTTGGTCATGACAGCTCTGCTAGTGAATGTTACATGCAGAAAGAAAAATTTGCCTTCAGAGTGATGAAAAGCCACTTACAAAACCTAGAAAGCCCTGAATAATCTGTATATACACAAAAATGCATGCTAAATGGATGTTGGTGGAGTGGGAGATAGGCCCTGCATATCTTTCTGCATCAAATTGCCTGACTGAATTAAAGACCAAACCTCGCTTACCTGCTCTAATTTCTGAAAATTTCTATTATCACAAGTGGTAACTCTACCTGAGCAGTTAATTTCTTCTCTGGAAAAATGCTGGTGTTTCAGTGGCTTTTTTTTTTTTTTTTTTTTTTAAATCGATACAATAGAAAATTAAAAATCTCTTGAGAACTGCTTCAGTTTTCTACATATGGGAACCTTAAATATATAGCAACTAAGGAAAATATATAGCAGCTAAGGAATACTTCTCTTTGCCACTAGCGAATTAGGGGGACCCTGGAAGGGAAAGAGCATGTAGCAGTGATGTTCTGTGCTCTTCCTAGATTTAACTGGACTGCCACATGGTATTTTATTTTAGTGCAAAGGCAGGTATAGGGTACCACCTGAACTGTGGTGTTTTCCACTTACTTGGCACTGTTGGAGGCCTGCAAGAAATGCAGGCAAAAATGGAGAACGAACTCATGACCTAGTGCAAGGGCTAAATACATTGTGTGTGCAGCCTTGTGCCTGTGCAAATGATCACAATGAGAACTGGAAGGACAGGAAGAATGGAGACTCCTTGTCTCACCAGCTCAGAAAACCGTCCAGCACTGAGAGAGAGAGTGTGGGGCACCTGCATGGCATGGTGTGTATGAGCATCCCTCTATTTTTCCTAGAGTCAACCTGCATAACTTATTTTAGAGCCAGTCATTCCTTTTTAGGCTTGTCCTACAAAGCTCTGATGATCAGCTATGACTATATCACTGCATTCAGCATAAGGTGTAGTTCTCCCATTTAAAGACAACACCCATGGATGAAACTTTGCAGCGTGAAGGTTACTGCATACTGCAAAAAGCAAAACTCTTCACCTTGCGTCTTTGTCTCCCTTCCCATTACAAAATCCAACCAACACACTGCAGCCAAGTGTCCCTGTGAGTCACTGTCCAGTAATTAATCTGTACTACGCTGAAGGCATTCAAAACCACAGAATAGACTCACTCAAGGGAATATTGTATTAGCTGGAAATTAAAGTTTAAAAGGCTCTAGCTCTTGTCTCTCTTGTGGCTGCTTTTTAAAAAATACTTCTAAATGGAAAATGGAAACTTGCTGTTACGGGGAGGAGGAGGAAATAGGGATTAACTATTCCTCTGTGACTTAAAATGGTTGTTCGACAACAACAAAGCCAGGGACAATTATGAGACACTGATGGATGATGTTTCTCTAGAAAATAAGCAGTTCATAAAAAAAAAAAAAAAAAAAAATCCTATTCTTGACTAATTATCAGGAACTTGTTTGAACAGGGGACAATACCTGCTGAGTAATTTTGTCTCATTGATGGCTTTCTTAATGTTTTGGTTGTTTTTTTTTTTTTTAAGCTGTAGACCTGGAAAGTGTCTGAATTATTAATGCTCAAAGCAAGACAGTCTATCAGATTTTTGGTTTTATGCTTATGATTCCCTTGGATGTATTTCACCAAGGATATAAATCTGTCTTGTCTGCAGACTCTCTCTGCTAGGTAAAACAGGTCCTGCTTTTTCATTATCCTGCTCCTTGTCCTTACATGAAGGAGTACCTTGACAGCACACCTGAGTTACCCTCCGAGTTTACCACACTTGAGGTAACTCTGCTACTTGTGTGGGTGACCAGAGCTGCAAGGCTTTTGTGAGAACTAGGGGAATCTCCAGAGATGGACTGTATCTCTTGGGAAATCTAGGTCCATTCCTATGACCATATCCTCTGTCTCCTTCCTTATTTGGGAAAATCCCCCCTTGTTTTCTAGAGAGAGGGGGTTTTTGTGCTTTGCTCTAAGACTCTTCAGGCACGCAGATACTGTGGCTGAGGTGAGGTGTATGCAGTTCAGCAATCACCTGGAGCCAGAAAGGTTTTTGTTCAGTGCATGTGTTTCATCTGGACGGCTCCGTGTAATGCAGCCTCTGCTCATGCTCAGCACTGAGCCTGGTGCCACCTGGTTCTTGTGGCGCATTCTGAAAGAGGCAGTTCCCTGCCCACTCCTTTCCCAGCAAATAAAGCCAGTAATGAACAATAATATTATGCACAGTTTGAAAAGCATATGAACAGCTTACTATCTACCAGCGTGTGTCCAGAGAGTGCTGGAACAGATTGCATTTTACCTGGTTATAATTTTTTTTAATGCATACAATTAATTTCACAATGGTTGTCTCTGGCTTTCACTGAAAGTAACTGCTATTTCTGTAGCTCCTCTTTAGAACTAATATCAGTATTTCTGGTATGACATCTGCGCATTTTCTTGCAGTCAAGTGGAAATGCCAGAATCTTTATTTGCTTGCAAGCTGCTAGAAAATTTCCTCTGACCTCATAGTGAGTGCTGTTGCCATCGTCTTTGTCCATGTGGTGGTGTTGCATACTCTTGAAAACTTGCTGTAATCCATTACAGTTGTTGCATTACTTTTCAAATGCTGGGCATTTCCTTAGCCTGTGCTGTTTGCCAGAGCATGTGTAGACCCACGTGATATGTCTATATTTTTTGTGAGATCTAACACTGAGTTCCAAATTCTTTTCTACCTGAAGGTTTTATTTTGTTTTGTTTTAATAGACATTATTTAAAAAGAATCCTAAATTACAGCAGCATAACATTGTCAGTCCTCCACTGTACTTCTTGGGGCAAAGTTTGTGAGATGCCAGCCTCAGTAGCAAAGTCAGTTTAGAGTTTTGTGATATGAATCTTTGGATGTTTCAAGAAAGAAAGGGGTTATTCTTTACATTAATCCTTTCAATGATATAGTTCTAGTGCATGCTCTTCCTCAGCTCAGAATGCTTTCTACATGTTTTGCCTACAACCGTGTCCTGGTCAGAAACAGCTCAGAGCCTAGGGATTTGACAACAATTTGCTCCATCCTCTCTCTGAGCTCAGGCTTCTGAGCACTGTTGCTCAGCTCAGTACAACCACTTCCAACTGGCTTCTGTGAGAAACACTTCAAGGTACAGTTCAGTGAAGTTGTGGCCAAGTCTTCAGAGAAAAGGAGAGGAAACTTACTGTGCTAGCTTTATTCTTTAAGCCAGCAATTCAGGAAATTATGTCTTCTGTCTGAACTGGGCAATTTCTATTGTTTAGAAAATATTTTTACTTTGTCAAAGTAAATGTGATCTTCAGGGCTTTTCACAGTCCTTTCTTTTCCTGTTCCAAACTGGGCTTACACAAAATCACAGAATGGTAGGCGTTGGAAGGCACCTCTGGAGATCATCTAGTTCAACCTCACTGCTAAAGCAGGTTCACCTAGAGCAGGTTGCACAGGGTCATGACTAGGCAGGTTTTGAATATTTCCAGAGAGGAAGACTCCACAACCTCTCTGGGCAGCCTGTTCCAGTGCTCTGCCACTCTCAAAGTAGTTTTTCCTTATGTTCAGATGGAACTTCCTGTGTTCTAGTTTGTGCCCTAGTTCTATTTATGGGCACCACTGAAAGGAACCTGGCCCCATCCTCTTAATATCTGCCCTTTAGGTGCTTAAAAACATTTATAAGATCCCCTCTAACCTTTCTTTTCACTAGGCTAAACAGACCCGGGTCTCTCAGACTTTTCTCATAAGAGAGATGCTATGGCACAGAAGAAGAAGGGAATCTAAACTTTTCTCCTGGCTTCTCTAATCGGTTCAAAAACAGTGCTGTGATTAAAGGCCACACCACCATTGTACTGTGGTCCTGTTGCGTTCCTTTACTCTTGTTTCTTTCAGGAGGGCAGAGAGGAATGGGTGACCATCATATTGCTGCTGAGAATTAGTGTGCCAGGTTTTTCTTTCATTAGCTCTTTCCAAGAGCTTTTATTTTAGTATTGCAGCTCTGTCAGCATAGTGGAGAAACAGGCCCAGATTTGCCATCGTTTATGGGTGGGTGGCAGCCACTGCTAAGACTTCCTTGGTTAGAAATATCTAAACCAAGATATAAACACAAAACCTGGTGTTTCACTCTTCGCCTGTTGGCATAGGATTGTGATAGAGGCTGAGACATTTGATAGGTATCATCTGGCTAGGCAAATTCCATGGACTGGGAGCAATTATGCTGCACTAGTTGCTGTACCTCTTTCAGCCTAACGTGATGCTCAGGAATAGCCCTTGGTGCTGTAGCGAAAGCATCTGAATCCCTTCTGGAGCAGACCTTCTCTAGCCCGTTCTCATACTTTGCTGCCTGAAGAGCCATATTTAATCAGGTTAGAGTATATATGACACAAAGGGTTGGTATTAAAGCAAAACTCAGTTTATCACAACTACCAAAGAGTGGTCAAAAGGAAACAATTGACTTCCGATCTGCCTTTGCAGCATTCATTTGGGCAATGACTCATATATTTGTTTATTTTGATACATTTAACATCAACCCATGCTATGCTGGTATTCTAGGAATCCATCTGCAGATGGACCCATCATCATACATCCACACAAACTCTTTCTATTAAGGCTGCTTACCTGAGCAAGCTATGGAATCCTAGGGCGGGCTGGGTAATAAGCACTGACAGTGTTGGAGCACCTTCCACCATGCACCCTTGGTCTCCTTATACTTTCTGAGTAAGCTGCAGGAATGACTGTTGTGCTTTGCTTTTTATGTCCATCCTGGCCACCTGTTTGGTGGGAGGTAAAAAAACTGGTGTTACCTTGCAATGCTGAGTGAAAAGCTCTCTTTTCTTGAAAATTAAATTAAACAGTCAACATAATACTCCTAGTTTGCCTGAATTTTGAAACAGGACTCACTTTAAGAGGTGACTAGTTATGAGAAATTTACCTGAAAGTGAGATGCTTTCCTCAGTCCTCATGGCTCAGACCTTGTTTCTGACCTGTTAACATTCCTGGCCAGCAGCAAATCATGATTAGAGGCAGTAAAAAGAGGGAAGGGAGCTTCCTTCTGTGTGCTCCCAATTTACCCCTGAAATGGGAATTTAAGAATCTTTTACTGAGATGCACCACTGGGAAATGTGGGAAGTAACCCAGCAAGAGGACCATATGCTTGCAATTTGATACCTCTTGTAACTTCAGTGCACATGTTGGCTTGTTAGTAATTTCAGGAGGAAACTGTCAAAAATCTCACTGTGGTCAGCACCACTGGAATGCTTTATGGATCCATTTTTACTAGATGCAAGGAGACAGTACGATGACATTGCTTCCTTTCTGAGTGCAGCATAAACGGTGAGCTTGCAGTTATCTAGCCAACACCCGTTATGGAACCAAATATTTTAATAAAATTTTACTTTAAAAAATTTTAATAATACTTACTAATAATGCTTATTGAGTGTTTTAATACTACTTACTTTTAATAATGTTTAGGAGATCAGCTCTTTGATAATACCTCCTATGAAAAAATTAACATTTAATGAGATAATCTGAAAAAATACATCAGAAATTTAGGACTGACCAAAAGTTAAATCATATTATGAAGGATGGAAGAGAGAACCACTGAAGCAGAAATCTCAGCAACAAGAACTTTACTTCAACTATATCCTGGGACAGTAAAGATCTTCCATGTGGCAAGTAGACTTTTAACTTTGTTGATTACTGGTGAGGGTGGAAGGAAGAGGGACCGGGATGCAGGAACCTGCCCCCCCCCCCCACGCCCCCTACCCCCCCACATGCTGAGCAAAAGTGGGGGAGCGAAGAGGGACTGGGATGCAGGAACCTGGGGCCCCCACCCCACTACGGAGATTAATCACCAGCAAGGGAGGAGAGAAAGGGTGAAAGCTGAGAATGAAGGCACTGCTGGAATGTGGAGAGACCTGGAAATACCCCTGGAAAAAATGCCAAATGCATTTTTAATATTTAATACTCCAAATGCCTCTTTTTAAGGCACTGACAGGCATGGTGCATGGACCACCTCTTTAGGACTCCTGTTCCAGTGTCTCACCACCTTCTTGGTAAAGAAAGTTTTCCTTTCTTTAGAAAGACAAAACCAACCAGGAACCTGTTGGAGCAAGACCAGAGGAGAGACATAAAAATGATCAGAGGGATGGAACAACTCTGCCCTGAGGACAGGCTGAGAGAGTTGGGATTGTTCAGCCTAGAGAGGAGAAGACTCTTGGGAGACCTTATTGAGGCCATCCAGTACTTGAAAGGAGTCTATTAGAAAGATGGGTACAGTCTTTTTAGCAGGGCCTGTTGTAACAAGACAAGGGGTGAGGGTTTTAAACTAAAAGAGGATAGATTTAGATGAGATATAAGGGAGAAACTTTTCACAATGAGGGTGGTGAAACACTGGCACAGGTTGCCCAGGGAAGTGGTAAATGCCCCATCCCTGTAAACATTCCAGATCAGGTTGGACAGGGCTCTGAGAAACCTGATCTAGTCGGAAATGTCCCTGCTCACTGCAGGGATTTTGGACTAGATGACCCTTGAAGGTCTCTTCCAACACTAAACATTGATTCTATTGTGAAATCTGAACCTAGCCTGACATAGCTTTGAATGACTCCCACATGTACTGTTGCTGGATCCCAGGGAGAAAAGATCAGCACCTCCACTTTCTCTCCTCAGGAAGCTGTAGAGAGCAATGAGGTTGCCCCTCAGCCTCCTTCTCTCCAAATTAGAATAACACAGTCTTCTCAGCCGCTTGGCATCTATCTGCCAGGCATCTGATGAAGATGGGTCCTTTCCAAGCAGAGGAAAAGAAACGCCAGTGCCAAGGCTGTATCTGGAAGAGCAGGAAGAAAGCCCGTACTTGAGGACGGCAGCGTGGTCACCCTTCCCTGGCTGCTTTCCAGATGGGTAGCCAGCTATATGTGCTGGTGCCTGGTGTTTTCCCTCCCGAAGTGCAGGACTTTGTGCTTCCTCTTGCTGAACTTCTTAGGGCTCTTGTCTTGTCAGGGTGTGACCCTGGGGTGATGCACAGAGTAGCACCAAGTCATGACCCTGTGCAGGAGGAGGGATTTGGGTGCTGCTATAGCAAGGACGCACCAGCAGTGCAGGCTGTATTGTATTGTAGGTATTGTATGTATTGTGTCATATTGTTCTGTATTTTATGCTATACTGTATTTTGTATTGTTTTTTTGGTGGTATTTACATATAAAATTTTTGGTGTTGTATTTCTTCTTTTATTTTATGTATTGTATGGCTTGTATTGTGTGGTTTTAGCTGTTCTGTAGTTTGATTTATATTGTACTGTAATACTGTATAATATTTTGTACTGTACTGCGCCCCCAACCAGCACAGCTTCTGTGTCTTCCAATGTCACCTCCCAGCAGGCACCCGCACACAGCACTTCTTGGGAGCCAACATCTCCGAGGCACAGACCAGTGCCCGACTGCACCTACTGCTGCTCTGGACCCACACAATGATACAGTGAAGATGCAGCCTTTCAGCATCTGCCTCTGATGCTTTCTAGTAAATACCAATTGTACCAATAAATACCTTGATGATTTCCAGGGCATGTGTGTATGAAAATAGTTCTGATTATGTGGTGTGTAATGTATTGTGTTTTGTAGTGTTTTGTATTGAACGGTATGGTATGGTGTGTTCAGCATGGTGTTGTTTGTATGGTATTTATTGTATTGTAGATGTTGGTTGTACTCTAGGTATTATTTGTATTGCATTGTAGTCTGTTGTATGTATTGTATTGTATTTTGTACTCTATCATACTTCGTATTGTGCATTTTATTGTGCATTCCATATGTGGTAAGGTAATGTACAGCACTGTATGTATTGTATGGTATGTATTGTATTGTATCGTATCATATTGTATTGCATTGTGTGGTAAGGCATGGTATGGTATATGAGAAGATGTTAAAACCTTTCCTCATGTCCGACAGAGCCAATGAGTGCCAATGCCAGCCATCTCGAAGATGGCCCAAGGCTGAGCCCATCAGTGACAGTGGTAGCTCCTCTGTGATAACATATTTAAGAAGGGGGAAAAAATTGCTGTGCAACTGCAGCTGAAGAGAGGAGTGAGAGTATGTGAGAGAAATAATTCTGCAGACACAAAGGTCAGTGAGTAAGGAGGTGTTCCAGGTGCCAGAGCAGAGGCTCCCCTGCAAGCCATGGTGAAGACCATGGTGAATCAGCCTGTCCCCCTGCAGCCTATGTGTCACTGGTTGGCTGAGGCAAGCCAATCACGGGGACGTGCCCTCTCCTATCTTTTAAAACCCCTTTTCCCCTGCACCAGGAGAGAAAGGGTTAAAAAGCAGAGATAGAAAAAAGGAAGAAAAGATTTTGTGAGACCTCTGAACGTTTGGAAAACTGAAACAAAGTTTAATAACACGAGAACAAAATATATAATATGCAGTGAAAAACCAATGCAAAATTGGAGGGTTTATACGGGATGGAGGAGCGAGGGTTAAACACGAGTGCGAGAAAAAGGGATGGCACCGCGCAGAGTCCAAAATGGCACCGACCACGTGTGCGCTCTCATGGAGTAAACAAAGGATCCGCAGCTATTACAAATGCAGGGCTCCAACGCGCAAGCCCCGAGCTACGCTGTTCCTACCAGTCTGGTCGTGCGAATTAAAGGAAGCAAAGCAGGGAAAAACGGCGGTGCTGGCATGCTGGTGGCAGGGAGGAGGCAGCCCCGAGACGTGGCATCTCCAGCGGCAAGAGGAGTCTGTCCCAGGCAGCGCGGGGGGCTTCCCCGGCACACAGCTCCGCTCCACTCCGGCAGCGCGGGGGAGCCGTAGCCGCAAGCAGGCAGGCGGGCAGGGTCTGAGCCGAGGAGAGAGAGCCTCTAAGGTCCCCGGAGTCAAGCCGCAAGTCTGGAAAAGCCTCTTCCCAGAGTGAAGCTGCAAGCCCGCGGCGCCCCTTGGAGTGCAAAGCCGGAAGTGTCCTGGAGGTCCCGGAGAGCGAAAAAAGCCCCAAAAGCCTTAAAAGCCCATGGTACACGGCTCTTAAAGGGACAGTACGCTCGCGAGAAACCTTTACAACCAATGAGAGTGCTAAAACGTAACATGGAAGGGAATAGTCCAATTGGTCAGTTTAAAACAAGCCTGCAAATCAGGAGAAGCTGGTTCTTTTTAACTCAAACTGTCATGTTCCACACCTTATTCCATACCATGTACGTTATGTGCATCTCATTTACATTGTATTATACAAGAATTAAGAGCATGAGACTCTGTTTCAGGGTGTTTCAGCTGAAAATGGGCCTGAGAAGCTCAATTAACTCATATTATCAGAGAAAGATGAGAGGTGACTTGTCCTAAGGCAGAAAAGAGACATTAGGGGAATTGTAAAACAAAAGGATAATACGATTCAGTGGCTAGAAGCTGAAATTTAACAATTTCAACATTAAAATAAGATGTAAATCTCTAGTAGGATAATTAAACTTTTAAGCAGCCTATCAGAGAGTGTGGTGGACTTGCTATAGTTTGACAACTATGTAAAAGATGACATGTCTACAATATTAATTTGAATTCTGTAGCCTTGATACAGCTCAGACTTTGATCACAGATTTTGATAGTAAATCCTGAAAACACAGCAAAGACAGATTATGTGCATTCAGTATACTGCTTCGCTATACTGATTTATAGACACATATAGGTAATTTGGGGCTTCATGTACGTTTTAATAGCATCTCAACATTTCAGGAATTTAGTGTCAAAATATGTAAATGGCAGCAGCAAACAACATAAGTGCATGTCCAGGGCATGCCTGCATGGCACTGACCTTCTTGGGAAAAAAACACGTTGCGTACTCTCTTTACTGTAAATATGCTGAAATCCAGGAGAACAATGCTGTTGGTTAATGGCATTTCCAGCTTGTTCAAATATTGGACAAGAGCTCTTCTATACGGGAATCTGTTGGCCTCCGTCAGTTCTTTGTTCAGTATACAAATGAAAAAGACGTAATAGTAGTGTGATGAATTACAACAGGCTCCTGGGAACTGTTTCATCACCCCTGTTTATCATTAGAATTTGTGAAGAGGAGGGTGAAGAAATTGCTAAGGCCCCCAGGCTTTGGAAACGTGCATGGATCTATGGAGCAGGAAATGCTGAACGTTCCTTCTCAGCTAATGCTGCTGGTGTGGTCTCCACTGTACACAATGAGAATTTTAATGTACTTACTAATGTATTCCACAGTTTCTTCCAAATATTTTCTTTTTTTTTTTTCTTCTCCATCCTCTATGGCTTCTGGTTCTTGCCTGGTATTTTGGGAATGCATGTTCAGGAAAACTAGGAAGCAGATACAGGACAGAGGAGAAAATACATTTAAAAATGCAGAAAGACCACAAATAATAATTATGAAGTTCTTGGCCTGATTGTGTCATGAAAGGGATAATTGCTCTGGAGAGTAGGCAGTTTATACACTGCAACTGACTTGGCAAAGAGAAGGTTGTGTGAATTTAACAACTCTGGATCCGCAGAGAACTCGCATGCCACTGTTTGTTGCAGCAGTGCATCTTGTGTGAATCTGCTAGGCTTCCAAAGCTACCGCAAGCTGCTAAGCACTTTGTACAATAAAACTGCTTCTATTTATCAGCTATCTATAAAAACAATAAACCACACAGCTTCTGCTTCTTTTCCTCTATTGATTTCCATATCTAGTGTGTACGCTCTTTGTGGTCCACAACAATTCCTTGATAAATCATTAAGTTGTCAACAGGGCATGTTTGCAGGGCGTATTCTCTCTAGATGCTACCGTTTAATTCAAATAAAGGTGAAATGGTTTGTACAGGGTGTAGCATAGAAGCTGTTTCCCACAGAGGCTTTAATTAATGATGGTGTGCTATAGCAAATACAGAATATGCCACATATAGGAAAATAGAGTGCAAAAAGCCCAAGGAACAGGCCAGGTTAGACTATGGTGCAATGTTTGGGCTAGTAAATAAATGTGGTATTAAAAAAAATTACTGTAAGCAAAGATAGAAATGTAAGATGATGTAACTCAGCTGCAGTGGATTAACTGCTACTAAATTAGGGACTGTGCTGTCAGGATAATCCCAGAACATGTTGTTTTGGTTTGGAATTAAAAGAACTCTCTGTGGGTTGTTCTTTGGTCTCCCCAATTCTCCTCTATATTTAAATGGATTTGTCTGGGAAAAAGTTTGTTATGGCAACTTATATTTTTTCCAAAGTTAATCTGTATGTTCCAGACTTATAAGTTATATTACTATGAAGAAGGAACTAAGGAAATATACAAATACAATTCTATTGCCTAAACATAGCGGCAGATTTCTCTTCAGATCATTGAAGTATCGTGTCCTGAAGAGCAAAGTCAGATACACAAAGCTGTTGTCAACAATGCACGCACAGCTTTGTCCCTGTCGTGAGCAGAGGAGGTTTATGTGGAACATGTGCATGGAGGGCTCTTACGGGAGAAAGGAGAGAGGAAGAAAAGCCTTAGAGACTATGTTTTGTCCCAGAGAGACAGGAAGGACAAGTGACGACATGCTGGGGAGTGAGACTACCCTTTCCAACACTGGCTGCTGCCAAATCTACACTAATCTCTTCTTACTAGAGACGACACTGCCTAAATAAAAGCCAAGATGTCTGATACTGTCACAGGCAAAAATAAGCAAAGGGATCATGCTGCTTTACTGTCCTGCCCAACTGCACGCTTTGATTTTGCAGGGCTGCTTTTTCCTTCCAACACCTTATTGTGGCACACTTCATTATTACAGCCTTCAGAGGTTTATCTCTGGCAGAAGGCCTTCAGCATTGTGTACCTCTATATATAAAAATAGAGTCAGTCATCACCTTTACCTGAGTTTCCTATTGCATGTGCTTATGACATGCCCAAATGAACAAAAAACTTGACTTGCTGTTGTGCTTAAAATCTTACGTATGTGCAAATAAGTAGTATACCTCATATAAGGCCAAGAATTTATTTTTAGTATGATTAAGAGTCTAATTATTGTTAGTCCAGATCTAATTGTTGGAGTGAAAAAATGAGTTAAGCTCAAATTCTTCATTTTGCACCCCTTTTCCTGGTGTTACAGACACCCTTCCCTTTTGTTCCTCCAGGGTTTAAGGTTGGTAATTTCATCCTGGTGGTGTGATGCTGTGGTGATTCATCAGTATCTCGGGTCCTTCACTAAGAACAATATTATGTTTCTGTGATTTTTTTTTCCTTCTTCCTCTAAGTTTCACGTGGGATAATTATTTTTTTCTTGCTGATGCGCTTTTTTACCTTTGCTCTTTCTTCACTGATCTGCAAGTCCATGTTATGTCTGAATTTACCCTTTTATGTGCCCATTACAAAACTTTTTATTCTCTTAATTACCCCTAAACCCAGTTTAGTCTGGCTCTAAGTATTTCTCCAAGTGACTGTTGGTAATTTGCTTCTACTTATTGGGGTACCAGTGCCAGTTCTCTGCCTTACCTCTTCTCACTCCATGCCTGTGCTCCTGTGCACTACATCCTGTGTCTCAACTTGTGAAACTCCCTCCTACTGTACCAGGTTATCTATTTCTATACAGTACATCATTATATTAGAGCCATAGATGTCTCATCCTATAGAAAATAAGGGCTTGCTACTGCTACTTACATAATGCTATGGCTGTGCCATAAGAAGAAAGTAAATTAAACCAGCAAAACTGCTTTCCTCACTAAACCAGGCGAAACACATCTGCATGCAGGTCAAGAAAAGATCAGGCAGAGGAAGAATGACAAACCTCAGCCCTGAGGACTTGCAAATTAAGTACAAGGCTTATGGCCTGTAGCCAGCTGTGGCAATATTATATTAAATATATGGGATACACGGATACAGAATGCCTGGGTTATTGCACTAAATGCCTACAGAAACTAGTTCTTCTTGCTCATCTCAAAGTTTGTCAACACTAGCATTTCAGGCTTGAAGCTGTTTACCTTCTACTTTCCATGATTCTGGGAATCAGCTAGCCTTGTTTTAAAATGTGTTGTGGATGTGAACTTTAGGCTTTACAAAATTATCAGTATTCTTCCCAGAAAGACTTATTTTTAGGTTTTGCCTCTCTTCGCCTGCTCAAAAGAACAATTTTTATTTTATTATTCCATTTAGAAAACATTTTTAATTTTTACAAACTATGACCAGTGTTTTTTCAAGTCATACAGGAGTCCAGCAAACAATGGTGTGCTGAAGACTTTAGGTCTACCTCAAAAAAAATTGCAATCTGAAATATTCTCATAGCTTATATTGCTCATTCCCCATTGAATCCTCTGGCAGCTTCTTTGCTGAAGTTAGCCAGCTATTTTGATACAAGCTGGTGCTTCACACCCAAATTTGTTTTGCATGGGGACAATGAAAACTTACCCTTCTTTCCTTCTCATTGAAAGAAAATTATTTGGACTTCTGCATCAATTTCCAGGACAGGAATAAATTCTTGTCAAGTGGCAGGAATGATTTATGCAAGTCTATTTTTGGAGTTAGACTGTTCTTGCTTGAATACATGTAGGAGCGTGCCTCCTGTGTCTGTACTCCGTCAATGAAGAGCCTTGGTTTGAGAATTCTTCCAAATATTTCTGCTTTTTTTGCCCCTTGCAATAAGTAAAAAAAAAAATAGTATGCATCTATACTGCTTGATCATTTGCTGATTTAATTCCTAAATGTACCTGCAAAGTGCTACACGCGTTTTTCACACTATCCTTTGGGCAATACTCTATCTTTACCTTTAGGGGACTTTATGATACTGAAATCTGCTATAACAGGACTTGGTAAGTTATACTGCACATACATGCTGCACGATTGGGAGGAATTGAAGTACAGAAGTAGGAATGAACAACAAAAGAAGATCTTAACCCAAGTGTGTGCTTTGAGGAACCTTTGAAACAATTCATCAGCGTAGGTTCAAAGATTCGGTTTGTGCTTCTCAGCTTATTTCATCAGACTCTATTAGATGGTGGAAAGGGAAACTAAAATGCTGACATGAAAGAAGCTTCAACTTGCACCTGTCACATTAAAGAGACTCTGTTAAAATAGTGGTAAAAAGCATCCATCAGGGGCTTTGCTAGGATAGCTTTCCTCATACTCACCCAGAGGCAGTAAGAATTCATTAGTCCTGGGCCCTGAGTAATCAAGATTCTGCAAATTTAGCTCTCAGATTGTAACATACAGTGATATTACCTTGTTAAGCAATGAATTTCGGCAAACTCCGTTTTTAAAGCTCACTGCACAAGGTTTTTCAATTGATCTTTTTCTTTTTAGAAAAAGCTCGGCACACTCACACAAAGCTGTTTTGCCCTTCTTGTAAGTGTCCTTAGTGATTTCTGAAGTGCAGCTCTATGTAACTGCATTTTCATCTTTGGTATTAGCATTATACATCCTCAAGATTTTTGTGGCTAATGCTGCTATGTGAGGAAACTAAATTAGCCTGCAAAAAGCCTGTCTTTTATGTAACTACTATTCCATATCTTGAACACATTTCATCCTTTTCTATTTTTCAGCCATCTAATTGCTACACTTTCTCGGTACGTTTTGACTGAACTAGTTTCTCCAAAACCAGTGTTTAAGGCTTTCTTTGTTATGTGTTTACCTCTCGCCAAATTTTCTGATTCTCTTTTGTATAGAAGTAAGACCTCTTAAAGGAAAATGACAATGCAGTATTTCTCCATTTGGTCAAAATACAATGCAAAATTTGAGTCCAAGCAGGTATGTTTTAGCCACCTTGCAAGGTTACTTTGAGTAACTTAAAATGGGCAGTAGCTTTCTCAACAAGAAGGGCTAACAGTCCCTCTCTTAGCAGGGTACTGTTGTTTAGGTATGAAACGCTAGGAATCCACTCCTGAAACTGAGGAACTGTTGTTGTGTTTGAATAGTGCGGAAGCAAGCTATGAAGCCTTCCCACTAGCTTTGTTGGGAATTGAAACGTATTTCTGTAGCCAGTTTGAAAACTAAAGGGTAGCTTAAGCAACAATTTGCTCTCAGAAGAATTTTATCTCCTCCAAGAGGTAGACAAAACAAACTAAAGTGCTCAAGGTGGGAATGAATGGAGGCTTAACACACCACTTATGGCCGCAGGCAAACAAGTAGGCTCGACTAGGGGGAATGAAATTAATTTAATTTAAAACAACGAAAACCACAATCATCACTTAAATTAGGGTAGGACAGAGAGAAAGAGAGAACAGTGAGATCTTAAATACATATATACTTACACCTTCCCTCCATTCCACCCCTCAACTACTTCAAGCCCTCACACACATGGTCAGTGCCGGAGGTGGGGCTAGAGCGGGGGCATGATACAGGAGTGGTGGTGGTGGTGGTGAAGTCCTTTTAACCTCTGGCATGAAGTTGTAAGGCTGGTCTGTGGGACAGACTTCATTTGTCTATGTATCCCACTCTCACGCCACATGAGGCAGCTTGGCCCAGCTGCCTCTATTCCATGGCGCGGCAGGCTGTCCGTTGCTTGGACCAACTTCTCCAGTGCTGCAAAACTCAAAGCCAGTGGGTTTCCAGGGGTATTTCTGGGTCTCTCCACATTCCAATGGTGCCTTCATTCTCAGCTTTCACCTTTTCTCCCCTCCCTCACTGCTGATTAATCTTTATACAGGGGTGGAGGCGCTGGGTTCCTGCATCCCGGTCCCTCTTCCTTCCACCCTTGCCAGTAATCAGCAAAGTTAAAAGTCTACTTGCCATATTGAAGATCTTTACTGTCCCAGGATATAGCTGAAGAAAAGTTTTTGTTGCTGAGGTTACTGCTTCAGTGGTTCTCTCTTTCATCCTTCCCCTTCCACATAAAAAGTGTGCACCAAAAGAGAGCAATGTGGTCAGAGCTTCCTAATTTATAGTGTTATTCAAAGAGACATTGATTGACATGGCTTGGGCCAGCAGCTGGGGGCTGTGCTTCACAACACGAGTTACAGGGGCCCTGTAGCCTCTTCCCCCACACTACCTGAGCATGCCATAACACAAGGGGGCAGACCTCCTTTCACGCCCAAACAAGGAACAAGGGGGAACAGGCCCCCTTGCCCTGGAGCTGAAAACCTAAACCACGACGGTTTCCAGTAAGGTGACTGGCAGAGTGGAATGATTAAAGTTTGGGAGAGTTTGATGGATTGAAGTTTTTTCAAGTTTCTATAGAGATTAGATTTGTATCACAAAAGTTTTTATTGCTGAAATCAGAAGCCTAAAACTAAGCAGAAAGAAAGATACTGGATTTTTATCTGACATTTAGGGAAAACTGAAAAAAACTCATCTCTCATGAAGTTGCATAGTAATTGTTTTGTACTTGCTCACAAGTATGGGCCATCTGACACCATCTTAAGCCCTGACCAACCTCTAAGAGCTGAACTGGCTTTGCCAAGGGCCCTGCCAGTCATCTATAAGTATGAGAGAGGATTCAGACTTCAAACCAGCCTGTTTCTTCTCTTCTTCTCTTTCTTAAAGCAATTCTATGTTCAGTGACCCACAGGCAGCTTTGCACTATGCCTGTCCTG
Organism: Bucorvus abyssinicus; assembly: GCA_009769605.1. Taxonomy (NCBI): domain Eukaryota; kingdom Metazoa; phylum Chordata; class Aves; order Bucerotiformes; family Bucorvidae; genus Bucorvus; species Bucorvus abyssinicus. Next base: position 71,945,742 of record CM020063.1, on the reverse strand, counting down.
GGTCAGGGCTCCTTCCTCCTACAGTTCCTGCAGAGAGTGCTCACAGCAGACATCAGTCAGGCAAACAATATGTTAATTAACTGCCTAATCTATGACTTTGGGGCTTTTGAAGAAAGTAGAGGTTTTGAAGTAGGCTTAGTCTCATTTTTCTTCTCACCATTAGCCTCTGAGTCATTTGACTATTGGGCCAAACCCGAGCTCCAGCTCACTTTGCACAGTGTCTTTGTAGTCAGTCTTTGTGCCTAAGATAATAAATTGAGCGCTGTCATGTAGCCAGCCTTAAAAGCTGAATTTGTCTCTGTCCCTTGCACATGCAGGTAATAAAAAAAGTGATTTAAGATTTAGATTCCTACTTCATTGGTGCAAAGACTACGCAAAAAGTTAGGACTGCCTGGGGCTGGACTTCTTCTGGGTGCTGGGCAAAAGGCAATTTTTTGTCTGTTTAATCCTTGTAAGGACACATAGCATAGCTCTACAGCAGAAGTGGTGCAAAACTCAAGTTTGATAGACTTAGTAATATTTAGGAGATTATTCTCAGTTTTGCGTTGCTTCAACAGCTCTTTTATCTGGGGGTTTACTGGATTTATATAGGAAGGAAGAAAGCAAAGACTTGGAAGTATCTTTTGCAGAACATGAATCAGCAGGATACTCTCCTCATGTCTTAGCAATTTGTCCAGCTTTAAAACTATCAATCAGGGCTGCAACTTCGTATCTTACTGGGACAGATTAAAAATTCACTCTGAATAACTTTAGTAGGAAATTTAGATCTTAATGCTGATTGAGATAGGGGTTCTCTATAGCATTGACTGCCATATATCATGACAAGCAAGCTGCAACTGCATATAATAATAATTAATGATCATTAAAGTTAATAAAGCATTAGAAGAGAATTATCAATTTAGACATCCGTAGAAAGATTTTTCTTGTGACATGGCTAGATGTGATTGTAGAGTCCAAAACTCGTTCTAACTACATTATGTTCAGAGATGCTTGAAGTTTGTCTAGATGTCTCCTAGCCACGACAGAATTCTGTTAGTCTTAAAATGAGATCTTCTTCATAGCATTGATAATGGGTGAAGAAGTGAATGTTGGGGAGAAACAGAAGGAGACAAACATGAGAGTTGTATGGTGGTTTAAAGGTGAGGTAGCAAATGAGTGTCTCTGGGTAAGCATTTGAAATGGAAAGATTAAACAAGCAATCAGTCAGTAACAATCTGCATAACTAACTTTACTTTGGGTGTCTGGCAGAAAGTTGGTTCGGGAAATTATAATGCTTTTGTATTTCGATAATGACCATAGGGTGCTGTTAGGATAAAGCTGCTGCAAGACATTTCAGCATGGTGCACTAGGTATGTAAAATGTGTTGGTGTGTTCACTACAAAGAAGCATATTTTGTCTGAAATCGAGCAATAAGTAAATGACAGTCCCATATCAGACATATGTGACTGTTCACTCAACTCCTGCTTAGATTTTGGCTAGCCCAGCTCTTGTTAAGCACGCTGGAAGCAGCACCATTATGTCAAAGGAGAGCACCATGTAGGCAGGACAGGTGGCCAGGAAAAGCTGAAGGGCATTATGCAGCCATGATCACCTGCAAATTTCTGTTTCCAGCAGCCATCATCTTTTGTCAGGCAGCTTCCTCAGAATCCACTAATTTGTGGAAAAGGTATAGCCCACACCTCCAGGCCTGAGGGTATAAAACTTCAGCTTACCCAAAAAACTTTTGAAGCAGATCCAACAGCAGCTGTACTGCTACGACTTTCGTGCTTCCCTGGTGTGGTGTAGAGGACACCCGCACTGTGACAGAGGAGGAAGGATGAGCACTCTCACCATCAGCTAGGTAACTAATTCTTTTGTTTTGCTTAAATGCGCATGATATTAAGAGTTAAGGGTTTAAAGTTACAAAACCTTATTACTTGAATAGTGAATAAGTGAATTAACACAATAGACTGGTCTGGGCAAAAGGGGATTGACCCCCAGTTTGTTATGTTTATTATATTGGTTAAAAAGCTCATGAAATAATGTTTAAATGACAGAGAATGTGTCCTCTAAATTTGAGAGATCCAAACAGACCTTGACAGACATGTGTGTGATTTCATGGGGATGATGAGAGTACTACAGCTTCAAGCTGCCAGTCAGCCAGGAACAGTCTGCTCATGGCTTTTAACTGTCTTATTTGATAAATCTGGGGAAAAAAAAATTACATTCTGGGAGCTTTGTTGTTTAGGACTCCATCACCTCTTCCCCCACAACCAGAAGAAAAAAAAAGAAAAAATATCCTGTGTGCTGATCTTGGTTATTAACGTTAGATAATTCCATGGACAGGCATATTCATCAAGGTGCTCCATGTGATAAGAGCATTAATCATGACTGCTTCTACACAGTTAAAATGGAGAAGACTGCACTTCACTGAAACTTGTTTATAAACCAGTAGCTGCAGTCCAGGTTAAGTACCTGGAGGATGATATCTATCTTCTTTGGAACCCAACCTAAAGTTTAACCCAAATCCAGTCTGTACGTCCAGTAACGGATCTCCTGAAGTACACAGCAAGGTCTGGTCTCACAATTTGTCCTCCCCAAGAGAAGTATTTCATGGCCTCATCATCCTCAAAGCCAGCGCTGAGATCTTCCAAGCATTTTTAGCTTCTCTACCTCTCTTCCAAGCTACACTTAGATGCTTTAGTTCAATTGTAATGATTTTATTATTTGGAGAACTTACAGCATATAAAGCTAAAAGGATATTGATAAAATGTGCATGTGTTCCTTGTACGTAACTGTAATAAATCATGGATCTAGGCAGAATAGCACATTCCAGGTCAAAACTGCTGCTCAAAATCCTCATTCTTCATGTTGTCAAAACACTGATTGGACTTGGGAGAAGTTCTGCACCACCATTTCTCCAGCTTTGTTGTTCTGCTGCATCTGTTTCTCTTTTAGAGAGACACAGGCACAACTGGGCTTGCTCTCCCGATTTAAAAAGACTCTGACTAGCCAGATTCTGCTCTCCCACCCTTTCTGTTCCTCTGCTGGTATTTTTCCAGTTTAATATTACAGCGTTAAGAATGCCTTATATATGTTTCTCAATACCTATGTGTTTTAATGACTGGTAAGATATCCTTTGGATATGTTGGTGCCATCTCAAAAGATGCTGGACTCTTCTATTTAAGAAGCTGAAATGAACCTTAAGTCAATATTTTTGATGATCCACTCCAAAATTTCCTCCTATAGAAAAGACATTCTAATTGGCAATGAATGTTACATTTGTGTTACATTCATAGTACCAAAATGGAAATAATAAATTTACATAGTTCCCTGAACTTTTGCATTAGCAATAGGAAGGACTTCTTACAGCAGTGGAGGCAGCTCTTCTTAGATTTGCAGCAGCCACTTTGAAGAAAGCATTAAGGAAAATGAAAGAAGTCACAGGCAAAGAACAAAGGAATATCAACGAGCAGGAAACAATGGTAGAAGCAGCTAGGGATTACTTGAGGCTGAATTGGAGTGATAGGAAAGTGTTCCTGTGACAGATTTTCTGGTTAAATTATGAATCTTTGGACTGTCACAGATTACAGTTTTGACATCAACTGAATAACCTCAATGCATTATATTAATCACATTCAGGAAACTGATGCTCCAGTCTATTGGCATAGTAGTGACTGATGGAGATCCCTCAGTCACAGAAGCGGTTTGTCCCAAAACTTATGGAGCTAAATTTCTCTTCTCTGGAAATACAGAGACGGTAGATTCCTGATGTTAAACCGACATGTCAACTGAAAAATGTTTTTCTGATTTTTGGTAGGACTTTATGTAGAATAAAAGGAGAACATGTTGGGAACAGGCATGGATCAGGACCAGTTTCTTTAATTCTGGAAAGAATTAGAAATCATCTGCCCTCATACTTGCAGGCCACTTGCATGTAAGTAGCAGATGGAGGAAAATGTTGGTCAATTTCCAGCTGGAGTGGAATCAGGATTTGTAACTTCTAAGTTAGAGCCTTGAACAATAAGAATTGGTTCTCTGCTTACAGAAATACAGAATTTATGAATATTTTGCAGGAGAGAGAGAAGTCATCTGTCTGGAAGCATGTAGGCTGATTGCTGAAGCTTGAATCCTTCATGTGTTACAGAGCTGAGAGAACGGAGCATAGGGAATAATTACAGAGAACTCAAGGTAGCTTTGCAAGCTTTGATTTCAGTGCCAGCCTTGGCATGACTGGCAAACAAGGAGGCACTTGTCTGGCAGTTATCTTCACTAGGACTGTATCAGGCATCCTGAGCATGAAAGAAAAAGAGAACTCCCTAGCAAAGTGCATGTCATGCCAGCAATGGCATTCAAAACCACACTTGGGGAATCATTCTGTGCTTTTACAGCATGAAATCAACTATGTGGAGTTGAGCTTTTGAAATCCACCTACTTTTGGGTGTTGTATGGTACATCTATACAGCCTCTGCTGTTTGAGAGGGAGATGTTCCCTTGCAAGGATGTTATTGGCCCCAGAGGTGAGACTCCAGTCTGCTTGATTTGTATTTTATGACAGTTCTTAGTTGTCCAGTCCAAGCCAGTGAAAGAAATACTGATACAAAAGATCTGAGTTTGTTGGCAGGGGACTGTTTGATTTAGGGAAAACTGATTGATTGCATCGTGGAGGAAATCAAAGGGATATCTGAAATTAACGGAGGCAAATACAGAATGGAAATACTACCTGTGATCTGGCCAACAGCCAGTACCCAAGGAAGGAGACTGCGAGCAAGCTTTCCAAGGTCATCTGTGGAAGTAGTGTGTAAGCTCAGCATGCTACGCTTTGTTTTTTCTAGTGAATTTGAGGTATTCTTCCATGATGCAAAAGTGCTGCCTGAAGAGAAAAGCCCTTTCCTACCTCCTCCTGCATTGGGACTGAAGGGAACAATACTCTGTCTTCAGAGAAAGGAACTGATTGGGCTTTTTGTAACGCATGATACCCCTAATATGTTCAACTGATTGGGGATTTCAGATATTTAAATGCCGTGATAACGGCATAAAAACGGATAAGTTACTACTGTGGTTATGAAGGAATTCAAATTATTCAAGATATCCCCAGGGTGAAGATTAACTGGAATGACATTAGGAATGGACTATGTAAATTTGGGTAATGAAAATTAGATGGAAAAAACCTGAAGACTTAGCAGAGTGGTGATGCTGTCAAAGGTTTTGTTTTCAGCACTTTTTCTGCTTGGAAATTCTATGTTCTTCTTTGGAAGAAGCACGGTCAACTGAGTCAAGTGCTCTTCACATAAAAAGGCTGATTACTCCATTTACAGTATGTAAGGACTGGGAAAACAATCTTACCCAATGAGGGGGTTGTGCACAAATGTCTTTGGAGCATCCCAGTGCATATAAGCATTTCCAGGAGTAATGGGTTGTATGAGCAACTGAAAAGCCTCATACAGGTGGAGACCCGCTGCATACAAGAAAATTGCTAATTCTTCTGTCCTTGATGACATTGTTTTGTAACCTATAATTGTGGATATTGTTATGGATGTCCCAGATGTGTTGGTAGAAGATAAAGATATTCAGACTAAAAGGCATGAAATGTCTTTGCTGCTCAAAACAAGGGCCTTCTTGTTCCTGATCAATACAAGTTTTGCATTTATTTTCTATTTTTCTTTTTTTTTTAAAGACACCTGACTTCATTCAGTTGCATCGAAATACAGAGAAGACATTTGCTGCTCTTTTTCTTCCCTTCTATTTCACAAGATGGTCACTCAAACTATACTGACAGCAAAATTCCAGAATAACGCTGAGAGAATGTTTTAATTCCTGTCAAGTGCATGCTTTTTCAAGATGTACGAATGGAAATCACAGGATCTCCTTGGACTCTTCTAAAAAAATACATAATTGTGCTTTCCAAAATGCCATAAGTAGCACAGGGATACCATCACCAAATAGTTTCTGTGATAGCTAAAACATTTAAAATATTTCTGAATTCGAGTTAAAATTGGAAATTATTTTTTGTCAAAACCTGCAGATAAGAGATGAGAAAAATATTTTTTGCAGTATTTTGAAAGCAGAAGATATTTATTTTGAGAACAATATTCAATAAAAGAAACCTTGACTGCATCAGAATGAGAAGAAACTGTTACCTCTGCTCACTTGAAGGTAATACTCCAGACAGTTTATGCGTCTTTAAAAAGGCTATAAACTTGAACTTACTCATCCTCATTAAGTCTGAGATTTTAAACCAGAGACTTACCAGTAGCTACTACCTGCTTCTGAGTGGTGTTTGCTGATCTATAATTACAGATTGATTGGAAAATATGTTGTAGAGACTGGTGCTGCCTGATTAAATGTTAAGTTTATATATTTCAAGACATTAAGTCTTCAATGAAATGTCTCAAACAGAGAATCTCACTGTAATGAACCTGGTGGTTATCCCCCTCAGCCTATTTTGAGTTCCAATTTTAAAAATAAATGAACAATGTTTGGAGTAAAGTACTTCAATACGGCAAACTTGAAAGTCTCTAGACAATTCATGCTTGTGTATGTGCTTGGGTTTTGTTTGTTTGTCTTCTTGTTTACTGGAGTTTTTTACATCTTGAATTGAACTCATTAGTAAATTATGGACTTTATAACTTGACAGAAATTGTGCTTTTCAAATGTTCATAGCTTAGTTCTAATTCTGCTGTTTAACGTAGTGTACAAGCTGACAACAGAGTGAAGTCAGCAGAAGTCACCCCACACCGACAAATTCAGTGTAATGCTGAGGGTTGTGTCCCACCCAAAGGTGCCTGAGGTCAGTCCTGCAGGCTGATGCAGGTTGTTACAGGGGAATCAATAACAGCCCAAATGAATGCAGCATTGACAGGATCTTTGATTTTTTTTTCATTGTAAGTCTTATGAAATTTTGTAGATTGGAGTTTATAATGTTCTGGCTCCTGGTGTTGTACACTTGCAAAATCTGTTTCATAAACAGTTACTTTTTCTATACTTACAGGCACCAGGGGGAAATAAAAACTTCTGAACACCAGAAAAGCACAAAATTAGATATATTGCATGGTATGTGACCGGAAATTGTACTTTTGGTAGAGGCAATGTGAATTATTGAGTGACTCAAGGCTGGTGGAGTAGATTTTCTATGGCAGTAGGTTTCTGTAATACTTGAAGCTATAGGGGTCTGGTTTCAGTAACACAAGCTTTCATTGTTTGTATTAGAGTCCTACCTGGGAAAATCACAGAATCACAGAGTGGTGGAGGTTAGAAGTGACCTCTGGAGATCATCTAGTCCAACCCTCTGCTGGAGCAGGTTCACCAGAGCAGATTGCACAGGATGGTGTGCAGGCGGGTTTTGAATATCACCAGAGTAGGAAACTCCACAACCTTCCTCCACGACCTCCACAACACAGCCTTTTCCTGTGCTCTGTCACCCTCAAGTAAAGAAGTTTTTCCTTATGTTCAGATGGAACTTCCTGTGTGGCAGTTTGTGCCCACTGCCCCTTGTCCTGTCACTGGGCACCACTAAAATAGTCTGGCCCCATCCTCCTGACACCCACCCTTTACATATTGACAAGCATTGATCAGATCCCCTCTCAGCCTTCTCTTCTCCAGGCTAAACAGAACCAGTTCTCTCAGCCTTTCCTCGTAAGAGCGATGCTCCAGTCCCCTAACCATGCAAAAATCCCAATACAAGTAAACTCTAAATTTCCTTTTTATTTTACTTCCTGTGACGAAGGCAGAGAGTACATTTAAGTATCGGTTTTGAAAGACCATGAAAGCTGACTCTTCGTTTCCAAAAGGAAAAGTCCATCTGTCTTTCTTGTTGTTTCTTGTGAGGTGATTTTTTTGTTGCACCTTTTGTTTTGAATTGATGTAGCACTTGAAATTCTTTCAAATTCTTTGAAAGACCTTTGGGAAAATGCAGGTAATTAAGAATGAAACCTCAAAGCTTCTCAGCAGAATGAAGAACCTTGAATTTTGCTTTCCCCATGGTAGAGGGGATGCAATTTGCCACAGCTGCACCTGTTCCTGTGAAGGGATGAGCAGGATGAGGATGGTGAGGAGCTGCAGGAGGATGGCTGTGGAGTGGGGAGGAGGAAGAGCTCTGGACTGTGTGTGCTGTCAGCTGCTTCAGCTAATTCTTGGACTGAAGGAAACAGCCCAGGCCACTGACAAGTGTAGCAGGAACAGCAGTCAAGCTCAGCTGGACACAGGCTTTTTAGCAAGGCAGTGATCAGAGTGTCCATTCTTTTTAGTGAATGCTGACAGTCTGCTGTCTGAGAAAACTCCTTATTGTAAAGCAGACTAATTGACTTAAGCGTCAGAGGCTACCCAGGACCTCTCTTTGAAAGGCAGCTATCATCAGAGAAGCAGGTTTGTGAATGCTAGAATGAGTCCTAGCAAGAAATCTTTGCTTTCTCATGTTTTACAGCTTTTAAAACCTCCAGCGTCTTTGTTTTCTTTTACAGAAAAAGACAAGGTTTTGTTGCTGTTCCTGATGTTTTTAGAAAACATATTATTCAGCAACCTGTGCAGCAGGTGCTAAAAATAAAAGGCACAATTCTGATCCAAGACATATTATCTCTGAAGTAAACTGTTAAATTGTGCTAACATGTTCTCCAAAGTGCTGCTCAAAATGGCTAGGATAAATCACCATGTTTGAGACCTGACAGCTGTATGAATACATGGGCCCAGGCCATCATCAATCTCAAACAGCAACTATGAACACTGAATGGAAATTCCTAAAGTTATAGGAAACCACAGAAAGATGGCCTGCAGCTGCACAGGATACTATGCATAAAGAATAAAAGGGAAAAGTGTGCAAACAAGGACTAGTAAATGACTCTTCAAAAAAGAAGAAAAAATAGCCGTCTCCATAAAATTACTGTAGATGTTAGGTGGTTTGGGTTTCTCCGTGAAGTTATTCTATTTGATATACACCTGACCTGTTAACACGCTACGCTCTTGGATTCCCACCCTTTTTGGCCATCCCTTGTGCTCACTGATGGGAGCAGTGTAGCAATTGTTCTTAATAAGCATCAATTTCTGCAAGTAGAGTGAAAGTCATAACTTCTTTCAGTGTTCAGGTATCCACATTTCTAGATGACCATCCCATGGATGGTCATGTTGGATATGTAGAATTAATGGTAGAAAACATGGTTTGTGAATGCAGTAACCCAGGCTGTGGAGTTTTCTGTCCTTCTGTGTGACAAGACCTGCTGGGGCACTTCAGTGAAGATGGAGAAACCATGTCATTCATGGATGTCTTTTCTTCCTACTTCGCAAAATTATCTGAAGATTATTATGATGAAATAGGCAATGGACTTGGAAACAGGTTTTTTTGCAAAAGTGAGGATACTTTAGTAGAAGTTCTGGTGTCGGTTTGTATTGATCTTACTCAGCAGCATTATAAAAGTCAAGTGAGTGTTAGGAAGAAGAAGAGAAGGAAAGTAAGTCCACTTGGAGAACTAGGTTCTCCAGGAACAGGTTGGGGAAAGTGGTGCCCACCCATACTGTAGAAAAACAGGTTACTTCGGTGAACACATGTGAACCGGAGTAATGCACAGGACAGAGAGTCTATTTCTTTATTATTTTGTCTGTGAAACAAAGAAGATTGTGATTTTAGATCTGAACTGTGGTCTGCCTTAATTCTGTTTATATATATATATGACTGACTTTCACATAGCTTCTAAATAACTCATGCCCATTTCTTTTCTTGTACCTTGGGCTTCTGGAGGGATTTTGTGGTAAGATCTTTGTGTATGACCTGAAATCCCGTATCTACACTCAGTGAAACTTTTGCCTTTGCAGATCAGACTAAATGTAAGTGTATAAACGGCTCTTCAATTTATTGTCATTTGCAGAAGCTGACTTTGTTAATATGAGTGCTAGGAAGATCGACCATTGTAAGAAAAACTAACCACACCATTTATGATGAAATTTCTAATTGTTAGGCACCACTCTGCCAAACCAAATGTCTGAAGGTGAAATGCCATGCGAGATGTGTCCTTCACCATCAATTTAGTTTTATTTTGACTCAAGAGCTGCTTAGAGACACCAGTAACCAGTGCAGAAGAGGGAAGTGTTTCTTCAGCTGGCTCTTCCCTTGAGTCTCAGTTGCTGATGCCCCTGCTGTAGATTCTTGTCTCCAACTGGGATTGAAGCCTTTTCAGAAGACTGAAAAAGATTCAGGGCCACCCAGAGAAAGTAGACAGATTTTCCAGGGCCTGTCTCCTGCAGGGGAATTTCAGACCTGCCTCTCACCTCACCACCAGACTCTGTGTGGCTGAAGAGTGAGGGCAGTCATGATAAAATTGTGCAAACTGCTGATCAGACAGCAACCAGAAGGAGTAAGTAGTTACGGCTTTCCCTTGGGCTGAGTTCCTTGCCTTGTTCCAAGACCTGTTGGTGCATTTCTCCTCCAAATGCTTAACACTAAAAAAAGAGAAGTGTCTGGGAGCCACAGCTCTGGCCGTGTCTCAAAATGGACAGCAGCTCAGCCTGTTCCATGTTTTCAGTGGGCACTGCATAGCCAGGGCACACTCACTGGATCAGAACCCCTTGCCCCATGCCATCCCCAGGGGACTTATTTCAGCTTCAGTGCCAGCACTCACCTCTCTCTCCAGGTACCCATCCTGAGCACATGCAACAGCCATACTTTGACAACGGAGGGAGCTTTGCTGAGTTACAGGTTTCAAAAGTTGGATCTGTTTCACTTGACTTACCTGGCCAGAAGCTGGGCAGTGCACTCCAAAGGGGTTGTCTGTGGCACTCATCTTCAGTTAGAAATGTAAATGTTTATCTTCAAATCAGATGAACAGACATCTGGAATGTGTTTCTGCTACTGCATGGACTTACCACCACTCTTAAAGAAGCACCTGATTTTTCAGCAGATAAAATTGAGTGAGCCAAACCTCTCTATTTGTCTTGAGCCGCTAAGTCAAAGGGTCTGGCCTTTATACCTCAGGAGCTGGGCTGAAGTCTGAGGGTGATACGCCTTGCTGTAGGTATCTAGGATCTTCTGATTTATAAAATAAGTGTTAGTTAAGGTCTCTGTGTTTACTGGCAATGCTGGCAAGCTCTTTAATTTAACCTTGTTAAAGAGATCTGCAGTGTGAATACTGACATTCAATTAAAGATTTCATGACAAGCTGGAAGGACAAATAAAGCTATGCAAGACACAGATATAACTGGAAAGATGTCCTGAAGAGGGACATTGCCTCTGCTCCTGGGTCTTCAGATTGCCATAAAAGAAGGCAAATTCTTATTAGTATCATAGCAGTTTCTGGAGTCCTCGAACAGTGTGAGGTATGTGGGGGGTGGAGATAGGAAGATGAAGGGACTGAGGAGAAAACAGTGAGTATGACTTGCTGAAGGTCATGGGGAAGGTCAGTCGCAGAACTATCCCAACATCTAACACGAGACTTTACTGCTTTGCTGAAGGGTTATGAAGCTGCTTTGCCCCTGCAGCATTCCTAGCGCAAGTTACTGCACTCGATAAATGAGCTTATGTTGAGAGAGAGGAAAAAGGGAAGTTTCTGTCAATTGAATGGTTCTCCATGATGGACACAGTGGTCTCCAGTTAAAGTAGCAGTCATGCAGGAAACATTTTTCACTGACCCATCTGCAGCAATAAGAACCTTTGCAGAAAGTATTAATCTCTGCAGCTGATGAGTAAGTGTCATTGGTGATAAACTGTGAATTATTAGGCCTTGAGTGTTTTGTGATAGTGAGATAAAATCTGGCAGGGCACAGATGGCATCCATGCTGTGCACCGTGTGTCTCCTGTACCTGCCCAGTCCAGTCTTACTTTCTTCTCTTTATATATATAGGTCATTTCACCTGATGTTTTAATCTCCTTCTACCTCTTTGATTAATAAAAAGTGTGTGGGCTCTGTGTTATGGGAAAAAAGCCAAGAGCTCGATTTCAAATTTACTTCAAATTTATAAGGAGTCAGTCTTGTAGAATATCAATGAGGCAAAAGAAATGCTGAAAGGAAAAGGGAAAAATGGTAAAAATGGATAAGGAGAATTAATATGTTGAGACCTAATTCTTTTGCCTTAGAAAACCTACATTTTCACAAGTACCATGAGTAATCCCCATCAGGGACTTTGGAACTGGTACTTAATTTGTGTTTTCAAAGGCACTACAGATAGCCGAAATGATGCTTTCACAAGTTTGATCTCATTTCCTTTCCTTTTTAAAGCTTGTTTTCACAGACAGGCACATAGCAGTGGCCATTAGTAATACTGGTACTGCTCCTATTATTATTTTTTTTCCTCTCCAGATATGAATCTGAGCCTGCACCACAAACAGAGTCTGAAGCAAGCTGTTTGGTACTCAACCATCTCCTTGTCTTTCTCAGCATGGGAGCCGGGAAGAATGTGAGTTTGCTGCTGGCACTCAGAGGAGCAATCTGGGTTTGGCTGTTTTGGAAGTAGGAGGGCTGGCTTCCAGCTGGTCCACAGCAGTGAGAAATTTCTGTGTTGGCTTTGCAGAGATTGAGCCCAAGTGTGACAGTTGAGTTAATGGAGATACACCAGCAGACATGCTCCTGTGGGCAGTGAGACCGTTTGTCAGAGAAACATAGGTCCCTCTCAGTCTCCCCAGAACCAGCAAGCTTCCAGCTGGAACCGGAGGCAAAACTATAAAAGAGGTATAAAGCATACCTAGTCTACCCCAAAGGAGCCAGTTTTATGAATTATTTTTAGTCATTGGCCCAGCTATGCTTTGTCTTTGCTCAAAAGAAGCTTCAAGACCTTCTTTTTCATATCTATACGTAGCTAACAGAATGAAACTCAAAAATTGCCTTTCAATATTTCCAGAGCTACAGAGCAATGTTAAGAACTATATATCGGTTAAATGTGCCTTATAAAAGGTCATTCAAGTGCAATTCCTGTTTCAAAATTAAAAGAGTTACCCTGGTTGCCTCCTCTGCTCCAGGAAGTATAGCTCTTCTGCAGAAGACCAGTAGAAAATCCCAACATATACACCAGGTCTCCTGGTAAATAAGTGGGATCTTTAATAAAGCACTTTAGAAACAAACCTGACTTGTACTCTGGGGTGTGATGGTCCCACCTCAGCCACAAATCCTTCCTACAACACCATGTAGAGTTTGCTCTGCAAATGGCCCATAGTAAGTCTGGAATGGAGCTCCTTTTGCATCCTGGGAAATACTACCTTCTTCTCCCACTAATCCCCCAACTGATCTCACTGAGCCTGTGATGGCACTTGCAAAACCTTGATGAATCCAAACAGCTTGAGAGCAGAGATCTGAAAAGCCTTCTACTGGTCCTGCCTCTGCTAGTCTCCGGCTCCCTGGCAACACCTCAGAAGGTCCGCTGTCTGAAGGTACAAGCTGATGACCCAGAGTCCAGTGCACACAGAGCAGCCGGGGCTCCTGCCACACTGGGAGGACCAGCTCCAAGACATGGACAGTCCAGAGGCTGTGGAGACTCACCTAGTGCAGGAGGGGCTGTGCATGTAGGATTTATGTGCAGATGATGGGTTGCTGGCCAAAGCAACTGGATTGGTGCTCCTGGAGATGTCCTCAGGATAAGATATGCTCAAGTATGTCCATATCCTAAACATCACCTCCCAGCACTGCCTACCTCCAACTCTAACACAGATTCCTCCAGCCATAGGTTTCTTCTTTCCTTCTGTCCTTCAGTTAGGATCTGTACCCCAGGCAGAGGACACAAGGTGCAGTGTCTTGCTCTGTTGCTCACCAAGGTGTTTGCAAGGCAACAGCCAACTGCTCAGTCAAGTGTCTGGCTCACTCCAGGGTTTTCACCTTAGAGCGTTCATCAGGAAAGATTGCATTTAGTTTTAATCCTGGGGAGAAAGAACTTCAGGGGTTTTCCAGAGCCTCTCTGACAATGACTGCCCCAGAGTGTGGTCTGCCAGGTGGAGATGGGATGAGTCAGCAGGAGTCTAGAGGTCACCTGTCTAGGCCATGCAGTTGTGTGGCATGGCCCATCCTCCTTGCACCTTCTTCTCTCTACTCTCAGCTCCTGCTGACTCAGAAACAGCTTTCTCTTCTTTTCAAATCCTTTGAAATATGGGCCCAGAAATATTTACAGTATCTCTCTCTCCATTCCTGATCTTCAGCTTTTGAGTCCGTAAATTTTTGTTCTATTCCAGAGTTACAAGTTTCATATCAGGGCAGTTCAATCTTTACGAGGACGAAGTGTTTGCAGTGCTCTAAAGGTGCTTAATATAGGCACCAATGGCCAGTACAGGAGCCCTTTCAGGGGAAAGGTGGAGACAGAGCAGCTTGAATGGATCATCCTCTCTGTAGCTTTTGAACTTCGAAGAGAAAGGAAACTCTAATTATCTTCTGATTTTTCTGACTGTCATTTTGTGTTCTCTTTGAACCAGACATCTGAGTGGAGGAGGGAAGAGGCAGACTCTTAGCACAGCTAAATATGCGCTTCTTCAAGCCACTGTCAAGCCCTCGGAGATCAAAGCCATCCCACAGCCTGTGGGTGCACCACAGGGCTTGGTATCTGGCTGCCTCCCACCCTACTTGCTGCTGAGGCTGACGAAAAAGTTTGCAGGTGTGTATGACAGGTCTGATGGACACAGGGACCATCTTGTCAAAGACCTAATGCTCCTCCCATGGTATGAGATGACAAGACACTAGTAAAAAATGCCAGAAGACAAACTAGACACCCCAGGGTTGTTTTTCATTTGACTGCCAACCACCGCACCTGCACAGTGCTCCAGAAACTGCTGTCAAGATACGAATTGCAAAGTACAAAGTCATGTAAGGACGAAGACTTTTTATGACCTCTGGCAAACCAGCTAACGTCTGTGTCCTTGATTCTACTTACGTACTGTTAAGGGGTGATTCTGCCTGTCTTCCAAGACAAGTGGCTGGTTTATTAATGAATGGTTGCAAAATGTTCTGAGATCCTCTGATGAGGCATCTCTGGAAGAGCAAAATATGATGATGCTGTTTGGTTCCAGATTTTAATTTCATACAAGAAGAGAGTCACACATCAGACCTTAGCCTGTGAAACAGGAAACACGAGGCATCAGGAGAAACAGAGGACAGCACTGGATGTCAGCAAACAAATGCTGGAGCAGTTCTTTGCCAAAATCAGACACAGTGACTTTGTCAGTAAGAGGAGAAGGCTTCACTGAGGCTGCACTGGCAGAGCTCCTAAATGAGCACCTGAGATTAGACTCACCACAAGATTATTCACTGTGTCTTGACTATGGGTTACAAGATGAAGAAATGTCCCTGCTGAACGGGCTATTTCTATCCCTTTGTTAGGACCTGGCAGGAGGCCTGGCCCTCGTGGACCTTGCCCTCGAGCCCAGGGCTTTCACTAAGCATCTGATCTTCTCAGATCGTGTTGTGCATGTGTCATTCCCACCTTTCTGTGATCAACCACCCAATTTATCTAGATGATAGTGACAGACATCTGCTGCCTGGGAAATTGGGCTTGAATAACAACATCCTCTGAAGCACCATTATTAGAGCTGGGGAATGTTTGCAGATGAAGTTTATCTCTCTTGGAAAACATCTATTCAGCGAAATAGAATTTTTCCCCTAGGGAAGTGTGGCTTTTGATAAACTTCAGCTTTGGATAAAAAGATCAAACCAAAGTATTTCAGTGAGGTCAGAGGACTCCAGAGCTGCTGGAATTTCCTTTTATGATGAGGCACAGAATTGAAGTAGGGACCTGTCACTGGCTGGCTGAGGTATGCCAATCACGGGATGATTTTTTCCTCTCTCTAATTAACCTCCCTCCTGTTCCAGAAGAAAAGGGTTAAAAGCAGAGATAAGAAGAAAGAGAAGTTTGTGAGACCTCTTAACTTTGGGAAATTAGAACAAGTTTAATAACACTAGAAAGATATTACATAGAGAAAAACAAATGAAATATTAACAGGTTTATATGGGATTGGAAAGCTGGGGTAGCGAGGGTTAACCTGCGGTTAGGGAAACAAAAGTGAAAGGAAAAAAACCACTACCGAGCAGTTTCAACATGGCAGTGGCCATGTGGTCGGCGGGTTTGCAGGAGCAGAACAAAGCCAGTCAGTGTAGTTGTACGGAATCCAGGCGCAGGCAGGACCTGAGCTGACACACAGCACAGCGGTTTGGGTCGCGGGTGTTAGAGAAATGGCAGCGAAGGAAAACCATGGTTCCAGTGCACACTGATGGCAGGAATGAAGCAGCAGCGCTCAGTAGCGTCAAAGGCAGTCCTGTGCAGCGTAGGGGTTAGTAGCGATAATCCGAGCAGGTCCAGGTGCCAGTGAAAGAGGTGAGGCAGGACTGGAGCTGCTGGCTAGCAAGCGGCAAGGCAGGTCTGGAGCTGAAGCAGAGATGAATATGGGCACTGGCATGCCAAAAGAAAGCAAAAGCCCCGCAAGCCGGAACAAGCCAGCCCAGAAGTATCCCAGTGCCCACGTGGCTTTTAAAGGGATGGAGAGCCCACCAAAGTTTTCACAACGTATTACATGTGCGAACGTAAATGGGAGGAATACATCACGATTGGTCATTTTAAAAATGTACATCAAGAACAACAAAAACCAGTTTTTCTAATGAAACTGTTCTTTCTCCTCCTAACCTGGGATAGGCCCAAACATCTAGTCTACATAAAAATGGAGTATTTTGTTTATGCCAATGTACGACCTTTTCCTGTGTTTTTGTTCTCTTTTTAATTCAGAATAAAATAAATCCATGCCAGCGGAATAGGAAACCTGACTTCAAAGCAAATCCTAGTCAGATCACTGAAAAAATGCCCCAGGTGCACAGTCATGGTTAACAGGGGTCCATGACAGTGGTGGTGACAGTGATGACAGAGAGGTCACCAGGACAGAGCAATGGAGTTGAAGGTTAACAAGCTTCATAAATGTTTTGCAGTGCTTGGGCTGCTACCTCTGTTTCCTAAACAAAGTCCAGGCTGTTTTCAAGTGAGCATAAACCCCCCACTTTCTGCATCAAGGGAAATCTGTGCTATGCAAACAATACAGATAACCAGGAACGATAACTTTGCAGGCTCTGGTTTTGCATCTAAGCAGGAATACAGATAAGCCAAATAGTTGCCTTAGAGATGGGAGAAGCCCGTGGATGGGACTGGAAATCAATGTGCCATGCAGCACATGGGCCTGAATCAGCTCCTCGCTACATGGGCAGAAATCTGTCCATCCACCCTGGGTGTTTATTTCTTCCTAAGGCAACTACCACCATGGTGTCAAGGCATGTGCCTATCTCAGTTTCAGGCCTGTTACTCTAGATTTGTGGCCATGCGACTGACAGCCAACTTGGTGAAATATGCTGCAGGAAAAAAAAAAATACTCTGTGGGGTGTATATTTGTCCTGATGGAAGATATTCACTTAAAGGGTTGCTCCCCCTCTCACCCAGAAATGGCAGTTTCTTGAAAATGAAGCTTTCTTTGGGAGAACGCGTGGATTACAGGGACACATGGGGGGACAAAGATGAAGGCCATACATCCGTTTACCTCCAAAGTTCTCCTGAGGCTCGTCACTTGGCCCACGTCACTTTTCTGACTGATTTTTTCCAGATCTAAAAAAGAAGAGAGTTCAAAATGTTTTATAAAGGAATGAATCCTCCTCTTCAGCCAGCTCTCACAATCCTGGGATCAAGTGAGTCCTCTAAGCTATGCCAATAGATCTTTGATGGCCACTCCATGAAAAAGGCAACTTGAAGCTTCCAACATCTGAGTACCTGATTTTGCAATATTAGTAATGCTTATTCAATGAGGCCTTCCTTTCCCCTCCACGTATGAACTCTGCTTCCTCTGAACCTCTCTTTCACTGAATATAAAAAGCCCAGAGAACACACTACCTCTGTGTCAAAGCCAAGATCCAGAGGTGACAATCTTGACCTTAATGTTGTAGAATACATATTTGATACTAAGGTCGGAGTAAATATTTCAGGCTTTGCAATACATCCAGCCCATGTAATTGACACTATCCTGGCTGACACAACACTAGACAAATCCTAGCTAAAATAAGATGCAAATTTTTAACATCTCAGGAGTAATTAACTACCGAAATAACTTCCCAGGCAATGAAATAGACATGGATTACCTGAAGGATCATGGGATTCTCCAGCTGTTTTTTTGGAGTTAGGCAAACTGGAGCCAGAGTTGCCCAGGTGGCCAAGAAGGCCAACGGCATCCTGGCTTGTATCAGCAATAGTGTGGCCAGCAGGAGCAGGGAAGTGATTGTCACCCTGCACTTGGCACTGGTGAGGCCACACCTTGAGTGCTGTGTCCAGTTTTGGGCCCCTCACTTCAAGAAGGACATTGAGGTGCTTGAGAGTGTCCAGAGAAGGGCAACAAAGCTGGTGAAGGGTGTGGAGAGCAAGTCTTATGAGGAGTGGCTGAGGGACCTGGGGTTGTTTAGTCTGGAGAAAAGGAGGCTCAGGGGAGACCTTATTTCACTCTGCAACTATCTGAAAGGAGGTTGTAGAGAGGTGGGCGTTGGTCTCTTCTCCCATGTGGCAAGTAACAGGTCGAGAGGAAGTGGCTTTAAGTTGCACCAGGGGAGATCTAGGTCAGACATCAGGAAGAAATTCTTTACAGAGAGGGTTGTGAAGCATTGGAGCAGTCTATCCAGAGAGGTAGTGGAGTCCTTACCCCCAGATGTTTTTAAAAGACGTGGAGATGTGGTGCTGATGGACATGGTTTAGAGACCCCAGTAGCGCGGGGTGAACGGTTGGACTCGATGATCTTAAAGGTCATTTCCAACTGGATGATTCTATGATTCTATAAATGAACCATGTCTTTTGAACTTCATCATAGTATTTCCTTTCAGTACTTAAAGGGGGCTTATAGGAAAGTGGGGGACAGACTTTTCAGCAGGGCCTGTAGCAACAGGACAAAGGTTGATGGTTTTAAACTAAAAAAAGGGAGATTCAGACTAGGTCTAAGGAAGAAATTGTTTATGCTGAGGGTGGTGAGACACTGGCCCAGGTTGTCCAGAGAGGTGGTAGAAATCCCCTCTGTGGAAACATTCCAGGTCAGGTTAGATGGGGCTCTGAGCAACCTGCTTTCATGGAAGATGTCCCTGCTCACTGCAGGGGATTTGGACTGGATGACCTTTGAAGGTCCCTTCCAACCCAAAACAGTCTGTGATTCTATGATTCTGTTTGGAAGAGTGCTGGCCAACTGTGTGTTTCAGCAAGCACGTAAAGACTGAGGTACCTTCTGCTGTGGACAAGACACTCTACGGGAGCCACATCAAACAGTCCCCACCGATCCTGGGCTCAGCAGAGCTGGCCATACACTGACACAAGGATGACTAAGAACTAATAACTACTATTACTAATAACTACTGTTACTCTAAATCAAGATGCAACTTCTGCTCACCTGATTTGTTCCGTTAAGTCAAATTTCTGCTTTTTGTTGCCAGGTTTCTGCAATGACAGATTAATACTGATTCAAATAAAACCTCAAATCCTACTGGGGCATTTTCTACATGGTCTAGTCCCCTTTTGCTCTCTTTTTGTTCCTAGTCTTTACTCTCAGCCTGCTTAGAGGTGGAGGATCCCACCTTGGTCACACTGAATTTGAACCTCAAATTAACAATATGAGCCTACCTCTGGGATATATTTGTTCTTACAGGGTATATTTTTATAAGTGTAAAACTAAGAATAACACTTCTGTAGTACAATCAACACAAACCCCTGCAAGGAAATGCATTCAGATGCAAATATCTACTGTAGGCCAATGAACTGGTTTGAGTTAGAATAGTGTTCGAACAGTGATTTCACTTTCCATCTCAGTCTCTGCTCAGTGACTGCACTGTCTGAAGTTAACCGCAGGTTGTTGCAGACAGTGTCTGCTTCTAGCAGTGATAACGCTCTATGTTTACAGTCACTACCAGGGACTGGTGTGCAGAAAGGCTCTTGCTTGTACTTTCTGCTGTGCAGACCAAGGTCACTGCTAAATCCTGCGTACCACAGTGGAGGTACAAAAAGTGAGAGGCTGCACCTGCGGAGGCTCCGTCTTCATGGAAACAGCCCCATCATTTCCTGACGCTCCGCACGGGACGCGGCTCCTTCTCCACCTCCCGCCGGCCGGGGAAGTTTCCCCGTAGCTTGCCCCGCTGTCCCCTGGGCACCTCATGGCCAGCAGGCACGGTGTGGGGCCGGGGCGGTGTGGCATTTTGAAGGAAAAAAACTGCTTGAAGGCTTTTATTTTAAACTGACCAATTAGCTATTCCCTCCCATGCTACGATTGCACATCTTATTGGCTGAGAAAGTTTCTCACGAGCGTACTGTGCCTTTAAGAGCCGCGGGCTCGGGGGCTTTTGGTTCTTTCGGGACTTTTTGGCTGTTTCGGGTCTTCTCTCTCTCCGGACACTTCTGGCTCCGTGCTGCAAGAGGCGCTGCGGGCCCTCAGCTTCGCTCCAGGAAGAGGTTTTCTCCAGACTTGCGGCTACGGCTCCCCCGCGCTGCCGGAGTGGAGCGAAGCTGTGTGCCGGGGCAGCCCCCGCCGCGCCGCCTGGGACAGACTGCTCACGTCTCCCGGAGACCCGCGCCTGGAGGCTGCTCTTTGCCTGCTGCTGTAACGCCGTACCCTCTCTACCGCCAGCGCCGCCGCTTCTTGCTGCTTCACTTCAACAAACTGCACGACGAGAACAGGTAGGAACAGCGCTTTGCACGTTGGAGCCCCGCGTTCGTAACAGCCGCGGTTTCCCCTTGTTCACTCCACGAAAGCGCACACGTGGCCGCTGCTATTTTCGGACTGCATGTGGTACCGTCCCCCTTTCTCTCTTTTCTCGTGTTTAACCCTCGCCTTTCCATCCTGTACAAACCCTCAGATTTTGCATTGGTTTTTCCCTGCATATTATATATTTTGTTCTAGTTTTAATAAAGTTTGTTTCAGTTTTCCAAACATTCAGAGGTCTCTCAAAATCTTTCTTTTCCTTTTTGTATCTCTGCTTTTTAACCCCTTTTCTCTCCCGGAGGAGAGGGGTTCAGGGATAGGAAAGGGCACGTCCCCATGATTGGCTTGCCTCAGCCAACCGGTGACAGGCGGTCACTGCCAGCCAGAGGAGGACACCCACCCGCCTGCCACCGCTGCATGGTCGGCCGGAGGCGGTTTCCCCTGCTCTCCCCGCGGCGATGGCTGGGTGCCATAGCAGCGCCCCGCAGGCCGCCGGGAGCTGTGCAGGGGGAACAGCCGTCAGGCAGCCGCCGAGGGCTGAGTGGGCAGGTGGCGGCTCTGCGGAGCAAAACCTTCCCGGCTCCTCTGCAAGGCGCCCGGGCACAGCACGTCTGCGGCGCCGCCCCAGAGTGGGGAACGGCTGCCCCACCGGTCCGCCAGCTTTTCTTAGCGCCGCTGGGGCCGATCGGGCCCCACCGCCCGCCCGTGGTAATGTTTCGCTCCAAAACCTGCCGGCTGTGGCCCTGTCTCTGAGTGGACAGGACGGGTGACCCTACACTGACCAGCAAGGTGTTCCATCCCATACACGTCATATTCAGTGTAAGGCTGAGGGATCACGAAGGTGAAGCTATCTCGCTCTCTTCTTCAATGGCCGGTGTCTGAGAAGGACTCTGTCCATTCTGCCTTCAATCCCAATCTGTGCATCCCTGAATCCAGTTCCACCTGCTGCTGACCCCAGTCTGGGCCTTCCCCAGTGCCTGCCCACAGCATCAGTGGCGACAGTGACAGTGACGTAGTTGCCATCAGGGGAGTTGAGTTCGGTATTGGTACTGCATATATTTAGATTTTATTATTATTGTTCTCATTAAAGCAGTTTAGTTTTCCAATCCATACGTCTCTCTCCCTTATTCCCTTTCTCTTTCCCCTCTTTGGGAAGGGGTTGGGGGGAAGGGGGGAAGGGGTAATAGAGAGTGTCTGTCGTTTGTCTGGAGCTGGCCCAGCCCTAACCCTTGACAGCCAGGCTATCTGGTGTTCTGCATTGTAAGGGTCACTGAAGACAGAAATTCTCATTGAGTTACTTACACAGCATGTGCTTCTCAAAAGATTACCTAAGCGTCTGGTCATTGGCCCAAGTCCTAGTCACTCTCTACCAGCAGGAATACAGGAAAGCTGTTCAGAAACTTGCACGAATTTTGTGATACCATCTGTAATGGGTTAAGATGGCGGTGGTGGGGCAAGCCCCCCGCTGCTGCTTCCTTTCCCTCCCCCCTAAGCACGAGAAAACTTTCTTGTGACTTTTGTGGGTGAAGGGATGCCACAACCTTCCTGGCTTCTTACTGGAGCCGAGGCATGTCAATCAAGCACCTCTGTGTCTAAGTGTATAAAAAGCCGAGCCTGCAGCTTTTCCCCTGGTGCGCACACACGTGATTTCTGCCCAGGACCAAGAGAGAGAAGAAATACATCAGCCAGAGAGAGATTGCAGTTACCTCAATCCCTGGATCAGTAAAAAGATTCCTTCTGCAATGCAAGTAGACCTTCTCACTTTGCCGATCACCAGTAGGGGTGGTTTTCTGACTGAGTTTTAACCAGACGGAAGGGGCAACCTGGCTGTAAGCCCCCAACATCCTGCACTGAGGGAATAGCTGCTGGCGAGGGGAAAAACCTACAGTGTTCCACAGAGATCCAGTTTGTGCCCCGCTCCGCAGATGGGGAGAGCCAGAAGCCGGAGTACAGCCCCTGGCAGACTGCTAAACTCAAATCTCTACCAACCACCTCTAGAAAAGGACTAAGTTACTGCAAGGAAATTTGCTCTAAAGGAGCTTCTCGGAGTGAAACTTGAGGTTAAGACTGTGACTATTCCGTTCTGCCCGCCCCCTCCCGCCCCCACCTTTGGGCAGCAGCCATGTGGTGGGGGTTTTTTTTGCTAAGCGGGGATGTGGATTGAACGGAAGAAAATGTATATTTATATGTATATACTTATTTATGTATTTATTGACATCTCTCTCTCTCTTTTATGTCCTGTTTAAATTTAAATGGTTGATTTATGGTTTTAATTGCTTCAAGCATTAAACCAATTTTGTTCCACCCTTTTAATTTAAAACCTCTTTTCACTGGTTTTCTTTTTCCTAAACGCCCAGACAAATCCAGACAAGCCCAACCGAATTACTTTAAAAGATCTTGGGTAGGTTTACATTCTCCCCAAGGCTACAGAAGTTGCAAAACCTTTCGGGATTCTAACCTTTCTAATTTCAAACTGTGACACCATCAAAAAGGGTGAGTTTTTTGTCAAAATAAGGTACCTGTGTTCCTTGGAATTGGACATAAGCTCTCATGGGTCACTTGTACCTGCCCCAGGATTTTCCTGCACACTGCAGTAAAACCAGCAGCACTTAGCAAAGGAGCTGCTGGCTGGCATTGATGCCAAACCACCTAGATCCCCAGGACAACATCCTCTGCTCTGCTTTCTCTTGGGTGTCCCCGTCCTGGTTGTCCCCAAGAGGGCTGAGGCCATGGGCAAGGTTCTGCAAGGCAGGGAGGGAGGGACTTCTTCATGGGGCAGAGTGATCAGCCCTGAGTCCCAGCACAGGGTGTCCTCCTGTTCTTCCTCCTCCCCAGCAGATTGAAAGGGCCATGATGTAACAGCAGCCACGGCGCCCAGGAGCAAAGTGCTGAAGGGATTTTGTCAACCGTTCCCCTGGAGTATTTCTGAAGAGCCTGCTTCAGTACGCAATGGCCTGGGTACGACGTCCTTGGGCAGTGAGGTGCTTTGTGGAAAGGATGCTTGCCCAGCTGGGGGAAGAACCAGCCTTCCCAAACTGCCCTCCCCACTACAGACACCTTCTTCCACCCATTCGCACACACTGACCCATGCACACAGGTGCAACACACTTAACTGTGTGTATGTGGACATTCGTTTAGTATGAGAGGCCAGCACTTTTTCAGCCATCCTGACCCACCCCTTCTTCCGTTGTCTTGCTGGGATCAGGATTTTACCCAAGTTGACCTGGGAGCTCAGCTTTTCCTTTAGGTGATCTTCTTTATGAGGGGTTGTTAGCAAAAGCTCCTGGGCTATGTAGCCCTGCGACTACACTACACTTTCAGCAGGGACTAGGTCACGATTTATGAGGTCAATTGTTCCCAGAGCTGTGGAAATATCCTGACATTTCTCCCTATCCCTGTTCCTGGTGTTGCAGACAGAATTTTCCTGATTTCTGTATTCTGCCTTAAGCACAGGCAGTCTCAGGAGTTGCAGGACAGCTGCCTCGGGCATGCAGCTGTGCCCAGGGCATCTCAGCAACTTTATTTCTCCCTGCCCCAGCATTCCCTGCATGGCAATACGTTTGCCACCAGTACACATGCGCATTTTAGGTTTTAATGGAAGTTTGCCCCTCATGGGCTCTGTCTGGTTATTGCTGGGAGCTCCTCCAGGAGCTCCTCTCTCCTGGAGAGGTGAGATGGGTTTTGCTAAGGATATGCTCTCCAAGAAATGTGTGGAAAACAGCTAACAG
Organism: Bucorvus abyssinicus; assembly: GCA_009769605.1. Lineage (NCBI taxonomy): Eukaryota > Metazoa > Chordata > Aves > Bucerotiformes > Bucorvidae > Bucorvus > Bucorvus abyssinicus. The sequence goes on along the minus strand of CM020063.1, from coordinate 71,921,394 downwards.
TTCATCCTCTTACAGAGGAACGGCAGAGGAAGGTTTCACTGGTCTGCCCTCCCACCCCTGCTTGACCTGTGATGCTGCTGATCTGTCCAGTGCCAACAGCAGCCCACTGCTTGCAAGGCCACATTTATGCTTGCTGCAGTCTGCCTTCAGACAGAGATGCTGACGAGGAGCATCTGCCTGCTGGCAGCAGCTGTGCCTCCATGCATCTTTCTCTTCCAGAGGGAATTTCTGTCATTTAAAAAGATCTGAGACTTTCCTTGGGGTTTGCATTTGATCACAGGTTGCCTCTGGGAAAGGCAGAAATTGGGAAAGCAGCAGAGAGGAGGGAATAGAAATGCTACTTGTCTTCTGCTTGCTCCCAACCTCTCTGTGGGGTATGCTGGGGAGACTGAGCTCATGGCTTTTCGGCTACAGCTTGGCTGCAGCTGGTAGGATCGGGCACTGGGAACCTGCTGGGTGGCAGAGAAGGGACTGCTGCACCCCAGGCTGTTCAGGGCAGTGATGACGCACAGCTCTGCTGTGAAGGGCATGGAGTACCCTGGCATGAAGAGGTCTTCTGCTGGAGGCTGGGAGAAAGGCCCTGGGGAAGGCCACAGGCTGTGGGCGATTGAGAGGAGATCACATGGGGGGATTTTGGCCAGGAGAGGGGTGGGTGCTCTGAAATGGGCATGGGGTCTGTCTCAGCCTGGAGACAGGACAAGGGCAGTGATTTCTCCCTGTCTTTAGAGGAATGGGGCTGCTGGCTGGAGATGCTGAGAAGGGAGGAGAGGGAAGAAAGGATGAAAAGTCAAGGGAGCACTCAACTGGCAGGGCAGAGTGACTCTTCTCTGCTCCAGAATTTGTTGCTTGGTTTTTCAGACTCTATCCCAGTCCTGCTGAGGCCAGCAAATCACCCCCATTTCCCCATGTAGCAAGAGCAGATGCTGGGGTCCCCCAGTGCGAGCAGCACAGTTCTGAGCAGAGGCCCCAGTGTCAGAAAGAGATGGAGCTGCTTGAGCTGCTCCAGAAGTAGGTGACAAAGATGATCAGGGAGTAGGTAGCTCTAGAGAAACATTTGGACAGGGCAGAAGGTGCCCAGGTCAGGTCAAAGCCTGTAACAATTGAAACAGAAGAGGAGCTGGGATGTGAACAGCCTTCTGACTTAAGTGTAATATGCCGTGTGAGTAAGTCCTCAGTAAGGTCATTCTGCATTCGAATAAAGCCGGGAAAACTTCTGGTGATTGGGATTAACGACTAAACAAAAGTGAGGAAGCCTGTTCTCTTGACTTTTGACTTTTCTTTTGTAAAGAGAGAGTGGAGTTCTCCATGTCAATTTTTCTTGGTAGGTGTTTTTATTTGCTGTCCTCAACCACACTGTTTGCAACAGTGCCAGGTACACCAGCGGAACTCACTTCTTCTCTTGGAAGTAAAACATAAGAGGAAAAGTATTTTTCTGAACACCTCACCCATTTTATAGAACTAGGAAAGAACGGCCTGCCATTGCAACAATTGGCGAGAGCAATTTCTGCCTTGACCCTTTCAACGACCTGCCTTTCACTGGCAAGCTACAGCACAAATGCTACTCAATTCTTCAGTGGGAAACCAATAGGCAGAAAGGAGTCACTACCCTATTTAGCATCTTTAAATGAGCTGCATTTGCAGACAGGGGACAGCGTTAGTTCACCAGACAATTTTGATGAACCTTGAGCAGATGCTCTGAATCATTGGTAGTCCACTTAGCCCTCCTCCCACCATCACTTTCTGCAGCGCTCTGGTTCTGTGCCACCATCGGGTGGAGATCTCTCACAGAGTCACCGGCTGGCACTGAGGCGGGACCCACCACGGCACAATTTCTCTCTCCCATCAGCCTCCTCCCCGTTCCAGGGGATACGGGTCAAAGAGAGATGACAAGAAAATGCAGGCGAGGCCTCCGTTACGTCTAGGAAACTAAAAGGCTTTTAAGAACAATAGACCAGTATTACGCACAAAACCAAACACAATGTCAACAAGTATACGTGAGGATCGGGGGTCTGGTGCAGTGGGTATAAGGAACAAACGCGATAGAAGAAAAAACTACCGGTCTGGGACGGCTGACGGCACGCTGGGCAGGCAGGGCCGGGGCCCGCCGGGCCGGGGAGCGGCAGCTGGAACACACAGTGGCAGCTGGGAAGATGGCGGCGAGGAGTGGCGCGGTGTTCCCTCGGGGCAGCAGCAGTTGTCAGGCAGCAGGCAGCAGCAGCTCCAAGAGCGGCAGCGCTGACGGGCCATTTCATCGTGGGCCAGAAGGAGGAGGGGTCAGCGGCTCATCCCTGACGGCCGGCACAAGGCGCGCTTCCCGCGCTTCCCTTCGGGCCACCGGCTCTTAAATAAACAGCGTCGCGCCAAAAGCCCCCCAGCTGGTCCGAGGCAGTGACGTGCAGGGGTAGCGCTACTTTGTAATTGGATTGCTTCGGTGTCCATCAAAGCAAACCAGGACGTTTTCTGCCAACCCCGGACACGCAGGACCAGGAAACAAGGCCCGAGGAAGTACAGGCTGGTCAGTCTCACCTCTGTGCCCGGCAAAATCACAAAGCAGATCCTCCTGCAAACTATGCCAAGGCACATGGAGAACGGAGAGGTGATTGGTGACAGCGAACAGAGCTTCCAAAAGGGCGCATTGAGCCTGACAATCTTGGTGGCCTTCTACAACAGGATTTCAGCATTGGGGGATAAGGGAAGAGCGACTGACGTCACCTGCCACAAGCCGAAATTTAGACCCCGGGTCCCGCAACGCGTTGCGGCAGGTGTCGCCATCCCCTGCAGGCAAAGAAGGGTTGGAACGACATCGAGCGGCTGATAAATCCAATTAAACTCTTTGTTAACCACAAAGGGAAATGGGAGCATGGCCAAGGGAGTGATCTTAACTCTTTCAGACTATGTGTTCTCATAAAACAACAGAGCAGAAGGGATTTTACTGCATGTTATCCGTGAATAAGAGACGTTTAAAGAAGAGAAAAGGGAACGAAGAGAGGAGCATGAAAGGAGACAGAAAAACGATTGGAAAAGAGATCACCACCCCCCTTGGAATCGCTGATGTTTCTCCCGCGATGTGCGTCCTGGTCCAGCAGGTCCACTGTCACTCTGGTTCCTCCGGCGGTGGGCACGCACGCGGCGTTTCGAGGCCGTACCCTCTATACGGTCCAGTGCATCAACAGAGCATGGGCGGTCACTTGCTTGGAAGATTTCAGAAATGGCTCAAATGAAGCTGGGCTCACAGGTGGTTGTCCTGCCCCCTCTCCTGCCTCCTTCGCTGCACGAACCCCCATTCCTGCACAGGCGCAGCGGGACAGCCTCCGAAACAGGGAAGCTGTCCTGGAGACAGGTACGGCCCCGCCGCAAAGCAGGGAAGCCAGCAGAGAAACGGAAGCTGCCGTCCCTCCCTACAGCCAATCCGTATGAGCTCCCCAGGGGTTGACACAAGCTGAACTCCAAGAGAACAGCCATTGCCCAAAACCAATTGCTTAAGGCATAACATCTAAAATCAGTCCATCGCATCATCTGCCTGGACCTGTGCAAAGCATTGGCACTGTCCTGCACGACATCCTTGTCTCTAAAATGGTGTCACCGGTTGGCCGAGGTACGCCAATCACGGGACGAGATTCTTCCACTCTCTAATTAACCTCCCTCCCATTCCGGGAGAAAAGGGTTAAAAGCAGAGATAAGAAGAAAGAGAAGTTTGTGAGACCTCTTAACTTTGGGAAATTAGAACAAGTTTAATAACACTAGAAAGATATTACATACAGAAAACCAAGTCAGATATTAAGAGGTTTATGTGGGATGGGAAGGTTGGTATAGCGAGGGTTAAGACGCTGTTAGGGAAAACAAAAGCAAAGAGGCAGAGGCAGGATGGAGCCAAGCATGCCGAGAGAAAGCACCAGGCAGCCCGCAAGTGCAAGCCCCCGAGCCCTGGTGCCAGCCGCCTTTTCAAGGGACGGAGAGCCCGCCCAAGTTGTCACAACCAATGAGGTGTGCGAATGTAAACGGGAGGGAGACATCATGATTGGTCATTTTCAAACAAACCAGTTTTCTAATCCAACTGGTTGTTCTTGTTCTCACCTGACACAAACGGAGAGACATGAATTGGACAGGCGGACCACTCGGTGGCTAAGGAATTGGCTGAAGGGTTGCAAAGAGTTGCAGTCAATGGCTCGATGTCCGGCTGGAGAGCAGTGACAAGTGGGGTCCCAAGGGACTTGTCTTGAGACCACGATTAGTTAACGTTTTTCAGGGACACGGACAGTGGGTTTGAGTGTACCCTCAGCAAGCTTGCTGATAACATGAAGGTGTGTGGTGCGGTCAACATGCTGGAGAGGAGGGATGCCGTCCGGAGGCACTTTGACAGGCTCGAGAGCTGGGCCCATGCAAACCTCATGAACTTCCACAAGGCCAAGGGTAAGGTCCTGCATCTGGGTCTGTGCACTCCCAAGCACTGATCTAGGCTGGACAATGAGTGGATTGAGAGCAGTCCTGTGGAGAAGGACTTTGGGGTCCTGCTGGAGAAAAAGCCAGACGGGACCCAGCAATGCACGCTCCCAGCCCAGAAAGCCAAGTGCCTCCCGGGCTGCATCAAAAGAAGCGTGGCCAGAAGGTCAAGGCAGGTGGTTTTCCTTTGGTCCTCCACTCTTAGGCGACTCCCCTGGAGAACTGTGTTGAGCTCTGGGGTTTCCAGCATGAGAAAGGCACGGACATGCTCAAGCCCAGAGGAGGGCACGAAGATGGCTGGAATACCTCTAGGATGAAGACAGGCTGAGACTTGGCGTTGTTTAATTTAGAGAAGAGAAGGCTCCGGAAAGACCTTAGAGCAGCCTTCCAGTACTTGATGGATGCCTGCAGGGAAGATGGACAGGGACTCTTTACCGGGGAGAGTCGTGAGAGGACCTGTTAGGGGTTGAGTTTCCAAGTAGAACTCAAGGTCCCTAACGCTCCTTAAATCCCTTATTGATATAGGGCAAAAGGGAAACAAAACTCAAATCTCGGAATATATGGATGGGAAACTGAAACAAACTTTCAATACAAATTCTAAAATACTATCATATCACACAACTATACATTAAATACAAAACAAGAAAACAATACAGTAAGGGTTAAAACACTGCAAAGGGAGGAAAAGGAAAAAAACTACAATTATGGCCGATTGGCCATAGGCCAGGAGATGACGTCACACCAGGATGGTAGCTCTGAAGTTGGCGTCTATCCAAAATGGCGGCGGTCCAAGTGATTAAAAGTTTTTAACAGCTTAGAGAAGTATTTTAACGAGTTCGCAGGGAGACCTTTTTCAGTGGGCGGCTTCCGATGCGGAGAAAGGAGAAGCCCTCACAGCCAGAACGCGAAGGGGGGTGAGCTTCCCCCGCATCCGAATCCAGCGGTAGATTCTCGCCGAGTGAGAAATAGCTCCTCTCTTACTCGATACAAGAGAGATGCTGACTGAGTCCCACAACAATTCACAGCAGAGCTGGGCGCCGATAGACAGAAACAGTTCTGAGTGAGGCCCCGGGTGGGGGGCAGGCCGCAGGCTTTCGGCCTGGACGGTAGCCAGCCCTCTCGCTGTGGCTCTTTCTCCGAAGCTGTCCGGTGTCCAAAGAGGAAGAGACTCCTCCTGGCTGCAGGTTTTAAGGAGCATCTGTCAGAAGAAATCTTTTGACCTGCACTTTTAGCCAATGTGATGCCGGGTTTATGGAGCTTGTATGAAATAATCCCGATACTCTATTGGGCACATTTCCAAAACAAGGAAGTCTTGGCTCAAACTGGGACAGGCCCTTACTTTGGGAGTACCTCCCGGTGGTGTCTTTGCCTTCAAGGATTAAACAACACGCCCCCAGCCCATCTGTGCAGTGGGGCACTGGTGTGGTGGTAATCCCAGGCGTGTGCGCTGGGGCCCCAGTGCTGCTGGGGCAAGCGCCTTGGGCAAGAATGGCCTGCCACAACGTCCCTGAGCGGTGAGTTCTGTTGTTGCCAAGGATGGGCTGTGACCTAGCAATGCATCGTGACCAGGCGTTCCTGGTTCCATTGTTCCCAGGTATCCGGGTGCTGAGTGCCACCCGGCTGGCTTGTGCTCACACTCCAGCTGAGCAGTTTGCAAGGCTGGAGTGCTGGGCTAGGAGCTGGTGTTGAGAGTTGAGAGTTGCTCCTTGCAGCTCTCGGCGTGTGACACCAGAGCCACCATAGGATTAGCCCCAGGCTGGCCAGGTTCTGGCAGCCACAGCACCCAGGAGGCACAATTGCAGCAGCAGAGGTGAGCTGGGAGGGGACCCCTCGCCCTGGCAAACAGGGAGGGTTTCCATCTTGAGGCACCTGGGCATCTCTTCCAGCGCTGCCCTGGCCAGCCAATGACCGTGGCCTCTCTCCCTTTCCTAGTGCAACAGTGGCTGCTGCAGCGCCACTGTGAGAGAGCCTTTTGTCATCATTGGCTCCCCCCAGACCACCGCAGCGAATGGAAAGCACGGCCACGGAGGTAGAGGAGCGCTGCCCAGTATGCCTGGACAGCTGGGATGATCCTGCCTACGTGATGCCGTGCCTGCACCAGTTCTGTTATCGGTGCATCCTGCGGTGGGCGAAGAACCAGCCCAAGTGCCCCCTCTGCAAGAGGACAGTGCAGTCCATCGTGCACTCAGTGCGCGCAGACGACGACTTCGAAGAGGTCGTCATCAGACCTGCTCAGTGGGCATCGGTGTCAGCTGCCACCGGCCAGGCAGGAGGAGCACCCCGGCACCCAGCCACCCACAGCCCACCTCGCCCTGGAACACCCCAGACGCTGGCGGAGGAGTCGGTGCCCAGGGCTCCTGTGGGGGGCCTCCAGCCTGACACATGGGCGTCCCTTTTTGATGACTACCCAGTGCTCCTGCAGCGCTTTCTGCCCTGGCTCCAAGAGCAGCTGCAGCTGCTCTTTGTGGAGGAGCCTTCAATGGCTGCCATGGTGGAGACCGTTGTCCTCTACTTCCTGGGCCTCTTCGGCCTGGATGAACAGGTCCTGGTGCGGGTGCTGCAGATCAGCCTGCAGGATCATGCGGAACCATTCGTCCAGCAACTTATCAACGTCGCCGTGCAGCGGTGCGGCAGGGATGCCCACCGTCTGCTGGGGCTCGAGGATGGCCATGCTGCCCAGGAGACAGACGACAGCACTGCTGCATCCCAAAGGGGGTCTCCTGTCCCTGGCCCAGCCCCCTCCAGCAGCACTGCCGGAGATGAAGAAGATGAAGACCCCAGCAACTCCACTGCTGCACTTCAGGGGCTTACCAGCAGCCCCTCTGACACCCCCGTTCCCACCCATAGGGAGCAGCAAGAACGGCAGGAGGACCTGCCACAGGCTGTGGCAGGTGCCTCCGCTCCCAGCCAGGGCAGCACACGCTCCCCTGGCAGGCCACGGCGACCACCAAAGAGGAGGGCTGCAGGCACCCAGGACTCTGCCCAACCCCCCAAGAGGCCACCTCGACGGCAGAACTAGAGCCCCTGCAGCGTCTGTGGCAAGGGCGACGTGGCTGCCGTCAGGGGGGTTGGGTTCAGGATTGTTCTTGTATATTGTTGTAGTTGTTGTTATTTTCATTAAAGCAGTTTTTGTTTTCCAAGCCATAAGTCTCTCTCATATCCTTTCTCTTCCCCTTTGGGGTGGGAAGCGGGTAACAGAGAGCAGCTGTCATTTGTCTCATGGCTGGACCAGCCCTAACCCATGACAAGTGGAGAGACATGGATTTGATGGGTGGACAAGGAGCTAGATAAGGAATTGGCTGGATGGCCACACTCCAAGAGGTGTGGTGAATGGCTCAATGTCCAAGCAGAGCCCAGTGATGAGCGGCGTTCCACAGGGGTCGGTGTTGGGACCGGCGCTCTTTACCATCTGTGTAGGTGACACGGACAGGGATTGAGGGCACTTTCAGCAAGTTTGCCGATGACACAAAGCTGCTGTCGACATGCTGGAGGGAAGGGATGCCATTGACTGGCTGGAGAGGTGGCCACGTGCAAACCACATGGAGTTCAACGAGGCCAAGGGCAAGGTTCTGCACCTGGGTCAGGGCAGTGCCGAGTACAAATACAGGCTGGGTGATGAGTGGATTGAGAGGAAGCCTACGGAGAAGGCCTGGGGCTACTGGTGGATGAAAAACTGTACATGAGCCAGCAATGTGCGCTTGCAGCCCCAAAAGCCAGCCATGTCCTGGGCTGCAGAAAACAAAAACATGGCCAGCAAGTTGAGGGAGGTGATTCTGTCCCTCTGCTCTCATGAGACCCTGCCTGCAGTTTAACTGTGGAGCCCCCAGCGTAAGAAAGAGATGATGCTGCTTGAGCTGCTCCAGAAGCGGGTGACAAAGATGATCAGGGAGCAGAGCACCTGCCCCATGACGACAGCCTGATAGATTTGGGCTTGATCAGCCTGCAGAAGAGATGGCTCCAGGTAGACCTTAGGGCAGCCTTCCAGTACTTGATGAATGCCTACAGGAAAGATGCAGAGGGACTCTTTATCAGGGAGCGTAGTGACAGGATGATGGATACCAGTTTCAAAGTGGAAGAGGGTAGATTTAGGTGACATATAAGGAAGAAATTCTTTACTGTGAGGGTGGTGAGGCACAGGAAAGGGTTGCCCAGAGAAGTTGTGAATGCCCCCTCCTTGGAAGTGTCAAGGCCAGGTTGCATGAGCCTTTGAGCAACCTGGTCTAGCGGAAGATGTCCCTGACCATGGCAACAGGAGTGGGACTAGATGATCTTTAAGGGCTTTTCCAAACCAAATCGTTCCATGATGCTATGATTCTGTCATTCTAACTTCCTGTCAAAGTCGGAAGCAGAAACACAGGCTCTGCTTCAAAATCAAGCCATTCCTCTGAAGATACAAGAAGGTTTCAAGTTTGCTTTCAAGATTTCAAAATTGCTTTCAAGTTCTTTGTATTTCGCAGAAAGGAGAAAACCCTTAGGTTAAGTTACAATAACAAGTAATAAGACCCAACAAGAATGGATTTTTAGAGAAAAAGTGCTAGGAGCCTGACATCCAGACTATCTGCCAGAGAGGTAATTTCTAAAGACTAGCCATAGGTGGGTCCCCTGGATTACAGGTCTAACTGCCAGGTACATGCTGAGGTTCCTATCTGCAGAACAACTAGCCTGTCAGTTGCTTTTTATCAACTATTTTAATGCGCAGACAGAATTTGTGCATGGAGCTCCTACAGAGCCACCACCATCCTCTCCTTGGTGCATGTCAGTAATATTCCACCAGATTTCCAGGAAAAAAATCCACCAAATCCAGGAGAGACAAGGAGAAATTTTATACCCAATTTTTACAGCCCAATTCCCTCAGGATGTTTATGTTTCTTTTTAGTGGATTAAGTAGATAAATTAGGAAACTCATACATTTTTGCATAATCATGTAGACATGCTAATACCCAAGGAAAGAAGGACAACATGTCGAAGAGATGTTTGCGTCTGAATCATAGGCTTTGACTGTTGGCTTTTGTGTAGAGTGCAGTTGTATTACAAGTAACGTAATGGAATTAATTGGTATCACTCAGCACAGCTGTAGATTCAGGGACCTATTCCGAATAGCCTCCATCTCACCTAGATTTCACAGGCTTCACTACATCTTTTAGACTGCCACAAATATGCCTGGTTGATTAGGAGATGAGAGCACAAGTTTATCCAGTTATTTAAAAAACATAAATCAATCTCCGTTTGTTTTACAATGAGATATTTTCCTTATTCTCTATGAATGTCTCATAATCTTGAAAGAGAAGGATGGCCGAAAGAGTTCTGATTTTTCTGCGTTCAAACTTGTTTTAATGTTACTGTCAAGATTCTTTTCCCTAGGAATTTTCACACTACTTGACACGCTCACATAATTCTTCTAGATCAAATTCAGGTTTCATTTAGCAGCAGTAAATTCTCAGAGCACATCCTTGCCCCATTACAAATCAATTGAAAAACTTTTGTGGACTGCGGCAGGCTTCGGATTTCATCTGAAGTGCCTTTACTTACGTTTGTTGGAGACACTTCAGATTTAAATTGAGGTCGCTGGAAACAGTTTAGCATTTCTAGAAGTGAACAGGTATCTATTACAGTGTTCATTCTGTAATAGAAGTTTACTCTTTATTTCATTAAATGTCATCATATTTCAACCAAGCTGCAAAAATACAGGAAATAATTTTGTTAAATTTAAGAGAGCCATTTACACAATTAACAATTAATATGCACTAATCATCTGTGAATTTCTTACAGGCCAGAGATGCTTATAATTTGCACTATTTAAATAAATATTTTTGAAACCCGTTCTCCTGAAAAACGCTAGCTCCAACCTCAAGTGTATGCTAGCTAGACCTAAAATATAATTTTAAGACTTGTAAGTGCTACTTCTTCTCCAAACAAGCCAAATTCCCCAAGGAGACACTGAAACTATATGAGACCATCTACTGATTGTCATACTTGTATTAGCTGCAAAATAGATTAAATTAAGCTAAATAAAATCACCTTTAAATTTAGTACCTTGATACTCCCTTTTAGTTTTCCCTGCAAATTCCACATCAGATTGGTTAAGTTTGTAAAAACAAACAAACAAATAAATAATTAACACACTGGCATTATTCGGGAAAAAAGAAAAACAAACAATCCCAGCACTGCCTAAAAACTAGTCCTACTGCATGTTTTCTGGTGCACTTATCATTACCAGCAACAGTCAAAATGTGCCTTCTCTTGTCTGGTTACTCACATAACATTATTGTGGTTACTTCTGTAACTGTAATTCACAGTTGCATCAGACTTACTACTGCTAATAGTGATCCTGTGGCAGAAGCAAGCTGCAGCGTGCCAACTCTTTTTCCAGTTTTAATTCTATCCGTATATAATCCACACCTTACACACCATACTAACCTTAAGAGTATATGAGATCAAGCGACTTCAGCACAGTAGCAGGTAAGTTCCTGGGAAAAAAACCAGAAACAGCTAAAAAGAAGCAATAGTTTTGGCCTGTACAGAAAGTGAAGAACAAGACTTTCTGGTGAAACTTGATTTAAATTAAAAGAGCTTTTGCATAAATAACAGAACAGTTATGTCCAAACATATCAATGTCCACAGAGTATAATAACAAAACAGTTGTGCCCAAAGGGAACCCATTGCAATGCAGGAAAACACAGGACATTCTGAAGGAGGATGTCCAAGGTCCAGTAAGAACAAAGAACAAACATTGGTTTATGCTCCTTCATTTTTGCAGCAAATCCTACAAACACACAAATGAGAAAAAGTTATTTCTATTCACAGTCCTGAATTGACCCCCTATACTTTTTTTTTCCCCCTCAAAAATAATGTGGTTTGCTTTCTGCTCCTCTTTTATTCTATAAGCCCTTTTCCCTAGGCAAGGGATAAGGTAACTTCTGTGAAGAGAGTAGCATGTGGTTTTTTTCTAGTTATCAAATATTGGGGTCTTTAACTAAACTCTTCTGAAACAGGTTTACCTACCTTTAAAGCTATGTTTCTCCCCCACCCTTTGTCCCATTTGCTCCAATATGGCTCATACTGATACATCCCTCCCTGACACAAAAATGCCTCTGAATTCCTAAAGTACCCAGCCTCATACAAGGTTCACAACAGCTCACAATGTAGCAGGAAACACAGCACACTTATTTCCCAGATAGCCACATCCAAGAGGGCTCCTAACTATGGCCAGAGACACATCACAGACAGCATCCAGGGGGTCCTTCAGGAAATGGACCAGAAGCAAAAACCTATCAAAGTCACACCCTTGGGTGCTGCGCTGACAGCATAGGGCAATAAAAAGAAATGTAACCTGGAGTTAGAGAATATCCTTCAGATAGGAGGTAACACCAGAAAGCACCTTCCAAAATAAGCCACCACTTTCACAGTCATACTCAACCACTAATAAATTATGAACACCACAATCAATAAACCCACAAAGACCCAATCATACCAATATGAGAAATTCAAAGAATTGCTTCTAAAAATTAGTAATACAGCACAAAACAGAAAAGCCACCTCTCCTTATCTACCTGATCAGAATCTTTCCTACATTTAAACTTGTCACAATCCTCTTATTTCTGCAGAAGAACGAGTAGGGTCTCCTTGGCAAAATAGCAATGTTACATCCACTTATTATGCATATTTCCGAACATGCAGTGATCATTATCACAAAATGCCTAGGTATTATGCTTCCTAAGTGCTTCCCTTGACTGAAATACACTATTCTTTACGTGGACTCTCTTATAAAGGACCTGAAATACATGTGTCTCCTATTTCCTGCAAGCCCTACCTGAACTACCATTCACAATCACAACAGGAGCACAAAGTTAACAGCTTCACCAATCACAATTCTACAGCAGATCTGTTAGAGCACTGCCCTGAAGAGAGAGGGGAAAACCCACTAATCATCTGCCTCTAGCATTTGGAAGAAGAAATTTTGGAAATTTTGCTGTGACCAATTTTCTTATCAGTTGCTATAGTACTGCCCAGCAAAAACACAGCCTCAGAAATCTCGTCCAGAGTCTGCGAGACAGTCTCCACTCTTTGGCTTAATCGCCTCTTTGCTGATGCTTCTTTCAGCTTCCTTTGACTCTGTGTCAACCCTAACAACTGAGTGCAATTACAAACCCTGAAATGATCCTGCACAGCAGCTCAGGGCATTCAGTCTGTATAAGGGAGAAGAGAGCATTCAGGGTACCGTTTTCTGTGAGCTTCATCTGATTAGCGTTTTTTACCTTGCCTATTGCTTTGGCCCACAAATCCCCGTGTCCTCTTGCATGCCGGCTCTAGGGTTCATGAAGCTCAGGGTCAAAGGTGATGAATTACTTCCCTTTTCCTCCTCCTTCAAGAGTTTCTGCCCGTTCTGGTCACTGATCCAGCTTACCACGAAGCCACAGCAATGCTAACCATGGCACAAGGGAAAGAGTTGGGTCCTATGAAAGGGTGAGGAAACGGAGACAGAGGGAGAAAAACCTTGGTTGGCAGCAGATACTTGCATGTTCTTAAGTCAATAAATACAGCTTTTGGATGCTCCTCTGGATCCCAGATGTGGAGTTCTGGATCCCAGAACATGGAAGTTTATTCCATGCATGCACAATGCCTTTAACAACAATTCAGGATCCTACATACTAGATGCAACAAAACCAGGTTGTACTAGTTCTGTATGCACAAGTACACCCTGGAAGACAGTGACTCAGAGATCTCAAGAGCTTACCACTTGAAACTCTAGGTATCATTACAGCACAGCCCTTGCCAATCTGCTCCAAGCATTAAACATGGAATTGAGCAGAGTAGAAAATAGGTGTAAGATTAGAACTGCTCTGAGACATTAACACCTATTCTCCATGGTCCTGCACTAGTTACTATTAACTCTACTACGTGGGATTTCTGCTGTTTCCTTTGCAGATAATTGCATACCACAGGAGACTTTCAAAATGAATTGACCAAAAAACAAAAGACAAAGTCAGTTATGACAATTTCTGTATTAAGTCGCGCTGGCTTAGAAAAGAAATTTTATTTTGAACATCAAATTAGGAAGAATGTTGTAGAACCTTTGTATAAATCACAAGCTAAAGAAGTGCAATGACACGGAAGGATTAAACATAGCGATGTATAAACCTGCTCAGTTGAGAGGACTAGAACAGGATCCTGAAAATAGCATTACATAAACTGGAAATAGTCTTACAATCTTTGATCCTCTGCATACAAGCAGAAAAATATCTAGCAAACCCACTATGAACATTTGTAAAGCTACTTGCAGGTCCCCAAAGAATGCAGTTGGAGTTGTGCTGTGGCATCTGCATACTGACCGAAAGGAGTTTAAAAGATCTACAGCTCAGATGCCAGCAGTGTAGGAGGGCCATTACGCTCTATCAAAGCAACCAGGAGAGAATAGAATGAGAAAAAAGGGGAATTATGCTCCCTTTCTACTCATTCCTGGGTTTGGGTTTGTGTGTAGTTTGTTTTTTGTTTTTTTTTTTAATTACTATGTATAGTGCCTTATTTACTGGGATTTGTCTACCTCTATTAATAAACAACAAATTCTCCTCTTCTGCAAATGATGGGTATACTATTTTTCAGCTACCTGCCAATGGTTTGACTGAAAAAAATCTGCTTTCAGGGTTTTGACTGCCTGAATAGTTATTTGGCAACTTGAGAAATGGGAGCTGAGTACTGGTATGGCTAAAAAGTCCTGTTGTCCAAGGTTAAATACAGGTGGCAGCAACAGACCCAGAAAAGCTTCAAAATATGACTGTGATAACCTGGGAATGAAGTTGCTTTACATAGACTAGTGTGAGTTTAAGAGATTTCATTTATATCACATATATAAGCAAGGTAGTTCTAGAGAAACATCTGGACAGGGCAGAAGGTGCATAGGTCAGGTCAAAGCCTGTAACAATTGAAACAGAAGAGGAGCTGGGATGTGAACAGCCTTCTGACTTAAGTGTAATATGCCGTGTGAGTAAGTCCTCAGTAAGGTCATTCTGCATTCGAATAAAGCCGGGAAAACTTCTGGTGTTCCTGACACACACACAAAAATGCTAGAGAACAAACCAGAACAACCCAAAACAATTCCGCAGAATGGAATCCGTCACAATTAAATACAGTATTTAAAATTTTCAGAACAAAGAAGTTTTTATGCAACGCTTGGACAAGTGATGATGTCACATCTGTATGAGAGAGACTCTGGGTCATGAACCTCCCACAGTCCCTTTATAAATAAATACAAAGGCAAAACGTTTGTCTAAACCTTCTGCCACAATACTACCTTTGGTCACTTCTACTGCACCTCTGAAATCCCTCGGCTCTTTCCTTTCGCATCACTTACACGTGGCCCCATCTATTCCAGAAGTCTCCCAGGCTCCTGGTAAGCTTGTAGCCTGAACTCAGATACATTTGCTAGAAAGACTGTGAGCATGATTACTTAAGAGTACCTAGAAAGGCACGTCCTTCAGAACAGTGGTTTGACCTCTTTTCCTGCTCCGGCATTGAGGGGGAAAAAAACCAAGTCTCTATAAACCCCTAAAGACTTCTTCTTGGAAGAGTATCTTTTCATCTCCTTCCATGGAACAGGTTCATGTAATTATTTTAATTTTCAGAAATATTCTGACTAGAGGATAAAAAACGAGTCTCTAGTCATTAGTATTTGCACTACAAATCTGATCCAAAGAGTTACTGTCCTGCACAAACAGCAGCATGGGTCTTGAAAAGTTTTCTGAAATTAGGAGGTGATTGGGATTAACGACTAAACAAAAGTGAGGAAGCCTGTTCTCTTGACTTTTGACTTTTCTTTTGTAAAGAGAGAGTGGAGTTCTCCATGTCAATTTTTCTTGGTAGGTGTTTTTATTTGCTGTCCTCAACCACACTGTTTGCAACAGTGCCAGGTACACCAGCGGAACTCACTTCTTCTCTTGGAAGTAAAACATAAGAGGAAAAGTATTTTTCTGAACACCTCACCCATTTTATAGAACTAGGAAAGAACGGCCTGCCATTGCAACAATTGGCGAGAGCAATTTCTGCCTTGACCCTTTCAACGACCTGCCTTTCACTGGCAAGCTACAGCACAAATGCTACTCAATTCTTCAGTGGGAAACCAATAGGCAGAAAGGAGTCACTACCCTATTTAGCATCTTTAAATGAGCTGCATTTGCAGACAGGGGACAGCGTTAGTTCACCAGACAATTTTGATGAACCTTGAGCAGATGCTCTGAATCATTGGTAGTCCACTTAGCCCTCCTCCCACCATCACTTTCTGCAGCGCTCTGGTTCTGTGCCACCATCGGGTGGAGATCTCTCACAGAGTCACCGGCTGGCACTGAGGTGGGACCCACCACGGCACAATTTCTCTCTCCCATCAGCCTCCTCCCCGTTCCAGGGGATACGGGTCAAAGAGAGATGACAAGAAAATGCAGGCGAGGCCTCCGTTACGTCTAGGAAACTAAAAGGCTTTTAAGAACAATAGACCAGTATTACGCACAAAACCAAACACAATGTCAACAAGTATACGTGAGGATCGGGGGTCTGGTGCAGTGGGTATAAGGAACAAACGCGATAGAAGAAAAACTACCGGTCTGGGACGGCTGACGGCACGCTGGGCAGGCAGGGCCGGGGCCCGCCGGGCCGGGGAGCGGCAGCTGGAACACACAGTGGCAGCTGGGAAGATGGCGGCGAGGAGTGGCGCGGTGTTCCCTCGGGGCAGCAGCAGTTGTCAGGCAGCAGGCAGCAGCAGCTCCAAGAGCGGCAGCGCTGACGGGCCATTTCATCGTGGGCCAGAAGGAGGAGGGGTCAGCGGCTCATCCCCGACGGCCGGCACAAGGCGCGCTTCCCGCGCTTCCCTTCGGGCCACCGGCTCTTAAATAAACAGCGTCGCGCCAAAAGCCCCCCAGCTGGTCCGAGGCAGTGACGTGCAGGGGTAGCGCTACTTTGTAATTGGATTGCTTCGGTGTCCATCAAAGCAAACCAGGACGTTTTCTGCCAACCCCGGACACGCAGGACCAGGAAACAAGGCCCGAGGAAGTACAGGCTGGTCAGTCTCACCTCTGTGCCCGGCAAAATCACAAAGCAGATCCTCCTGCAAACTATGCCAAGGCACATGGAGAATGGAGAGGTGATTGGTGACAGCAAACAGAGCTTCCAAAAGGGCGCATTGAGCCTGACAATCTTGGTGGCCTTCTACAACAGGATTTCAGCATTGGGGGATAAGGGAAGAGCGACTGACGTCACCTGCCACAAGCCGAAATTTAGACCCCGGGTCCCGCAACGCGTTGTGGCAGGTGTCGCCATCCCCTGCAGGCAAAGAAGGGTTGGAACGACATCGAGCGGCTGATAAATCCAATTAAACTCTTTGTTAACCACAAAGGGAAATGGGAGCATGGCCAAGGGAGTGATCTTAACTCTTTCAGACTATGTGTTCTCATAAAACAACAGAGCAGAAGGGATTTTACTGCATGTTATCCGTGAATAAGAGACGTTTAAAGAAGAGAAAAGGGAACGAAGAGAGGAGCATGAAAGGAGACAGAAAAACGATTGGAAAAGAGATCACCACCCCCCTTGGAATCGCTGATGTTTCTCCCGCGATGTGCGTCCTGGTCCAGCAGGTCCACTGTCACTCTGGTTCCTCCGGCGGTGGGCACACACGCGGCGTTTCGAGGCCGTACCCTCTATACGGTCCAGTGCATCAACAGAGCATGGGCGGTCACTTGCTTGGAAGATTTCAGAAATGGCTCAAATGAAGCTGGGCTCACAGGTGGTTGTCCTGCCCCCTCTCCTGCCTCCTTCGCTGCACGAACCCCCATTCCTGCACAGGCGCAGCGGGACAGCCTCCGAAACAGGGAAGCTGTCCTGGAGACAGGTACGGCCCCGCCGCAAAGCAGGGAAGCCAGCAGAGAAACGGAAGCTGCCGTCCCTCCCTACAGCCAATCCGTATGAGCTCCCCAGGGGTTGACACAAGCTGAACTCCAAGAGAACAGCCATTGCCCAAAACCAATTGCTTAAGGCATAACATCTAAAATCAGTCCATCGCATCATCTGCCTGGACCTGTGCAAAGCATTGGCACTGTCCTGCACGACATCCTTGTCTCTAAAATGGTGTCACCGGTTGGCCGAGGTACGCCAATCACGGGACGAGATTCTTCCACTCTCTAATTAACCTCCCTCCCATTCCGGGAGAAAAGGGTTAAAAGCAGAGATAAGAAGAAAGAGAAGTTTGTGAGACCTCTTAACTTTGGGAAATTAGAACAAGTTTAATAACACTAGAAAGATATTACATACAGAAAACCAAGTCAGATATTAAGAGGTTTATGTGGGATGGGAAGGTTGGTATAGCGAGGGTTAAGACGCTGTTAGGGAAAACAAAAGCAAAGAGGCAGAGGCAGGATGGAGCCAAGCACGCCGAGAGAAAGCACCAGGCAGCCCGCAAGTGCAAGCCCCCGAGCCCTGGAGCCAGCCGCCTTTTCAAGGGACGGAGAGCCCGCCCAAGTTGTCACAACCAGTGAGGTGTGTGAATGTAAACGGGAGGGAGACATCATGATTGGTCATTTTCAAACAAACCAGTTTTCTAATCCAACTGGTTGTTCTTGTTCTCACCTGACACAAACGGAGAGACATGAATTGGACAGGCGGACCACTCGGTGGCTAAGGAATTGGCTGAAGGGTTGCAAAGAGTTGCAGTCAATGGCTCGATGTCCGGCTGGAGAGCAGTGACAAGTGGGGTCCCAAGGGACTTGTCTTGAGACCACGATTAGTTAACGTTTTTCAGGGACACGGACAGTGGGTTTGAGTGTACCCTCAGCAAGCTTGCTGATAACATGAAGGTGTGTGGTGCGGTCAACATGCTGGAGAGGAGGGATGCCGTCCGGAGGCACTTTGACAGGCTCGAGAGCTGGGCCCATGCAAACCTCATGAACTTCCACAAGGCCAAGGGTAAGGTCCTGCATCTGGGTCTGTGCACTCCCAAGCACTGATCTAGGCTGGACAATGAGTGGATTGAGAGCAGTCCTGTGGAGAAGGACTTTGGGGTCCTGCTGGAGAAAAAGCCAGACGGGACCCAGCAATGCACGCTCCCAGCCCAGAAAGCCAAGTGCCTCCCGGGCTGCATCAAAAGAAGCGTGGCCAGAAGGTCAAGGCAGGTGGTTTTCCTTTGGTCCTCCACTCTTAGGCGACTCCCCTGGAGAACTGTGTTGAGCTCTGGGGTTTCCAGCATGAGAAAGGCACGGACATGCTCAAGCCCAGAGGAGGGCACGAAGATGGCTGGAATACCTCTAGGATGAAGACAGGCTGAGACTTGGCGTTGTTTAATTTAGAGAAGAGAAGGCTCCGGAAAGACCTTAGAGCAGCCTTCCAGTACTTGATGGATGCCTGCAGGGAAGATGGACAGGGACTCTTTACCGGGGAGAGTCGTGAGAGGACCTGTTAGGGGTTGAGTTTCCAAGTAGAACTCAAGGTCCCTAACGCTCCTTAAATCCCTTATTGATATAGGGCAAAAGGGAAACAAAACTCAAATCTCGGAATATATGGATGGGAAACTGAAACAAACTTTCAATACAAATTCTAAAATACTATCATATCACACAACTATACATTAAATACAAAACAAGAAAACAATACAGTAAGGGTTAAAACACTGCAAAGGGAGGAAAAGGAAAAAAACTACAATTATGGCCGATTGGCCATAGGCCAGGAGATGACGTCACACCAGGATGGTAGCTCTGAAGTTGGCGTCTATCCAAAATGGCGGCGGTCCAAGTGATTAAAAGTTTTTAACAGCTTAGAGAAGTATTTTAACGAGTTCGCAGGGAGACCTTTTTCAGTGGGCGGCTTCCGATGCGGAGAAAGGAGAAGCCCTCACAGCCAGAACGCGAAGGGGGGTGAGCTTCCCCCGCATCCGAATCCAGCGGTAGATTCTCGCCGAGTGAGAAATAGCTCCTCTCTTACTCGATACAAGAGAGATGCTGACTGAGTCCCACAACAATTCACAGCAGAGCTGGGCGCCGATAGACAGAAACAGTTCTGAGTGAGGCCCCGGGTGGGGGGCAGGCCGCAGGCTTTCGGCCTGGACGGTAGCCAGCCCTCTCGCTGTGGCTCTTTCTCCGAAGCTGTCCGGTGTCCAAAGAGGAAGAGACTCCTCCTGGCTGCAGGTTTTAAGGAGCATCTGTCAGAAGAAATCTTTTGACCTGCACTTTTAGCCAATGTGATGCCGGGTTTATGGAGCTTGTATGAAATAATCCCGATACTCTATTGGGCACATTTCCAAAACAAGGAAGTCTTGGCTCAAACTGGGACAGGCCCTTACTTTGGGAGTACCTCCCGGTGGTGTCTTTGCCTTCAAGGATTAAACAACACGCCCCCAGCCCATCTGTGCAGTGGGGCACTGGTGTGGTGGTAATCCCAGGCGTGTGCGCTGGGGCCCCAGTGCTGCTGGGGCAAGCGCCTTGGGCAAGAATGGCCTGCCACAACGTCCCTGAGCGGTGAGTTCTGTTGTTGCCAAGGATGGGCTGTGACCTAGCAATGCATCGTGACCAGGCGTTCCTGGTTCCATTGTTCCCAGGTATCCGGGTGCTGAGTGCCACCCGGCTGGCTTGTGCTCACACTCCAGCTGAGCAGTTTGCAAGGCTGGAGTGCTGGGCTAGGAGCTGGTGTTGAGAGTTGAGAGTTGCTCCTTGCAGCTCTCGGCGTGTGACACCAGAGCCACCATAGGATTAGCCCCAGGCTGGCCAGGTTCTGGCAGCCACAGCACCCAGGAGGCACAATTGCAGCAGCAGAGGTGAGCTGGGAGGGGACCCCTCGCCCTGGCAAACAGGGAGGGTTTCCATCTTGAGGCACCTGGGCATCTCTTCCAGCGCTGCCCTGGCCAGCCAATGACCGTGGCCTCTCTCCCTTTCCTAGTGCAACAGTGGCTGCTGCAGCGCCACTGTGAGAGAGCCTTTTGTCATCATTGGCTCCCCCCAGACCACCGCAGCGAATGGAAAGCACGGCCACGGAGGTAGAGGAGCGCTGCCCAGTATGCCTGGACAGCTGGGATGATCCTGCCTACGTGATGCCGTGCCTGCACCAGTTCTGTTATCGGTGCATCCTGCGGTGGGCGAAGAACCAGCCCAAGTGCCCCCTCTGCAAGAGGACAGTGCAGTCCATCGTGCACTCAGTGCGCGCAGACGACGACTTCGAAGAGGTCGTCATCAGACCTGCTCAGTGGGCATCGGTGTCAGCTGCCACCGGCCAGGCAGGAGGAGCACCCCGGCACCCAGCCACCCACAGCCCACCTCGCCCTGGAACACCCCAGACGCTGGCGGAGGAGTCGGTGCCCAGGGCTCCTGTGGGGGGCCTCCAGCCTGACACATGGGCGTCCCTTTTTGATGACTACCCAGTGCTCCTGCAGCGCTTTCTGCCCTGGCTCCAAGAGCAGCTGCAGCTGCTCTTTGTGGAGGAGCCTTCAATGGCTGCCATGGTGGAGACCGTTGTCCTCTACTTCCTGGGCCTCTTCGGCCTGGATGAACAGGTCCTGGTGCGGGTGCTGCAGATCAGCCTGCAGGATCATGCGGAACCATTCGTCCAGCAACTTATCAACGTCGCCGTGCAGCGGTGCGGCAGGGATGCCCACCGTCTGCTGGGGCTCGAGGACGGCCATGCTGCCCAGGAGACAGACGACAGCACTCCTGCATCCCAAAGGGGGTCTCCTGTCCCTGGCCCAGCCCCCTCCAGCAGCACTGCCGGAGATGAAGAAGATGAAGACCCTAGCAACTCCACTGCTGCACTTCAGGGGCTTACCAGCAGCCCCTCTGACACCCCCGTTCCCACCCATAGGGAGCAGCAAGAACGGCAGGAGGACCTGCCACAGGCTGTGGCAGGTGCCTCCGCTCCCAGCCAGGGCAGCACACGCTCCCCTGGCAGGCCACGGCGACCACCAAAGAGGAGGGCTGCAGGCACCCAGGACTCTGCCCAACCCCCCAAGAGGCCACCTCGACGGCAGAACTAGAGCCCCTGCAGCGTCTGTGGCAAGGGCGACGTGGCTGCCGTCAGGGGGGTTGGGTTCAGGATTGTTCTTGTATATTGTTGTAGTTGTTGTTATTTTCATTAAAGCAGTTTTCGTTTTCCAAGCCATAAGTCTCTCTCATATCCTTTCTCTTCCCCTTTGCGGTGGGAAGTGGGTAACAGAGAGCAGCTGTCATTTGTCTCATGGCTGGACCAGCCCTAACCCATGACAAGTGGAGAGACACGGATTTGATGGATGGACAAGGAGCTGGATAAGGAATTGGCTGGATGGCCACACTCCAAGAGGTGTGGTGAATGGCTCAATGTCCAAGCAGAGCCCAGTGATGAGCGGCGTTCCACAGGGGTCGGTGTTGGGACCGGCGCTCTTTACCATCTGTGTAGGTGACACGGACAGGGATTGAGGGCACTTTCAGCAAGTTTGCCGATGACACAAAGCCGTGTGCTGCGGTCGACATGCTGGAGGGAAGGGATGCCATTGACTGGCTGGAGAGGTGGCCACGTGCAAACCACATGGAGTTCAACGAGGCCAAGGGCAAGGTTCTGCACCTGGGTCAGGGCAGTGCCGAGTACAAATACAGGCTGGGTGATGAGTGGATTGAGAGGAAGCCTACGGAGAAGGCCTGGGGCTACTGGTGGATGAAAAACTGTACATGAGCCAGCAATGTGCGCTTGCAGCCCCAAAAGCCAGCCGTGTCCTGGGCTGCGGAAAACAAAAACATGGCCAGCAAGTTGAGGGAGGTGATTCTGTCCCTCTACTCTGCTCTCATGAGACCCTGCCTACAGTTTAACTGTGGACCCCCCAGCGTAAGAAAGAGATGTAGCTGCTTGAGCTGCTCAAGAAGTAGGTGACAAAGATGATCAGGGAGTAGGTAGCTCTAGAGAAACATCTGGACAGGGCAGAATGTGCCTAGGTCAGGTTGAAGCCTGTAACAATTGAAGCAGAAGAGGAGCTGGGATGTGAACAGCCTTCTGACTTAAGTGTAACATGCCGTGTGAGTAAGTCCTCAGTAATTCTGCATTCGAATAAAGCCGGGAAAACTTCTGGTGTTCCTGACACACACACAAAATAAATACAAATACATAACATTAGTCTAAAACTTCTGCCACAATACTACCCTTGGTCACTTCTATTTCACCTCTGAAATCCCTTGGCTTTTTATTTCACATCACTTACATGTCGCCCCATCTATTCCAGAATTCTCCTAGTCTCGTGATAAACTTGTAGCCTGAACTTAGATCCATTGACATGTAGATGAAAAATAGTATATCCAGAATTTGGAGGAGAATTTGTTGTTTATTAATAGAGGTAGACAAATCCCAGTAAAGAAGGCACTACACATAGTAATTAGAAAAAAAATCAGACAACCATAAACCACAAAACAAAACCCACAAATGAGTGGTAAGGGAGTATAATTCTCATTCTGTTTTCCTCTGGTTGCTTTGATAGAGCTTAACGGCCCCCCTATGCTCCTTTACCGTTTGGTAAGCTACATCAGAATCCTACTCAATTCTTCAGTGGGAAACCGATATTCAGAAAGGAGTCACTACCATATTTAGCATCTTTAAATGAGCTGCAGTTGCAGACAGGGGACAGCGTTAGTTCACCAGACAACTTTGATGAACCTTGAGCAGATGCTCTGAATCATTGGTACTCCACTTAGCTCTCCTCCCACCATCAGTTTCTGCAGTGCTCTGTTTCTGCACCGCCGTCGGCTGGAGGTCTCTCACAGGACCAGGAAACATTTCACTTCACAGTATGTGTGATGTCCTGAACTTTATCTTTAATAGCTTAAGTTTTCTATCCAGCAACTCTTTATTTTGCAAACCTAATACTCTTCCCCAGCACTCCTTTGGTGACTACCCTCTAAATCTCCAGCCACATTTGCCTGATGTGCAATTTGCTATTTCCACTGGAAGCACAAGTATGTGCCTGATTAATTAGTTATCTACCACTCTGGTTTTCTGTCCCTACCAGGTGCAATCCTCACATCGGAGGGGTGATTTTGGCACAAGAAAACAAATGGGCATCAGGTTGTGGAAAGCAATTCCATCTATAGATCTGTTTCTCTGTTTAGGAGCTTACAAACATAGAGCATTACAGACCCAAAAGTTTCCTGAGACCTACTCAAGTTACTCAGAATGTATTACATAAATCCGTATGAACATACATACTTATGTACGTATACCCTCTTAAAAACACAGCTTTACATCAGCAGGAAAATTTATAATTAATACAAAGACTTCTTATGATTATTGAAGTGAGGATGTTTCAATAGAGTAGGTTCTGTCTTGTTAGTGAAGGTTAAAATTTACAAAGGACAGATCTTCTCTCTTGTCATGCTGACAGGACTGATAACAGAGCCCATTTAAATTGTTCTGACTGCGTCTAAAAGATTCATTTGTCTACGACCACAATTTTGTGTCAGCAAATACTAATATTTCATGCTCAGTTCCTTTATTGGGCTTGTTTTTTAAAATATGGGCTTGAAATTGCACATGCAATGATGTGCATAAATCTGTACACCTAACTTAAATGTCTAGGATGAAAAGGAAATACAAGTCACTTGAAAGGAGATGCAAAAATACCAATTAACAATCCAACCTGCCACCTCATGTACAATTGTCTTAACTTGTGCCATTATCACTCTTAAATTATTTGTGTGCACAGCACTTGAGCCAGGATACTACTATGCTGCCCGCTGTATACACATACGCGTGCATACTTGTGCACATACACCTGCACACAAGCATGCACAGCTCTTCCATTTTTAAAGAGCCTATGCTCTAGATGATTGCATGTGCAGTCATTTAATTATTCTCTTCATCTTCAATCACACTACATTTCAAAGGCCAGATGCAAAATCTCAGGCCTTAATCAGAAAAACAGTTAATTTTACAGAGAATCAATCTGGACATCAGAACCCTTGAACCTTCACTGCTCAGAGGCATGTAGCTATCCTCATAGAAAACACAGGAGCAGCCTAGAATAGTCTTCTCCCTTCATAGCTGAACCACTTCTGACTTCAAGGGCCATTGAATATCAATGTAGCAATGAAACAGATCACTATATTGACCCTATTGCATCCCTCACTCCATCTTATCCAGTTGTCTGCCCAGATACCCTGTAACAATAGCTACATCCTCATCTAATCACACACTAGCACAGACAGCAATAACCATTGCTTGGTTTTCTGGCTAGAAGTCTGCTAGTTTTGAGAGCAGCATATCATGGAAAGTAAAAGCTCATTCCAGCTGCTTAGTGGAAAAATCTCAACCTTTTGACTCTGTGATGAATTTTCCCAGCCTGAAGAAATTGAACCCGTTAATGGCTTCTCCCTCTTCTGACTCAGTTTCCACATAAGCTTCTAATCCTTTTCTCCATCAGTGCAGAATCTGGCTTCCGGAGAGTGAAAAAAGCTATCATCAGTAACTGCCAGTCCTGTGGGATCATCTCTGTCTCTGAGTCACCCTCCCTGGCCACAGCTTGTTGTCATGGAAATCATGGGTCTGTTGTACTGTAGGAGTCGTCTCACTGCTGAGATGATTATTTGAATTTGTAATTGCCTCATCCCTAGTGAAAGCTATTCACTTTCACCTCCATGTCCCAGTCATTCAAACTCCAAATATCATGACCTTGGAGTCATTCATACTCGGTTCTATTGCCATTCCAAAGAGACGTCTCCAAAACTGAACAGATAATTTTTTAACCACACACTAAACAGAAGCTCTGGGAACACTGGCTGAAGTCATAAAGCACCAGGCATACTGATAGAGAGCACAAATATGTAAGTATTATTAAAAAGAAAGCCTAATGAATCTCAATCAGGCCTTTGGAAATCACAGAGCCTATCTTTATTAATTTTTTTCTCTTAAATAGCCTGGTAGAATGCATAGTAAATCTACAAGACAGGTACATTTAAAAAAAAAAATCAAAATAAGTTAAATATACAAGTTTAACAAGAAGTGATTCTTATTAACCTATGCAGAGGACCCCAAAATTCCCACTATTCTCATTGTCCTTGATCTTCTCTTACTTGCTTCCCTGGTCTCTTTAACATCATTACACCATCTGCTTTTCCTTAAAACTGGGGGTGGGGTTTGTTATCTTGTAGGTGGCAATTTTCACAACACAGGAATTTCCACTTCCATGGTATTAAGAGGAATAATTTGCACCCTACAGAGCATCAGTTTTTTTGACTGTTAGGCTTGAAATTCAAGCCAGGTAACCACTGCATTTCAGGTGTGGAGCTAATGATACTAAAATACTGATTAATATTTTGATGACAAGTTCTAAAAGAGGATTAAGAATATTTCAAGAAATCAACAAATATCAAAACACTCCTATGTCAGTAAATGTTTGGTTTTATGAGATTACCTGTTCTCAGGAAATTTTTGCCATTGTAAGAAAGCAACTCTTCCTGCTATTCAGCAGGAACATCAGAAAAGGACAGGAAGAGTATGATCAAAAACATTTTCAGCAATGCAAAAAAATCAGTTACATACACAATGACCCCATCAAAAACCAAAGATGAATGTCATCAAAGTTATAATTTCAGTTTGTCATTTATAACCTATCTCCTTTCACTATTTAGCTGAAATATTTTGATAAAATGCAGCACTCCTCTCAAAATTAAATAATTAAATTCACAATTCT
Source organism: Bucorvus abyssinicus (assembly GCA_009769605.1). Taxonomy (NCBI): domain Eukaryota; kingdom Metazoa; phylum Chordata; class Aves; order Bucerotiformes; family Bucorvidae; genus Bucorvus; species Bucorvus abyssinicus. The sequence goes on along the minus strand of CM020063.1, from coordinate 71,895,293 downwards.
TCCAAAGGTTAACATAACTTCATAAAGAATAGCCATCTCTCTCAAAGCCCAGTACAAGAACTGACAGTTTAGCCTTGATGTTTCCTTTCCGTAGCTAAAAAGATGAAAAGAGTCTCAAAAAGAGGAATAACTGTACCATCTAGAATAAAGGATTTTACTTTACTACAGGACAGTGATAATTAAGAATATCTTTAAACTTCAAATTAAAAAAAAAAGCTGAAAAATTAAATATCTCCTGTTTAAAGAAAAAAAGAAAAAAAAAAGGAAAAAACCCCAAAGAACTAAAACTCAGAAATTACATATTATGTAGCAGGTGGTTGGTTTTCTGTTTATTTGTTTATTGGTTGGTTGGTTTTTTTCAGATAATGTGGAGCGTGAAGTGCTATGAGGCTTCAAAACTCAAGGATTATCATACACCATTTGATTTTACAGTGAGGCACCACACATATAAATTTCGTCAACTCTGTTTTCTTTGATCACTTGCAGTGGGGATCTACTTTTCACATACTGACAGACTAATGCCACTTTTTACCCACCTGTGAATTATTAAAAAAAACCTACAGCAAATAATTTCTGTCAGAGTATTTCCCATATGGCAAATACTGCCATTTTCATCACTAGCATTAGTTGCTAAGTGTATAAAGTTTGTCAAACAAATCTAGGATTTAGTCTCTGGCTTATTTTTATGATGATCAATTTTAAAGTAAAAGTTGTTGAGTGGCTCCTGTGCTGAGGAAGAGAGCTAGTGTTTATACATCGATAATAAGAACAGAATAAAATGAAAAAAACGGAAATGGCATATTTAGGTTTACTGCTTCTCAGGAGAAGACTATAAATGACGCGTAAAAAGGGCTTGCACCATTTACATGGTTCAGATCTAACCTTTCTGAAAATGTTGCCAAAGTATCGAGATGCTTAATTCATATGCTTGAATGCTGCTTTAAATCAGTTTATTTTCATATTCAGCTCTAAGGGAGTGAAGATGTCAAGTTATCTGAAAAATAGTAGTTGAAGAAGCTAAGTAGGGCCAGCATCACCCTGGAAAGTTTAAAGCAGCTGAGCAATTACAAAAATGGCTTTTGCTTCATGAGTTCCTTCCCAGTGCTTTGAAGGACAAGGCTGCCTGTGAGTCACCCCCTGTTTTTAAAATGTTAACAAGTGACTTACTATATGGTGTAAGATATCAGTGTCATATTACTTCAGATGCATATTTGGATGAGTTACTCTGCTTTTCATTTTATTCAGATCATGTTCTGAAAATACCTGTCACATCTTTCTATCATTAAAATTATTACATCTATCTAATAGAATATCTCATTATTCACTGGAAAATGTTTCTGGTGGATAATAAGAAACATAGGAATTTATCCAGATTATTTTAAAATAATGTAAACATCACTGAAAGGAAAACTTAAAGCTTAAAATATAGTGTCCATTTCTCATAAGTATTTAATAAAAATAATTGTTTGCATTATAGTTAAGATTCTATCAGAAAAACATTTAAATAGAGATGTTTCTGAAATAACGGTTCTTCTAATTGTTTAAAAAAACACTTCAGTTGCAAATCTAGCAGACATTGGGCTTGCGAGAAGTCATTAACTCATAATTCAACCTGAAAAGGGGGGTGGGGATGGGGGGGGCAGGGACGGAGGGAAAGAAGGAGATGGGAAGCAGAAGTGAACTGCAGCTAGAGGCAGAGTAACAAAACAAACTTTCCTAAACATCTTATGAGCTAAAAATTACAGGTAGTTTTTCCTTAATTAGCCTTGATGCAGCCAGCATCTATATATAACTCAAGATAAACAATAGAATTAATCAGTTTTAATCATGAGAAACTGCTCTGTTCCTTGCGAAGTGGTATATTTTAGAGTATATAGCAACTGAAATTCTGGAGCAGATGCAGACATCCCAGAGGATGACCACAGAAAATGAAGAGAAACAATTGAGAGACATCAGGAGAATATCAAGAGAGAAGGACAAAGCAAGGAAAGACTTTGCTGTCAATTCTGTTAGAAGAATTAGCAGGACAACACTATCAGCAGTAAAAAGCAAAGGAAACCCAACCAAAAGACAAAGGGAGATCTGAAAGGTGAAAAGGGAGACATTTTTTCTGGCGAGAAGGTCTCATTAGTGACCCTAATAAGAATTACTACAGCTAAATGGGAAAAGCGGAAATCAGGCCAAGATGGTTCAGCATAAATGCTAGATAAGACCCATCATGTTTAAAATTACTAATTTATTCAGATGTTGTGGGTTAACCATGAAGGTCAGTGAATATGGACTGCAGGGTGCAGATCCACTTGGCAAACCAAAGGAGTTAGTATTTTACACGTTACCTGTGAAATGTCAGTTCCTTGTGTTAAGACAATCTTCTCCTCTAGAAACTAATCTAAACATCTTGCTGAATGATGCATCTCTTCCAGTTTTGTTTTTAATTTTATTTCACAGATCTAACACCTGAGAACACTTGATATAACTTCTTTAGGAAAACTAACCAGAATTCCTTTTTTGTTTAATAAAAGTGAAACACAATTAATATCAATCAGAAAAAACATTCAGACTGGCACTTCTTATGCTCCTGTCTTTGAATGTTAGAACTTGGCTGTATATACACACACAGAGCAGAGGAGCTCATTATAGTCTTAGGATTTCCAGCCCTTACTAGAATCTAAAAAAAATAGTGAGCAAATAGCATACCATGTGTTGCATCATGCTTTGTGCTGTCAGTCTGGACTATCATAGAGCACTAATAGCGTCTTCATATAGCACAATACACATGTGAGTCGGGGACCAATGGCCATGGTTTTAAAACCATATGAAAGACACTTAAACCAAAGTGGAATCACAGGCAAAGTTATAACTTTCTTATAGGAAAAATATTTACATTTTATACACTTAGCTGAGGTGACAATATATCTATTGAATTACCACAAAATACCTTTCAGAAACTTCCATCACTGATCCAAGAACCCTTACTAATCATTAATCACCTATGAATTAAATTGAATAAACACTAACACAGCTGACCAAAATAAGCCACCTCTCAAGCCTGTGCCAAACTGCTTGATTTCTCTGACCAAACCAGAACATGGTCAGTCTCTGACACAGTGAGACTTCATTGAAATACGTCAGGACATCAGCTGAAATCCCGGCATTTTACGCTTTCCATAGCAAAAAATGTAATTTAACATGAACCAGAGTGAAGATCAAAATGGTTGTAATTAGAGAAATTTCAATTTTCCTTGCAGAAAATTTGAAAGCAATGATAGAAAAGAATACTGTTAGACTGTTATAAAATAAGTTTTCAGGAATGTACAGAAATATAAAACAGAAATATTTTTCTCCGGGTTTTGCTTGCTGCTCAAATTAATTTTGTCCTTAGCTACACATGTTTTAGTTACACTTTACTGTTCTTGTAATATTATCAATATTCATAGGCTTGCTTTGCTCCTCAACTTGCTTCTTTGCTCAGTTATATCTAGAATTTTTCTTTTATCCAAAATCAGACTCTTACATACTTTTTCGTATCTACTTTTAGGAGTGTGGATAGGCAAAAAAGAGCAAGCAATGGTCAAGGGCGAAGATGGTCTGATCTCTTTTGAATTCCCTTAAAGTCTGTGCCTCCCTAATGCTTTAGAAAAGTGCATGGCATGCCAAGGGAAATCTGGTCTCCAGAGCAGCTAGACGGCTGCATCAAAAGAATAGAAAACAGCATGTCAGGAAGTTACCACATATCTAAGTAGATGTGTGCAGAGTTTAGTACCCTCTTTGCTTACCCATTCCCGTTAAATTTAGCAAGTCTTTTGTGTAGCATTAGCAATGTAACCACTATAATTCTACGTACATTGGCATGATGTGGGATGTTCTCTATCAGTGTAAAACAAAGGTCTTCAGTACACTTGGGCTAAGAGATGTACAGTGACTGCCTTGAAGGTACCATGTTCAATGATGGAGCTGTAGCTTGATCAGAGGGAAGACAGTAGTAAAAATCTGTTCTGTACCCAAAATTACCATACCTGGGGATGTAAACAGGTATCTTGTTGTCTCTCTTTATTTAAGGGTTGAGTAAACCAGCTTTTTTTTTAGGGTTTCATTCTTTTCGCAGATGAGAGAAGTATCAAGACCTCAAATTATTTTGTAAAACAGCATTCTCATTTCTTAGCCAGTACAATGGATTTTTACGGATATAAATCCTCAAAATGGAGAAGCACTTCAAACTATGGTATCAAATAAGCAAAGTCTTCTGTTCACAGTTGGAATATCACACAGACTAATGGGGTTTCTGTTTCCCATGTTTAAATAGAACAAAACCACAACAGCTAATGGATGCTGGAAAGCCTAGTTATCACCCACTGAAGACAATCTGGTTGTGATAGCTATTTTTCACATACTACAGAAGTTCCCTGATTTAAACTCAAATGTCACTAGTCTCAAATTTTTGTTTCATTAGTCATTCAGATTAAAGACACGACTATGGCTATGAGAACCTGTTAGTCTGAGTGTCAGGATGTTCCCTTAAGCAGAATAGCTGTGAGTGTTCAGAAAGAAAATTTTCCTGGAATACCCGTCTATTACCTTGAACAATCTTCAGTACAGCTGTTGTGAGACGAACATCTCTGATGTTTGTGATGGGTAGGATTCTGCATGGCAACTGAAAATTGTTTAGATCAGCCCTTCACCGTAACTCTGTGATCTGCTGCATTTCCTGTTGCTCCTGTTTCTAACACTTAGGGCAGGATCAGTTTTCCCCACACACATCACTGCTAGGGTAATTCCTGGTGAGAGTTGCAGATCTGCCATGATGCACTCTGATCTTTCTCAGTCTTAAGCCAAAACAAACAGATGCAGAACTTATTACTTGTGTTATCTGCTCCAGGTAAAACGAAAATTTGTTTGACATTCTTTCATTTGGGTTTCTTTCCACATCATCAAAACCAGGCTTCTGCAGCAGCAGCATATTTCCATGCCTCTGGTAACAGAACAATGATCCAAGGAAGAATTAGCGTTGTTAAATGTTAAGCAACAACAGAAGAGGACAATTTTTTTTTTCTACTCCATTAAGCTCCCTTTTCTGCATAGCTTAATTTCAGTCAAAAGATTTAACACATTGTCAGATTGGATGCTATGTGAAACGTTCAGTGCTCAAATTGGTGTCTTCACTCTTCCTTGTTCCCTTCACATCCATGATTTTGTTGTGAGGTAGGAACACTTCAGTCATCCATGCCACTGGACTTTCTCAAGCTAATGAGTTGCAAGGTTGTAGGATTAAAACTGTGCTATAGAATTGCTTTAAGGAAAGCTCCAACATTTTTCTTTGTAGCAAAGGTAGTTTCTAAAGGTTCATAACACACCCCTATAATGAAAAATTTAGAACACATACTATTTTTTTAAAAAAAAAAGTCTTCTGCAAACTTCAGTTTTTCTTTGAATGGCTTCTCCTAAACCGAGACATATTCTAAGCTAGCAAGCCTCTGCCTTTTATTTTCAAACTGGAACCAACCTACTTGCATTAGACTACAGAATTGAAATCTTAAGGTGCAACATAAAATGCTTCTCTTTGAACAGTTTTGTTCCTCTCCAGCCCCTCTTCTTGGGAATGTTATTGTGCACAATACCTTACAGATGTTTTATGTAAGAAAATTTTGTCTTTGAATGTTATGTGTCTTCATCCTGGTCAAGAATACCACAATGTATAAAACAAGTTCATTTACTTAGCAAAAAGAGAGGCTTTACCATAATTCTCATGAAAGGTCTTGGCATTATTTAGTTCCAGTTTACATGCACTAGACTTAATACAGTAGTAACAAAAACCTTGCAGATACAAGTTGTGCATAGGCAAAACATGCTTTAATTTTTTAGACTCAGGTCGAAAAATATTTGGAGGATATGATTGAGTGAGAAGTCCATGTGATTAACTTGTAATTTTACTTGGATCCACAGCTTTAAAAGGTTATTAGCTTGATTCTATCAAGGTGAAGTGGATTCTTCTCTCTACTGTAGACCATTTCCCTCTGAGTGATGGAAAAACTTTTTTGTGGAGAAGAACAGGAACAGCAAAAAATACTGAGTGGAAATCTAACCTTTCGGTTACCTTCATTGAAAGCCTAGAGAGAGGCAAACTGCCAGCAAACCAACCTTTGCATTTCTGCTCCATGGGCCGTGTCCCAAACAGTGACAGAATAAAAAACACGATTTCCTTCAAACAGCAAATCAGAACCTTTGTTCAAGCAGAAACATTACCTCTGAAGCAATTTTGTATCTCTCTGTTTTACAGTAAACTTCCTGATGAGAATTCTCTCCCAACAGGCTTCTTGCTACAGATTGAAGGAAGCACTGTGTATGTTCAACACTCTTGCTCTATACAACACATTCTGACCTGAAGAGAGTTTCATTCTTGAAGGATTTGCAAGATGAGGTTCTTTATTTGTATATTAAATCCTTACAGCCATATCAAATTTAATTTGTTCCTCATTTTATTTAAGGAAAGGTAACCTTAGAAGTGTTTGATGTCAGCAAATCAATCAGTTAAGCATTCAAAACTTGTTGAGGCTTCGGTTCTTCTTCAGATGTCCTCTTGCACGATGACTTTCTGTACCAGACTTCCTGGGTTTCTCTCATCCTTGCTGCTGTTGCCTTCACTTTCCTACCACGATAATTAAGATGTTACTATATTTATGTATCTTGGTGCATCTTCTTTTGATAATGAGGTGAAACATTTCTGAACAAAACCTCTGTAGTTAACTCACAAAATGCCCATTCAATTTAATTTTTGAAAGTATTAATACACTGAAGCATGTCTAAACACAGCTGGGAGATGGGGCTATCAAAAATGTTTATCATACACCATCATGATGGTTAAATAGCCCAGTATCCTGTAATCACTTGAGCAGTGGATCTCTTTTACTTAAAATGCCATTGATTTAGACAAATACTACTTTGATTTATTTCCATCAGAAGAACTTACACCATCCAAAAGCAAATGCAACACCCCACACGCAGCCCTTCATTATGGTTTTTATAATTTGATCTACTAGTTCATTTTTTCACCAAAATCTATTTTTAATTATTTTAGACTGATTAATGATCCCAGAAGAATTATTCTCATATACCATTTTCAATTCATTATAATCTCTACCCCTCCTCAGCAGCAGGCTTTCGAAAGAGAGGTCAGTGATTAGCCTTTTTCTGTCAGACTAATTACAAACACAACAAGCTGCTTTCCAAAGACCTGGATAGTATATGTGCAACAGAAAGCTTACAGTCATAAATAGGTAAACATGAAATAAGAAAACGGATGACGGGTCAAGACAACCCTCCACAGTCCTTGAATTTCACAGAGGTTTACTCACAACACCCTGTGTTTACCATTCCTTCCAGACCACTGCATTGCTGCTACATTAGAACCTGAAATCTTAACCTTTGCAAGGGGAAAAGTAAATCCCACTCTTTCCAAAAGGCATCCACCCCCTTTCAGCTCTGCATCTCCCAGTTCATATTCATCCTGTTGGAGATAACCGCAACAGTTTGTCATTCTTCTCATCAACAAGTTTATATCTTGAATATCCAGTATGAAATATTCAACATCTCACTGCTGACTATCAAATCACAGGCATTGGAAATGAAGCTCAAATATTTTTGAATGAAGTGTAGCAGATTAATTGAAGAAATCATTATCTGCTTCTAGACTTTCTCTGAGCTGACGAAGAAACTAAACTATGGCAGAAATTGCTTAGAATTATTTATGACATTTACTGGATAAATTGTCTTCGTAACACAAGAAGCACTAGGAAATAGTAATGGGCAAGCAATCATTCTCAGATTATTTACAATCTTATCCTCCAGTGAACCTGCATCAGAATACATCTAAACACATCTAACCAAAGCAAAACCAAACTATGAGGATATAAAAACAGAGGCATTGGGAAAACATTGTCTAAGTAAAAAATCAATACAACAAATAATGTAAGGACCAAAATAATTGGGTTTTGTCAAGAATTCTGTTAGGGTGATCACAAAAATCACAGAATAAAGTAGGTTGGAAGGGACATATGGATGTCATCTGCTTCAAACACCTCACTCAGATCAGGTCCAGTTAGGTAGACTGTGACCAGTCACATTTTGGATATCTCCAAGGATAAATAATCCCTGGACCCCTCTTCCAGCATTTAATCACCCTCATGAGGAAAAGCTTCCCAGGGTTTAATCAGAATTTTCCTTGTTGCAGTTTGTGTTTGTTGCCTTTCCCCTTACCACCATGCACTTTCAAGGAGATTGTTGTTCCATCTTCTCTATATTCTCCCATTACAGAGATGAAGACTGCAATGAGATTTCCCAATTACGCTTCTCTTCTCCAGGCTGAACAAATGCATCTCTCTGTTAGCCTCTCCTCCTACGACAGGTGCCTCAGTCCCTTAATAATCTAGGTGGCCTTTTGTGGAACTCACTTCAATTTGCCAATGTCATGCTTCCTTCTACTATGGAGCACAAAACCGAACACAACACTCCAAATGTGATCTCATGTTTTGGATTTGCAGATGGTGCTTATGGGCATGTCCCTCTTGTTTTGCAGTAGGGCAAATGGAGCTTAGTAATACAGGAATTTTTAAATTACAAAGTTCACATGATCAGTATTCTCATGTATTTGCTGTAATGTCAATCCACATGTGTTTATATTGCAAGATTGAATATGTTTTACAAAAGTTTATCTTAGTGTTTGTTTTGTGCCTAAATAAGCTATTAATTCCATGTGCTAAATATCATCTTTCTTTTTGTAAAAAAAAAGTTTTTCCTAGAGCATATTTTGCTTCTTATGTCAGTAGAAATCACCACTAAAAACTGCCACCTTTTGGGACATTTTGAGTTGATTCCTCTGTCAGAGGTTTGTGCTCTTCGTATTCCACTGTTTTGCTGTGGAAAGCATTACAGATATGAAAATAAGATTCAGTACCAATCACACATAACCCATCATATTGATACTGTTAAATTATAACACCAATTGTGTGCCTTTCTTGCGCAGATTATCTGGAATGAAACAGAAATGTTAAAAAGGAAACCAGAGAAACTTTTTGAGTTGTTTTCATTTTGACACTCTGCCTTTGTGCTGAGTACAGAGCTGGACTAGAAAAGGTATTTTGTGGACCACCTCTTAGATCCTTGGTTCTGGGTATCTCTAACCCACAAGAGCTTTCAGAACCCTGCACATGCCACTAGACTGGTGTAGCACTATTATATCAGGATTTCTAAATTAACTTCTTTTCATATTTGCATAGGTGTAGGTATAGTAGGACTTCCAAAGAAAAGGATGGCTGAGAAGCCTGTTGTCCTACTTCAGGAGAAGGGGCAAGGGAGGCAAGAGGACAGTGAGGAAGAAAGAAACTTTTTTTTCCTCTCTCTCTTTTTTTTTTTCTTAATTTTTTTCCACAGAGTAGTCAGGTTAGTCAGGTTCATCACAGCCTTCCTTGAGTTTGCTGCAGACTCAGTTCTGGGATATCTCTCCTGCTTGGACTTAAGTGCACCAGGCCTTTTAATCCTCCTAAACCAAGAACAAACATGTTGATGCAGAGGCTAATCCTTTAAATCCTCAGGTTGTATCTCTGAGTGGTGTAGTGTGCAAGATTTGCTCTTTTCAGGTACAAAACTTTTGTGTTCTTACATGTGAAGCTCTGTGCAGCACATTAATGGATGCCTATGGGTGCTCAGGGATTGGCTTTTTTCTTTCTGGACCAAGTAACATCTGTGTCCCTTGTGGAATTATTTTACACCATTGGTTTTTCCTCATTTATTTGAACACATACATTTAACAGAAATGGAGGACAATAGTTACATAGGTCAGTATCTATATTATTTTAGGAAATTTTTTTTTTTTTAGAATTACAGATGGTGCAACAAAAACTAAAAAAAATGAACAACATTTGTAATACATGGCATTTAAAAGGAATTACTTATTTTTTAAATTTTGTGGTCATTTCTTAAAAAAAAAAAAATCTGTGTTACAGCAGTAACACTAGTAACAATTTTTATAAGCAGGGAAAGTAACGCTATAGGTATTGCACCATGAAGACAAATTAAAGAGTACTTAAGGATATTTAACTACCTACAGGTACGTAAGTCTCTCTTTGGTTTTTTGATAGGTATAATGTGGAACTTTGGGAATAAGTGGGAATTATATGCCTTAGTATTTTAGAAAATTCCCTAGGCATTGACCTACGAGTTTAGGAAACCTCGAATTTTTGCAAAACTTTCTTTATCCATTAATTAATGTCATGTAGAATATCAACTCCAATGACAAGGACCTCAAACAGTGATACAGTTCAGCTAGATTATATTGATTACATTTCAGTGAAGCCAGAATAGTATTTTGAAAAGTCCCACAGTTCTATTTTTTGAAGTAATTTGTGAACTTCAAAGTTCAAATACCACTGAAATGTAACACAACCCCTATTCATTTCAAGAGCCTTTGAAAGTTTGCTTAATAAGATTCCAAAACCCAAATCTTCAGAACTATCTAAGTGCCAACTCTCACACATTTCAGTGGGAGATTGCTAAGCGCTCAAATGCTTTTAAGCAGTATGATACATATTTCTGTGCTTTGAAAATGTACATAGGTCTCAACCAGAAAGTTCCCCAAAGCAGAGCAAAAGGAAATAGTATAAGAAACAAACCATTATTCCAAAAACAACTAACTTAGCACTGGCTGCCACATGGAGAAAGAGGTATTTGTTTGATCTCTTTGCTGTAATTCAAAGTCCTGTGTCCTACTTGAGTTGTGTCAGGGTAACTGCACTTACAGCTCTGCACTGAATTTAGTTGTACCTTCTACAAACAAGAGGACAAAGGAAAATACATCATTTACATTATCAACTGAAACAGATAAAAATCCCTTAGTTGAAGAAAGAGGTGGAGTTTTTAACCAGGTACTGGTTCTGGGGTGGAGTTAATTTTCTTCATATCACCTTATATGGTGCTATGTCCTGCATTTGTGACCAGTGTGACCAGTGTTGAAAACACATCTATGTTTTAGCTATTGCTGAACAGTGCCTGCAGAGTGACAAGTTTCTCACACTTTCTCCCCTAAGCAAGTAGGTTGAGGGTGGGCAAGAGGCTGGAAGGGGACACAGCCAAGACAACTGACCCCAACTGACCACAGGGCTATCCCATATGTTATAAATAACATCATCATGCTCAGCAATAGAACTGGGGAGCAGTTTTCCTGTGTTGTCTTTGCTCAGAGACTGGCTGCGCATCAATCAACTGGTGGTGACTGATTGCTTGTTGTTTCATTTTTTCCTCTCTACATATTAAACTGTCTTTATCCCAAACCACAAGTTTTCTTATTTGTACCCTTGGGATCCTCTCCCCTGTCCTATCCTGTCACTATTCTGGGAGTGAGTGAGCAGCTGTGTGAGGCTGAGCTGCCTACTGGTGTTAACCCACAACAAAGCAGCTTACGCTTACAGGTTCAAAAATTGAACCTTGCAGCCAGTATTTCAGCATGGCTGCCACAGCTCACATCATGACTTGTGATAACTTGAATTATAAAATCTTATCACAGAATCAGCTGACAGGCCATGTGTGGGCACCAGTCTTCACTTTTAAAAAGCCTGATGCCTATGGAATCTAATTTAATTGCTGTCTTTTTTATCAAAACCTCCTCCATACTGTTCCAGTGATCTAGTGATAGTTGTAGTCCTGGTTTGAGTTAGAACAGAACTAATTCTCTTCAGTGACTTTACTTTTCAGCTCAGTCTCTGCTAAATAACTGCTCTTTCTGAAGTTAACGGCATATTGTTGCAGACTTCTCTAAGTGTCTGCTTTGAGAAGTGATAGCACTTGATGTTTACAGTTACTGCCAAGGGTTGGTCTGCAGAAAGGCTCTTGTTTATACTTTCTGCTGTGACCAAGGTCACTGCTAAATCCTGTGTACCACAGTGAAGGTGCAGTAAGTTCCAGGTTGCACCTGAGGGGAGGAGCAGACAGGACAGGTGACCCTACACTGACCAACAAGGTGTTCCATCCCAGAGACGTCATATCTGGTACAAAGCTGAGGGTCTTCCTCCCTCTTGCCTCGTCTTCAACGGTTGGTGCCTGAGGAGGGCTCTGTCCATTCTGCCTTTGATCCTAGGCTGCGTGTTCCTGAACCCAGTTCTGGAATCCAGGTTCCCGTCTGCTGCTAAGTCCAGTCTGGGCCTTCCCCAGTGCAGGCCCACAGCATCAGCGGTGACGGTGACATGGTTGCCATCAGGGGGGTTGGGTTTGTTATTGGTACTGTATATATTTATATTTCATTTTATTATTCTTCTTCTCATTAAAGCAGTTTTAGATTTCTTTTCCAATCCACAAGTCTCTCTCCCTTGCTCCTTTTCTCTTTCCCCAATTTGGGAAGTGGTGGGGGGCTAGTAGAGAGCATCTGTCTTTCATCTAGTGGCCGGCCCAGCTCTAACCCTTGACAGTACGTAATTCCTGTAAAGGTGAGCTTCAGAGGGATCTCTAACCTCCTTGTGCTCCTTAATGTGCAGTCTAGGGGAAGTTTATGTTAATTGAACTTCCATAGTTCTGTCACTCCAGCTCCGCACCTTCCCCAGTGCAAATGGACCCAGCACTTTTCCTGTTTGCCTCTTAGATACTCTTAGATACCTGCTCAGCTGGTCTCCATACCCATATTCATCGCTCACATCTGTGTACCCAGAAAAGTGAGAGAGAACCAAGCACAGCATCTGGAGAGATCTGAGAGCGAGATGGTGTTCCGAAAGGAAGAGATGGGTCAGACATCAAATCTACTGCATATTATTGTGTCATTTTGTTGAATCAATGGAGTCAACCCGCTAGAGATCCTGGCTCTTTCCAGCTATGTAGTTACAGCACTGAAGTGCTTTTTGATTCATGTATTATTTCCTCTTCCAATTCAGAGTGGAATAGGAAGCATCAAAAGGACTGAAAAAGCCCTCTTGTGGTAATTTCCGTGTGACTGAAAGGAAGTTTCTCAAATTTCACGCAGATAATGCTCATTTGAAATGTAGGCTTGATTTTAGAAAGTCATGCAGTCCAGATAATTTAAGTCCACCTCAGTTGGTGAGGAACATAGCAGCAGCAACAGCACTAGATCAAGGCGGATGGGGGCATTTCCAGAGACACCCAGGATACCCAGGATATCCGGGGACACCCAGGATACCAAGGAAGAGCAGCAAGACCCACCAGCAGTCGGCAGCTCTTTCAAATGGGGATGACAAGGCCTAAGTGTTGCCAGGAGCAGTCACGGGAGATTTAAACAGCCCTGGGGAGTGTGAGCAACCAGGACAGGCAAACAGGGCATGGCATGGCACAGCAGTTTGTGCGAGAGGGCAAGAAGGGAGGGCCCTGCACTCTGCATGTAGGTCCACAGCCCAGGGAAGTGCTCTAGGTCTCTAGTGCCAAAACAACGGGCACTCGCCTCAGAGCTAAACCCAGTGTTCCTACGGAGGAAGCCCCTGAGAAGCCTGATGTATCCACCCAAACAAAACTGGTTAAGAAGGATCCACCCAGATGGAACTGGTTAAGGAGGCTTCACTACAAGTGGTCTGTTGCAGCAAGTGCCCAGACCCTTCTCCTGGTGAACATGCAAGTACCTGCAAAAGGTGTGCGCAGGTTGAGGATCTCTTACATCAGGTGGCCACGTTGCAAGAAACAGTTAAAAGGCTGCGTAGTGTTAGAGGAGCAGAGACGGAGATAGATATAGGTGGTTTCATAACCATGTTCCTGTAGTGGACACCGCTAAGAATGAGGCACCTTGGACCCTGGTGACCCACAAAAGCCGGACTCTGCTTCAGTCTCCACCCTTCAGCATCACCCCCCCACCAAAACACATGTGAAGCTTTAACACCTACAGACAACCACGACCAAGGTCTGCATGAAGAAACTGCACCAGCAGCACACAGTGGACACTGTAAAAAGAAAAGACCAGCACTCGTAGTAGGTGACTGTCTGTTAAAGGACACTGAGGCGTCCATCTGCCAAGCTGATGGGAAGCCAGGAGAGGTTTGCTCCCTTCTGGGAGCTAAGATCCAAGACACTGCCGAGAGGGTGCCAGAACTCATCAAGAGCACTGACTACTATCCACTGTTACTCTTTTGCGTGGGCATGAAAGACACTGGAAGCCAGAAGCTGGGCAGAATCCAGGAAGACTCTAATGCCTGAGAGTGCGAATGAACAATATTGGTGCCCAAGTTGTGTTTTCCTCCATTTTACCAGTTAGAGGAAAGGGGGCAGCCAGAACTTAGACAAATAATGTACATCAGCTTCTGGCTGCGTGGCTGGTGTCATCACGAGGGTTTTGGCTTTTGTGAGAATGGGACATTCTTTGATGATTGTAACCTCTTAGGGAGGGATGGAATCCCGTTGTCTAGAAGAGGCAAGGGAATCTTTGGCAGTAGGCTGGCCAGTTTGCTGAGGTGGGCACTTGGTCTTTTTGAATTTCATACAATTGGCCTCAGCCCATTGATCCAGCTTGTCCAGAACCCTCTGTAGAGCATCCTGACCCTCAGGCAGATCAACACTACCTCCCAACTTAGTGTTATGTGCAAACTTACTGAGTGTGCACTCAATCCCCTCATCCAGATCATTGATAAAGATACGGAAGAGCACATGCCCCAATACTGAGCCCTGAGGAACACCACTGGTGACTGGCCGCCAGCTGGATTTAACTCCATTTACCACCACTCTTTGGGCCCGGCCATCCAGGCAGTTTTTTATCCAGTGAAGTGTCCACCCATCCAGGCCATAGGCAGCCAGTCTCTGCAGAAGAATGTTATGAGAAAAGGTGTCAAAGGCCTTACTAAAGTCCAAGTAAACAACATCCACAGCTCTTCTCTCATCCACTAACAGGTCACCTTGTCGTAGAAGGAGATCAAGTTGGTCAAACAGGATCCGCCCTTCGTAAATCCATGTTGACTGGACCTGATCACCTGACTATCCTGTACATGCTGCATGATGACACTCAGGATGACCTGCTCCATGACTTTCCCTGGCACTGAGGTCAGACTGACAGGCCTGTAGTTCCCTGGGTCCTCCTTGCAGCCTTTCCTGTAGATCAGCATCACATTTGCCAACCTCCAGTCAGCTAGCACCTCCCCTGTTAGCCAGGACTGTTGGTAAACGATGGAAAGTGGCTTGGTGAGCACTTGACCTACTCGAAGAAATCCCTTGGATTAGGGCTTTAGACAGTAGGGGCACCCAAAAGAACTGGTTAATATTCAAGCATCACTTCCTCCAAACTCAAGATTGGTACATCCCTGTGAGTAAGAAGTCAAGCTAAGAAGACAGGAGACCTGCATATGTGAGCAAGAAGTTTCTGGAAAAACTCAAATGGAAGAAGGAGGTTTACAGAATGTGGAAAAAGGGACTAACCACTTCGGAGGAATATAGGAATGTTGTCAGAGTATGCAGGAATGCAAGGAGGAAAGCTAATGTCCACTTGGACATCCTGGTGATGGATGTCAAAGACAACAAGAAGGGGCTTCTTCAAGTAGAAGCAAAAGGAAGACTGGGGAAAATGAGGACCTGCTGCTGAATGAGGTGGGAGACCTCGTGAGGGAGGATACAGAGAAAGTGCAGATACTGAATGCCTTCTTTGCTTCAGTATTTACTGCTAAGGCTGGTTCTTGGGCATCCCAGACCCTGGAGGTGAGAGAGCAAGTCTGGAGAAAGGAAGGCTCTCCCTTGGTTGAGAAGGAGCAGGTTAGAGATCATCTAGGCAAACTGGACACCCACAAATCCATGGGCCCTAATGGGATGCACCCATGAGTGCTGATGGAACTGGCAGATGTTACTGCCAGGCCACTCTCCATCATCTTTGAAAGGTCATGGAGAACAGGAGAGGTGCCTGAAGGCTGGAGGAAAGCTAGTGCCACCGCAGTCTTCAAAAAGGGCCAGAAGGAGAACCCTGGAAACTACAGGCCAGTCAGCCTCACCTTCATTCCTGGAAAGAGATGGAACAGTTAATTCTGGATGTCATCTCTAAGCATGCGGAGGAAAAGCTTATCAAGGAATAGTCAACATGGATTCTCCAAGGGGAAATCATGCTTGACCAATCAGATAGCTTTCTATGATGGTGTGACTAGCTGGGTAGATGAAGGGAGAACAGTGGGTGTTGTCTACCTTGGCTTCAGCAAGGCTTTTGACACTGTGTCCTATAACAACCTCACAGGTAAGATTAGGAAGTGTGGGTTGGATGAATGGACACTGAGGTGGATTGAGAACTGGCTGAATGGCTGAGCTCAGAGGGCTGTGATCACTGGTGCAGAGTCTAGTTGGAGGTGTGTAACTAGTTGGTGTTCCCCAGGGGTCAGACAGGGTCCAGTCTTGTTCCACACGTTCATCAATGACCTGGATGAAGGGACAGAGAGTACCCTCAGCAAGTTTACTGATGACGCAAAACTGAGGGGAGTGGATGATACACTGGAAGGCTGTGCTGCTATTCAGTGAGACCCAGACAGGCTGGAGAGTTGGGTGGAGGGGAACCTAATGAAGTTCAAGAAAGGCAAGAGTAGATTCTTGCACCTTAGCAGGAATAACCCCATGCACCAGTACAGGTTAGGGGTTGACCTGCTGCAAAGCACCTCTAGAGAGAAGGGCCTGGAAGATCTAGTGGACAACAGGTTGACCATGAGCCAGCAATGAGCTCTTATCGCCAAGAAGGTCAGTGGTATCTTGGGATGCATTAAGAAAAGCATGGCCAGCAGGTCAAGGGAGGTTGTCCTCCCCCTCTACTCTGTCCTGGTGAGGCCATATCTGGAGTACTGTGTCCATTTCTGGGCTCCCCAGCTCAAGAGAGACAGGGAAGTACTGGAGAGAGTCCAGCAGAGGGCTACGGTGATGATGAGAGAACTTCAGCATCTCTGAGGAAAGGCTGAGAGACCTGGGTCTGTTTAGCCTGGAGAAAAGACTAAGAGCGGATCTTAACAATGCTTATAAATATCTAAAGGGTGGGTGGCAAGAGGATGGGGCCAGACTATTTTCAGTGGTGCCCAGGAACAGGACAAGTGGCAACGGGCACAAACTGGAACACAGGAAGTTCCCTCTAAACATAAGGAAAAACTTCCCTACTTTTTGAGTGGCAGAGCACTGGACCATGATGCTCAGAGAGGTTGTGGGCATATTCTAAACCTTCCTGGACACGTTTCTGTGTGACCTGCTCTGGGTGAATCTGCTTTAGCAGGGAGGTTGAACTAGATGATCTCCAGAGGTGCCTTCCAACCCCTGTCATTCTGTGAGTCTGTGATTCTGCAAGGCATTTTTGTCTCAGGACTATTAGCACTTTTACTCCTGCAAGTCTCCTGTTTTCTGGACATGGTTGATTAAACAGAACCAGACAACATAGGCAAGACCCTTTACCTAAAACCTAAGTGACAGAGTCTCTACCCACCTCCTCTCAGTTTGACAGCTCTTAGGGGTAGGTATGAGTGAAATTATTCATCACAGAAAAATCCAATAAAACATCCACCTGATCCTTTGGGAGGGAAAACATTAGCGGATACTTGGTCAGAGGGAGAAATAAGTCCTGAAGCACCTTTCTGTTCACAAAACTGTGATGTTGAACTAATGGGTTAGCTTCAGGAGCTGTCTTAATCATTTGCCTATGATATAGCCTCTGCTCCACAAGCCTGTACCATTTCCTTACCTGAAGTGATTTTCTCTGATGGAGATGTGAAATCTTTCTTCTTCCTTACAAGATCATCATTAAAAAATATGTTAAAACACCTGCGAACCTCCACTCCACAGCAGTACAAGGAAACTGTATGAGCACTTTTCAAAGCAGAGATCACTATTTACACAGAGCACTATGTGCCTCCTGCAAAAGTCCCCCTCTAAAGCAGAAAACTTATGCCAGTACTGCATATATCAACTATTTAAGCAAATGCTGACAGACTTTATACACTACCAATGAGTTACAATTTCAGTGCAGAACTGGTCATTAGAGTTATTCTTTCTTTTCCCCAAAACTCATTAGTTTACATGGGAAGAGATTTCAGTTCATAAAACTCACTGCTTTTTCCATACCCTTTACTGTTCTTTGCAAAACTTTTCTGTTTATTTGATAACAACAGTAAAAGTACTGTTTACTCCTCCTGAAGATACTTCAGTTACTTTGTGCAGCTACTACACAGTTCCAGTTTTGTATTAGCACATTTTTTTTTTAAACCTGATCAGGAAAATGGAAAAGAATTCTATTTTCGATGTTAATATTTTAAAAAACTACCAAGCACTAAGTTAAGTGGTACAGGGCTCTTTAAAACCCCAACATATATATTGGATTATGCCTTTCACAGCATCTTGTTTAGCCTAGTTATAAGGATAGGGCTGAATCCTGAGTGCATCATCCAGTTTTCCTCAGATTTGACAACTAGGCTTGGAGGTTGCCTGAATTGCCAAGAGTCATGCCTATGTACCTTCTATAAAGTACACAGTAATATATACATATTGGAGTTAAGGATCATCTTTGAGTGGATCCAGAATGGGTGCAAGATGAATTCAGACGAGAAAGAACTTAAAAGATCTGCCTTTTAATCTTCTTTAAAGGAATGTTGTTACAGGACAACTTTAATGCGTGTTGAGTTACATGCAGTGTTTGGCTTGTGGAATCACAGAACCGAAAGTGTTTTTATACTCTTGTGTAAGTTTATCAGGAAGTTAGATGTCTTCAGCACTTCACTCACTCAGATCCACAATTGTATAAAATTACTGTATACATACGAAAAACCTGCTTGGAAAATCAAATAGGCCAAGGCTAAAGTTTTATAACATATTCCTTGACTTTTTAGTGATCTGGGAAATAAAAAGTCACTCAATATTTCATCCGCTTTTTGTCAGCTATACTGCACAAACAAACCTGGCACTACTGCCCACTTTGAAATTGAAAACATAATTTAATTTCTGATAGAACAGAAGACATGCACAACTTTAGGAAAAGGCAGATGCTGCTGACTGATCATAACATACCCGAATACCACCTGCATTGCAATGAATGAAGTTCACTAAAAAACAATACAGAGGAGTGAGCTGAGATGCATTGCTGAACCAAAGTACTTTGCAGGTGTGGCAAAATTTAAGGCAAGCGTTGCATTAAAATCTTCTCACAGAGTTCAGCAACACATGTGCTGCTGCAAAGTCCTGTTGATGTCCTGGGCATGAGAGGCCAAAGGGACCTACAATTCCTCTTATCAGAAACAAGTGTTGCTCCAAATAGAGTTGCTCAGAGCCACCTCTGAATGCTTCAAGTTTCAAACTCACTGGCTTGTTTAAATAAAAATAAATAAATAAATAAATAATAGAATGAAACTTTTCGACAAGCTCCCTTAAGCGCTTCCTTAAGTGAGGCATAACCAACACACACAGTCCTGTACCACTGACCCCAGCTAGAGTTTTGCCACCAGTTTCACCACAACCAGAACAAGTAAATGATTTTTTCCTGAGCCGTGGGACCAAGAAGCAGACCAGGAATACAATATCCTTGATTCCCAGTCCCTTCCCAACAGCCAGACTTTGGTTATTTCTGAATGAAATGTGTGCACAATCCAGAAACAATCTGCCCTGTTTGGCTGTTAATGATACCAACAGAGAGATTACAAAAGAAGGAATTTCAACAGTTAAGTTTCATTTACCAAGATGTTTTTTCTTTACAATGCCCACAATATTAGTTCTCTTACTTATGTTTTGCCTGATGTGAAACAGTGATTTTCCTTAAGGTTTATTTTTCTGCGTTTTACACACACAGCAAGTCTGATGGATACTCCCAGCAGGAACAGTCCCAACAGGATTGATACTTTTTTTTTTTTTTTTTTTTTTTTTGGTAATCCTATATAGTATGGTTTAAGGTGCTAACTAAGGCCAAAACACATGATCGCTTCTCGCCCAAAGGCTCCTGTTTCAGCTTTCATTCATCCCATTGTGCCAATATTGCAGTTTATAATCCTAACTACTACATGTTCTGCTACATACAGAGAAAAAGCAAGAGATTTGACTCTTAATCCAAAAGTATCTGAAAGTTATTTTACCACTGGGGGATTATGTGTACATCGTTTCTTTAACAGTGAGGTATTATTTTTCAAAGGGTGAGGAAAAGAGAGAGGAGTGAAAGAGAATTCAGTGAGAGCTAACACCACATTTTATTTAACTTCCTAGTTCTATATATCATTTCGTGGCACACTCTTTATTGTGTTAAGCTTTGCAGGCTCCGTTTCATCACTGAACACCTGCACATCCAAAAGGTTGAGAAAAGTAAGCAGAAATTTGAAGAAATGAATCAATACTTTGAAGATTCATTGGGCATCAGATAGGCGATAGGAGGCCACATTACACAAATCACTGTAATAAATGTCATGCTCTACTGAATGTGTTGTAGCAGTTATGATCTACTGGAGACTGTGGGTCACTTGATCCCTCTGTGTGTGAGTTTTCTCTTAATAATGTACTTAGTACTACAAGTAGGAAGCAGGTGAGCTAGCAGAACTCCAAAACTGCTCTTAGGTGAGCCTGTTCACAGGCACAGCTGCAAACCCCTGTTTGGCAATAAGCTGCTTAGAGACAAAATGGAACCTTTCTGTTCCAGTTTGGCGTCAATAGGCCAATTCCTAAAGCATGTAGCTTGTACTCAAAAATATTGAGATAGTGAGGCAAGTGAGATCGCCTGTGTAAGAAATCTCTGCATCACCTCACTACATTAAATTTCTGTCTTTCCAGGTAGATAAACATTTCCTCCTTTTGTTTTTGTTTTTTGGTTTTGCTTTTGTTTTTTGTTTTGTTTTTGGTTTTTTGTTCTTTTTTTTTTTTTTTCTGGAAGGTATAGCATCCCTTTCTCACATACACACACACCCCTCTGTATACGGATGGCACCACATTTACCTTGCCTCAGATGACAGAACAACGTTGGTATTGACTGGGCAAAAAGAAACAAAATGGTAGATCAGCCTACCATAATGTAGTTTCACTCTGTGTGATGCCTGCACGGGAATCCAAACTTATTTTTGTACTGTGAAGAATTCCCAGAGAAACCCATGTAATATGGAAACCGTGGGAAGACTCTGAATTTCATCTTAAGTGTAAAGCATACAGCCTATGCAAACAGCCAATATCATCTGGTATGAATTACAGCTACTTTTGCTTTGACTGACTCTGAAGCACCCAGTATACATACTCCATCCTGGAAAAAATTAAGCCTTTATGTTTTCCTTTTATTTTTCCAGCCCATTAATCAATCTAAACAGAAAATTTCATGGTATTAAGAGCCAAATTCAACTCAGATATGCTACATGCATCTGAGAATAATTCTTCACTAAGCATCTAGAAAAGTCCTGTGTATTCTGCTTCTGAAAAAGGGAATGTAGCTGACTCAGGCTGCTCCACTTGCACAATGCTGTGATAACTTCTGCCTTTCTACAGCCAGGTACACACTAAGGAGAAAACAGATTTTGGGGGACACTGGAAGAACTTCTGTCTTCATCTGGAATTTCACACAGCTGAGGATGTATATTGTAGTCCTGATTCAGTTATTATAATCAATGCAGCAGACCCCCTTAGTACTGCCTCTTACGCTGGGACTGATGAAAGGAAAGTGGGCTTTTCATCTTGCCCACAGTAGATGAAGGATACAAGGTGGTAAATCATGATGTGAGATTTACATGGTTGTGGTTTACACCAACCAGTACGTGCATTCATCCCATCAGCAGCTTTGATTCCTAATAAACAGGAACCTGAACTGGACTTAGGGAATATTTCTGGGAAATATCTGCAACAAAGATACCACCTTCTTTCTCTCTGGTGCCATCTCGTTCCCCATGGAGCTCCTATCAGTACTCACAGATGCATGGAGAGTTTTTTCAGAGATCTACCCAGGGTAAGAGGATCACGACCTGCAGTGTGCAAGTTTTATGAGTAGTTTTAATGCGAAAATTGGTCATAAAGTTTCACATTAACTTCAGGTTCAAGACAGATTTACTGCAGTGAAAAACAAAACCAATACACTGTATATAGAGGAAAGCCTCTTGGAGAGAAGATAAGAAAATAAACACCATATACCTATGGATGTTCACATTACCTAATGTATTAGAAGACCAGATAGTACCACAACAAGTAATAGGTAAGTATGAACATACATCAAAGTCAACCGAGTCAGCAGGGTACCAGGTATTCAATACTGTGTTAGCTCAGCACAAAGGACTGAAAGGGATTTAGATCACAACCTCTCTCTGTTCAGCCTAGAAAGTACTGCTTAGACAAGGAACAGACAGATGTGTTGGCCAGTTTTTTCCTGCCTGCACATCCCCTCCCTCCCAGCAGTTTCAGGGCACTGTGCTGCAAGAACAAGGGAGAAAATAGTTTGTGTTGCTGTGGTTCTGTGCTCCTCCTGGCAGCTACTGAAATATAGTATAAATTACAACTATTCTTAGTGCCAGTTTAGTAAGAGACAGCAGTCAAATCGGCCTGAAATAGCCTACATCAGGACTTCCGTGAGGATTAAGCGTAAATGTTCCTACAGCCATTTCTTCTTTTTCGCTACTCCTAATTTAAGTAGATGGATAAATGGCAAATTTGGGGGTCAAAAACTTGTGGTATTATCCCCTGCAACTAGTACCCTGTAGACTTCATTTAAAAGAGAGGACATTGATGAATAGAGTCTTGTCACAGAGAAACTGTTTTCTGGTGGAAGATGAAGTGCAGGCAAATGCAGTATAAATAGAAAACACGAAGTGTCACAAACAACAGCACCCATTGGAAATCCTTCAAGGACTTTCCCAAAACTCCTGATTTGCCAAAACCAAGGGTCCTTTTACAAAAACATTCATAGAGCTAGAAAAACTACTGCTGTCCAACTTGTGAGCCCACTCAGCCTGTGCAAAACCTCCCCAGACAGCCTCGCCATTACAGCAGTCTCATGAAGCATATATTTGAGCTCTCACATAAATCAATATTTTAACACAGTGAAACATTTCTGCTAGGAAACTGTTTGTTTGCAGAGGAAATACCACAAGGTTTCCTTGCTTCAATGTATTAACCTACTGCCAGGTGTCTTCCACTGGTCTAGAATTGCTCACTCAGGCAGATAAAATGTTGATGGCGCTTTCAATTTGATCTCAGACCGCTGACTTAAAAACAAGTGCTGGTACAGGCTATGGTCCAACTCTCCTTTCTGCAGATAAACTAAGGCTGTGAATGCCTTTCATCCAAACCAACAACAAAACAGGAATCCTGAAAAAAAAAAAAAAGCAAATAAGCTTGCCAACAATCACCAGCTAAGACTTTTTGTAGTCATCAGTCTTGGTCAGATTTGTATTAAACAAAAAACTCTAAAATCCAGTAATTAATTTTTGAGTTACACTCATCTTCATTTAAAACATAAATCAAACTCCTGAATGAGGCTATTTCACTTTTTTGAAATTAGCAAATAAATGCCAGACATTACAGCTACGACTAATTTAGATTTTATTTGGTGAAATCTGGAGTTAAAATACTTATTAATACCTGTAAGACTCTTTTATCTCATACCTATTCTGTTGAGAAATGTATTTCTAAGTTGCAAAATAAGTAAACTCAGGAGATGGTAGTAACTGTGTACTCTGGAAAGAAGAGCAGTTGAACTAACTACTAATGCTCATAATTATGTATTTTGAAAACTTAACAGTATTATTTTATTTTTTATAGTTTATATGTCACACCAGTTAAAATTTAATAGGCATCTGAAGTTGGATATATTTCAATCCATTAAGGATCTTCACATCAGTACATTTCTATTGGTTCAAATATCTTCCAAATTGCCATACTGCTTTAAAGTAATTTCCAATAGAAAGTGTAAATAGGTAGCTAAATTCAATTAAATAATTGCTGTCTACTACATGCAGGAATACAGTAATTTATGCATGATGTTCTGTGTTTTTGTCCCTCTACCTCTCAATAGCCTGTGTGTTGTTCTCCTGAGACATCTAAATTATTGTTTCCGTCCGGTTTACTGCCCTAAGGGACTTCTTGAGAATTTAGTTCATTAAGGCAGATATGAATAAAAATACGGTAGTTTTCTGGAAATGCTCTCTGCAAAAGTGAGTCTGTAGCTGATTCCTCTTCCAGCATCCAGGCAACCTCATGTGCACAGATGCCATGAAAACACCTGAAAAACAGCCTGGAGTTGGAAACACTGCTTTAATCTCTTTCTATAGTAATAAACTACACCGGGGAAAAAAAAGTGGCTTACTGGTAAATATTGCCAGCCTTTCAAGAAGTATGTTTGAAGCACTGAACACAAAGTCCTCCTCATTTCTGGTCAGATAACAGGTTATGAAAATATTATCTCAGTGGCTTCTCAGATGCTGAATTTCCTACTTCAGCGAAGGGCTAGTATTTCCCACACTGACTTGGTCAATAACTGCCTGGTTGTGATCACATCCTCAGGTTGATCCAATTTAGTTGAGGGCATTTTAAAGGAAAATCCTAGGAACCAGGAGGAAGCTGCGACAACCCATGGCCCCAACGATAAACTGCATCTTGTGAAGTTCTGCACACTGTTGCTCACTCCTGCATCTGGGCCAAGCCCAGGGTCTACCCTGCAAGTGTCCTAGATAGTACTAATGGCTTTCCAATTCCACCCCCATATACACATAATTCCTTTCTCATTTAATCAGGCAATGTTAAATCCTGATGGTTAGCCAGAATGGATTAAAAGTTAATATATGAAAACAGAGCTTGACAACCAGAAACACTGATTTCTAAAAGTTTTCTGTTCAATATGCTTGGCTTCTTTTTTTGCCAAGGCCCATAAGAAAATATTAAAAACTGATTTAGGACATATTTATTCCAAGAATATGGCAATATTGATTTTAACTTTTAGAAGTACAGAATATTCAAATTTCAAGTATATAAATACTAATCAATATTTTGTTTGTAAATCAAATGGTTTTGGTACATACAAATACCAAAACCATGAACTCTGTCTAGCTGGCCAATGATTTTGATTCTGCTATTTTTTAATTTTTGTTTTAATATTGGTTATGTTGACAAAAAATCAGACTTGGTTTCCTGTTCCAGCCCTGGCTTGAGCTAGAACTGTACTAAGGACATTACAACGCTGAGAAGCAAGGCATAGCTGAGAACTGGAACTTTGCTACCTGTATTAGGGAATTACTCTCAACTGAGGATTTTCAGACTTGCTGCTGACAGAGAGTACTTCTCTGTTAAGGGCGGTCGGTACTAGACAAAAGAATGGAATACAAGTAAAGTTGCTCCAGTCTGGAAGGGAATTTTGCCATAACAAGATGTGGGTAAAATGTTTGTAATTTGTTTGTCTGGGTTACCTCCAAGAGGAGAAAAGCTGATGTCTCCTGTGAAGAGCATTTATTTATCTAATACTAGAGGGTCATATGTTACCATTTCTTTTTCATATATCCTGTACTGTCTTAGATATTATTATCTAAAGGACCGGTGGTGGAAAAAATAGCCAGGAAAATGAAGCATCATCTCAGCTGAGTCCATGCAAAAGATCTTTTAAGACAACTCAATCTGCTGCAGAAGGGCAGTTGAATACTTCTGCCCTTGCTGAAATGGGATCTTTTGGAAGAAAGTGAGTGATTCATATGAAAATTAAGATAATATAGGAAGCTAAGGCAGCTGACCCTTTTCTCAGCCTCTACATCTGCATGTGAGTATGCATTTTCTGTCCCTTTACAGCTGCATCTGTAGTCTGTCAGGTAAATACTCCAATCTTTAGGCTCTGGTTACTTGACCTGGGAGGTGTGAAGAGGATAGAATTACAATTCCCTCCTTGCCCACATGTCCAGGTTTCTTTTTTTCAATAGGAATCAGAATACACAAGGGGTCATATGTCATAAACACAGGAAAAGGAAAACAAAAGCATAGGTTTTCACAAAGCGAAAACAGAGTACAGCCTCGTCTAGCTGGACTTGCTTTGAGCAGGATCTAAGGCCAAACAAGGTGCAGTGGTCCATTCCAACTTAAACTATCCTGTGGTTTTGTGGCTAGTCTGTTTTCCATAGATCAATATATTAAAAAATATTTTCAAAACATCAATATGTTCGTATCAAATTAGCGTAACTACAAAAATGTTCCCACTTGAGACAAATTGCATCCATTACTGCTAGTGTCTCAGGTGTCCTATAAATAAAGACTTTATTCCTTTAGTAAAATACTAGCACACTGATGACTCAGGTAAATATTTGCATGTCTCTGCGAAGCATGCTCCTGTAAGTACTCTCGCAGTTAAGGTATCTACATGGATACGGGGTACTGCACGTGGTTGGGGTATCCAAATGCATGAATACAGGGACAGAAATAGAGAGGACTGGAGGCAGCACTTCTGAAGGCAGAAAAAGTGCTGCAGGGAATCACTTTTGACATCCTGTCTTCACTCTCAAATCCAAGCTGTGGCCTAGTAAGATTAATTCAGTTTGAGATCTTCATACTGAAGAGTTTTCTTCAACTGTAATAAATTGCCTAGAGGAAGACCTAGGCCTTCATAACTGTTTATTCCAAACCTCTCCAGTGACAGATAATTTTGACTTCCAGGTCCAGACAGATATACATTGCAAACAAATGGGGAAGAATGCTAAAAAAGATTAATTGTCCATGCTGAAATACCCTTGAAGAAAAAGTTAAGCCTGTAAATGTATTCCTACAGGAGATGCTTTTCTCCATAAGAAGTTTCTTTTTAGGATAAATTACAAGGTATGCCAAGACCCTTTATAGATTACCACACTCTAATGATCTCAGATCAGGTCTGTTAGTCATTTAAAATTATTAAGTGCTAATAAACCATAAAATTGCTTCAGTGGATAAACAGTTCAAGAGCTGTGGTTATTGCTCCATCAACATTTTTTCCAATTGATCAGCTGTTCCAGTGCTAAGCAGTATTCTCTGAAGGCCAATACCTTCTGTCTCAATTTGGTGAATACAAAAGTTTTTCTTCCTGCTCCAACGTAGTAACACGCCACATTCTCTTTGTGGGAATTTGTGCATTTTTTCCTCTTTAATGTCCTGATTCTGCTGTAAGAAAATTTCCTCTTTGACCGCAGCTATATGGTAGGCAACAAATCTGCATGACAGGTGACAAATACACATTTTGCAGGGTATGCACAAAAAAAATCCACACTCAAAATAAAAACTGTCCACAATAAATAAAAAAAAAGGTGAACTTGTATTATCACTTCCAAGACTCCCCCAACTAAAGCGAAAACAGCTGCTAATTCAGAAACACTCACATCCTGTCTAAACTTTTACATTTAGAAGATGCGAACTAAGATACAGATAAAGCTAGAAATAAATAACTGGCTTATAACACAAAGTGTTCTGCAGCTTCAGAGGTTTAAATTGCACAACTTACCTTCCATTCGTAAGCAATAGCTAGTTTATATTAAGGCCACCAAAGATATTCTAACAGTAAAACTTGCAAGCCGAATTACTAGTGTGCTAATTTCAATGGCCTCCTTCCACATGTGACCTTTGTGACACAAAGAGGTTTTTTTTAAAGGCTGGGTAGATACTTTGACAGGGACAACAGGATATAAAGAAACAGCATCTTTTTGTCAGAATGGCATTTAACTGAGCAGGAGGTTATAAAACAGTAATTAATTGCTTAATTGTTTTGAAAGGACAAGCACTAGAAAGTATGACCTTTCATTGACACTTTGCTGCAATGTAACATTAATTATAGCTGAATTTCAATGGGTCTCCTGTGGGAACACATGACATTCACATTAATACCAGACAAGTTTACTTGTGGTCATAGCTTTAATAACAAATGCCTGATGCTAAATTAAAGCACAGTTTGGCTCTTGGTCTGATTATGTCGAGAAACCTTAAAAATATTTTTCTCTGCTAAGTATTTCTTGCATTTGAAAATTAGTATGTCTCACAGACCAAGGAGCTGGCAGCGTGTAATTAAAGAAACATACTGCAAAGGACAAACTGGAGAAATCAGGTAGACTGGAATAATCTTCTTTTAGCTGTCAGTTATTTTTCTTTTAAAAGTTTCCTCAGCAGTAGACACCAGCTTTTGCAAAGTTCAGTGCTTTGGTCCAGCAAAATCAAGGAATGACTCTAGGACTTTTGGAGAAGAAAGGTCCTGCTGTAGATCACACTGCATTAAATCAGCCTGAAGGTAATGGTGCTGAGGGGTAAAACATGACAATGTGAGGTGAAAAAAGATGATGTGATATAGAAGTTCTGTGCATTCATGCAGTTGCCTCATCTGGTTGTTCCTGCTTTTATCTTCCGAACTTTACTCTGCTCTTTCTGCTCTAAATCAGCCTATCAATCAGACTCGCCAGACTGGCAGGATGAAGAGGCTGCTCTGTCAAGGAGCTGGGAAAACAAGGCATCTGCACACAACCCAGAGCCTGCTTTAGGAAAATCTTTTCAAAAAGAAGAAAATAAGTCTGGGAAAATCTTGTAATGAACATAGGAATATTTTGATTGCTTACTGGTTTTTAAGCTTGTGAGGGGTGTCAAGGGTTAGAGCTGGGCTGGCCACTAGACGAATGACAATTGCTCTCTATTACCCATCCCCAAACACCCCCCGCACCTCCACACCCCCACTTCCCAAAGAGGGGAAAGAGGAAAGGAATAAGGGAGACAGACTTAGGAGCTGGAAAAGAAGATGGAAATGGCTTTAATGAGAGTAGTAATAATAAAATGACATCTATACAAATATATACAACACCACTATCAAACCTACCCCCCCACCCCCCATGGCAACCACATCATGGTCACCACTGATGCTGTGAGCAGGCACTGGGGAAGGCCTAGGCTAGGGTCAGCAGTAGATGGGAACCCGATTCAGGAGCCAGATTCTGAAACTGCATTCAGAAATGCACGGATTGGGATTGAAGGCAGAACGGACAGAGTCCTCCTCACACACCGGCCACTGAAGAATCATAGAATCATAGCACCATCTGTTTGGAAGAGAACTTTAATATCATCAAGTTCAACCATTCATCCTGCACTGCCAGGGTCCCTGAACCATGTCCCTCAGCACCACATCTGCATGTCTTTTACACACTTCCAGGGATGGGCACTTGTAGAGCGAACAGTCCCAGCACAAAGTCCAAGGCACATAAGACATGTACGGCACGCAGCTGGATGCCTGCGAGCTCTTTGTCGATAACATTCATCGCCAGGCGAGGTGACAATTGGAACTACAACTATCACTAGATCCATGTCTGGTGTCAGGTGTTATCTGAATGTCCTGGAGGAGTGTGAAGCATGGGCGGAGGTCCGGTGGTCTCATTCTTCTATTTTTCTGCCCTGGACAAAACAAGCTGTTACCTCCACACATGCAGGTGTAAATTGACAGACTTTGTGCAATTAACATGAGTGATGAGCTTGTCTACAGTCGTCCCCACACGCACGTCTACACCGATTAAGTAATTTAAAAAACTATGTATAAATATGGCCCCAATTTCAAAATTGGGACAGGAGGAGACTTGGAACCAGACTGACAGACAGATTGACAAATTTGCTCCCCTCTCCACTCCCCCCACTGGGGATGCCCTGTGGGTAAGATTCTCTGCCTCAACCTACACTGAGTGATACTAATCTCCCCAGGTGTATGTTTTGTATTTTGTATGGTAGTAATCCTGATTTTACTTACTCCTTATGCATTGTTTGTGCATTAGCTGGCTTATTTTACCACGTAGCCAGGCTATAACCGACAGGTTGTGAACTTTTGGTATCAGACTTGTACGGTCTCTCTCGTAAATAAGCCATAACTCTACAGTTCGTTTTATCAACGGCAATACCAAAAGAACTTGTAAATGTTGCTCTGTAAATAAATCATTATTTGTGTCCTGTCCCCCGCCCCGATTTTGCTTGTCTTGCATATTTGGTGTCGGCCTTAAGACCGGTTATATTTTCCCCCTTTTCGCAACAGCACTCTACCACCTCCCTGGGCAGCCTGTTCCAGTGCTTCACAACCCTCTCTGAAAAGAAGTTCTTCCTGATCTCTAACATAGATTTCCCCTGGTGCAACTTAAAGCCACTTCCTCTCGACCTGTCACTTGTCACATGGGAGAAGAGACCAACCCCCACCTCTCTACAACCTCCTGTCAGATAGTTGCAGAGTGAAATAAGGTCTCCCGTGAGCCTCCTTTTCTCCAGACTAAACAACCCCAGTTCCCTCAGCTGCTCCTCATAAGACTTGCTCTCCACACCCTTCACCAGCTTTGTTGCCCTTCTCTGAACACACTCCAGCACCTTAACGTCCCTCTTGAAGTGAGGGCCCCAAAACTCAACACAGTACTCAAGATGTGGCCGCACCAGTGCTGAGTACAGGGGACCATCACTTCCCTGCTCCTGCTGGCCACACTAGTTCTGATACAGGCCAGAAGAGAGCGAGATAGCTTCACCTTCGTGATCCCTCAGCCTTACACCGAATATGACGTGTATGGGATGGAACACCTTGCTGGTCAGTGTAGGGTCACCCGTCCTGTCCACTCAGAGACAGGGCCACGGCCGGCAGGTTTTGGAGCGAAACGTTACCACAGGCGGGCAGCGGGGCCCAGTCGGCCCCAGCGGCGCTAAGGAAAGCTGGCGGACCGGTGGGGCAGCCGTTCCCCACTCTGGGGCGGCGCCGCAGATGTGCGGTGCCCGGGCGCCTCGCGGAGGAGCCGGGAAGGTTTTGCTCCGCAGAGCCGCCACCTGCCCACTCGGCCCTCGGCGGCTGCCTGACGGCTGTTCCCCCTGCACAGCTCCCGGCGGCCTGCGGGGCGCTGCTATGGCACCCAGCCATCGCCGCGGGGAGAGCAGGGGAAACCGCCTCCGGCCGACCATGCAGCGGTGGCGGGCGGGTGGGTGTCCTCCTCTGGCCGGCAGTGACCGCCCCGGCTCCACACCGTGCCTGCTAGCCACGGGGTGCCCAGGGGACAGCGCGGCAAGCTACGGGGAAACTTCCCCGGCTGGCGGGAGGTGGAGAAGGAGCCGCATCCCGTGCGGAGTGTCAGGAAATGGTGGGGCTGTTTCCGTGAAGACGGAGCCTCTGCAGGTGCAGCCTCTCACTTTTTGTACCCCCACTGTGGTACGCAGGATTTAGCAGTGACCTTGGTCTGCACAGCAGAAAGTACAAGCAAGAGCCTTTCTGCACACCAGTCCCTGGTAGTGACTGTAAACATCGAGGGTTATCCCTGCTAGAAGCAGACACTGTCTGCAACAACCTGCAGTTAACTTCAGACAGTGCAGTCACTGAGCAGAGACTGAGCTGGAAAGTGAGATCACTGAACAGAATGAGTGCTGTGCTAACCCAAAGCAGGACAGAGGGATCCTGAGACTATCAAGCAACTACCCAGCGTCCTGTCCTGCTCATTCCCACATGTTCTCTGCAAACACGAGGCATGAGGTTTTCCTGTAGCAATAAGGAAAATCTCTCCCTTTAAAGAAAACCTATCGAGGTGGAAGAAGATTAGATTTTGGGATGTACCAATAAAGCAAAGAGGACCCAGGACCCACCCCTCAATGTGGTATCAATGTTTCATTCTGTTTTCTCCCAAATGTCACACACAGTAGGGCAGGCAGCCTCCATAAGAGCTAAGAGCAGCAAAGACTTCAGCCCCAAGTCAGCACATCCCTTCACAGCATTCAGTTAGGGTCTCACATCACAAGCAGATGACCAGCAGGATGACTTTGGACAGGCTGCTTTAAAGAGTTGGCTAAATCTCTTTCTCTCCTCCTCTTAAGAAAGAAAAAGCCACAAGAGCAACCAGGGCATCTTCTGAACTTCTGTAACAATTACATGCTCTGAGTTTACATTTCTTAAAAATCTCTCCAGAAGACGTGTTCCACCCATATCTTTTATCTTGAAAAGCTCTTGGATGCTTTCCTTACAGCATTTTTCTTTTTTTTTAATCTATCAGCACCATGCTGCAAAACCTTGTCAAAGTGGACACATCTACAGAAAGCAGACCCTGAAACACTGGCAGAGATTTTAATACATGTTTTGAAAACCTCCTTTTGAAGCATACAAAATACTTTTTTTGGTAAATACTTGCTTATATTTTCCAAGGCACAGCAAGAAATTACTGACTTTTATTTTGCAGCTTGATTCAGAAGCTAGGATGAATAGGCCATCTAAAAAGTCTTAAAGTGTTAATACATTACATGACTTGACTCACTAATGAAGAAATATTCAAGATGAGATTCTTCCCTATCATAACCTGGAGAACCAATCAGCTAAGCCCATGCTGAAGCTCCTTTGCATGGCAAAGCAGCTGTGGCACAAGAGGAGGTTGGCAGAGGTGGCCAGGACACAGTAACGAGGCCCTGCAGTAACAATGCTGTGCTGCTCCAGCTTGCCTCTTGAATATGCCGCATGTGAAATCCCAGCCTGTCCCTGCAGAGAAACACAAGGACCAGGAGTGAGGCCCTGGTGCTGCTGAGCACCTGCCGTGCCCCAGGACTGAGGGACCGGCTCCTACCTGGATGCAGCCCCGGTGGAACAAGGCACGTCGGCACACTGGGCACACCATGGTGCCGTAGACCCTTCTGTCCTCGACCAGGTCGAGGCATATGAGGCAGGTGGTGTTTGCCTCTGGAGCCACCGCCACTGCCTGGTCAGGCAGGTGCTTCCAGCTGTGGGGAAGAGGAGAGGGTTGGGTAAGGTGAGAAGTGCTGGGACCTTCCATGGTGGTGGCGAGAAAGGAAGAGGAGGTACCTGTGCTTGGAAAAGTACTGAGTGACACATCCGCCTGCTGCAGAACAGGGGGGATGGAACGTGTGGATACAGCCTGCCCCCCCAGCAGTGGATGGTGTCTCTGCTCTCCCAGCAGATGAAGCACTCCTGGAAAGGGCACATCAGCCCCCATCAGCAGCCTCCACAGCCAGTCCCACGCCCCTGTGCGGTGCCCGGTGTGTGGCTGCTGCAGGGTCACACCATGCATATCTGCTGGGTGGATGAGGCTCCTGTGCTGGAGCCTCTGTGGAGCTGCTGGGAGCGAGACTTTTGTCCTGCAGCTGCTTGGAAGGGCTGGGATTTCTCTGTCGGGGTGTGGACTAAGCTCCTGCCAGCCTCTCTGGCACCAACCCCCCTGTTCTTGTCAGTTCCTCACCTTCTGTTCAGCCCACTGGCTTGTCCGTTGAATATGCCTCACGTGAAATCCCTCCTGTCCACCTGGGAAGATCCCTAATGAATGAAGCAGGAAGGCAAAAAGCTGCAGAAGAGAACAGACGAGATGCTGATGAGGAAAGTGTGGCAGGGACTGCCTGTGGGAATGCAGGAGGGATCCTGGAGAAACTCACCATGCAGAACGTATGGGCACAGAGCCCTTGCTGTTCCTCTTTGGGCCCACAGATGGTGGGTTCTGCCTCTGCCCGGCAGCACAACACACAGGCTGCAGGGAAGAAAACCAACAGCCCTGGGAATGAGCACCTCTATGGGGCCGGAGCAAGTGTCCCTGAAGGACTGCCCCCAGGGGCCTGCTCCATCCCTGCCCGGCTGGCTGGTGGGTAGGGCTGGAGTCTCTGCAGAGGAAGGGGACATGGCCTGCATGGGTGTCCAGCAGGTGCCCACTGCCCAGCCTGGGTTCTGCCTGCTGAGAATAGGAGTGTCGCTGCCCGGGGGCGCTTGAGCAGCTCCTGCCTCCCCCTACCACAGCTCTCAGCCCCACGCCAACGGCCCCGACAGCCCCCTCTGCCAGGCTGCGCGGGGGATGCTTTGCTCTCACCCTTCTCCTCCATTGCCTTGGAGGCTCTCTCTGCCCTGTCTGACAGGGCGCATGTCACCAGAGCGTTGGGAGTTGTGTCCCAGCAGTGCTGGACTGTCCCTTCCAAACTCTCCTGCACGACTCTGAGGGAGATGCAGGACATGGGTGAGCCTTCAGCACAGCACCAGAGCCCCGAGGTGTGGTGTCCCCTGCTCCCTCGGCAGCCCCGCACCAGCCCCGACCCTCTCCTGCCTTCTCCTCACCTCTCCAGGTCACACTGACCAGCGTCCTGTGCCCAGCATTCCGTTTTGTGGGCTTGGCCCCGCAGGTCACGGTGGCCACTATGACGACAGCACCCCTGGCCTGTCTGCACCTAGATGTGGGCAGGGATGTTGGAAATGGCCTCTGGCCTGGGAAGAAACTGCCTTTCAGAGTCAGCCTGAGCCTTTTCTTGGTGGGCTGGGAAACTGCAAGGGGCTGTGGAGCAGCTTCGGAGGGCATGGCTGGAAGTGTTGGTCACTTTGAGGGTAGGAAGCCTCTATAGAGGGGTCTGGACAGGTGGGATCAATGGGCTGAGGGTTCCCAAGCTTTGGAACCGGCTGGCCAGGGACATCTATGGCTGAAAAAGTGTGATGTTGGAAGTGAAGAAATAATAAACTTGAAACCGCAGGTGGAATAAGTTTGCAGAGTCTAACTCCTTGTATTTGGCTTTGCAAAGAGGAGTTGGTTCTGAGCCTGGGGACACATCCTGGAGAAGTGAAGAGGGGCGATTTGATATTAAAAGGAACCAACAGCTCTGAGGGGCTTCTTTGTATCCTGGGGGTTTCCTCCTTTCACCCACAGGGTCTCGAGTCCATCTAGGACAAAGCTGCCCATCGGCCAGAGCTGCTGTGGTCAGAAGGACACATGGCCTCTGCTTGGCCGGGCGAGCCTCTTCCTCCGCAGAGAGAGAAGCGCTTTACAGCTGTGCAAAGACCATCTCCACTCCTGCTCCTCATGAGCCTTCTGTGCCCTCGCGGGCCTTGCGTGTTTTGCGTGTCAGTCTGAGAAGTGGGGACCATTCCTGGGAGCCTCGTATCCAGCACAGCATGCTCTTAGCCAGACGCCGGAGGTTTATTTAGAGTGATAATGCTGAGGTGTTGAGCAGCTTCTTTTTGACAGCCAAGGAAGAGGTGACCTAGAGAGAGCTCTGAAGGGGATTCCTAGAGAGGAAGGAAATGATCCACTGGAGCTGAATCCTTTCAACCTACCTACAGACACATCTGTGAACTCTGCTGAGGGTAAGGACTCTGTGTAAACAGGCTATGGCAGATTCATTTAGATCAAAATTTATATCTTGAAATTCTTTCCGTTTTTTTTACTCAATACACAAGCTTGGATTTTGAAGCTGTGAATTTCAGATCCTTTTTACCTGGAGCAGGCCTTGTGAGGAATGGGAAAAAATATTTTAAAATAGAATGATCAAGCAGTAGGGTGAGCAAGGACCATGAAAACTTCAAAAGTCATGGCAACACTTTTGGATGAGAATGCTTTTAAGAGTCCCTGTTCATGTTGGAGAGGAAACTTTGCTTTGAACAATTGATGAACTTTTGCAAAGCAGGCAAAATCCACTCTTCTCACTACTAGGTGTTTCTTTTCTTGAAATACATGCCTATATGTATAAAACCAGTGAAAAATGAAAAGGTGTCTGATTGTTTTGCTGTGTTTCCCAGGTATTCCTCTTGCACTGCCCATGCTGGACTGTTTAGGGTAGAATTCGACAAGATGCAGGGTGATTTGCCCTGGAAATGTCTGTGTGGTAGTTGTGTGGACGAATTCCTTGGGTTCCAGTATGTCCAAGTTCAGGCACAGAGACAAACAAATGTTACTGGGGTCCAGACACCAATGGCTTTCTCCCTGTGCCACCATGTTTACTTAAGGCGCATTTGGGTCACTCCATTCACCTGAGCCTATTAAAATTCGTAGGAGTTTAAGCTTTGTTTTTATTCTTATTTTTAACATAATGAAGGTGTCCAGGACACTTCAGACTTCTGTATTACATTGTGATTACAAGACATTGGCACATAGAGATTAAGCCTTCTGGGTCAGAAATGCTGGTACTGAGGCTAGAACAGGCTAGAAGAGGCAAAACATCTTTACACTGTGGTTACAGCCTCTGCTCTGAATAGGCTTCCGGCCAGCTCTCCAGGGATCTGATGAAGGCACCTGCAGGGTGGGCTTTCGTGACATGGAGTGAGGAATACTCTCACTCCAAGACTGTGCTGTCACCCTGCTTTGTGCATTTGACTTTGCAAACTGGTCTCATCCATCTTGCTTCACAGAGAACGGCCATGGCTACTGGGCTGCTAGAGCCCAGGTGTCTTTGTCCTGCATAGTCCAGCAGTGATGCAACACAACAGGAGAGAAGATGTTTCTTCCCCTTCTAGAATAATTCACAGAGCACTGGCAGCATGACTTAAGTCTGCTTCTAGCAGATCCAGGACTTGAATCTGGATGGTCAGGGTGGCATCTTTATCATGGTCAAACTTTTAGCAACAGCAGCTGCCAGACAGGACGGGCTCTGAGGGACCCCACTGGGCACAGATGCAATGCTGGGAAGTTAGTTCCAACAGGAAAACCTCTGAGCTTCTAATTTCAGTTTTGCTAAAGGTATGACTCGGGTGCTAGGAGCCATAGAGTGACCAGAGGTCTGAGAACAAGCAAGACCAGTCCGGTGATGCCGTAAAAGTGCCCTGTCTGGCTCAGGAGCTGAACTCCTGGAGAGAGGGAAGGCTGGACAGGTTTCTGTGAACACAGAGCTTGGCCCACTTCCACAGGAGCTACCCCTGAATGCTTCCCTGCTTAGTGGGGCTCTAGTGGTACACACTTGAGCCACTTAGTCCTGAGTGTACAGCAGGACCATGTGTTTTGCTTTTCCCTATGAAAAAAAGAAGCCATGAGATGCTCCATCAGCTAGAAAGCGTTCTCTAGGTACTGATAAAAGCAGCATATTTGCAGCAGCAACCAGCAAAGGCAATGATGCAAGCTCCAGAATAGACCACACAGAAACTTGTGGCTATTCTCTTGCACACCTCAAACAGTAACACAGCAACACCATGCTGTTCTGCAGCAGATACAGCCTCTGAGCTGTACCTGGCTTGCCACCATCATGGAAAAACACCCTCCCCTTCTCCTCTGTGAGGACCTCCTCACCTCCCTGCCCTCGTGAAACACTGTGGGTAACTGGGTCAGCTTGGTGGCCCTGCAGGACATGGCCTGTTTAAGATGGCTTTCCCCTGTGGCCCCTGGAAAGTGGCTGGCTGTTCCTGAAGTGCCCTGTATGTTCCAGGATGCATTGGGCTGCACAAGTTAAATGTTTACTCTTTCCTGAATCCAAATACTTCCTAGGCTCTTGGTTTTGTTGCTTTCATAGATTGGACTTTGTTTTGCTTGATTAGAGTGGTGGGGTTTGTAGATGGGGGCTCTATTCTTGGCAGAGAATGGAGTATTATTAACATTCCTTATCGCGGAAGGGTGTATTATTGTGTGACATTGCACAGAGTACCCTTAAAATAGATGCCCTCCCCTGCCATTCTGGGTATTGTTCTGACTGTCAGCTGCCTCCATAGGGCTCTGAGCGAGACACCCTTCCCTGGGTTATCGGCTGCCACCTCCACTCCTTTCTGAAATCTGTGCCATTCACTCACTAAAGGACGCATTGTTCAGTGTATCTCTGGTGGCAAAGCAGCACGGCGCAAGTTGGAGTCTGGTTTCTAGCAAACCAGGGGTTAAAGCCAACTTGGCTCCCTCCTCCAGTTTCCTCAGGGGAAGGGGTATAAATCAAGGGCTTTGGACAGAGATAAGCAGTTTGAATATTGCTTCTCCTAATCCCTGTGTCATCTTTCTGACTCTGCCTGACCAGAGGCTTTGGCAAGGACAGGGCATGATGCTTTCAGGCTTCTTTCTGCAAAACTTGCAGTTGTCTCTGCAGAGTCCTCTATGCAGCTTAGTAAAACATGCTTGCAGGAACGGTGGAGCAGGCCTTATGGTTTTCAGGTTTCCCCCTTGAGTTTTGGTACAATCCGTTAATTAGAAGCTTCACACTAAAAGAAAAGACTCTTTTCCTATCACACAGTACCCGTGATGCAGCCTTGTCATCCACTCTGGCAGAAAACTGTCTCCAAATGAAAAATGGCAGCACAGACAACAAACAGCTCATGCACGTCTATCCTGTGCCTAATTAAGGCTATTTAAATACTAACATTATTAAGTAAAGAGCAATTTCTCTTTCTGTCTCCCTTTAGTAAAAAAAAAAAAAGCAGGAAAATTAAATGTCTTAACAGAGGAGCTGGGAGTGTGAACATGCCAGCAGCAGAATTTGCTCTGCTGTGTTAGACACATGCAGGATTTTCTCCTCCTGCTTTTCTGGGTCAGTGTGCAGCTCGACAGAT
Source organism: Bucorvus abyssinicus (assembly GCA_009769605.1). NCBI lineage: Eukaryota > Metazoa > Chordata > Aves > Bucerotiformes > Bucorvidae > Bucorvus > Bucorvus abyssinicus. The sequence continues at coordinate 71,857,207 of CM020063.1, read as the reverse complement.
TGCTGTATCTGCTATAAATTGGGTGTCCCAAAATATGCAGTATGTGCAACCCAGTTCAGTCAGTGCTGTTGCAGTAGTCTGGCCCAACCTTGACGCTGCGCCGTAACAGGCTTTGCATTCAGTAAATGCAGCTTATCTGGGAACAGTCCTACTCCAGTTCTATCTTACCTCATCCTGACAAGCTTATTGCAATACATGATAGCAAAATATCTCAGTCACAGTCACCTGCCTCATCAGACTCCATTTTGCCTGGAACTGAGAAACTGGAGAGCTGCCTGTTTTGGGTGGTGGGGGAGTGGAGCCAAGAGCAGCCTGCAGCAGAAAATGCAAAGGAAACTGATCTCCATCCTCAGATCCATCCTTTTTCATTGTGCTGCTTGTTAGTAATGAGTTAGTAATGAGTAAGGTGCCCAGTGTCACAGGAAGATTTGATAGAAGAAAAAGCCTTCTCCAGCCTCAAAGCCAGCGCCGGGAAAGATTTTTCTTTAGTTGTTTTCAGAGAAGATTGTAAAAAATAAGTATTGAACCTCTCAGGATGTTTTCTACAGCATTTCTCACCGGAGAAGTCTGGACATAACAGCTGAAATGTTTCAGATTTTTAGACTTCTAGCTGGCTGATATATATATCTCTCTACAGTTGTCTGAGTTTTTCTTTTTCCTCTGGACAGGATTACCAGAGTTTGCAAAAGCTCCAGCCATCTTTTCCTGGATCATCACAAATTTAAGGTGCTGTAAAACAGACAAGGAACAGGGAAATTACCCTGTATGAGCAGATTACTGACAGAGAGTGCGATAGGCAGGTAAAGGAGCATGTGGCAGTGCTGGGAGTGTGGTTGAAGTGGCCTTGAAAGAGTATGAAGATTGTTGGTACAAGCCTAAAAGCCACTTCCTTGATGCAACTTGCTGCCAGATCTCCTTCATACAGATTCAGGCTCTGGAGAATCAGCAAAAGGCTTCAAGGCAGCACTATCGAAAGCTCTCAGGAGACTCTGTGGTGAGTAGGTTACTCCCCAAGAAACACTGCATGCCCCAGGGCACCAAAGGCACTGGTGAACAATCTCAGTGTGACCGACCGCAGATATTAGGAGCAATGGCATTGAAACACACCCTCTTGTCAGCACTGTTCCCACAAGTCTCCTGAATCTTATCTCAAAATAGAGAAGTCCACACTGGCCAGCCAGGCTGAAACACAAGGTAGACAATGACACCTGAAGGCAGCAGGGTCCAGCGCCTGGCAGTCTTGGCAATTTTTTCACGTAGTCATCAGAGTGTGTTTACAAGACTCTCCCACTACTCTCTTCATGCCAGCAGCTGACAAGCACCTCTAGTTAAGCTTAACAGAAGTATAATAATTAGCAGAGCTCAGGAAGACCTTGCTTGCAGCTCTGTTGTATGTGGAGGTGTCAATGAGAGCACAGGAGGAGTGAGAAATGTGCGACACTTGCAGAGCTGAAGGATCCTCCCACCCTCATTCTGAGAGCAACATCTCTCAGTGGCTCCAGGCTGATGTCAGTAGTGCCCAGAGGCTCCTCTTGGTGTCTGCTTTACCATCTGCCCTTCCACTCTCAGGAGTAAGGGACACTGAATACAGCAAAATTGGCTTCAGCATGTGGACAGGACGGTCCACCTCAGGTCCACCTCTGCCTGGGAGCCTTCTTCCCTCGCTCATAGTGGCTCAGCCTCACCTGCTCTGCGCAGGCAGGAACAGGCAGCCTCCAACCACATCCTAACATGGATTGCTCACTGCCCTGCTCTTGCTGAAAATTTCCTAGCAGACACCATCTCCTCTTTCGCACAGGCATGTATGACAATTTAGGCAGGGCTGCCCTGAGCCTGTCCTCCCCACCTTTACCTTGTTCCTCACCTTATGGTTGCTGCTGGCCATCAAGCTCAGGCCTTCCCTTCTCCCACTCCTCAGTCCCACTGCCTCAGCCTTCTGGTCATGTCCCTCATCAGAACATTTTCACCATCTCCATAGCTCTGGGTTGCAGGTTTCAGTGCTGTTATCTAGTCAGTCCATCTATTTTCTTGCTCGTTGTCATCTCAGCTTCATCTATTCTCCATTTCAACCCATCCATAACCTTCCTTATTCCTAGACCATTCCAGACTGCCTCCTTCTGTTTATGTACGTTCACTGCCAACCTTCAACCTCCTTCACGCTTCCCTTTGCTTTGTTTTTATGGCCTTTTATGATGTTTATGTTACTTCAAGGCTCTTTCCCTTTTTATTCCCTTCCTGCCCCTGGATAACTATTCTTCCATCCTTGACTTTTACTGCCCACCTTTATCATAAGTGTTTCTATGGGTGACAGGAGTGTCTGGAGCACATAACCTCTGCAAGCTGAGAGGCAGCTCAGATATGGGTCAGGACTAAATATGCTTTGCTGATGGAGTGTGCCTGTAACCTGCTGGACCATCCCTGTGCAAACCCTGTGACCTCTTACTTGAAGCTGCTATATCTTTCGTGACTTGGCCTCCCCTGAAAGCCAATCAACGGTCACCACCTTCAGGTGTCTTCTTGTCTGTCACAGTCATGATCTGGGAGAGGTGGCAACACCCCCTGCCATTCCTGCAGCTCCACTTCCTTGAGGAAAAGGAGAGTCCCAGTCCTTTGCATCTAGCAGAGGCACAAGGTTCATCTCTGCTGCCTGTGCATGGTGTGAGTGAATGGTAATCTGTATGGGACGGCTGATTTCTCTTGGTCTCTAGAATATAGCCTGCCTGTAGAGCTCAGATAGCATTGACCCACATCTGGAGGTCTCTGATTCAGTCCACGGGTGATTTAAATGTCTTCCCCTGTCCACTCACCTTGAAAATGGGGTAGTGGCTGATCTCTGGGCCTGCAGAGATGTGGAGTAGAGGGGAGGGCTGCTCTCATTAGCACTTGAAGACTCAACCACCCCCACAGCTCCCTCACCCTAATCAGGAATGAGGAGATACCATCACCACCAACAACTAATTGATGTGCTTCTACCCTCAAAGTCTTGTTGATTTCCAGAAGAATTTAGTCTGAGGAAACAATGTGTCTAGCTAATACAGGAGCTCTGGGTTTGTCCCTCCAGGAAGACTGGCCAAGCAATGGACTCGTCCAAGTGAAGATGAGTTGGAAAATGTACAAGACATGGTACTGTGCTCAGAGGAGTGTGTCTGTCTGGTCAAGTTTGAGTAGTTGTACTCCCCAGTCACAGCAGCCCTGGAGATGAAAGAGGAAAATGCTCTTGGCAGGACAAGGAGGCATGATAACCTGGGAAGGTAAGTCCAGGAATGCCACCATGAAAACCTCTCGGTACGAAGAGTAAGTAGCCCCTGGGTCAGGATGTGTTGACAAATAATTCCTGCACAGATACTGTGACAGGGAGGAGAAACTGCTAGGGAAAAAGTGAAGTGTTTCTCAGGTTAGAGCACGTAAGTCGTTGCAGAGATGCTGGAGAAATCAGACCACACTGCATCCTGCCAGGATGTCACTGCACAGAAAACAACCGACCACCTTCTCAGAAGAAACAGGACTGTCTGCTTCACTGCTTCCAGGCCTTACCAGAAAAGCATGACCACCACCCTCTGACTTCCAGACTATTTCATTGCACCAGCACTGCTTCCCATTTCAGTCTCCTTGCTTTTTTTTTCCTTTGTTGAAGTGATGAAATCTCATCTCAGTGCATCTAAAGTATCTTCATTCCCACATCATCCTTTCTGTTCTTTTATATTTTTCCTCTTGACAAGAAAATCCCATATTTCCCAATGATGCCAAAGCCTGTGTGAAGATCTCAGCTTAGCACAGGGCTCCAGCATCCTGGGGAGCTGTGCCAGCACCAAGCTGATTTGGGGGACTCAATGCTCCAGCTGACCTAGGGATCTTCTCCTTATAATGCTTGTGTCCTGAGCAGTAACGTGTCTTTTCTCTGGACACACGGGCACACAGAGACCTTTGGGAAGGGCAGCAAGAGCAAAAATCTCCAAGCAGGAGGTGATTGCACTGACATATAAATCTTCAACGATTTAGGGGACTCAGGGAGAACACAGGGATTTAAAGGAGGAAGGGAAATGAGTGGTGAGACATGAGGCAAAGGGTCTGGTTTTCCTGCTGGATCAGCTGAAGAACATGGGGATGGGATGCACTGAAGAAAGGGAGGAGTCCTCAGAGGATCTCCAGGGGCAAACCAGAAGAGGGTGGGTGTGCAGCTCTTCATTTATTCTCTATTTCTTTGGCTTTTTATGGCTATAGGGCACCTGCACTGTGGTCCTTCTGTGCAGCCAGTGGTGCCTGTGTCGAAGGAGAGGTGAGCTGTAAGGCTGGACCAGAACGAGGGGTCAGGCTGAGATACCCATCTTCTGGGTGGGCAGAGGAAAACATCTGACAGCCTTGCCCTGGACCTACATGGGACCCTCAATGGTGGCCCCAGTCTCAGAGAGCCTAAAAGGTGTTAATCCCTCATTCTGTCCCAGTAGTATGATACAGGGTGTAGTCAGGAGACCATCACAGCTCCCCCCTGCATGCTTCCCCCTTCCAGAGGGTAACAGCCAAACCCTTGTTCTTCTTTCTCTCTCATCTTGAAGCTCTTTCCCTTGCAGCTGCAGGAGTAATTTAATTAAATGGTAATGCTGCAGAGCTGGCTCCTCTCCAAGGGCAGGAGCAACAGTCTGCCATCTCAAGGGCAGGCAGACACCCAGGGAGCCAGTCACACAGCAACAATACCACACTGCACTTGATTCACAAGTCTCCTGATGACAGGTTTAAAAGAAACTCCACCCCTCACAAGCACCTTGCTGCAGAGCAGCCACGGAGGCAGCCCTCTGCACAGGGCCCTGGTACCCTGGCAGCTTCAAGCGCTGCAGGGCAAAGGCAGTTCTGCCAGAGGTGATGCTGAGCTCTCCAGAGAGGTGCTGAGCTCCCTCCGGCATCTGGCTCCAGCCAGTAACCAGCAAACCCTTGTGAGCTGCCAGACAGCTTCTTCTACAGGAGTGGAAGGCCACAGAGTTAAACTGCAGGCAGGGTCTCACAAGAGCAGAGGGACAGAATCACCTCCCTCAACTTGCTGGCCATGTTTTTGTTTTCTGCAGCCCAGGACACGGCTGGCTTTTGGGGCTGCAAGCACACATTGCTGGCTCATGTACAGTTTTTCATCCACCAGTAGCCCCAGGCCTTCTCCGTAGGCTTCCTCTCAATCCACTCATCACCCAGCCTGTATTTGTACTCGGCACTGCCCTGACCCAGGTGCAGAACCTTGCCCTTGGCCTTGTTGAACTCCATGTGGTTTGCACGGGGCCACCTCTCCAGCCAGTCAATGGCATCCCTTCCCTCCAGCATGTCGACCGCAGCACACAGCTTTGTGTCATTGGCAAACTTGCTGAAAGTGCCCTCGATCCCTGTCCGTGTCACCTACACAGACGGTAAAGAGCGCCGGTCCCAACACCGACCCCTGTGGAACGCCGCTCATCACTGGGCTCTGCTTGGACATTGAGCCATTCACCGCACCTCTTGGAGTGTGGCCATCCAGCCAATTCCTTATCCAGCTCCTTGTCCATCCATCAAATCCGTGTCTCTCCACTTGTCATGGGTTAGGGCTGGTCCAGCCATGAGACAAATGACAGCTGCTCTCTATTACCCACTTCCCACCCCAAAGGGGAAGAGAAAGGATATGAGAGAGACTTATGGCTTGGAAAATGAAAACTGCTTTAACGAAAATAACAACAACAATAACCTGAACTATCTACAACTATATACAAGAACAATCCTGAACCCAACCCCCCTGACGGCAGCCACGTCACCCTTGCCACAGATGCTGCAGGGGCTCTAGTTCTGCCGTCGAGGTGGCCTCTTGGGGGGTTGGGCAGAGTCCTGGGTGCCTGCAGCCCTCCTCTTTGGTGGTCGCCGTGGCGTGCCAGGGGAGCGTGTGCTGCCCTGGCTGGGAGCGGAGGCACCTGCCACAGCCTGTGGCAGGTCCTCCTGCCGTTCTTGCTGCTCCCTATGGGTGGGAACGGGGGTGTCAGAGGGGCTGCTGGTAAGCCCCTGAAGTGCAGCAGTGGAGTTGCTGGGGTCTTCATCTTCTTCATCTCCGGCAGTGCTGCTGGAGGGGGCTGGGCCAGGGACAGGAGACCCCCTTTGGGATGCAGCAGTGCTGTCGTCTGTCTCCTGGGCAGCATGGCCATCCTCGAGCCCCAGCAGACGGTGGGCATCCCTGCTGCACCGCTGCACGGCGACGTTGATAAGTTGCTGGACGAATGGTTCCGCATGATCCTGCAGGCTGATCTGCAGCAGCTGCACCAGGACCTGTTCATCCAGGCCGAAGAGGCCCAGGAGGGAGAGGACAACGGTCTCCACCATGGAGGCCATTGAAGGCTCCTCCACAAAGAGCAGCTGCAGCTGCTCTTGGAGCCAGGGCAGAAAGCGCTGCAGGAGCGCTGGGTAGTCATCAAAAAGGGACGCCCACGTGTCAGGCTGGAGGCCCCCCACAGGAGCCCTGGGCACTGACTCCTCCGCCAGTAGCTGGGGTGTTCCAGGGCGAGGTGGGCTGTGGGTGGCTGGGTGCCGGGGTGCTCCTCCTGCCTGGCCGGTGGCAGCTGACGCCGATGCCCACTGAGCTGGTCTGATGACGACCTCTTCGAAGTCGTCGTCTGCGCGCACTGAGTGCACGATGGACTGCACTGTCCTCTTGCAGAGGGGGCACTTGGGCTGGTTCTTCGCCCACCGCAGGATGCACCGATAACAGAACTGGTGCAGGCACGGCATCACGTAGGCAGGATCATCCCAGCTGTCCAGGCATACTGGGCAGCGGTCCTGTACCTCCGTGGCCGTGCTTTCCATTCGCTGCGGTGGGCTGGGGGGAGCCGATGATGACAAAAGGCTCTCTCACAGGGGTGCTGCAGCAGCCGTTGTCACACTAGAAAAGGGAGAGAGGCCACGGTCATTGGCTGGCCAGGGCAGCGCTGGAAGAGATGCCCAGGTGCCTCAAGATGGAAACCCTCCCTGTTTGCCAGGGCGAGGGGTCTCCTCCCAGCTCACCTCTGCTGCTGCAATTGTGCCTCCTGGGTGCTGTGGCTGCCAGAACCTGGCCGGCCTGGGGCTAATCCTACGGCGGGCGGCTCTGGTGTCACACGCCGAGAGCTGCAAGGAGCAACTCTCAACTCTCAACACCAGCTCCTAGCCCAGCACTCCAGCCTTGCAAACTGCTCAGCTGGAGTGTGAGCACAAGCCAGCTGGGTGGCACTCAGCACCCGGATACCTGGGAACAATGGAACCAGGAACGCCTGGTCACAATGCATTGCTAGGTCATAGCCCATCCTTGGCAACAACAGAACCCTCCGCTCAGGGACGCTGTGGCAGGCCATTCTTGCCCAAGGCGCTTGCCCCAGCAGCACTGGGGCCCCAGTGCACATGCCTGGGATTACCACCACGCCAGTGCCCCACTGCACAGATGGGCTGGGGGCATGTTGTTTAACCCTTGAAGGCGAGGACACCACCGGGAGGTACTCCCAAAGTAAGGTCCTCTCATGAGTCTCCCCGGTAAAGAGTCCCTGTCCATCTTCCCTGCAGGCATCCATCAAGTACTGGAAGGCTGCTCTAAGGTCTTTCCGGAGCCTTCTCTTCTCTAAATTAAACAACGCCAAGTCTCAGCCTGTCTTCATCCTAGAGGTATTCCAGCCATCTTCGTGCCCTCCTCTGGGCTTGAGCATGTCCGTGCCTTTCTCATGCTGGAAACCCCAGAGCTCAACACAGTTCTCCAGGGGAGTCGCCTAAGAGTGGAGGACCAAAGGAAAACCACCTGCCTTGACCTTCTGGCCACGCTTCTTTTGATGCAGCCCGGGAGGCACTTGGCTTTCTGGGCTGGGAGCGTGCATTGCTGGGTCCCGTCTGGCTTTTTCTCCAGCAGGACCCCAAAGTCCTTCTCCACAGGACTGCTCTCAATCCACTCATTGTCCAGCCTAGATCAGTGCTTGGGAGTGCACAGACCCAGATGCAGGACCTTACCCTTGGCCTTGTGGAAGTTCATGAGGTTTGCATGGGCCCAGCTCTCGAGCCTGTCAAAGTGCCTCCGGACGGCATCCCTCCTCTCCAGCATGTTGACCGCACCAAACACCTTCATGTTATCAGCAAGCTTGCTGAGGGTACACTCAAACCCACTGTCCGTGTCCCTGAAAAACGTTAACTAATCGTGGTCTCAAGACAAGTCCCTTGGGACCCCACTTGTCACTGCTCTCCAGCCGGACATCGAGCCATTGACTGCAACTCTTTGCAACCCTTCAGCCAATTCCTTAGCCACCGAGTGGTCCGCCTGTCCAATTCATGTCTCTCCGTTTGTGTCAGGTGAGAACAAGAACAACCAGTTGGATTAGAAAACTGGTTTGTTTGAAAATGACCAATCATGATGTCTCCCTCCCGTTTACATTCACACACCTCACTGGTTGTGACAACTTGGGCGGGCTCTCCGTCCCTTGAAAAGGCGGCTGGCTCCAGGGCTCGGGGGCTTGCACTTGCGGGCTGCCTGGTGCTTTCTCTCGGCGTGCTTGGCTCCATCCTGCCTCTGCCTCTTTGCTTTTGTTTTCCCTAACAGCGTCTTAACCCTCGCTATACCAACCTTCCCATCCCACATAAACCTCTTAATATCTGACTTGGTTTTCTGTATGTAATATCTTTCTAGTGTTATTAAACTTGTTCTAATTTCCCAAAGTTAAGAGGTCTCACAAACTTCTCTTTCTTCTTATCTCTGCTTTTAACCCTTTTCTCCCGGAACGGGAGGGAGGTTAATTAGAGAGTGGAAGAATCTCGTCCCGTGATTGGCGTACCTCGGCCAACCGGTGACACCATTTTAGAGACAAGGATGTCGTGCAGGACAGTGCCAATGCTTTGCACAGGTCCAGGCAGATGATGCGATGGACTGATTTTAGATGTTATGCCTTAAGCAATTGGTTTTGGGCAATGGCTGTTCTCTTGGAGTTCAGCTTGTGTCAACCCCTGGGGAGCTCATACGGATTGGCTGTAGGGAGGGACGGCAGCTTCCGTTTCTCTGCTGGCTTCCCTGCTTTGCGGCGGGGCCGTACCTGTCTCCAGGACAGCTTCCCTGTTTCGGAGGCTGTCCCGCTGCGCCTGTGCAGGAATGGGGGTTCGTGCAGCGAAGGAGGCAGGAGAGGGGGCAGGACAACCACCTGTGAGCCCAGCTTCATTTGAGCCATTTCTGAAATCTTCCAAGCAAGTGACCGCCCATGCTCTGTTGATGCACTGGACCGTATAGAGGGTACGGCCTCGAAACGCCGCGTGTGTGCCCACCGCCGGAGGAACCAGAGTGACAGTGGACCTGCTGGACCAGGACGCACATCGCGGGAGAAACATCAGCGATTCCAAGGGGGGTGGTGATCTCTTTTCCAATCGTTTTTCTGTCTCCTTTCATGCTCCTCTCTTCGTTCCCTTTTCTCTTCTTTAAACGTCTCTTATTCATGGATAACATGCAGTAAAATCCCTTCTGCTCTGTTGTTTTATGAGAACACATAGTCTGAAAGAGTTAAGATCACTCCCTTGGCCATGCTCCCATTTCCCTTTGTGGTTAACAAAGAGTTTAATTGGATTTATCAGCCGCTCGATGTCGTTCCAACCCTTCTTTGCCTGCAGGGGATGGCGACACCTGCCACAACGCGTTGCGGGACCCGGGGTCTAAATTTCGGCTTGTGGCAGGTGACGTCAGTCGCTCTTCCCTTATCCCCCAATGCTGAAATCCTGTTGTAGAAGGCCACCAAGATTGTCAGGCTCAATGCGCCCTTTTGGAAGCTCTGTTCGCTGTCACCAATCACCTCTCCATTCTCCATGTGCCTTGGCATAGTTTGCAGGAGGATCTGCTTTGTGATTTTGCTGGGCACAGAGGTGAGACTGATCAGCCTGAACTTCCTTGGGTCTTCCCTTTCTCCCTTTTTATAAATGAGGGTTATGTTGCCTCTTTTTTAGCCACTGGGAACTTAACCATTCTGCCATGACTTTTCAAATAGGATGGATAGTGTCTTGAGAAGTTAATCTGCAAGTTTCCTCAGGACCATTGAATGCATCTCATCAGGGCCCATGAACTTTTGCACATTCATGTTCATTAGATGATCTTGAACATGACCTCCTACAGTGAGTGGTTCTTCATTTTCTCAGTCCTTGCTTTTGCTTTCTGCAACTTGAGTAGTGTGGCGGGAGCACTTCCTGGTGAAGACTGAGGCAAAATTTGTTGCGCACCTCAGTCTTTTCTATGGTGGTTGTATCCAGGTCTCCTGTTTCACTCATCGGAGATGATAACAGTTTTTTTCATCTTCCTATGTTGTCCTATGTATGTGAAGGAACCCTTCTTGTTATTTTTTATGTCCCTAGTCAAGTTCAGCTCCATCTGTGCCTTGGCTTTCCTGACCCCCTCCCTGTACTCTCGGGCCACATCCCTATAGTCTCCCCAGGAAGTATATCCCTGCCTTCATTTCATATGCTTTTTGTTTTTTATTTTGGCTAAGTGGTCTTAGCCAAGCTGGCGTCCTGCCTCCCCTGCCCAACTTCTTGCATAATGGAATTGAGAGCATCAGCAAGGAACATGTCCAGCAGTTCCTTTCCTCTGAACGAGATGTCCATCATCTGTACTAGGAAGTTGTCCTCAGCTCACTCCAGTAGTTTTCTGGACTATTCACTGTGCTGGTTTTCCAGCAGAATTCTGGGTAGTTGAAGTTCCCTACGAGAAACAGGGCCTGCAAGGGTGGTGCTTTCTACAGTTGAAGAAGGAACTCTTCATCAACCTCTGTTACTTGACTGGGTGGCTTGGGGTAGACACCAATCAGAAAGTTTGCTTCGTTGGCTTGATCTCTAGTTTTCACCCGTAAGTTCTCGACCTGCGTTGACATAGAGGGCAAATTCCCTCCTACTCCTTTCTTAAATTGTTTTCCATGGAAGTTTTACAGTGGTTTCTTTTGGCATGTAGAAGCTACTAATGAAGGAGAGCTAGGCTAGGTTGTTACTATTTTTGCCACTCTTCCCAGTTTTACACTCTCTCTTACTGCAAGTAGCTGCACTACTACTATGGCTGCAGTACTCCTGTTCCTGCTTCTTTGAACTAAATCTGGTGGGACAAGAATGGACTTCAGACTCCAACAATGAGTTTGTTATTGCTTCTGTAACATCGAATTATGTCCTGTACTGATTTTGCCTTGTTATTATTAAGCTCAAAAAAAAAAAGTGTGGGGGGTGGGGAGTGGGGGGTGGGGGTGTACGAAATAAATCACTGTTTCTAAAATCTGTAATTTGTTTGTTTTATTAATGAGTAGTGTGATTTGCTTGCTCTCTATAGCCTCACTGATAAGACAGTCTACATTTCCCTGCTCCTACTCTTCAACCAGTCAACTTTACAGGGAGTGTAGAGATACGAAAACTAGAGATTTAAATGTATGAATAACAAAAAAAATTGTTACTTTCCCCATCATTAAACCTCATAAAACAATCTTCCATGAGGAATATTTTTATCTAAGGAAGAAAAGCTGTTGTCTTTCCTGTTTTAGACCTATTTTTATGCTGTATCTTTCCCCATCCTGAGTTAACCACCTGTAAGGTTTCGAGGGACTTTACACACAAGCTCGCGCCATCATTTAATCTCATGCCATTACTGCAGTACTTTGTTTTTGCAATGAAAACAAGCATCCTCTATTTACTAAACTGAGAAAAATGTATTCAAGAAGCTGTTGGACAGTCTTTATGGCTAACAGCATGAACTGCAATAAAGGAGGGCTGGTTCTGAGGCTAGACAACCCATTGCCAAGACTATGTAAAGACAGATGCACTTATTTTTTTTGTAGAAAGTTGCATTCAAAACATATAACAGATTTAAATAGGAATTACAAGGCTGTGAATACAAGGCATTAATAACTAAGGGATATTTTCCTCTGTTTCCCTTCTCCTATCTGCATAATCTATGTATATTTAAAAAAATAGAAAGAAAGAAAAGTTACCACCGGAGGAATGAAGTATTCATTTACTGTAGTTTAAACCGTTGAAAGCTGTATTTCTAATAAAGCCACAGGTATCTCTTACAAGAGGGTCTTAAATATTATCAGAGAATATTTGAAGGTATTTGAAATTTTCTGTGGCTGGTGATAAAGTTATTTTGTCATTAGCCAGGTTAGTCTTCATTGCAATTTGCACTAACCAGGAAAAAAAAAAACAAACAAAAAACCCTAAAAAAACCACCAAGGTTACTCTGTATTGTTTATAAAAGGCTTGCTATGGGAAAATGCAGTTAGTAACAAAGTCATGTGTGAAATGACATTAGTTAACAAGACTCAAACTGGCCACATGAAGTCATTGGGAGAATGTGCCTTTGAGAAGGTCACTTGGCCTTGAATAATGGTACTTGTTACACAACTTGCACTTTTCCACCCTTTCTAATACTGTAGAGCAGAGCATATAAAAGAAAAATCCTTGCCTCTGAGGTAGAGTTCCTTTATGCTGTACCTTTATATTGTACCATTCCAGGTTTTTCCAATAGCAGAAATTGTTCACAAAAATTTGTCATCATGTTTTGTAAACGACATGAAAATCTTGTTTAGATGTCTTTGGCTTCAGTTTTGTATGATACATGAATGAGTATGCCTAAAGATATGGGTTGTCCCTCCTCATAAAAGCCGTACAGTGAAGATTTTGGTCAAAAATAAATTTCCAGTGGTGAAGTATCAGAGAACCCATTTAAGCATTCATTGACCTCACTGGACTGTTGGCTGGAAGAGAAGTATATGGACCTATATGTTTGGGCATGTTCAAGTTCAACATTGATATGGATGGACATACCTGTACATTCATTCAGCTGCCTTTTTTTCTTTTCCCCCAGGAAGTAATTTGTCTTTGCAGTGGTAAATCAGGTTCTTTCTGGTACCAAAATTGTATTTTCTTTCTCTCTCGCTTTTTTTAAAAGGCTCTCAGTGAAGTGACTCTACTAGTTTTATTAGTATCAGAACCGGTCCCTTTATTTCTTGCATTTCTAGGATTCTGATAAAGATAAAAACGCCGAAGCAGCATTTCAGTAACATGACTCCCTTCTGCTTCAAGTGCAAAGAAAAAGACCCCAGTTTGGCTGATTGCTGTAAGAAAAGGCCCATTTCAAATCTCTGAGCAGTTGTGGTTTGTTTTTTCTTCTGTCCCCCACTCTCCTTCAAATCAAAAGCTAGTTAATATGTGGGATATTTTTGTCTCATTTCAATTTGATTGCTTTGAGGCTGTGCACTGACAGGAGCTATGAATCCATCAAGTTTTATTTCAGTATTTTACATCATTCATCATTCTGAACCCATGTCAATATTTCTTTCCTTGGGGTTTAAGAATCAATTCTCTACCACCCCTGCAGCTCCCGAAGTAGATAGATACTTGCTCTTCTCTGTTTTCTCAGCCCACCTGGCTGCATTTACGTATGTTATTCTTACCTTTCTCTTAAAAGACATTTTTCATGATGACATATAGCTGAAGGAGCTCCTAGACAATCCCTTGTGGGTTATTCATTGCAGCAATACAGATTAATCAAACAGTTCAATAGGAATCAGCTTTTATAATGGTATGGATCTTGTACATGTTACTTAAGAGTTGTAGTTCCTTGCTGCCATGTAAGTGATGCTTGATCAATGTCCATACATAATCATCTTACCTATATGGATGCCTTTGTCATATGATGTGTTTCTGCAAGTGCCTTCCAAATCATACAGGCAAGAATGTAATGTCCAACCTCATCACATCTGGCTAGACACAACGTGCATGCCAAAAGCCCACTGGGATGAGGGGACCCATGGACAAGACACAGGCTTTGTTGATTTTTGTGGGTGCAGATGGTAGTCTGGAGGCTGGCTGTTCTTGACATGGCTGCAGAGAGATGCCAACCCATTATTTTGCTCTAAATGCAGAGGGCGAGAATTTCTAAGACTATTCTATAGAGCTGGAACTGTTTAGCCTGGACAAGAGAAGGCTTGGAGTGGAGTGGGGGAAGGAGAGGAGGACGGTGTGGATCTTGTCAGTATATATAAATCTCTGCAGGGAGGGTGCAAAGAAGATGCAACCAAGCTCTTTCCAGGGGTGCCAGTGGCAGGACCAGAGGCAGTGGGCACAAACTGAAACACAAGAGGTTCCATATGAACATCAAGAAACACTTTTTTACTGTGAGGGTGATGAAGTGCTAGCACAGGTTGCCCAGAGAAGTGATGGAGTCTGCATCCTTGGAGATATTCAAAAGCTGACCTGCTCTAGATGTCCCTGCTTGAGCAGGAATTCAACCAGATGACCTCCAGAGGCCCCTTCCAACCTCAACCATTTTATGATTCTTTGAGTTCACTCTACACTTAAGGAATCATTAGGAAGGTCAACTTTTGGGGATTGCTCAATTAGCATGATTGTCTTTCAGTACAGTGATAAAAGCTAATAATTCAGGCTAGCCTATTCTGCTTTTGTTTTTCTTTGACTTGTGAAATTGTAAGACCTCATAAGTGTCTCTGTTGATTCATGACAGCTAGTCTCCCAAATACTCCTGGAATGCCAGCAGGTAAGATGGTGAACATAGGTACAAAGTATGTAGGTGTTTTCAGCAGTCGCAGAGACTCTTCTTGGCTGTGTATGCAAGCTATACGGTTGAATAAAAATATGGCTGTGATAAGTCTGCCCTCAGTGTCCCTCAGTATGTAAGAGGGATGCTTTGAGCCAAAGGCAGAATGGAAAGAACAGTGCCACAGGTCTTCAGACCACTCTGTTTAACTGAGAGGCTCCTTGGAGTTGCTTACTCCAGAATAGTATAATCCAACCAGATTATGATGGGATGAATTACCATTTTACTTCAGCAAATACTTTGAGACAATCTCAGCCAGACCACAGAGCAGTAAAGCTGTCACGAAAAGGGGGGCCAGGAGGATAGATAAAGAAAATTCCTGGCCCAGAATGGGGGTTTCCCAAACCCTTTACAATTTGTCCAGCCCACTAGTTTCCCAAGAAAGACAAACTCCTGTCACCCAACCTGCCTACCACACTCCTGTTAGGGAGAAGGGGAACCTCCTCGGGTTCTTTACAACTTGGCCAGCCTGCCAGGCACGCTGGCAGCGTCACTGGAACCAAAGTCGCTCTTGGTAGCCCACAAGATTGGAGGATATTTGCCTAACCTATTCAGGGACTCTCACTAGCAGTCACACAAAGACAAATCCCTTCAATATTAAAAATCAACAATAATAGTTTATTGTGTAGATTCGTGACAAAATGCAGTTCAAATGATACCGGTGAGAGGGTATTGACTGCGAAATGAATTTAGAGCAAACACTAAACACACACATACAAAGCTAAACGCACAAGCAAACCTAAACACTAATGATTATTAATAGCTAGCCTGATGTTAATATTTAAGCGTGCAAAACACAGAGCTCTTACCCAATAGGCGTCCCTATGGGGGGGGGAGAAAATAGGTTCAGCCCGTCGACTGATCCCAAAGTTTCAATGGTGGTCTTCTATTCCCCCACAATCCCCCTTTTATTTGCCACTTTTTATATTGTTTCTATACTTTTAGATGGAGCTTGACTGACTTTAGTAATACATTCTTTTTATTCTGATTGGATTAAAAATCTCTCGCTTCACATTTAAAGGTACAGGTGATAAAACATAGGGCACATGCCCAGTGGGGAGTGGTTGCACCTTGGAGGTGGGTAGCCTTGGGGATGGAGGTGTGTTTTGGTATTATAATGACATTATAATGAGCTAAGTTCACCTAGAGGACACGATTTCACCATTTTTGCTGGCACGGCAGTAGCAATCCATCTTTCTTGATAGCAGTCAATGCAGTTAACTATAGCAGCCCATTGTTACCTCCAGGAACAGGGACAGACCGTATTGCCTCCGCATCACTCCTGTCCTCGTTTGAAGGTACAGTACGTTGCACTCAGCTGCAGTAGGCCTCAGCCATGGTAACCGCATTCCATTCATGGGATCAGCAAACTGCTTCATGGCCGCTTCATGGCTATTTTTCTTGTCAAGGTGTAAGCTAAAATCTGGGTAATAGAGTTTCCCTCACCTCCCCATTATCCGTCATTTTCCCACAAAAGCTAAAGAGTCTGCTTTGCTTGTTGTTTCTGTTCTAGGACTAAGAGCGTGTGAGACAACAGTAGTGGAAATGAAGTACCATTCTTAACTGCACTAGTACAATGCAGCTGTTTACTGTGCAGGCATTATCTCTTCTTATTTTCTTTATAAAACATTGCTTTAAACTTTCAACTTTGCTATAAAACTTTAAATTGGTTAAATACTATCTCTATGGTTAGTTGAAACAAAATGGGAAAAGAGCCAGGTGAATAGTCCTGGTT